>CM053586.1:257739935-257758965 GCA_028646515.1 Pseudochirops corinnae
TTGCTTTCCTTTAGAAAAGCAGATCTAAGAACCTGTGCTAGTAGCCGCCCTAGGCATGCTAGGGTGCTTGCTGTTACAAATAGTTGAAAGAATATTCAGTGCTCATGGAAGGTTCATGTAAATATATTAAAAATGATAATACTATCAAATTTAATGTATAGATGTAATACTATACCAATCAAATGACTGTAAGGATACTTTATGGACCAGAAAAATAATAACAAAATTAATTTAGAGGAAAAAGATATATAGAACATCAACAGAAATAATGAAAAAAAGGCAAGAGTGAAGAGAAAACAGCATTTCTAGACCTCAAAATATATTATAAATATATTATAAAGCAGCAATTCTCCAAATCATTTGGTACTAGTTAAAAAATGAAAACTACATATCATTTAAATAGGAAAGAATAAAACTAAGTTAACCCCATATTCAATAAACCCCAAAACACAGATTATTTAGGAAAAACCGCCTTATGGGAAAAACTGGAAAGCAGCCTAGAAGAAATAGGCTTACATCTTGTAAGATATTATTATTATTATTATTTTTTTTTTTTTGCTTTTTGGAGGGCAATTGGGGTTAAGAGACTTGCCCAAAGTCACAAGGCTACTCTATTCACTGCACCACCTAGCCACCCCTAGTATATTACATTTTAAGTTCAAAATAGAAACAGAATCAAAATAATCAACACTGTGCTATTTAAAAAATCAGAAAAGAATCACAAATATGGGTGGAAGATGAATATTTGATCAAACAAATACAGATACAATTACAAAAAAAAACCCAGTAATTTTGATTACATGAAAATACAAAGATTTTGTATAAAATTAATATATCTAGGATTAAAAGGGGAGTGGTCAACTGGAAACAAAAATCTCTTCATCAACTATTTCTGATATGGGTTTGATATCCAAGACGTAGAAAACTAACAAATAAACAGAACCAAAACCCATTTCCCAACATAAAGTTGATAAAGTTTTCAAAATAAGAACTGCAAACATTAACAATTACATGAAAGGATGTTACAAATCACTAATAATGAAAAAAAAGGTAAATCAAAATAACCTGGTGGAGCTGTAAACCATTCTAGAAAAAAATCTGCAATGAAACAAACTTAAAAGTTATTTTAGAAAATATCCTTTGATGGAAAGATTCCACTAGGAGGCAAAGATCCCAATGAAGTCACTGACAAGAAGAAAGGGTCAATAAGCAAAATACTTATAGCAATGCTTTTGCAAGAAGCAAAGAACTAGAAACAAAGTAAATGTCCTGGGGAAGTGCTATGCAAACTAGTACATGAGTGAACTGATGCAAAATCAAGTAAGCAGATCCAGAACAACATACACAATGAATATAACAAAGTAGATATAAAAGAGAACCACAAATGAAAACGAAGGTTGCAAAATTACAAAGACCAAGCAAGGGTCCAAAGAAGAGATGTAAGACAATTACCTTACATTCCTTTGAAAAGGTGGGGGTGTCCATGGTTGTGGAACATTACATTTAATTTCAATTTTTGATATATTAATCAGTTTTGAATTTTTTTCCATCTGCCTTTTAAAAATTATTTGTTATAAAGGATGCTCCTGTATGGATAAAGAGGGAAATCTAGGAAATGTAAAAAACAAAAGATATCAAGAAAAATCTATTTTTACAAAAGAATATAACCACCAAAGAATGTAGATACTAGAAACAGAAGTAGTAAAAGGTGGAAAACAAAAAAATAATGGTTTCCTTAAAATCAATACTGAATTAAAATAATACTTGTATCTAGTAAGTTAAAATTGATCACCTTGTACTTGGTGAACAATAGGAGCTATAACCAACACTAACAACACTATCAAACAAATTTAAAAACACACCAGTTGTTACATAACATCCGAACTTCAATAATTCTTAATACAGGTTTGGAAAAAACAACAACAATTTTCTAACTATAGAAAAAAATCAACTGAAGAGTCACATGAAAGTAAACCAGAATTCAAAATATTTTTAAATTAAACTTAATTGATTTATGAGATGGTACAAGTAACATAAAACTGTACTAAATAAAACAAGCATTCTCATAACAATAACAGTACAATAAAAAAGATGATTGTATGTAGAACTGCAAATCTACTACACAGAACTTGCTATTCCTTTCAAATATACAACAAAATTATCATGCAAATTTTTTTTCTCCCCCACCACTACCCCTTGCCTTAGAGATAGCTACCATTAGATGCAAATAGGTGTATATATATATATATATATATATATATATATATATATATGTAAAATTATTCTCTAGATGCAGATAGCATCTTTCTTCATATGTCCTCTATATTTAATTTGGATATTTTTAATAGTCAAAATAATTCTTTTGTTCAAAGTCATTCTTAAAACAATACTGTTGTTAATATATACAATGTTGTCTTGGTTCTGCTCATTTTGCTAATCATTATTTCATGCAAGTCTTTCCATGTTTTTCAAAAATCATTGAGCTCTTACGACACACAGGCACTGTGGTAGGGAGATCCATCCTGCCCTACCATAAAGTCAGAGGGGTCAGGGGGAGGACACAGGAGAGAGCAGATTGGGGGAGGAGTTATATAGCGGGATGGCTGTTTTGAGGTGTTGGGTAGGGGAAAGATGGGGAGAAAATTTGTAACTCAAAATCTCGTGGAAATGAATGATGTAAACAAGAAAATTAATTAATGTATAAAAAAATTCATTGAGCTCATCATTTCTTATAACACAGTAATATTCTATCACAATCATATACCACAACTTGTTCAATCATTCTCCAACTGATGGGCAATTGTTTTTTAAATATGCTTCAATTTCATATTTATAGCTAATTAAGAAGATGTGAAGTAGTTTGCTAAGAAAGGAAGAGATCAAGAGCAGAGAGATATCTTAGAAAAGGAAGGTGGAAAGATAATGCAAGTACAAAGAGAAAAAACAGCCATACGCTCAATACAGAAGGGAAATAAAGTGAAGGAGAAAAACAAGAAGGGAGAAGTTCAATTCCAAGGTAAAATAAAAAAGAAATCAGGATGTAGAATTAGAATCCTCATATACCATCTCATCCCAAATCCTCATTTTAATGGTGAAGAAACAGAAAACTAGAGCACCTAATTCAATAAATATTTAATAGTTTACTATATAAAAGGTTAACTATACTAGGCACCAGTGATAGAAAAGCAAAAATAAAACAGTCCCTAATGAATAGAAATGACAAAAAGTTAAGTATGCTAGGAAGTTTCAAATATGACAATTAAATGTAAGGTTGTCTAGATCCCAAACCCCTGAATTCTCTGAAGAAAGCAAGAAATGAAGTCTCCATAGAATAATCAGAAAAAGATATTTAAGAAATGAGTAAAACTTCCTAATGCTCAAGACTCTGCCCCTCTTCTCTTTCTATACTCATTCCCTTTGTTATTTCATCAGCTCCTGTGGATTCATTTCTCATTTCTATGCAGAGAATAAAAGATGTATATAACTAGCCCTAAATTTCTGTCTTGACTCAGGCTTGCATCACCAACTGCCTAGGCTTACTGGATATTTCCATCTGAATGTCTCATAAAGGATATACTAGGTTCTGGAGACAAAAATAGAATAAATACAATCTCTACTTCCAAAGACCTTCCATATTAATATAGGAAACAAAAATGATAAAAGAATTATACAGAATAAGCAGAGAGAAAACAAATGCAAAATAAATACAAAAGTATTTATGCAAAGTATATACAAGGTAGTTTGAGAGAGCAACAGTAACTGAAGGGCTTTTGGGGGGTTGAATTATTTCTGTCCTAGCTGTTTCCTTCTCTAGTTGTATCCCCATTTTACAGATGCGAAACTGAGGAAAACAGGGTTAAGTGACTTTCCCCGGTTCACACAATTATTAGTATGTGTCTGAGGCTAGATACAAACTCAAGGTCCTTCGGATTCCAAGGCCAGTGCTCTATCCACTGCACCACCTATCTACCCTATAGGGTTTATATAAAGGCTTCGCAAACAAAGTGGTGTTTGAACTGCCCCATAAAGGAAGAGATTTCCATGAGGCAGTGGCAGAGTGCACAGAAAATAGAGTCATGGGTGGGGAACAAGTCCAGTATGGCTGAATCCAGCTGCAGATTTCATGAGAGGAGAGAGTTATGTACAATAGGGCTGAAAAAATAAGCTGGAGCAACGCTGTAAAAGGTTTTAAAAGGCTAAACAAAGGACCCCTTTTCTAAGTCATGAAGTGGAATATTGACGTCACATACAATTTGTTACAAAATTTTTTTAAATTAAGAAGACAACGACCTGAATCTAATTTAAGTAAAACTAGACATACCTTTTGTGGCCTATTGACTAGAAATCTTAATTTTTCAGAATTAGAACCTTTACAAAAACTGATCACATTCTAGGAAATAGAGCACTAAAAAAATGTGGAAGGGCAAAAGCATTACAAAAAAGACAATAAAAACTGTCATCAATAAGGAAAACAGCAACAGACTTAACATAGACTTAGAAGGGACATTACATAGTCCAAGCCCTTGATTTTACATATAAGGAAAATTAAGCCCAAAGAGATTAAGTGACTTGGATAAGATCACAAATGTATTAAGCGGCAGAACTGCAATTCCAAACCATGTCCTATAACTTTTAAGCCAAAGACATTATCTAAGAAATAATTAATAATTTATCATTTATAAAGTTTATATCACTTGTAATTTATAACATTTATAATTTCATTGCTATAGTGAGACAAAAAAATTTAGCAAATATCGAAGATAATACTTGCAAAAAATATCTGAGCAATTATATTAATAAAAATACTGAAAATACCAATGCTCATGACACTAAGGGAAAAATTTAACAAATAAATAATACCAAATAAGCCCACAGTTACAAATTTCAAAAATTAAGAGCTATTAACAATATGGAAAACAAAGAAAGTAAGAGCCATTTAAAAATATTACTAAATAAATAAACCAATAGTTAATGTGGTTTTTAAAAGGAGGGAGAAAAAAATCACCAAGATAAAAAAAAAAATCACAATGAACGCTTTTCAAAGGAAGAAATATAAACCATCAACCAACTGAAAAACATTCAAAATCACTAATAATTAGAGAAAGGCAATTTAAAATAACCTCAAATATATCACTTTAGCAAAAACGGCAAAATACATGAGAAATTCATTGTTGACTCAATAGCTCACTGTTAATGAAACTGTAAACTGGTTCAGTTACTCCAGAAAATTAATTTGGAATTGTACGAGAAATTTTACTAAATTGTTCTTACACCTTGACCTAGAGATTCCACTACCAGAAATTAGCTCCAAAAAGGTTACTGACAGTTACAGAAGACTCACAATCCAAAAATGTACATAGCAATATTATTTGCAAAAACAAAATACTGGGAAACAAAATAAGTGCCCAATGATACTGGAATAGTTGGACAAACTGTGGCATATGTATTTCGTGGAATATTAAAGAAAATACAAATATGAATTCAGGAAAACATGGTAAGATATGTACCAAATAATACAAAATGAACAAAGTAAAACCAAAAGAACAAGAGTTAAGAAGACTAAATAAAGTCAACAATAACAGGCAATAAAAATTCCCCTCAACTAAAATGGCCAATTTTAATTCCATACTATCAACACTAAACAAATGATATTTTCAGGGAATTAACTTTATAAGAGAATTGGAGGTATCTGTTGGAAAGTGTCAGCTGTGCTGAAAAAGGGAAAAAAAACCCCAAACCCAAAACTTATACTTTTGCCATACCATGCTTTTTTCTCTTTAACTGTTGGGATAAACAATTATATCACCTGTATTACAGCCCACTGGAATCCTAATGAACTGATTAACCATTATACACAGCTCTTCAGCTGCTTTTTATCTTTAACTTTCAGAGGCTCTGCACTAATTGGGGCAATCAAAGCATTCCAGAAGGGCTAAATTATTCTCCGGGCTACAGTAACCAGAGTAATATTGTCTCATTGAAAGTATTAAAAAAGACAGAGGTTCTCCAAATCAGCTTTAAAAATGAAACAAACAAAAAAAATGAAGCCATGTTATAGTCAGGCAGCCAGTGAATAAATAAACATTTATTTATAACTTATCAAGTGCTAAGTCATTGTGCTAAGCTCTGGGGATACAAAGAATGGCAAAAGGCAGTCCCCTACTCTCAAGGAGCTCACAGTCTAATGAAGGAAACACATAAACTATGTACAAATAAACTATATAGAAGATAAACTCGAAAAATCAACAGAAGGATGAGACTAAAAATAAACAGGGACCAGGAAAGGTTTCCTGTAGCAAATGAAAACTAAACTTTATAAAAAGTAGCAATAAATTATTTTAAAATTCCAGATCTCTTAAATACTTTCTTTTCTAATTTCTTCATTTTCTAGCACAAAATTTCCATTTGTTATAAAATTTTTCAGATTAGTATTATGATTAGTGAATTACACAGTTAATTTACTCCAAACTCCAACTATGTCTATAACCTACACAAATTAAACAGAAAAAATAAATAATGATTAAGTTCTTTTTTAAAAGTTTGTTTTTACAGGCTAGTCACGCAGTGGTTCTCAACCTGTGGGTCCTGATCCCTTTGGTGGTTGAAGGGGGTGGCCTAAGACCATCAGAAAACACATATTTCCGATGGTCTCAGGAACCAAAACATTGCTCCTCTATCTGTCTCCAGGTGGGTCTACCCACATGCAGATCTGCCCACATACGAGTATTAAAGGGTCAGGGGCATTAGAAAGGTTGAGAACCATTAGCCGCTAGTGCCATCAAATTTTTTCTCTATATTTGCATAGTAATACTTCTACTAAGTCTCCCCATTATTCAATAGCTTTTACAATATACCCTCAGCTACCCTGACAACTCAGTTGCCTTGCCAGTGGCTTTGTCTAAATCCTAAAGCTCTGTGTTTGGCTGCATGCTGAGCTCAGTGCTTGCCTGTGATCTGAATGCCAATTAAGAGCACTGTCCATATTATTAGACAAGCCTAAGACAGAAAAGTCTCTTTGGAATCAATAAACTGCCCCAACTACTTTCATAAGCTTAAGAGGCTGAGAAATGCATCTAAGAACTCATTTCATTCCTTAAGAGAAACAATAGGGAAAGCACTTAAGTTTGAAAATGTATCAACTGTCTAATAGTTTTATTCTTACTTCAGAAGAAGT
Organism: Pseudochirops corinnae; assembly: GCA_028646515.1. Lineage (NCBI taxonomy): Eukaryota > Metazoa > Chordata > Mammalia > Diprotodontia > Pseudocheiridae > Pseudochirops > Pseudochirops corinnae. Next base: position 257,747,110 of record CM053586.1, read on the forward strand.
TCAGTAAATATTCCAATATGTTTTTAAACAATATCTAGTTCTTTTAGTAGTGGTAATTTCTGTTGTAAAAGTTTATCAAATTTTTTCCTGCATTTTGGGTAATAAATTATGAGCCAAGAACAATATTTCAAAACACCTCAACTATGTAATTATCAAATCAAATGATTAGTTTCCTTAATATGAACTGAGTATGCCTGGCTAGTGGCACTATGCTAAGCATGACAAATATCAATCTAACTTCTTGTTTATTTTTCCAAGATAAATAAATTCCATGATCCCAATTCTTACTTTGCTATGACCAACTTTACTAAATATACTATAAATATCTTGTAATTAGATAACTAGTCAACTTGTTTTTCCTCCACTGAATAACAGATTAAAAAAACCATCTGCTTGATAGTTTTGAGCAAATAATATGAGTAATTTACTTAAAAGTTCTTGTGATTACCTACATGGAACATAATGTTTGTCTCAACATAATTTAACTTAAAATAATACCACAATCTATAGCAGTGTTAAAAAAAATTAATTTTGGAGGGGCGGCTAGGTGGTGCAATGAATAGAGCACTGGCCCTGGAGTCAGGAGGACCTGAGTTCAAATTCGACTTCAGACACTGAACACTTACTAGTTGTGTGACCCTGGGCAAGTCACTTAACCCTAATTGCCCTCCCTTTCCCCCTCCAAAAAAAAGCAAAAAGAAAATTCATTCTGGGTTGCCTCTTCAAAAAGTAAAGATAAATGTTGCACCAGCTTTGCAAAATAAGATTTAAAAAGAGGAGGGGATCAAAAGGAAGGGATTTGTTCAACTAGTTTTAGAATCAAACAATCACAGAGCAAAGGAAGTATGACAAAGAAATTACTAAGAACCAACTACCATATTACATGTATTCACACAGTCAGAAAGTCATTTGATATTGAAGTTACACCTGAGTGATTATGTAATGTTTCTTTATAGAGATGGAAAATTCTTTCTTAAATTCCTTCTCTGTATTACACTGTCAAGACCTTATGTTGTTCATATCAAGATACAAAAAATATATGGAATATGTGGTATACAATGGAATCCAATATTTCTCTTTAGGAATCAAACCTAAGTGTGCCCCGTTGTTCCCCTACTATGATAAAAATAATAAAAATAAAATCCATGCATTACTTCTGAGGTGTCATGTCGGACAGAACAATGAGACCTGGAGTCAGGAAAATCAGAGTTTAAATATCACTTCAGATACTTCCTGGCTTTGTAACCCTGCCGCAGGCACTGAACTTTCCGGCTTCAGATTCCTCATGTGTAAAGCAGGGACAATAACAGCATCTACTTCTCAGAGCTATCGTGAGGCTCACATGAGACCGTTCTGAAGCACTTAGCGCAGTGCCTGGCACGTAGTTAAGTAACACAGCTATTAACCTCTCTGTGCCTCAGTTTCACCATCTGTAAAATAAGGGCAATAACAGCATCTACTTCCCAAAGTTGTTGTGAAGATCAAATGAGACATTTATAAAGCTCTTTGTAGACCGGAAAGCATGGTGTAGCTATAAAGCAGCTATTACTGATCTTAGTGATGCCAAATGCCTGTTTATAAGCCAAGCATTATGATAAACTCTGGGAATACAAAGAGGGGTAAAAGACAGTCCTTGCTCTCAAGGATACCGCAATCTAAGAGGGCAGACTATATGCAAATAATTATGCATAAACAAACTGGAATCATCCAGTTAGGGAAGGCACTGGCATTAAGAATGATTAGGAAAAGGAGTCCTATAGAAGGTAGGATTTTAGCAGAGACTTAAAGGAACACAGGGATGCCATGAGGCAAAGATGAGGAGGGAGAACATTGCAGGCATCGGGGGAAAGCCAGTGAAAATAGCCAAAACTGGAGATACAGTATCTGAGTAACAGCAAGGAGACCAGTATTACTGGATGGAAGAGTTCAAGAGGGAGGGTGTAAAGCATAAGAAGGTTGGAAAGACAGGGCCAGGAGAGGCAGGTTATAGAGGGATCTGAAGGCCAAATAGGATTTTATACTTGATCCTAGAGGTGATAAGGAGCCAGGGGAGTTAACTGCACAGGAGGGATAACATGATCACACCTAACCTTTGGTGAGATCACTTTGGTAGCTGAATTTAAGATGGAGGACTGAAGTGAGGTGAGAGACTTGTGGCAGGTAAAGCAACCAATATGGTATTTTATAAAAAGACAAAAGCATGAAGTGATGAAGACCTGCACCAGAGTAGTGGCTGTGTCAGAGAGAAGGGAGCAGATGCAAGAAATGTTATGAAAGTAAATTTGACAGGCTAGGTCTTGTAAATTCATATACCAGCAATCTACCTGAAACAATCACATACTTTATCTTCAAAATAACAATGGTTAGCATTTAGGTAGCACTTTAAAGTTTGCAAAGCAGATAGGTGTTGCAGAAAATAGAGTGCTAGACCTAAAGTTAGGAAAACCTAAGTTCAAATCCAGTCTCAGATGACTCATTTTCCTCAAATGTAAAACAGGGATAATAATACCATCTACCTCCAAGGGGTGCTATGAGGATCAAATGAGAGAGTATTTGTAGAGGGCACTGCACAGTGGCAGGCGCATAAAAGTCGCTCAATAAATGTTTATTCTTTTCAGATAAGGTACTGTGATTATCTGATTTTACAGAAGAAGAAATTGAGACAGAAAGAGGCTAAATTACTTGTCCAGGATCTGAGTAAGGTTCTAAAGCCAAATTTTAACTCATGTCTTCCTAACTCCTAAGTTCAGCTCAGTGATGAACCACCTAGATGGTTAAGAGAGGTTTCTCTGCTCTTCTCTATAGGAAGAGTTTTCAATCTTTTTCATCTATTCAGACAATTTCATCCCTAATTCCCTTATCCAATCTTCTAATCTCTCATTCAACAAAATATTTAACAATTATTTAAGAACAAAAATACAGAGTTGGATAAAATGTATGTTCCTAAATAAAGAAAAACAACATATACTTACATGAAAATAATAAGGCAATGTGTGGTGAATGCTATCGGACTAGTACAGCCTAGAAGTATTCTTAGTCTATATGACTTGTGGGGAGGACTGATTCAAATAAATAGATCTTGTACACCACTGACATTTAATTGTCCTCAAACATCATTTTCAACACATGAATTGCCCTCTTTGAGAGCCTGAGGAAGGTGGAAAAAACATTGGATTTGACGTCACTCTTCCTTCATTTCTGTTGTTTGGGGTGTTCAAGAATCACTCTCTCCTTTCCTAGTTTTCTTTCTAAAAATATTTCAAATTCTTCTTTATCACTGAATGTATATCTTTTGTCCTGAAAGATGAAGCTGATTTGCAAGATAGATCACCCTGAACTGCAACCTGAGCTCCACTGCTCTTTAGAACACGTTATTCCATTCCCTCCTCCTTTTGATAGTGGGTACAGAATAGTCTTGACATTATTTGAATGTCCTTTCCTTTGTATTTGAAAGTCTTTCTCCTAATGGCTTACAGAAGTTGTTTCTGAAGTGAATTATTAAATTTAACCACTGGAGTTTGAAACCATAAGGTATATTTGTTTGTTTGATTGGCTGGGTTTTTTTGGAGGTGATCTATGAATTCTTTGAATTACAATTTCATTTTCTATATTCAAAAGTTCTAGGCAGTTCTCTTTTATTATTTCCTTCACTGTAGTATTAAAGTTATTGGAGTTTTTTTTGTCCCGTCATGTTCTTCTTGAAGACTTAAGATCCTCAGGTTGTCTCTACACATCCCATCTTCAATACCAGTATATTCTGTTTGCATAGTGAGTGTATTTTCTTTTAATAATTTTATTTTTTGCTTTTCTTCTTCTAGGATGTCCTTCATTTCTGCATATGCGCAGTTCCAATCTAATGTTCTCTCTTTGAATCTTGCCACTGCAGATTCAAGTTTTTCTAATCTGTTCATTATTTTTACCATGCATAAATTTTGCTGTCATAATTATTCCTCTTTTTAAGCCACTGAGGAGCAGCAGCATGTTATGGTTCCGTGTTCTCCTCAAATTCTACACGGCCATCTGTGTTATCAAGTGTTGGATCATTTTTTCATTATTGATTCATAGATTCCTGAACTCATTTACTAGATCTGGAGGCCATATTTGTCTTTGTTGTTACTGTTTTACCTGTTGACTTATCTGTTTATGTTCAAGGTCTTTGAATTTTCTTCTTCCCAATATCTATAATACTTTCAGTGGGGCCCCCATAGCTCATTTTCCTTATCACTTACTTCCTAACTCCCTCTCCTCTGATTACAGTTTTCTTTGGGACTAGAGGCTCTTCCCACACTGGGCAATTCATACTTCACCAACCCAGGTCTCTGCCCAACTGGCTTTTGGGTGTCAGAAATGGTCCTAGCTCCATGTTATATTCTTTCCCTCAGGCTTAATGGAATGTTGCATAGTCCCCCATACATACAGTGCCCTGTCTGGGTAAACCAGAAGTTCCTCCATTCTATGGCCTAGCACTGGCAGTTCGGAACCTATTTCCCCTAGCACTAGCAGTTGAGCACTTAGAGAACTAGTACTTCTAGGCTGCAGTCACCCACAGATTTTACCTCCTGAAGGTTTGTCACCAAGTGGGCTGTCTATCTCTGAGAAAATTTCTATAACCTGGAACCAGGGTCTTTACAGCACTGAAAGGGGGAGAGGGACACAGGGTATAGGTTTGGGTCTGCTAGTGCAGGCTTGCTGCCAATGGTATAGGAGGTAGTGAGGTGTGGGTGGGAGGGGGTACATTGTCCATTAGGCTTAGGTCAGTGGACATCAGTTTCTAGGTTGTTTGGTTTTTTTAACCTTTTGGATTCTGGATATCCTATACCACAAAAAACAGCTAAAGGTGCTTTATCTCTGGCGCATAATTTCTGTTTTGGAGAAGTCTGAGAGGTCATGGGGATCAGAGAAAATGTCTAATTTGCCATCTTCCTCACTTGAACTGGAAACTGCAATAGATTTTTAATTGGTCTCACCTGGCTCCTATACAGCTGCCAAAGTAATTTACCAAAGCCATGCGCCTGCTCATATTATCTCCACACATCCCAAGGTTTCCATAACACCACCTATGCCTCAGTCAAGTTCTTTGGTTCCCTGTTACCTCTAAGATCAAATATGCAGTCCACTTTTTGGCATTTGCAACTAATTACAATCTATGCCCCCCCTTCTCCCCTTTCCAGTCATCTCTAACTTTATTTCCCTCCATGTAATCTACAATACAGACATGCTAGCCTCCCTGTTCCTCCCACCCAGCACTCCATCTTCTAAATTCAATACCTTTGCAATGGCTGTCCCTCATGCTGGGAATGTTCTTCCTTTTCATCAGCACCTCTTGGAATCCCTAGCTTTCTTCAAGTCTTAAGTTCAAATGACACTGTTTAAATGAGCACTTTCTTGATCTTCCCAGCTACCAGAGTCTTCCCCTTTAAAGTTATTTTCTATCTAGTCTGTATGTATCTTTTATGTACCTTTTATTTACATGTTGTCTCTTCCATTAGAATGTAAGCTTTTTGAAGGTAGAGACTGTTTTTGACCTTTCACTTAATATTCCTTGCATTTAGCGTAATGCCTGGTATATAAGTGCTAACTAAATGTTTGTTGAGTATCTCTTTACTTATTCTGGGCATCAATTCTGCATTAGTCATTTCTGTTCTGGCCTGGTGAAGAAAACAGAATGCTCCCTTTATCTAAGTGGTCTTTGATACACATCATGATAGTTAACATTTCCAAGGATATGCAACCAAATACTTTCCATAAACCTTTTCCCCACTCTGGTACATGGATTTCCTCATATGAGTAAACCTATACATTATTACTCTGCTCTCCCACCATTATCTACCTATTCAATCATTTTAATTTATCCAAAGCCATACTGGAGTCAATTTCACATACACGCATTCAAACTTCTCAGTGCCTATGAGGTCAAGTGTGCCTTCTCTTAGGTACTCTAAAGTAATTTCAAAGGACCCTACCAATTCTATATCTATGACTCAAATAGTGACATAAAATTTCCAAGCATTTTACATTTTTATTCTCATGGTTTAAATTAATTTGCTCCTCACAATTTAATATATACAACACATACAAAATAACTACAATATTAAAAAGAGCAGAAAAAAAGCTGCTAGGGAGAAATCAGTTAAAGATCTTATGTTAGTCATTGCTGTTGAGCTGGGTTTTAAAAGAAAATAGGGATTTTAAATGAGAAGCCAGTGGAGAAGGCATTTCATACATGCAAAGGCTAGGATATGGAGAATAGAATAATATGGAGAATAGAATACTGTGTTCCAGGAAATACAAGAAAGCCAGTGCAGCTAGATGAAGGGGAGTAATGTATAATAATACTGGAAAGGTAGGTTAAAATCAGGTTAAGAAAGGACTTTACTTATGAAATTGAGAAGTTTGCATTTGATACGAGAGAGTTCCTGGAACTTAAAGAATAGGAATGACTAAGTAGGATTGTGAAGAATAGCTAAGAGAGGGCCATGCATAGATAGCTCTAATTGATAAGTTAACATTCCTAAGAAGGCTACTTCCCCAACACTCTCTCACACAGACAGGGCCGAGTCCCCAGATGGTGCCTCCTATTTCTCCCTCAGGGTTCTAGGGGTAATTTTGAGTAAGGTATAAAATAAACTGTCCAAAAATTCCTGTTGATTGGATTTTGTATACTGCTTCAACAAATTCTCTGCTATTTTTCTGTTCTGTAGCATACAATTAATCTAATCTCAGGTTTTGAGCAGAACATCTCATAAGATCTAAAAACTCAAAAATATAAAAGCAAAAGTTAATTGCATTCTTGTGAAAAACTCACATGTTGGTAAGGAATAAATAAATTGGACCCGTTGGAATCAAAAATTTCAAACAAAATTTCGTAGTCTTTTTATTCATATTAAAAGTATTAGAGTATCTTGAATCTAATAAGGTATTCCCATAAATGTTTCTTGAATTTGTATAAATGATTCCATCTCCCTGTCAAAAGTTGTATCAGCACATTTCCTAAATTTCAAAGTAGTAATCAGCACCACCGCCCAATACTTATCTATCTTTCTATATTTATAAGTGCCATTTGCATTCTATAACATTCCTTTCAGTCTCAAACTGGCCCACTTCAGCAAGAACAAATACATACTTATCAACATACAAATCATTGTAATATAAAATGTTTAGCAAAATATTGTCTGACTACCCACAGGCAGAATTCTCTCACAAAGATGATCTACACAATCTTAATAAATATTTACTCTAGAAAAGCACATTTCTTTAAGAGAAAAAAACTACTAAGGCAATTTCAAATTCCATGTTAAAAAACACTGGGATTATCTAAAAGAAGAAACATGGATGATTTTCATAAATGGATTTTAAACAACTGTCTAAATTTCTGACTATTTTCTTAGTGGAAAAATCAGGGGGGAAAAAAAAGAAAGTTGCATTTATTAAAATTTTTTTATTCTTTAGTCATCAACCAGTGTTTCTGTAATATACCATTTTAATCATAAGTGACTGCAACCACAACATTTGGACACTAACATCTCAGACTCTGATGTGCTATCTGAGGAAGTACAAATAAAACAGAAAGATCAGCTAGAAGACACAGAAGAAATCTATACAGAATAACAACAAAGTTTTATGGATTATTGAAATATCTGAAAGATGGGTAGACACTGGATGGAAGAAAAATTATGGGCAGAATATTATGATCCAAAAAGGGTGATAAGAGAAAATAACTATCAACCTACAGGCATAATTTTTCTTCATTATAAAGTCTTCAGAAAAATTACTTATACATCTATCCAGGTTTTCCTTCATGAAATTCTGTATTAAACAAATCTTAAATTCCTAAAAATTAGCCAATTAAATAATCCACAGAACTTTAAAACACAACTCTTAAATCATTTGTTTGGGACATGAATTCATCAAATTTGAAGGGATTTTTCAAAGGAATTCTTAGCAGATGGCATGATAACATAAATGATTAATGTATCTTGTTTCAATTTCCTTTATGGAAAACAGGTTAGCTGAAGAAATTCAGAAAATTTATACCTATGACTTTAGTGTAGGTTAGATAAAAGAATATTTAAAATTGTCTCTATTTTTCTTTGGTTATTTGTCTTTCTCCCAACATTTTCAGTGTTTAATCCTATGAAAATGATTGAAAATAAAAAAATTCCAGGACTGGTTATTCCACTCAACACGTGAAATGGCATTTATGCAGGCCTCTGTAATTTGAAAAAAATCTATTTAAAAATTTCTTCATTTAATTAATGATCATTTTTATTTAAATTAAAAGAGGCAATGTTTTAATACCATTCAAATGGCTAGGAGAAGCAAAAGGTTGTATAAATGGAATTGTTAGTGTCTTTGAAACAGCTCTTCTTCATCTCATCACAGGCTAACACAGAATGTCCTCACTGATCCAGTTTTCCAATCTATAAGCAAGCCTCTGGTATCTTCTATCCCATGTTATCACCATCTTGGGTAGTCTAAACCCCCATTATATTAATAACAGTTTTGCTGTGTGGGTTTAAAATATAACTATTCCTACAGAAATACAAACCTATTTACTCCTTTTAGGTTCAATATCTGACTTTCACTTATGGTGTATTTCATTTCCATCTGGTCCAAAGTAATGTTAAAGTCTGTATTAATGCTCATTTTATTTAAACTAAAAGAGGCAATGTTTTAATATCTATCATCTTCACTAGAATTTTCTTAACCATTACCCTATTTTAATTGCTATATACTTTATATAGCAATTGATATACTTTAAATAGGTATATATTTATACATCTAAATTTATTCTAATTAAAGTTCACAACAATGAACTATAATCTGATTTATTTTCAAAATTGAATCTGCCCTTAGAAATGGAGGACCTATTTTTATGCTCAGCTATGACATTTCCCAGCCACTTTAACATGGATATTATAAAGAAAGCAGCCTTAAAGGGTAAAATAAAATGAGATATTATTATTATATTGCTACAAATAGCTACAAAAATAGCACTATTTCAAAGTAACAAACTATGTAAAATATATGACTTGCTAGTTGAGTGTCATTAATTCACAATGACTCGAGTTTTTTTGTTTGTTTTTGCTGTTCTAGTTGTCAATGCTGATTTGGGATAGGAGTCAGGAAGAAGAGTTCAAATCTAGCCTTTGACCCACAGCAAAGTCATTTAATTTCAAACAACTCCCAAACAGATGCTGATGTTAATTCTTTGGTAAAGAGAACTCCCACAGTAGGGATTTCCAACATTCAGGTAACACTGTCTTTTTGATGGAAAACTGGGGCATAAGAGATTAAGAAACTTCAAAATTTTACTCATTTGTTCTAAATTCACAACAGTTAGTTAAAATGTTCAATACATAATCCCCAGTCTGTCTTAATCTACTTTCCTATACAGAATGTGAGAGCTAACACTGGATGTTTAATGCTTCTTGATGGTTACTACTGGAAGTAAAACTCTTAAAAAGAGATGCAAAAGTTATCTCCTGAGAAGGTAGAGCCAAGATGGTAGGTAAAAAGCCAGGAAACTGCCTACAATCTCCCCAATTTCCCTTAGAAACAACATTAAACCAAGCCTCTAAAATAATTCTGGAACAACAGAACTTACACAAAGATGGAATGAAACAATTTTTCCTCAACACAACGGGCATGACTAAGCTGGGTCACCCCAGAACAGTGGGCAAACCACCAGCACCTGAGGCCCCAGCACAGAAAGTCGGTGACCAAATCCTTTGTCCTCAACACAAAGAAGCCCAGAACAGTACTCCCTGTGCCCAAGAAGCAGAGGTCAACTTTAGAAGTCACAAAATAAGATTAAAAATGAGTAAAAACAGAAAAGAACACTACCCATGGAAAGCTACTATCAAGACAGGAAAGATTAAAACACAAACTCAGGAGATGACAATATCAAAATGCTTACATGGGAAGCCTCAAAGGGGAATAAGAATTAGTCTCAAAACTAAAAAGTCTTCTTAGAAAAGATCAAAAAAAAAGATTTTAAAAGTCAAATAAGAGATAGAAGAAAAATTGGGAAAAGAAATGAGAGTTATGCAAGAGAGAGTCAACAGTTTGGAAAGGAAGGACAAAATCTGACTGAAGAAAATTCATTAAAAATTAGAATTGAGCAAGCAGAAGCTAATCAAAACAAAACCAAAATAATGAAAAAAGAAGAAGAAAATGTAAAATGCCTCATTGGAAAAAATACACTAAACTGGAAAATCGATCTAAGAGATATAATTTAAAAATTATTGGACTACCTAAAAGCAATAATCAAAAAAAGAGCCCAGACACCATCTTTCAAGAAATTATCAAGGAAATCTGGCCTGATATCCTAAGACCAGAGGGTAATCACTGAAAGAATCCAATGATCACCTCCTGAAAGAGAACCCAAAATGAAAACACCAAGAAATATTGCAGCCAAATTCCAGAAAAGGGAGGAAGGTGGGGTGGACTGAGAGAAGGGAAGGCGGGAGGGGCAGGGGTGGAGCCAAGATGGCAGAGTAGAATCACAAACTTGGTGTAAGCTCCTGCTCCAATCACTTCCAATACATGTAAAAAAAAGACTCTAAACAAACTTTAGAGCTACAGAAAAAACAAAGTGACAGAAAGAGACAAATCTCTCACTGAAGGAAGTCAAGCAGGTAGACAGGAAGGGTCTATCACACCAGAATGAGAGCCGAACACAGTCCCCTGTGAGCCATGTGCTTCTGGCTCTGGGACAGCCCTGACCAGCAGCAGCCTCAGCAGACTTCAGGAGAGTGAATGACCAGCAGCTGTGGTAGTTTCCAGACTTCTCAATCCATAAACACCAAAGTAAAAGGACAGTGTGGAACTCTGATGGAACAGAGGGGACAGAAGAGGGTGGTTTGGCCCCTGCCCCCAGGGCGAGAAGCAGCAGAGGTACATGGCTGTATCAGGAGCTCCTGGCCTGAAGATCATAGGGGGACCAAGCAACCATTCACAGGGTAATCCCTCTTGCATTAACCTGCTTGGATCTGGACCATGATCTTGGGTGGTGGTCCTTGGGTGTGTGGCCAGTGAGCCAGAGCTTGTGGGGGCCACAGAGATGGCACTATCCTAATAGCTCCGGCAGATGCAAAAACCCCAGCAATTTAAGACAAAGCTCTCTCCATTCTGGAAGCAGAGTTCTACCATAGCAAAGAGTCCAAAAGCCAAGTAATTGGCTGGCAAGATGAGCAAGCAGAGGAAGGACAGACCACAAAATCCTTTTTGGGGTACAAAAAGGATTAAAGCATGGAGCGGGAAGAGGACAGCCAAGTAAGAACTCCTGCATCCAAAGTCCCTAAGAAAAATATGAACTGATTATAGGCCACAGAGGAGCTCAAGAAGGATTTTGAAAATCAAGTAAGAGAAGTGGAGAAAAAACTGGGAAAAGAAATGAGAATGATGCAAGAAAATCATGAAAAGAGTCAACAGACTCCTAAAGGAGAAAGAAATAACACCTTAAAAAATAGACTAGCTCAAATGGCAAAAGAGGCCCAAAAAGCCAATGAGGAGAGAAGAATGCTTCAAAAAGCTGAATTGCCCTGATGGAAAAGGAATCTCAAAAACTCACTGAAGAGAGTAACTCCTTCAAAAGTAGATTGGAGCAAGTGGAAGCTAATGATTTTATGAGAAATCAAAATACTATAAAACAGATCCAAACAAATGAAAAAAATAAAAGATAATGTGAAATATCTCATGGAAAAACAACTGACCTGGAAAATAGATCCAGGAGAGAGAATTTAAAAATTATTGGACTACCTGAAAGCCATGATCAAAAGAAGAACCTAGATACCACCTTTCAAGAAATTCTTAAGGAAAACTGCCCTGATATTCTAGAACCAGAGGGCAAAA
>CM053586.1:257765208-257777008 GCA_028646515.1 Pseudochirops corinnae
ACCACTGTATACATTTTCATAATAGCCAAGAGTTCAAATGATCAATCTGAACATTATTTACATTTATACCCAAATATAATGGTTTCACATTTTACTAAATAAATCCAAATGCCAATCTATTTCCCCAGAAATATCTTTAAGCCAACACATGGCTTTTCAGAAGCCATGTGTTGATGTATGATCTTCAGTTCACCTTAGACTCCTGTCCCACCCATTCCATTCTTATCTTATTATCATAGACAAAGGGTTTGGAAAAACCAGTAAACTGGGTGGGTTATTGTTTAACTTCTCTCTCAAGCGGGGGCCTTAGGAATTCAATGATTATCTGAACTTTTTAGAACTAAATTCTGATAGAGCCTGAAAGGCAGATAGACACTATCCCTTCTGACTTCCCATGACTTGGTTTGAAGTCAGGCTAAAAATTCACTAGCGCTATCTTCCAACATTCTAAAAGTTAGTGGCCACGGTGGGAGCAGTGGGTACCCCACCCAAATTAACACAAACGGCCTTTTGCTTCTCCTTCCACCTCTGCCTTAGGCATTTCAAACAAACAGAAAAAAAAGAAGTTTCACTTATCTATTATCTGCTAAAGATCTGAATTTCTCTCTCTCTCCATTCTAAGTTTAGTTAGGCAGAGAAGGAAGATTCCTAAACTTCCCAAGGCTTTTTAATCTGGTAAAACATTTTCTCTTTTTCACAAATAGACAAACTTTACACATATCCACACAAATAAACAAAACAAAAAAAAGAAATACATAGAACAAACAGTCTCAGCTGGCTTGGCCAAATTTATCTCCCAAGGGATTATCAGGGGGCTTTGAAGGAAACATTTCTTCCCAATTGACTAGCAGCTTGTGGGTAAAAGCTGAAAATTTCCCTTGACCAGAAGCAGGTGGGAAAGCCCGTCAGCCAGTCCCCCCTTCCGGATCCAAGGTCTGGCCTAAACGTGTCAACCTCTTGGTTCGGAAATTGGGGTGCCAAGGCATGAATTCTGAGGGGGCCCTTGTCAGGGACCGCTCGTCAGTGTACCCCCCGAAAACTGCCTCCCAGTCACCTCACCTCCTGGCCAGACTCAGTTGACAAGGTCCATCTCTTAGTCCAGGAATTTCCTAACTCTTGACCACACTCAGTTGACCCCACCCACCACCAAATCACCTAGGCCTCTCCTTACCTGGGTCTGTGCACAGACTTACATGATTTTCAGCAATCTTTGTTCCCCCCTTTTGGCGTTTTCTGATCCTAGTTTCAGACCCCCTCGGGCCTCATTCTTCTTAGAGAAGAGTCGCTTCCCCACCTTACCAAGAGGTCACTGATTTAAGAGCCAGTGGGACGTCCTTTACCTGTTGGTCAAGGCTGAGGAGCCCTCCACCTCTCCAGAGAGGAGTCCAAAATATCTCGGTGGGATCTCCAAACTGTGTGAGATGAAAGAGTTCGGAGCCTGAAGCTAAGGTCAGAAAAGGTCTTTATTCTTTCTCTTGAAAAAGGACTCTATCCCCTGTCACCCCACATGGTATCTGCAGGGAGAGAGTGCCAGGTAAAAGGCAGCCCATGATTATATAATCTTCTAAGGCAGAAACCCAACCCCCCCAACTGGCCTTCACTCTTATTGGTAGGGGGGCTTTCCTACAACCACGGGAATCTCTCTGAGACAAAGGACCTGGAAACATGTGGGTGTCCAATAAAAACAGTCTTAACCTTATTTGGCCTATCTTCTGTTGTGTTGGCTGTGAGGGAGGGTCTCCATTGCTCTAATGCTTGAAGGTCAGGTGACTTGACCTTAGGCCTAGTGAATACTGAAGCCATTCTAGATTTGATTTTTCAGAATGGGGAAACTTCACTATAAATTATCCCTCACAAATGCTTCTTAAAATATTCTTTTAAAGCTTGTTATTGTTATTCTAGACCTGTGATTTTTTTTATCCTAGGAAAACTACCACTATCAATGCAAATTAGCAAGTGTTTGCAACTTGCCTTCTTAGAGTGCTGCTGCCAAGGGCACTGAGAGCTTAAAAACCTGTCTCTGGTCATATGTAAATTGAAAAAATATACATAGCTTAAGACAACTGGCCTGATTTACTGATTTAGTAATCATAACAACAAAAGGCCCTAAGATTCATCTGACCTGTCTATGATGACTGCCTTGAAGATCTTATGGTCACTGTTTCTTTTGTAAAATGGTCATTGAACCATGTCTTTAATAGTATGTTCTAGAATTTTTCCTGGAATTTAACTTAAGCTCACTGGTGTATTGTTTGCAGACTACATTCTCTTCCCTTTTTTGAAAACCAAGCCAACATTTCTTCATGATCTTTGATCACTGTCAATCATTTCTTTTAGTTTTTTTTTTTAAACTCCTTTTTGATACAATTTATCTGGTCCTGATATTTGGAATCATCATGGCCACCCAGGTAGGCTCTTATTCTGTCTACATTTATTTATATTTCATTCATTCATTCATTTATAGTAGAGAGTTATTGTTTTCTCCCCCAGATCATTGTCCTTGTCAGAAAGCAGAAGCAAAATAGAATTGAAAGTTTCCATTTTCTGTCAGTTTTCTATTTTCCTTGTTCTATGACCCATCACTCTTCACCTCTACTCCTTCATCTTATTTCATCTAACTCTTCTCCAGTATCAAATACTGTAGTAGATGGGTGAACTGATCAGATTTGGAAGTTTCCTGTTAGGATGCAGATTGAAATCCACCCTTGACTTGTACAGTTCTTAGCCATTTCTTATCATAAATTTGTCACAGGGGAAGGAAAGAAGGAATGGGTTATTAAATACTTATTACGTACCAGGTATTCCGCTAAACACTTTACAGATATTATCTACTTTGATCCTTACAACAATCCTGGAAGTTAAGCACTATTATTATGTTTTACAATTGAAGAAACAGGTTAAGTGAATTGTCCATAGTCACACAGTTAGTAAGTACCTGAGACTAGATTTGCTCTCAGGTCTTTCTCACTCTAGGCCCCATTCTATTCATTGTACCACCCACCTAACTAGTGTCCGTCCACTTTGCTGAAGACCTTCCTCAGTTTCTCTGGACATCTCAAGGATACCAGTGGATCATCACTTGGACTATTCTACTTGTCTTCCTTTGCCTCTGCCGCATGACATATATATCTTCTCATCCTATATTTTCCTGATCACGTACTGTATCTCAATTCCTCTTCCTCGAAATTTCTCATTACTTATGTGTTATGGCCTTTTCATACACATCACATACCTTTTCATTGCTGGTATTCCATGTCCTGTAGACATATAGTAAGTATATAGTAAGTAACACTGTAGGATACTGATATTAAAGTGATAGAGTCTTTGCTTTCATGTGAAGTTCAGGATCATTGAAGGGAATTTTGTCATTACTTGAAGGTAATACAGGCAACTCAGCTACTCTGCTCTTTGTTTTCAGTTCTAAGCCTAACTCATTTTCCATCTGTACTGCTTCTCCAAGACAGTCATGCTGCTGGATGAGCCCTATATATAGGTCATCTCTCCAGATGCTTGTTTTAATTTGGGCAATGAGCAGAGCAGTCTTTATTACTTGGTCTTTACTATGTAAATAGTCAGCTCAAACTCTTTTGGGTGCTTACATTCTCTTCCAGGAACCTCTGGAGTAATCTAGGATTTGATATAGTGAGCACAGTGTCATCCATATATGAAATCCTCTGGGTGACTATCTATAGGGAAAGTGGAATCTTCAACTTGAACTGTTTTCTAGGTTTCCTCTGACATAATGTTAAATACCTTTGGTAAGCATATATCAAAATCTTTCAAGATACCTTCAGAATAATATTTAACAGAAATAACCCTGTTAAATGATCATCTGATCATAGCTAACAGATGAGGCATAAAGCTAGAAATCATTTTGTTTAAGAGTGGGGGGGGGGGGGGGCGCTAGTGAATAGAGCACTGGCCCTGCAGTCAGGAGGACCTGAGTTCAAATGTGACCTCAGACACCTAACACAAAAAACTAGCCGTGTGACCTTGGGCAAGTCACTTAACTCCAATTGCCCCCTCCAAAAAAGCAAAAAAAAAAAAAAAAAAGACCAAAAAGAGAGTCTGTCAGCATTTGTGTCAAATACTTTCTTTGTGATTAAAAAAAATACACTTTAGGACTTTTAAATTAATTTTGAAATAGTAAACATTTGTAGGTGGTAATACGTTAAATAATATATTTTTCTCACCTCCTCAGTGAGTAAATGAATTCCAGGTTAATCAGCAAGACACTTATATTTTTGTTTAAAGTAACTAGAAGGATTTTGAATGAAAAAGAGATACTACCCCCCCACCCCCCTGGACCACCCTCCATCCCTCCTTCCTTTCCTATCCCCCATCTCCTTAGTTATTAAAATGATACTGGTTGTCCCAAAAATCTTAGTGAAATTTTAAGCTTTAGTAACTGTGTAGAAACTTTAATAGCTTAAAACTTCACTAAGACTTTTGGGCTACTCTATATCAGTGGTTCTCAATCTTCCTGATGCCACGACCCTTTAATACCCATATGTGGGCGTATCTGCATGTGGGTGGACCTGCTTGGAGACATATAGAAGAGCAGTGTCTTGGTTCCTAAGACCATGGGAAATATGTATTAAATGTGTTTTCCGATGGTCTTAGGTGACCTGTGACCCCTGTGAAAGGGTCATTCTACTCCCAAAGGGGTTGCGAACCACAGGTTGAGAACCGCTGCCCTATATGTTTAATATTTTAAGACTTTATGTGCTTCTCTGAGGAAACACAATGATATCTACAAACAGTGAAAAAAAAATAACCAGTATGTGTGATATGTAAAAGTTTTTTAAATGGTTTTTTATTTTTTTCTGTTTTTCTTTTGGATCTAGACCTGAGAATCTATTCCTGCTTGAAATTTCCATTGTAGAAATTTTCTTCATTTGTACAGATTGATAAATTACATATAACTTATATATAGAGTTAGAACTGCTTGAATTTGATTTGTCCAGTTATCATGCATCAGAGGTAGAAATTGAACCCACTGACTCTTAGGCTGCTTCTGGGATATAGCCTTAGTGGTTACATAAATAACTTTTCATTATTCATGCAAGAACAGCAAGAGTTCCCTGGTACAGGAAATAATTTAAAAAAACAAACCTATTGGCAGAACTAATCTTGACCCTTACATCAAAATACTTTAAAACTTAAATTTCCTTAAACTTTTTGCAGTTGGGTAATAAACGTCGTGACCTAATAAGAGAGTTATTCTAGTTTTTAGTCTTTGTAAACAAAGACCTGACCCAATTTGCTAAAAATATGCCTTTTAGTATTCAGTAGTGCTACTTTTAAAAAAAGAGCTTATGATTTCCCTACAAGTACATAAAATTATAAAATCAACTTAGCTTTATTAGCTGATAAACATGTTGATTCATTTGGCTCAAAGCTTCTGAATGGAGCCAAAGGGGCACAGATTGTTCTTTACCCCACCCAGTGGTAGAATGTTTTTCTTCCTTTCCTCCTCAGTGAGGGAAGTAAACTGGAACAAGTGACTCCTCTCCTTTCATCTAACCTCAAGAATGTTTAGTGGGGAAGGGGAGAACAATTTCTTTCTCTCCTTCTCCTTTCTTTTCTTTTTTTTGGGGGGTCATGTGATATGGAACCAATATCTTATAATGATATTGAGAAACTTCAGGGCTTCATGGAGAAAGGAATGTAATGTACAGTGGTATAATTGTGACTTGGCTGCCAATTATTTTTCTTATTCATATTCTGTAAGATGTATCTACATGCAGACATTGGGAAATGGATTTTAAGGAGTTGAGAGGAAGGATAGATGATCTAGGATTCTACAGGGGCAGTTGGCCCAAGATAGGATATTTTAAAAAATGAATTTCTAATGACACAAACAGTTATGATGATGAAGAATGTTTAAAGAGATGTGTATAGATGTGCAGAGACTAGAGTAATTCAGATTTTAAAGGGACCTCTATTGAAGGACAAGGACAAATAACTGAGCATCAGTACAACATAGTGTCATGGTCTTTAAGCACTTCAGGATTACTTTGGCCCAGAATGAGCTAGAACTTGACAGTAAAGTTTCTTTGATGCTTTAATGGTTCTATGATCTCATCACTAAAAACATTGCAAATATCTCTGCCCTCTCATTTTGTCTGTATCTTGTAAGTCTTCCAGAGAAGTTCTCCCTGAGATGGTGGAGGTTTTTCTTTTAGTCATTTTTGAGTATTTTGTGGATATTAGCACAACATTTAGACTTCCCATCTCTTATCTTTTCTTTTGCTGTGACTGACTCACTTTGTTTTCCAGTGGTATTATTTCCTGAATGATATAATTTATAATGAGCATATCAGTATAGATATAATTCTTACTATACAGTAGTATATCAACTCTTTATTGGTTGTAGACAAGACTCTCACTTTTAGAGAACCAGTAGTTAAATTAGTGTTTTCAGATTGCTAAAATAGTTCCCTCGGAAGGATGTGTAAGGAATTATAACCTAATTTCTGTAACTTACTATTTAAAGTTTCATGCTTCTTTGAAAGAAACTTTGGTAATCTTAGAAAATTTGCTTTGGAGAATTGTATTTAAAAATTTGAAAACATTTTTATAGTCATATGTTTATATAGAAATACCTCAGAGATATTGAAGTTTTGGTTCCAGAACAGTGCAAAAAACGTAGCAATAAAGAGAGTCACATGATCTTTTTGGTTTCCCACTGTATAGAAAGGTGATATTTATACTATACTGTAGCATATTAGGTATGTAATAGTATTATGTCTAAAAAGACAATGTACATAGCATAATTAAAAACATTGCTAAAAATGCTAACTATCATCTGAGTGTTTGGTGAGTTGTAATCTTTGCTTTTGATGGATCTTGGCTTTATGTTGATAGTTGCTTACTGATCAGGATGGTGGTTGCTGAAGGTTGGTATGGCTTGGCAGTTTCTTAAAATAAGACAGCAGTGAAATTTGCCACATAAAATGATTCTTCCTTTCACTTGAACATTTAGAGGATTATTAATGGACCATCATTTCGATATTGTTGTGTCTCAGGAAATAGGGAGGCTAAAAAAGTAGGAGAGAAGATAGGGGAACAATTGGTTGGTGGAATAGATAGACCACATACAACATTTATTGATAAAATCCATGTTACATGGATGTGGTTTGTGATGCTGCAAAAGAATGACAACAATAACATCAAAGATCATTGATCACAGATCACCGTAACAGATATGATAATAATAAAATAGTTTGAAATATTGAGAGAATTACCAAAATGTGACACAGAGACACAGTGACACGGTGTGAGTACATGCTGTTGCTTGAAAAGGGTTGCCAAAAAACTTCAGTTTGTAAAAAACACAATATTTGTGAAGCATAGTAAAAGAAGCATGCCTCTAGTTAGCCATCATACTTTATGGAGAATGAAATACATTTTTCTAAGAGTTTTTTTGAAGTAAACAAAAGAGTAAATAAAGGAGGAAATGATAGACTATAATGACTGGTTTCTCTTTTAAAAAATTTTTTGCAATCACATGTAAATAAAATTTTTTTTAACATTCTCTTTTAAAAATTTCCTTTTACTTTGATTTCTTTCCCTCTTTTCTTTTCTTCAACCTCCCTAAGACAGTAAGCATATTAATATAGGTTATACATGTGCAGTCATGCAAAACTTCCATATTAGTTTTGTTCCAAAAGAAAATGCAGACCAAAAAAAAAAATCCAAGAATGGTAAAGTTGAAAAAATATGCTTCAATCTGCATTTTGACTCCTTCAGTTCTTTCCTGGATGTGGATAGCATTTTTTATCATTAGTCTTTTGTGAATTGTTTTGGAAGTCATTTTATTGCTGAGAAGAGCTAAGTCATTCACAATTGATCACCATACAATATTGCTTTTACTGTATACACTGTTCTTCTCTTTGTTCTTCCTGTTTTACTTTGCATTAGTTCACATAAGCCTTCCCAAGTTTTCCTTACAGCATCCTCTCATCATTTGTTATAATACAATAGTATTCCATCATAATCATATGCCACAAGTTATTCAGTCATTCCCCAAATGATGAGTATCCCTTCAATTTCCAAATCTTAGTGACCATAAAAAGAGATGCTATGGATTTTTTGGTACAAATATCCTTTTACCTTTTAAAAAAAATATCTTTGACTCCAGACCTAGTAGTGGTATTGATAGGTAAAAGGGTATGCACAGTTTTATAGCCTTTTGGTTATAGTTAACTATCCAGTTCTTCTCCAGAATGGTTGGACAAGTTCACAACTCTACATCAGTTCATTTAGTGTCCCAGTTTTCCCACATTCCCAAGGAGTGGTTTTTTTAACCAACAGTAATTTTTGCTAATAAATGATAGTATTTCAGATTATTTCAGTCTATTTTTAACAGAAAAATAGGTTTTATAATTCTAGGAGTGTCCCATTGACTGTGTTTAAGCTCAGTGGTAGGAGCAACTGGATGAAACTTGGAAAATAGGGAAAGGGTTACATGAATAAGATTTAGAAGTATGGGGTAGAATTTTCATTTTTTTAAGCATGCCAGTTCCAATGAATTTAATTGGTAGAACACATAGGAAAGAGATTTATGAACAGTGTAACATTATTCAGCTTTTACCTGTGTTGGAATACCACTCCCTGTTCTACACTAACTGACCAGAAGGACTTAGAAATCAGCAACTATGCATCTCACTTTTGAAAGACGACTGGCCTTTTTGCAGTAGTTCAACTTGTATTATGTCTAACTGGAAAACTTCAGTGTTGGGGAACTTTTACAATTTAAAAAGTAAATATTCGGTTACATATATTTAAACATTTGATTTGGAGTCAGAGAACCTGGTTTTGAAGTCCACTTCTCCCATCTATTAGTTATGTGCCCTCAGTCAAGTCACTTAATTTCCAAAGTTCAATTTCCTCATCAAAACATAGAATGTACTTGCCTAGTGTAAGGTTATTATGGAAATTAAAAAAAAAAGAAAATGAAGATGGGATACATCTGCAAAGTGAAAGACTTCCTGAAATTGTTAATACTTAAGGAGGTATTCTACTCATTTCATCAAGCTGGTTGTTCTTGGGTTCATCACTTTCCTCTAATATAAGATAAACTAATGACTGCTAGAGTCTTATTCAGCTCCCAAAACTATAAACCTCTGATACTAAGAAGTCAAGCAAACAAATCAGTAAAAATTAAGTGCCTACTATGTGCCAGGCACTGTGATAAGTACCAGGGATGAAGATGATGATGATATATGGCATTTATATTGCTCGTCAAGGTTTCCAAATTATTTTGCAAATATCATCTTATTTTATTCTCACAACAACCCTTGGAGATAGATTGTACTATTATTCCCATTTTATAGATGAGGAAACTGACAGAAGTTAAGTGACTTGTCCAGGGTTATATATATAGTCTCTGAGGCCAAATTTGAGCTTGGATTTTCCTGACTCCAAGTTCCCTGAGTCATCTTCCTGCCAAAAAGTAGTCACTGCTGTCAGGAAATTCACAGTGCAATGGAGAGAGGACATGTAAAGAACTGTGTACAAACAAAATGTAGACAGGATAAATTGGAGATAATCTTAGAGGGAAGGCACTAACTGGAAAACTGGGAAGAGTTTTTTATGCAGTGGTTCTCAACCTGTGGGTTATATTCAATTTGTAACAATGAAAATACATCCTGTATATCAGATGTTTACATTACAATTCATAACAGCAGCAAAATTACAATTACGAAGTAGTTACAGAAATAATTTTGTGGTTGGGGGTCACCATAACATGAGGAACTGTATTAAAGGGTCGTGGCATTAGGAAGGTTGAGAACCACTCTTATAGAAGGTGGAACTCAAGCTGAAATTTGAAGGAAGCCGAAGAAACTAGAGAGGGAAAAAAAGAGGGAGAGAGTTTCAGGCATGGAACACTGCGAGTGAAAATGGCCACAGGTGGGACATTGGAATTGTAAGTGTGAGGGACAGCAAGAAGATCAGTGTCACTGGATCACAGATTATTTGAATGGGGGGAGTAAGATGTATAAAGACTGAAAAAAATAGAAGAGACCAGGTTGCGAGGGTTTTAAAAAACTAATGAGAAAGTTTTACATTTGCTTCTGGAGACAATAAAGAGGCACAGGAATTTATTGTATAGAGGGGTGATCCTGTCAGACATGCTTTAAGAAGATCAGTTTGGCAGTTGAGTGGAATATATACTCTCATGGTGTACTGCAAAGTGGGATGGATCCTAAAATCTAAAGAGAAGACACAAAGGTGAAAGATTCGTCATAGTTGTGCATGAATTAAGTGCCTAAATAAGTATTTTTAAAATAAGTATTTGTGAAAAATGAAGTTCTTTTTCATATGACTTGTACTTACAAATATATTATTTAAGAAGGGATTGTGAGGCAGAGATAGATAGCATAGCATGGTCAGGCAGTCAAATCATGAGCAGTATCATCTAAATGACTACCTCCTCTCATACTCCTGTGAAGACTGACTAAGACCCAAGAGCTTTGGGAATAACATTACTCCTCCTCACCCCCAGTCTCTATACTGTTCATTACTGGCCTTACTTTCAGCCTGGGCTCTGAAGTTATTACTAAAGGGAGCAATTATCAAGAGAAGGGGCTCACCTTGCTTGCTGCCAGTAAATACCAGCCTTTGATCAACTGAATCAAGCAGCTCTAGGAGGGGTAGCTCTCCTACTCTATCTTCTCCTCAACCCACCAACCTCCTAACCATTTGTCCTGCTTTTCACTAAGGCCCTGAAGCCACCATCCTGGGAATCAACTGTTACGGAGATATGACCTGGTGACCTCTTCTGTGGGGAGGCTATAACCATAGCTATTGAAGACCTTGAAGAGAAAATTCTCACCAGTTGGATGGTTCAACATCAGAAATGGATGGTTTCATCAGTGTAAATAACATTAAAGGAAGATATATTACCACCTAATTGCTGCTGTGTACTGAGGACCAAGGGATCTTTCCATCTGACTTGTAGATGAAATCTATACTTGTTATCTCTTATTAGAATGCAACTTTCTTAAGAGCAGGGTCTGTCTTCCTTTTCTATTAATATGCCCCAGTACTTAGCACATTGTAAATGCGTAATATCCATTCATTCATTATGGCTCAGTAATCAAAAAAGATATCTGGATGAAGAGATCTGGAGTCTCATTTATGCCTATAAGGAACAGTAGTTAAAATTTAATAATTTTAAGTCTTTAGGGTATTGGAGATACAGTGCAAATACATAAAACAAAGTAATCCCTGTACTTGAAGAGCTTACACTCTTAATAGGGATAGGCAGCACATATAGGGAAGCAGTAGCCATGAAAGGGTGTTTTTGTTTGTAGGTCACAGGGATGGTTAGTGGAGGTATATGGTTAAGTAATTGACAAGTCATTGCAGGAATGATTGATTTAATTACTGTTGACAGAGTAAAGGCAAACATGGTACTAAGATTGACAGGGAACATCTTGGTGGTTCTTGAGGTACCTAGACTTGTTGAATTCTCACTAGGGTCCCAGAATGGTAGTTAAATGTCCTGTTGGATAAGAAAGGTAGAGTATAGTGGTATGGTATTAAGATGACAGGAATGTTCCAGAAATGGCAGTTATTATTCATTATAGTGATTGGCTTAACATATTAAGAAAACAGCTTACTTTTATTACAATGCCTTAGGAATAAATATGAATGACAGTTTTACAATATTTTTCTAGTAATAGACAATGAGTACTGGATTGGAAATCAGACAGTCTTGGTTCTAGTTTTGGCAAGTGCCTGAAATTTTCTTACCTTTATCCTCTTTATAAGGTATGGATAATTATAC
>CM053586.1:257777108-257792604 GCA_028646515.1 Pseudochirops corinnae
TTGTGAATTGGCTGTAGCGGCCCCCCCCCCCCCCCCAAAAAAAAAAAGTGTTCACTTGGTGCCCAAACTTCTAGTATCTTCAGATTTAACTCAGTTTTGCTCTTTGGAGAACAGATATTTGAAGGCTTTCTAGAGTGGTAGGCCTTGCCAGAATTTATATGGTCTGCATTGACGAAGACTTTAAGAACTTTCTAGAGTCAATTCTGTGCTTTGATGAGGCATTGAAGTAGAACTGTCAGTTTCAATGTTTAAAGAGTTAATTTTCTATTCCAGAAAACTAGATTCTTAAGAGTATCTCCACTGCCATTCTAAGTAACTGAGTTCTTGTAATTTTCATTAGAAGTATTATTATTACATTACAAGTATTGGTTAAAATGCAAAGACCTGAGAAATAGGAGTATATTTAATGTGTTTTGGGGCCATCAGTTTCACAGAAGACAGTGTGTCTAGTGGATCAGTGGATCAGTCTGAACCTATCAGGGATACACTAAGAAGGTATCCCAGTTTAGTTCCCCTAATGGAAAAAAAAAAAGAGTTGGCAGAAATGGTGGGAAGCAAAGACATTAGCAGTGTTGGTCGATGAAATGAATTTTGGTTGATGTCAATGAAAGTAGGTAAGGGTTGATTGAGGCTCCACTAATATTCTTCCTACCATTTTTTTCTGGGTCTTTATTCAACAGTTAGTGAAAGGAGAATAAAGCAGTTCTAGTTTTATAACTGCAGTTCTGAATTACTTTTTTCACTACCTCATCTATAAGCCTGTCCCTCCTCCTTCCTACATGATATTATTCGTATTTTCAACTTCTTTAATGTCGAATATCTAGATTTATTATTATTATTGTTATGATTGATGACAGCAATATTTGGAATTATGGCAATAATCCTTTTTCATCCAAAGGCTGTTATTTCATAACAAAAATTTTTCTGCAGTGTCTTATGCATTTGGATGGATTTTGGTGATGAAGAGAGCCCAGGAAAGCAGCAGCATCCATTAGGTCTTTATTGACCAGTAGAATTAAGGTTTTGTTTGTGGAGCTTCTAAATTTGTCCTTCAAAAGTTTTGAGTTTTCTGCTGTTAACTGGATATCCTTTCAGATAATAA
This sequence comes from Pseudochirops corinnae, assembly GCA_028646515.1. Taxonomy (NCBI): domain Eukaryota; kingdom Metazoa; phylum Chordata; class Mammalia; order Diprotodontia; family Pseudocheiridae; genus Pseudochirops; species Pseudochirops corinnae. Next base: position 257,778,211 of record CM053586.1, read on the forward strand.
AACTTAAAAGAAATTTAGCTCCACCTTTGTAATGTCTAGACTCAAATTTTGCTTTCTAAGCAAATTAGCAGATTAGGACTTACAAAAATTATTCTTTCTAGACTTATTAAGAATCCCACATTCTGTTACTTTTGGCAATAATTGTCTCCACATTTACTTTATAGAGTCCTCTTTGGTGGAGCCCACAGGAGGAGAGGAAGCACAAGATTCATAAGATGGCGGGCGGGTGAGTGACTGAGAATCTGGACTGGGACTTGAAAAAACAGTCAGTCATTGCTTCATAGCAACAGAAAAACATTGAAGAATAAATGTGGTTATCTTTTAGGTGACTTGGTATGGTACATGAAGACAGTGAAAAGGCTTGATGCTTTTTATCCTGGGCTTCAACTGTTAGAGCATTTGAACCACAATATTACCTAAATTTGCACTCTTAATTTACCAGTTAATTGGTAATATGGGGGAAAAATAATAAATACCAGAGTAGGCTTATGCATTTGGTGATAGTGATAAAATAACAATAAATGAGAGCTTGTCAGAGAACAAAGTTAAGGTATGTATTTTAATGACAGTTTTAGGTTTTTCATTTTTAAGGAAATAAAAATTCCAGACTGTGATATATTGATTGAGTTTCGTACCCTGACAGAAGGACCCACAAGTCCTGATTAAAGTATCATATGCTAAAAAGAAAATTATAAAAATCAAAGACACAAGACTGATCCTGATTGGTATTACAGTAGCATAAAAATAATAACAAATTCTGTGATTCAGAAGAGAGAAAAAAGTAAAATATAAATTGTAAACAATTCGATTTACTATAGTTAATATAGCAACAATGTAAAAAAAACCCCAACAACCCCAAAGCCACCCAATAATAATGGTTTGAGTGTATTGTAGAAGAGAAGTAGATAAAATGTGATAATTAGTATAACTTTGAAAACTATAACTATGGAATATTTAAATAGTATAGAAAGTGACAACTTAAGAATTATAATGAACTTAAAAATGCATTGATTCTTAAAGAAGTGGTTTCTAAACTTTTCATGTTTGAGGATCTCTTTATTTTCTAGTGGAAATAGCATTAAAAAAAAAAGTTTATTGATGTCTTTTCCCCCACTCAATCATTTTTCGATATATATATCCCATTTCATTGGACCCTCCTGTAATAAAGAAAGGAAAACCAACCAACACAGCAGCTATTTCTCATAGTTTATGCAAATTTGACAGCTAAATACCCCCCAGCTTGCAAGGAAGGAGATGTATTTTGTCATCAGTTTTCTAAGACCCAAGACTGGTCATCAGGATTTCTGTTTGATTTCTTTTATTGTTCTTTTCATTTACATTTTCTACCCATTTTTGTACACTGTTCTCTTGGTTCTACTTATTTGATTCTTCATCAGTTTTTACAAGTATTTCCATTTATCTATGAATTCTTCATATTTTTTTTTTGCTTAGTGTATAATAATCATAAGTTGCATGAACATACCACAATTCGTCCAGTCATTCCCCAGTCAACAGGCACTGAATTTTTCTCCTGTTTTCTTGCTATCATGAAAATATAGTGCTATGAACATTTTATAATATACAGGGCCTTCCCTTCTCACTTTGACCTCCTTAGGGGTATGTGCCCAGTAGTACAATCCTAAGATTAAAGATTATTTATTGACTTTTAGTTTAGTTACTTTAATATTTCAAGTAGTTTTCCAGGATAGTAATATCAATTCATAGTTCCAACAGTAGTATATTAGCATGTCATGTCTTACATAAGCCACTCCAACAGTATTTCTGTCTTTTTATCTTCATTGCCAATTTTATGGTTATGAGGTGGAATATCAGAATTATTTTGATTAATACTTTTATCATTAGTGATTTAGGATAGTCTTTCATATTGATAGTCTGTAATTCTTTTAAAAATAACTTGTATTTATATCCTTTAAGCATGTATCTATTAAGGCATGGCTCTTGGTCCTATTAATATATTTGTGACATTCTCATGTATTGTTCTTTATCAGAAATATTTGATATAAATATTTCTCCTATTATACAGTTTTTTTCATTCTAATTGCATTACTTTTGTTCATGCAAAAGCATTTTAATTTTATGTAGCTTAAATTGGCAATTTTATCTTTTTTGTTTCAGTAAGGTTTTCTCCATAACCACCATTGTGAAAGTACTGTCTTCTGTTAATTTTATTTTTCTATGACCTTTTATATTTTGCTTGTGTATTCATTTGAATTTAGACCAGCATCTTACCCAATATGTTATAATAAATCTAATTTCTTCCAAACTGTTTTCTGTTTTTCCCAGTGTTCCTTGCCTAATAGAAAGTTTTTCCCCCAGGAATTTGTATTCCAGGGTAACTGAACAGTGATTAAATATGCGAATTTGAAACACAAAACGCAAAGCAATATGTGATTATTTTGTAGACTTGCTTATCTTTTCCACTGGTCTCTTTGTAATGAATGCCAAATAGTTTTATTTATTACTATTTTATAATAATTGGAGCTCAGGAAGTGCTGTGTCTCCTTTTTAAATATTCTTTGTTATTATTTGCCTTGAGATTCTAGACTTCCAAATGAATTTTGAATTTCGTTATTGTTTGATCTAATTCCATGACAATAACCCCTTGGCAGTTTAATTGGGGTAGCACTAAATCTGAATTGATTTAGGCAATATAATTTTAATTATATTGGTACTGCCTGACCAAGAACCATGATTATCCTTCAAATTATTTAGATCTTTTTTTATTTTTTTAAGGAATGTTTTGACATCATTATTTATATAATTTCTGGATGTATATTGGTATATTGATTCCTAAAATGAATTTTAGTACTTATTTGAAGCAGATTTATCTATTATGTCTTTTTCTTTTAAAATTTTTTATATAGAAATGCTGATGATTTTTGTAGGTTTCAATATGTATTTTGGTGTTTTACTAAAGTTATTAATTACCTTGATTGGTTTCTCTGCTATTACTTATGGGAAGGAGAGTAGTCTTCTGTATAAACAATCATGCCATTTGCAGATAGTGATAATTTTGCCTTCTCTGTCAGCTTATGCCCTTAATTTATTTCTCTTGTCTTACACTTTAAATAGTTGAGAAGAATGATAGCTTGCATAATGCTTTAAGGTGTGCAAAGTGAAATATATATTATTTGATCCTCTCAACTCTGTCAAGGACGTAGTGTTTTTATCTCCATTTTATAGACAGAAACTCTGTTACAGAGCAGTTAAAGTCATTTGGCCCAGGATCAAACAGCTAGGAAATGGCCAAGGTAGAATTCAAACCCAGGTCTTCCTGACTCCTAATCTTGTGTTTTATCTACTGGGCTACCTAGCTATGGACATCTTGGTTTTATTCCCATATTTATTGGGAAAGCTTCCAATTTTTCTCCATTGCAAATAATTCTAACTCTTGGTTTTGCATGTATACTTTTTATTGTACTAAAAATGGGCCCTTTCATGCCTGTGCTTTTAAAAGTTTAGCATAAATGACTACTGCATTCTGTCAAAAGCTTTACATATAATTCCTGTAGTTTTGTTGTATATATATCTTTAATTATGCTAATGGTTTTCCTAATATTGATCCTTTCTCCATAGTATAACTCCATTTTAGTCAAAGAGAATACTTCTAATCTTGAAGTAGTTTCTGTTAACTGCTATTTAACCTAAAGGCCCAAGCACTGTACCAGCTCCATCTCTGACCATCATATTGGCTAGATACAAGAACTGCTTTTTAATTGTTACCAATCTAGGATCAAAGATCCTTTATATTAGAACCTACCCTGAGGGAGTTATTCTACGGGTGAGGCCTGAGGCAAGACTGCAAACTGGTCTACTCAACTGCTGCTTTCTTAGGTGTAACAAGAATCTCTATGGTTCCTAGTCCTGTGTTGTATAGGCAGAGCTTCCTTCACAGGTCATCACTCCTTCCTTCATATTCATCCATATCAGCACCATCTCTCCTATATCTCTATCCCAGTCAACGCATTCATTATTTCCCCAGGAAGGCCCATTCCATTGACTACAAACTGTTCTATCAGGCCTATTCTTTTCTTGCTTCTTTTCATCTCTGTAGTCTTAGAAATCTGGCTTCCCCCAAAGCCTGCATGTCTGTTTACTCTTTTCAGCACTAGATTTATCTTCACTGATGACTAACACAGTAACCTTTCCTCTTTTGAGGTTCATTTCAGAGGGGTTTCAATCTGTGTGTCTGTGTCTCTATGTGTAACCCAATGGAGATTTTGGTAGCTATTCTGTACTGACACCTAGGTAATTTTTCTTACTTTATCAAGGAGTTTGTTACATGGCTCATAGTCTTCTCTCCACACCCTGCTCTTAGAGAATTCAGTTTGATGTCCCCTCAAATACTCTTATTTCCCAGTTCAGCAATCTCCCCAACTTCCATAAGCTACTCCTGGTTACACTTGGGGATAGTTATTGCTTTTATTGCTTTTATTATCACACACAATTGTTTTACCTGTACAATATGTAATTTTGATTTTTTTTTGACTGTAGTCTCTTTTCCTTTTGTCTCTCCTATGTTTTACAAATTCTAAACCTATTCTCAGTCATCAGTGTAATCTTTAGTAACCATATACCTCCCAGTTTTTCCAGGCTACGCTGTTGCTCTGGCCTCATTCTCCTACCTTCAAAATCTTTACCTGATACTTACTTTCTAGGTTAATTATATATTATTCTCTTCCTCTCATGTACTGTTCTCCCAGACAAAGGGATCTACTTGTTTCCCATATGAGCCATTCCTTTTCCCATCTTGCTGCTTTAAACTAGCTTTTCCCCTAAGACCAGAATGTTCTATCTCTTTAAATTCCTGATTCCATTCAATATTGAATTCAAGTACCACCTCCTTAAAGAAACCTTTACTGATTGTATCAGTTGTAATTTCCCCCTCTAAGAAAACAATCCTTCGAATTTATTTTGTACTTGCCTTTCATTAACTTATCTATGGATGTGTTGCTTTCCTATACCTAGAGAAGAATAAAAGCTTATTTAGGTAAGGGATTTTTTCACTTAGGAATTTATATTCCCAGAGTATAACATAATGCCCGTCTTGTAGTAGGTTATTACTAATGACTTATTGATTCACTAATTCTTGGTCCCTCTCCCTAATGTTTTTCCTTTACTTTGCCGCTGTCAACCTCTTCTCCATCATGCATGTTACTCAGAGACTAACAAACTTGTCAGTTTTCTACTCGTAATTTAGCTAGGTAGGAGTGCATCTTTCCCTCCCCCTTCCTCATTAGAATGATTTTTTCTTTATAAATAGCTGCTCCCTTCCCCTCACCTTTACCCCTTTGTGTACATTGAACATCATACTTGCTTGTTTATTTGTTTCTGTGTATTGTGTATTGAATTAATTCCAGCTCATTTTAATGAATTCTGACTTGAAGTGCTGTTTGAGATCTGGTTTTGAAAAACCTCTCCTTCCTTTTCTACTTTTTTTCATTTAGTACCCTTAAGATTCTGGACCTTTTGTTTTTCCATATGAATTTCACTTTTTCCCCCTAGCTCTGTAAAATATTCATTTGTTAATTGGTTTGGTACAACACTGAATAAATTTAGATAGTGTTGTCATTTTTATTATATTAGATTGACTTACCTATGAGCAATTAATTTTTTTCAGTTACTTAGGTATGTCTATTTCTACAAAGAGTATTTATAGTTTCATAAATTTAATTTTTAGGTGAATCTTGGTAGATGATCTCCCAAGTATTTTATAGCTTTGGTATTTATTTTGAAGGGAATTTCTCTTTTTTGGGGGGAAGCCAGATTTCTAAGACTACAGAGATGAAAAGAAGCAAGGGAAGAATAGTCCCACTGGGTTTTTTGGTAACATGTTGGGATGCAGATGATTTATTTTATATCCTGCAACTTTGTTGATATTATTACTTAGCATTTCAGTTTGCTTTTTAGCAGTCTCTAAGAAGCCATTGTATCTGAAAAATGTGAAATTTTTGTTTTTTCTTTGCTGAAACTCAGTTCCATAAATTTCTCCTTCTTACTATTAAATTAAGCATTTCTAACACTTTAATTAATAGTGGTGATGATGGGTATTCTTGCTTTTCCCCTGTATCAGAAGGCCTTTTAACTCTTCTCTATCACATATAATGTTGACTCTTGGATTCTGATAGGTATTATTTAATATGTTAAAGAACGTTCATTCCTTTTGTTTCTAGAGTTTTTAATAAATATGAGTACTGGATTTTGACAAAAACCTTTCCAGTATCTATAGCAGCAGTCCTCAACCTGTGGGTTGCGACCCATTTGGGGGATGAACGACCCTTTTACAGGGATCACAGGGGTCACCTAAGACCATCAGAAAACACATTATTTCCTATGGTCTTAGGAACCAAGACACTGTGCTCCTTTATCCATCTCCAGGCAGGTCCGCCCACATGCAGACACACCCACATACGAGTATTAAAGGGTTGCAGCATTAGGAAGGTCGAGAACCACTGATCTATAGATAATAAGCAGTCAGATGGAACAAGGGTGCTTTAGTGAGTGGAAGCTAACAGTGGTAGTGGTTATGACATAGCAGTTAGGGGCTTGAGCTGATGAAGTTGAGGAAAGAGGCAGTTATAACTCCTCAGTCTCTTCTCAAAAGCTACAGCTGGTTTAGGGGGAGTAAGAGCATAGATGTTATAGAATGGTGCCTCAACTTCCCCTTTTGTTGAAATGCCAAATTTCACTTCCAAATTTATTGTCTTTTGTTTCTGTACTGTCAGATTTTCTTCTGTATTTTTGTCAGATTTGTCTATTTCTTCTAAAGAAATTCTTCATTTTCTTTTCTAAGTTATCTACTGTCTTCTTTGACTTGTTTATTTCTTCTTGAGGTGTGCTCTGATTTCTGTCATAATTGACATCTTAATTTCTCTGAAAAATTTTTTGAACTTTCCAAAATTTCTTGCTGCTGATCTATTACTTCTGGCAAACTTAAGAGCATTTATTTTTTGAATTTGGGAGTTTTCCATTCACTTCCCTTAAGAGCATAATATTTGTTATCTTTTCTTTATATTGCAACTTTGATTACTATACATTTGGGGTGTTTCTTTTAGTTTTGAGATTGTGGGAAGGACATTGCTTCTGAAAACAATTTACACCACTATCTTACAAATCAAATGACTCTATTTTAGATGTCAAAACATTTCTCAGACACATACATGCTAGTAGATATAGTGTTATTACATAATTTACTTTGAGTTTATTTTAGTTTTTCAAAAAACTTATTAACTTAATTTTAGTTTTAAGCATTTGCTTCTGTAAGTTTTAAATTTTTTCCCCCTCCAACCACCTTCATTCCTAAGATGGCCTACAATATGATATGGCTCTATACATGCATTCCTATTAAATACATTTTCATGTTAGTCATGTTGCATAGAAGAATTATAATGAATGGGAGAGAATGTTTGAAAGAAAAAAACAAAACAAAACAAAAAAAGAAAATAGTCTGCTTCACTCTGAATTCTGACTCCATAGTTCTTTCTCTGAATGTTGATGGCATTTACCATCATGAGTTCTTTGGAATTGTTTTAGGTTCTTGCATTTCTGAGAAAGGCTAAGTCTGTCAAAATCAATCATCACACACTGTGACTGTTTCTGTGAACAGTGTTCTCCTGGTTCTGCTCACTTCACTCAGCATCAGTTCATATAAGTCTTTCCAAGATTTTCTGAAGTCCGCCTGCTCATCATTTCTTATAGCGCAGTAGTGTTCTATTACATTTATATACCACAACTTGTTTAGCCATTCCCCAGTTGATGGACATCCCCTCAATTTCCAGTTCTTAACCACCACAAAAAGAACTGCTATAAATATTTTTGTACACATGGATCCTTTCCTCATTTTTATGATCTCCTTTAGAAGCAGTATTGTTGGGTCAGAGGGTATACACATTTTTATAGCCCTTTGGGCATAGCTCCAAATTCTCTCCAGAATGATTGGATCAGCTCACAGCTCCACCAACAATGAATCAGTGTTCCAACTTTCCTACATCCTCTCCAACATTTATCATTTTCCTGTTTTGTCATGTTAGCCAATCTGTTAGGTGTGATGTGGTACCTTAGAGTTGTTTTGATTTGTACCTCTCTAATCAGTAGTGATTTAGAGCATTTTTTCATATGACTATAGATATTTTAAATTTCTTTCTCTGAAACTGCCTTTTTTGACCATTTATCAATTGGGGAATGACTTGTATTCTTGTAAATTTGACTCGGTTCTCTATATATTTTAGAAATGAGGTCTTTATGAAAGACACTAGTTGTAAAAGTTCTTTCCCACTTTTATGCTTCCTTTCTAATCTTGGTTGCATTGACTTTGTGCAGAAACTTTTCAATTTAATGTAATCAAAATGATCCATTTTGTATTTCATAATGTTTCTTATCTCTTGTTTGGTCATAAATTCCTCCATTCTCCATAGATCTGATAGACTATTCCTTGTTCCCCTAATTTGTTTATAGTATCAGCCTTTTTACCTAAGTCATGTGCCCATTTGGATTTTATTTTGGTATATGGTGTCAGATACTGATCTATGTAGTATTATTACATATTGAGTGAGAGAATATATAGTCATAAAAAGTTACTCATAGGTTCAGTAATTTTATTAGTCAACCAGCACTTGTATACATTTAAAAAATGATAATACATATTTGCATGATATATTTAACTTAATCTTTAGAAGAGATGTTTTTATTCGTTAGGTAAGTCTAGATTTATGTAAAATTATAAAGAAGAATTTTCTTTTTTAGCATCCTCCTACTTCTTTTTTTAAGACGCTTGGCCCTCCATTCAAGTGTTCCCTAGCTCTAGGTAGGCCCAGGGACCTTACATCATGGTGTGTATGTCAAACACATTTTTTTGGAGTTACCTTTGGTACTTGCCTATGTTGGACCTTTCTATGCCAAGTATGTCCCTTTCAGAATTTAAATGACCCTTATGTTAAGACTAGACCTTAACTATTGATAAATGATAATAGTTTAATTTGTTATATTTCCCAGAGATAGCTGTATTTTTATCTGATCCTGGAAATCTTCCATATGAATTTTAATGATGTATGAAATACTATGCTAATGTAGCGTAGGATCTGGACTCACTCTCACAACTTGTGAGGTGGCTGACCACTTCTTTCCTCGGGGTTTTAGGAATAACCTTGGAGATGGAGGAGGATTTCTAGTGCTCTTGCTCATGACCCAATTTGGTGTGTTTTATAATATCATTTGCCTGGGTGATAACTCCCCAGGATTGATAAACCAGTTACTTAGCTTTTATCAAGGGATATTTACAAAGAAGGTATATAATAAGAACCAAAGTACAAAATCCTCCCAAAAAATCTGGGAAAGCAAATATACATAGATGTTGAAGGGAAGAAAACAAGTTTAGAGAGCACATGTACCAAAGGTCTAGCTTATAGCCCTTAGTCAATTGGAATTTCTTTTCTTCTTTTGTGGAATATTTATGGAGTTCCCCTTCATATGTCTAGTTTGATCTCTTTCAGTTTCCAACTGGATGCATTGTTTGTAACTGATTCGTCCCTCTGATAACATGGTCTGTGCTGAGGGATGGGGGACAAGGAGGTTAGGAAACTCTAGTTGGGAGTCCTTTATGCCTCTTATAGGTATGATAGTCCAGATCCTCATAGGGTTCAGAATTTTCTCCTATAATCTCCTCTCTATACTTTCTAGGCCAAGAGGTATACCTATTTTTTTCCCAGTCAGTCTTAGTATATTTCCTTTGCTTACACCTTTCATCACTGATTCAGTAGAGGTGCCTAGGAATTGTTCACACCTAGTTTACACATTTACTTGATTATGTAATTCAAAGAACTTTTTTGTACCTGATAAAAGTATTAAGGTGTGATTTGTCTTTTTAGTTACTTTAATTGAAGTAGGGATGATTGAATAGAGACCTCTGGGCCTTTAGTGTTCAGTTGGATAGGATAGACGTACCCCCTCCTCTTAAACTGGAATAATGGGAGGAAATGAGATTGGGAGTTTAGAAGTTTATCTTATTGCTAGGGACTGATCATTCTTTCTGGGAGCTATAACTTACATTTATGGATATGACATAAATGTTTATCAATCTTGTATTTGGAAAAAGATTGTAACTAAGAAAATTTATAAGTTCTTTGCATATTACAATTTATTAAACACAAGTACACTTACTCTCATGTGTACAGATAAGCTACTTCAGTAACATCCAGACACACAACAAACAAGGTGTTAATCACCTCTCACAGACATGTGACTATTATATATTTGCTTTTTCCACAGTGTTACTTGTTGGAAGACTTCCTAGCTGCTATTCTCTTAGCTAATTTGCCTTTCTGTTTGACTCCTCTATGGAAGCTGTCAGGACACTTTCTGGGTGGTAGTTGAAAAACAAAATGATATTAACAGCTTTATTTCAACTCAAGAATAATGTATTCTTTCCTTCCTTTTCCTTTCCCTAATATATGGACTTATGCTAGGATTGTTGCATTTGAAGGTTAAAAAAAATGAATGGTATCTAATGCAGAAGTGGACACAAGATGGGAATTTATTGGTATTGTCACTTATTGCCACATAAAACTTTCTGTTCTATTTGAACATATATGCTGGAGTCTGAGAGCCTGTTTTAGAGTTAACAGCAAGAATGGCCAGCAATGAGTAAAAGAGGCATGCACAGTATCTTATGATTGATTCTTCTGTGGCTCATTAGATATTTTTAGCTAAACTTAATTTTTTCTCTTTTTTTTAAAAAAGAATTAAATAACTTATTAATAATTCATAGCTACCACCAACATGAGTGGAAATATTTGTACATATATAACTGTATGAGAATCTTAATATTTTTCTTGAGGTACATGCAATTTATCCTCACATGGAGCTCCATGATATAACACTTGTAAATAGAAATTATATCTATCTTAGCTTCTTCCAGTGATAACAGGTAGGCATGTCATAAATTTTATTTTTTTATTATGTTAAATTTCTTTACTATTCAACATTTTACTCTAATTGTAGATTTGTAACTTTTTTTTCTTATTTGGATTCTGAAACTGGAATCTTACTCTTTAGCTCCACTCTAAAATATTATCTTGTTTTTCTAACTTGAGGAACATTTGTTATCCTTTTCCTTTTAGCCCTCATCTCTGCTTGTAGGAATAGTCTTATCATTTCTACCCCAACGGAATCTTTTGTTCCCTTTACTCCACTCAAACTGCCATAATACTAGTGAATCATAGTGCCTGGTACATAATGGGTGCTTAATAAATATTGATTGATTGAAGGCTGGTACTTTTTGCCAGGACTTTTGGAATAGCCTTATAATTATAGGTTTCCTTACTTATTTTCCACCACTCTAATCTATCGTTCACCCAGCCACCAAAGGGATTTTTTAAAAGAATATGATTACTTTTTGCATCTCCTGCTCTGCCTGGTTTCAACTCTACATAATAAGATACCTCTGCATCTCTGGTATCCCATCTTTTCTCTTCCCAACCCTTCCAGCCCCACTTTCTGGTCTCTTTTTGAGTGTTGTCTCCCCCTTTAGATTGTAAACTCCTTGAGGGACTGTTTTTCTTTTTATTCATTGTATCCCCAGCAGTTAGCACAGTGCCTGGCATAAAGGAGGCACTTAATAGAATATTGGATTTATTGGACTGATCTAAGTTTTACACAGTAAAGATCAAATGGATGAAAAATATCTTTTGCTCAAATTTTAACATGTATCTGTATAGTCATCCTACAGAGCTTATCCAATTGTATGTGCATGAACATAGCCCAGATTAGAAAAGGAGGAAGAGAAAGGCTGAAGAGTCTTTGGGAAAAACATAAAACACTTATACTGACTCCAAAGCTCCCCATAATAGCAAACAAAGGTCTGTCATTTCAGTTCATGTGTTGCTCTGTGGCAACCTCTGAAGAACTAAAGAGGAACATGACCCAAATGCAGTGAAAAGGTAAATGGAGAATGTGTCAGCAAACAGTCCTGAAGATCAGAACTAAAGGATATTTTCAGAAAGTTGTATAGTGTAAAGAGAAGATGGGAGGATGTGGACCAGAGGTATACAGAAGGAGCACTCATGGGTGGATTGTGATTTGCATCATAGGAGGGAATTCTACAATGGAACTCAGTGAAATCATAGATCCATTTGAGTAATAAAGTACAGGTCTGACCATGTTACTCCCTTCCTCAGTAATCATCACTGCCTTCCTGTTATCTCTAGGATCACATAGGTCTTCTTTGGCATCTAAAGCCCTTGACTACTTGGTTTTAACCCTTCTTTTCATCCTTATTACATATATATCATGTATGACATATCCTGAAGTACATCTTCTCAGTGTTCCTTATATATAGTCTTCTGTTTCCTATATTTGCCTTTGCACTGGCCTGAGATAAACTCCACTGTCCCTCTGCCTAAAACCTCAGCTTAAATGTTAACTTTTCATGAAGCCTTTCTTGCTCTTTCACTTTTAAAAAAATTAATTAATTTTTTGTTTTCAACATTCATTTCCACAAGATTTTGAGTTCCAGATTTTCTCCCTATCTCTCCCTTCCACCCACCACAAGATGGTATGCATTCTGATTACCCCCTCCCCAGTCTGCCTTACCTTCTATCACTCCCCCGCCTTTCTTTCATTCCCCCTTACTTTCTTGTAGGGCAAAGTAGATTTTTATACCCCATTGCCTGTATATCTTATTTCCCAGTTGCATGTAAAAAGAATTTTCAATATTTGTTTTTAAAACTTTGAGTTCCAAATTCTTTCCTTTCTTTTCTCCCCACCTACCCTCATTGAGAAGGCAAGCAATTCAACATAGGTTATACATGTGTAGTCACTTCCATAACAGTCATGTTGTGAAAGACTTAACTATTTTCCTCCATCCTATCCTGCCCCTCCATTTACTCTGTTCTCTCCTTTGGCCTTGTCCCATCTCAAAAGTGTCTGCTTCTGATTACCCCTCCCACATTTGCCCTCTTTTCTATCATCCCCCTTCACTTATCTCCTTCCCCCCTTCTTTTCTGTAGGGTAAGATAGATTTCCATACTCAATTGAGTTGTGTAAGTTATTCCTCCTTAAGCCAAATCTGATGAGAGTTAGGTTCACTCATTCCCTCTCACCTCCTCCATCTTCCCCTCTATTGAGAAACCTTTTTCTTGCCTCTTTTATGTAAGATAATTTACCCTATTCTATTTCTCCCACTCTCCTTCACCCAATATATTCTTCTCTCTTACCACTTAATTTTATTTTTTAGATATCATCCATTCATATTCAACTCACCTTGTGCCATCTATCTGTCTATCTATCTATCTATCTATCTTTCTATCTATCTATCTAACCCCTCTAACTACCGTAATACTGAGAAAGGTCTCATGAGTTATACATATCATCTTTCCATGTAGGAATGTAAACAGTTCAACTTTAATAAGTCCCTTATGATTTCTCTTTCCTGTTTACCTTTTCATGCTTCTCTTGATTGTTGTGTTTGAAAGTCAGATTTTCTATTTACCTCTGGTCATTTTATCAAGAGTTCTTGAAAGTTCTCTATCTTATTAAATATCCATTTTTTTCCCCCTGAAGGATTATGCTCAGTTTTGCTGGGTAGGTGATCCTTTGTTTTAATCTTAGCTCCTTTGACCTGCGGAATATCATATTCCAAGCCCTCTGATCCCTTCATATAGAAACTGCTAAATCTTGTGTTGTCTTGATTGTGTTTCCAAAATACTTGAATTGTTTATATTTTCTGCTTGACCTGTGAACTCTGGAATTTGACTATAATATTCCTAGGAGTTTTCCTTTTGGGATCTTCTTTCAGGGGATGATTGGTGAATTCTTTTAACTTCTATTTTACTCTCTGGTTCTAAAATATCAGGCAGTTTTCCTTGACAGTTTCTTGAAAGGTGATGTCATGGTTTTCATGGTCATCATCATGGTTTTCAGGTAGTTCAGGTAGCTCAGTAATTTTAAGTTCTCTCTCCTGGATCTGTTTTCCAAGTTAGTGGTTTTTCCAATGAGATATTTAACATTGTTTTCTCTTTTTTTCTTTCTTTTTGTTCTGTTTCATAATTTCTTGATTTCTCATAAAGCCATTAGCTTCCATTTGCTCCATTCTAATTTTTAAGGAATTACTTTCTTCAGTGAGCTTTTGGACCTACTTTTCCATTTGGCAAATTCTTGTTTTTAAGGCATTCTTCTCTTCTTTGACTTTCTGGACCTCTTTTTCTGTTTGGGTTAGTTTATTTATTTATTTATTTTGAATTAAAACTTTTATTTATTTTAGTTTATATCATTCATTTCCATGAAATTTTGAGTTACAAATTTTCTCCCCATCTTTCTCCTACCCACCACCCCAAAACAGCCATCCCATTGTATAACCCCTCCCCCAATCTATTCTCTCCT
>CM053586.1:257793104-257848947 GCA_028646515.1 Pseudochirops corinnae
GAAGATGCGAGATCTTGTGTTATCCTGATTGTATTTCGACAGTATTCAAATTGTTTCTTCTTGGCTGCTTGTAATACTTTCTCTTGGATCTGGAAACTCTGGAACCTGGCTATAATATTCCTCATTCTTTTTGGGATCTTTTTCAAGAGGTTATTGGTGAATTCTTTCAATTTCTGTTTTGCCCTCTGGTTCTAAAATATCAGGGCAGTTTTCCTTGACGATTACTAGAAGGATGATTTCTAGGTTCTTTTTTTGATCATGGCTTTCAGGTAGTCCAATAACTTTTAAATTGTCTCTCCTGGATCAATTTTCCAGGTCAGTGGTTTTTCCAGTGAGATATTTCACATTGCCTTCTATTTTTCATTCATTTAGATCTTTTTAATAATATCTTGATTTCTCATAAAGTCATTAGCTTCCATTTGCTCTATTCTAATTCTGGAGGAATTATTCTCTTCAATGAGCTTTTGAAATTCTTTTTCCAACTGGCAAATTCATTTTTTTAAGACATTTTTCTCCTCATTGGCTTTTTGGGCCTCTTTTGCCATTTGAGTTAATCTATTTTTTAAGGTGTTATTTTCTTCAGTCAGGTTGTTGACTCTCCTTTCATGATTTTGTTGCATCATTCTCATTTCTTCCCAATTTTTCCTCCACTTTTCTTAATTTATTTTCAAAATCCTTCTTGAGCTCCTCCATGGCCTATAACCAATTCATATTTTTCCTGGAAGCTTTTGGTGCAGGAGTTCTGACTGCATTGCCTTCCTTCCATTTCATGCTTTGATCCTTTTTGTTCCCAAAAGAGGAGTCTAAGGTTTGATTGCTGTGCTTGCTTTGCTTCTTTTGCTTGCTCATGTTGCCACCCAATTATTTGACTTTTGAGCTGTTTGCCACAGTAGAACTCTGCTTCTAGAGAGGTGAGCTTTGTCCCAAATCACTGGGATTTTTGTAGCTGCCAGAGCTATTAGTTGGGTGTCCTCTCTGCTGCCCCTACGTACTCTGGCCCACTGGCCACACACCCCAGGACCTCCACCCAGGACCACGATCCAGATCCAAGCAGCTTAAAGCAAGAGCAATTAGTTTCTGAATGGTTGCTTGGTTCCCCTACAATTTGTGGGCCAGGAGCTCTGAAGTAGCCATGGGGTGGCAGCTGCATGGCTGCTGTGCCTCCCCCACTTCTTGTCCCAGGAGGCAGGGGCCAGAAGGTGCTCTGTCCTCCTAGTTCCAACAGAGATCCACACTGACCTTTTACTTTGTTTTTGGCATTTATGGATTGATATTTCTGGAAACTGCTACTGCTGCTGGTGATCTACTCTCCCAAAATCTGCTCCAGCTACTGCTGGTCGGGTCCACCCTGGGGCTAAAACTGTGGGCTCAGGTGGGGCTGGGCTCTGTTCCCAGTACACTGTGATGGACCCTTCCTAGGCCTTCTAGGATGCCTTTAGCAGGAGATTTGTTTCTCTCTGTCATTTTGTGGGTTCTGTTGCTCTAAAGTCTGTTTAGAGTCATATTTTATAGGTATTTGAGGTAGTTATTGGGGGGAGCTCAGGGAGCTTTCCTGTTTCTATGCTGCCATCTTGGCTCTGCTCTTAAAAAATATTTTGGCTTTATGTCGATTGTTTCACTAATATTGAGCCATTGTTGCATTGCTGATAGAAATCTCACTTGATCATAATGAATAATTCTTGGGTAAATCAGTGTAAGTCTCACAGGATTTTGTTTAAAAACGTTTAATGTTCATTAGTAATATTTATCTACACTTTTCTTTTTGTATTTTATCTTTCTCTGGTGTTGTTATTAGAGTATTTTATTTATCTCACAAAAGAATGCTGGTAGAATGTTATTTCTACCTTAGTTTTTGAAGATTATTTGTGAAGTATGGATACTGATTATTTTTTAAAAGTTTGATAGAATTCTTCCCTGAGTTTATCAGGTCCAAGAGTTTTTCCTTGATAATTGCTTTATAGCTAAATCTTTTTCCTTTTATGAGGTACACATTTAAGATCTCTGTCTACTATTTTATACTTTTGAAAATTTTACTCTATTTCTTTTGTGCTCTAAGATTTGTTAGCGTAGACCTGTGCATTAATATGTTCTGTTTATTGTTTTAATGTCTTCTGGGTTTTTTGTAATCTCACTTTACTAATTTTTTATTTTATTGCTTTGATTTTTTTGCTCTCTTTTTAAATAGATTTGTTAAAGGTTTATCAATTTTTATTAATATTTTTAAAGAACCAGCTTTTAGTTTTATTCATACTTTACATATTTTTGTTTCTGGTTAATCTATTTTTTCCTCCAATTTTTAATATCTTCTCTTTTGTGTTTATTTTATTTGTTTATTTGTTGACTTTCTAATTTTCAAAAATGTATATTCTATTAATTAAGCCTCCCTTTTTCTGCTTTGTCAAAGTATGTTTGTGGGGATATGATTTTCCTTGAAGGAGTGCTTTAGCTGCATTCTAGAAATTTTGGTATGATATTTTATTGTTTTAACCTTTTTTCACATAATTATAAATTGTTTCTGTGATTTGTTCTCAAACCCATGGATTTTTTTTTTTGTATTTCATTGATAAGTTTCCAGTTGGATCTGTGTAATTTGTTTGTGTTCCTTGAGCCCATGACTTTTTTATTGTGTTATGGTTGGTAAATGTACTGTGTTATGGTTTGTATGGTATGGATTCTGTTTATATGAACTATTTCTGTAGTTTTATATTTGTCTTCAGTATCTTTGTGCTTTTAACACATGGTCAATTTTTATAAAAGTTCTAAGCAGTGCTGAGAAATAATTTATACTCTTTTTCAGTCCTATTTATAAGACACCATAAATCTTTTAGCTTTACTTTCTTAAGTAATTTTTTTTAGTTCCATGTTTTCCCTTTTCTGTATCTTTCTGTTAGATATTTCTAAACCAGAGAGAAGGATATTGAACTCTTCTTGCATCACTATATTTTTTCCTTTATCTCATTTAATGTTTCCTTTATTTATTTGGATGCTAAATAATTTGGAACATAGAACTTTACTACTGACAGGGTTTTGTTGTCTGTGGTTCCTTTAATCATAATGTAGTTTCCTTGCTTATCCCTTATAATTTTTTTGACCATTTGATTTCACTTTGTTAGATAGTCTAATTGAAATTCTTACTTTTTGTAATCACTTGAAGCAAAGTAATTTTTTCCCATCTCCTTAGTTTTATGTTGTATAAACATATTTCTTGTAAGTAACAAATTGTAGGTTTTCTTATTCAGTCTCTTTTGTTTTATTGGATTACTTAATCCACTCACATTTAAGTTCTAAGAATTAGGCTTATATTTTTCTCCATTTGTCTCTAAATGTTTTGATCATGTCATTATTTTGCCTCTCTTCTGCTGTAAACAGTTTACTAGTTACTTTAGCTTAATCTTTTTTAAAGATGGCTTTCTTTTTATCCCCACCCCTCCAACCTTCCCCCATTTCTTATCTCTTTCACTTTAGGGTTTTAAGTGTTTTACTTTATTAGTTGCTTTTTATACTAGGCATTTAAACCCTTCCCCCCCTACATTTTTTTGCTTCACATATATATTATTTTAATAAAAAATTCTTTTTTTCTAATTCCATGTAAAAACAATTTTTAACATTTATTTTATAAAAATTTTAGTTCCAAATTCTCTTCCTTCCTTCCCCTTTGCTTTCATTGAGGTGGGAAGTGATTTGCTATAGTATACATGTGTAGTCATGCAAAACATATATCCATATTAGTTATGTTGTGAAAGAAAATATAGACCAAAAAAATATCAAGAAAATAAAGGAAAAGAAAAGTATACTTTCATCTCTGTTCAAACTCCATCAGTTCTTTCTCTGGAGGTGGATAGAATTTTTCTTTATAAGTCCTTTGGAATTGTCTTAGATCATTGTGTTGCTGAGAATTGCCAACTTATTCACACTTGATCATCATATGATATTGCTATTGCTATGTACAATGTTCTTCTGTTTCTCTTCATTTTACTTTGCATCAATTCATTGAAGTCTTTCTAGGTTTTTCTGAAAGCATCCTTCTTGTCATTTCTTATAGCACAATAATATTCCATTCCACTCATAACTTGTTCAGCCATCCTCTGAATGATGTACATCTCCTCAAATTTCCAATTCTTAGCCACCTCAGAAAGAGCTGCTATAAATATTTTTTCTACATTTACGTTCTTTTACTTTTCTCATCTTGTTGGGATACAGACCTAGAAGTGGTATTGCTAGATCAAAAGATATGTACAATTCTATAGCCTTTTTGGACATAGTTCCACATTGCTTTCCAGAATGGTTGGATCAGTTCACAACTCCATGAACAGTGCTAAATTTAGTGTTCCAGTTTTCCACATCTCCAACATTTGCCATTTTACTTTTCTGTCATATTTGGCATTCTAATAGTTGTGAGATCATTCCTCAGATTTGTGTTAATTTGCATTTCTCTAATCAGTGATTTAGAGCATTTTTTTCATATGACTATAGATAGCTTTGATTTCTTCTTCTGAAAACTGTACTCTTTGACCATTTATCAGTTGGGGAATAACTTGTAATCATTATATATTTTACTCAGTTCTATATGTATTTGAGAAATGAGGCCTCTATTAGAGAAACTTGCTGTAAAATTTTTTTCCCCAATTTTCTGCTTTTCTTTCAAACTTGGATCATTGGTTTTGTTTGTGCAAACCCTTTTGAATTTAATTTAATCAAAATGATTCAGTTTATATCCTGTAAAGCTCTTTATCTCTTGTTGAGTCATATATTCTTCCCTTATCCATAGACCTGACAGGTAGACTTTTTCATGCTTCACTAATTTGCTTATGGTATAACTTTTTATGTCTTAAGTCATGTATCTATTTTGACTGTATCTTGGTATATGATATGAATTCTTGGTCTGTACCTGTTTTCTGTCAAATTGCTTTCCAGTGTTCCCAGTATTTTTTGTCAGATAATGAATTCCAGTTCTAAAAGCTAGGCCCTTTGCATTTATCAAAGACTAGAGTACTATGGTCATTTACTTGTGTATTGTATACTTAATCTACTGTTAGATCCAAATTGGATTATGTCTTTGTAATACAGTTTGAATACAGCAAGGCCATCTTCCTTCACTTTTTTTCATTGATTTCTTTAATATTCTTGACCTTCTGTTCTTACAGATGAATTTTTATTTTTTTTCTAACTCAATAAAATAGTTTATTGGTAGTTTGATTAGTGTGGCAGTGAATAAATAATTTAATTTAGGTTGAATTGTCATTTTTATTATATTGATTCAATCTTGCCATGAGTCATTAATATTTTTCCATTTGTTTGTTTAGATCTGACTTTGTGAAAAGTGTTGTGTTTTTGTATTTCCTGGGTTTGTCTAGACTTCCAAGTATTTTATATTGTCTACAGTTATTTTATATGGAATCTTCTTCTATCTCTTCCTGCTAGATTTTGTTGGTAATATACAAAAATCCTGATGAGTTATGTGGTTTTATTTTATATCCTGCTAAAGTTGTTAATTATTTCAACTAGTTTTGTAGTTCATTTAGTTTATTCTCTAAGATTCTCCAAGTATACCATCATATTGTCTGCAAAGAATGATAGTTTTTTTTTTACCCTTGTTGCCTATTCTAATTCCTTGTGATTCCTCTTTGTTTTCTTATTACTATAGACTTCCTTGAAATGGAAATTCATTGCTGTATATTTTGAATCCTCTCTAGGTTTCTGTTGTGCACATGGCAATGCTTTTTTATTTTTCTTATTTTCTATTTAAATTTTAGTATTTAAGTTCATATTTTGTTTCTTTTTCTTTTCTTTTTTTGGAGGGGAGAAGGCAGTTGGGGTTAAGTGACTTGCCCAAGGTCGCATGGCTAGTTAAGTGTCAAGTGTCTGAGGATAGGTTCAGGGCAGGTGCTTATTCACTGCGCCACCTAGTTGCCCCATTTCTTTTTCTTTTCTTATTGCATAGTTTAAAAAATAAAATAATGAAAAATATTCCTTTGATAGTTTGGTTGGTATAAGCTTAAATCTTTAAATAAATTTTGACAATAATGTCATTTAATTATATTGTGATGACCTGCTTTGAGCCCTGAATATTCTTTCAGTTATTTAAGTTCTTTAGCTATTTTGTTTTTCAGCTATTTAAGTTGTATTTTTTCTTGTTTTTCCATTTATATTGTTAATTTTTATTTTTGTTTATCAGATGGCATGATTTCAATTTCTACTTTTTTGCATTTACCTAGTGCCGATTAAATTTGTCCTAGTCTCACCTATGTATTCTATGTATGTCTTTCCTTTTAAAATGTTTTTCTTATATGCTGCAGATTGTAGTTTTGTTTTCTTATCTTTCAGTCTTTTATTCTCCATTTCCATAGTTTAATACATTCACATTTAAAGTTATATGAGTTTGGTTTATATTTTCTTGCACTTTGTGTGTCTAGTGTTTTTTTTCTTGATTTTTTCTTGAATTACGATTTGGTTTTGTTTCCCTTAATTTTTTATAAGTACTTTATCTCTAGGATTAGTTTTTCTCTAATTCCTTTAATGATATTCTGTACATAGACTTTCTTCCCTGCACTCCCTTGATTCCTCCCCTTTTATCTTTGTTCAAACTTTTCTGAGTTTTGGATTTTTTTTTTAGCGATTTGACATTTCCAAGTTATGCTATTTTGGGTTCCTTATTGAACTCCTTCACCTTTTGGAATATATTTGTTTGCATGTTGTCTCTTTTATTAGATTGTAAGCTCCTTGAGAACAGATATTGTCTTTTGCCTTTTTTTTTTTTTTTTTTGTATCTTAGCACAGTGCCTGGTACATAGTAGGCATTTAATAAATGTTCACTGATTGATTTTTCTTTTTTCTTTCCTTATCTAATTATTCCCTCTTTTTTACTCTTAATTCAGTGGTTAGTTCAAAATCCCTTCTCTCTCCCTCTCCTGCTTGTTTTGTTAGTATTTTTCTTTTTCTGTACCTTTTTCTAATGATTTCTTTACCTTGTTTTTTTCAATAATTCTTTTCTTTTTTTATTCTGAACTTATATTCTTTGATTTGTGATCTGTATTATTATTATTATAATTATTTGGCTCATTGCATTCATCATAGCATTATAGTTTCTGAAGTACCAAGTTTGAGCTCCTTCTAAATATTGAATTTCCATGTTATTGCCATTGTAAATTTTGCTCCTGTACTTCTGTACCTCATTCTTAGAAGTATCGATTCTTGAGGGAAATAATGAGAGAAGACATATAACTTCATGGTGGACGTTTCCCTGTGTCTTAAATTCTGCAGTCTATTTCTATCCCTTGCCCTTCACATGGTCATCCCACCTCTTCCCCACCCCATTTGCCATGTAGTTGCTTCTTCAGGTTTATGTCCTTCTACCATTCTAGGTACCAGTTGCCCCTAGTAGCTCCTAGTTCCATTTTTCTGTGTCAGAATGTTATCCTTGTAGGCTTAATACTTTTCAGAGGAAGTGATCTCTCACTTCCTGCGGATTAGACCCATTGTAATGTCCCCATCTCCCTATGTAGAATATATCTGCCTTTGGGTGGGATCCATTTTTCCCCTTGGGTTGAGACTTTTCTCTTCATTTCCTTTTGCTTAAATTCCTCTCTTTGTCATCTCTTCTATTCTCTTATAACCCTTCTTCCTGAGAAACTACTGGCATTATTTTCTCTTTCTTCTTCACTCATGAAAATGACTAGTGTATATCAGCATTTTTCCCACTGTCTTCTATGTTATCTTTCCCCTTTTGCTCATTTTCTCATACTGCAGTGTATTCCAACAAAATATATTGGTTTATGGTGGGAGGGAGGTGGAAGAGGGTTGTGGTGTTTTAGGCCTGTTCTTCTACCATCTTTTCTTTTCCTTTAAATTCTTTCATCTTTATCCTCTTGTGTATTAAAAAAAAAATCTCTTAATGGTTACTCTGTTGTTTTTAATCATCTTTAGAGATAAAGTGATTTTATTTCATTGTTTTTTCTTTAGTAGTTGTATTTATTGAACTTTCTTATACTTATTTTGAGGTGTTTGCAGGTTCATTATTCTGCTTACATCTGTTTGTTTTTCCAGAATGCTCCAAGTACCTCTTTTTTTGAATGTCCATTTAAAATGAATATTAGGCACACGTTTGCAAATTAAGGCATTTTGGGTTGCATCTTGAACTCTTTTGCTTTTTGGAATATATTCTTTCCCTACTGCAGTTTTTATTGAGTGTGGAGTAGTTTCGTTATATGACTTTTTCCCCTCTTTTTCCAGGCTACAGATTTGGTTGTCATTGAAATTGGTGAATTTGGCTACTTAAGTGTCTTAGAGTTTTTGTTTTTGGGGATGATATGTGGATTCTTTAAATTGGTACTTTGTTTTCTATATAGAGAAGTTCTGGGCAGTTTTTAAAAAATGTATTCATGCCTGTATTCTGATGTTCAGGTATTTTGATTTGTCCTATTAGTCTTGGATACCTGCAATGATCCTTAGATAGCCTGTATGCATCCTGTTTAGAGATCAATGATTTGTTTGTGTAGAGAGCATGTGCTCGTTCATTTATTTATTTATTTTTACTGCTCTGTCCAAATTGTACCTTTGATTCTTTATATTTGTGTTACAAATCTCTTGTTCTCTCTTTAGGTTTTTTGGAGATACCACTGTAGATTCAAGTTTTTCTGTTCTTCTAATTATTTCTGGTTATAATACATGCTGACTGTAAATTCTAATATTTGTTTTGTTTTAACTTGTATGTTTTCTGTTTCTTTTTTGCACCATTCTGAAACAGTTGATTGTGGTTCCATTCTGTCTTGGTGTTTCTTGTATTAGGCAATTTGAACCACCACCTTGACTGCTGTCTCTCCTCAGAGCCCTACAGAGACAGCCCAGGACCCTGATCCTTTGAAATAGCAATGTTTTCAGCTTGGTGCTTGCAGCTGTCATCTTGGGAGGCAAAGCCAGTGGAGTTGTAGCCTGGCAACTGCTTCTGTAGGTCCAGTAGGCTTCTGAAGAACCAGAAAGTTCTTATTTGCAAATTCAGTATTAAATAGTTCAGCATCAGAAGTGGATATGATTTTATCAATGAAAACGGCATTAGAGGCATCACCATCTGATTTTCTTATGTACCCTAAGTGCCTTGGGATCTTTTCATCTGACTTGCAGCTGAAACTTTCTGTATATGTTGTTTCCCTCATTAGAGTGTGAACTCCTTGAGAGCAGGGAATTACTTACTTTTCTCTTCATATCCCCAGCACTTAGCGTAGTACTTCACACATAGTAAGGTCTTAATAAATCCTTCCTTCCTTCCTTTCCTTCCTTTTCTTTCCTTCCTTCCTTCTTTCCTTCTTAACTTCCTTCCTTCCTTCTTCCTGTTTCATCAGGGATTGGTTCAGTTTCCTTTGCCTTATATTTATTTAGAGAAGTTTGTGACCTTTTTGAGGTTTTAGTACTCATCTTTATGATTTTAATATTCTTTATCCTGCTTGTATTTTTTATTTGTTCTTTATCCTCTACTTTTTAATTAAATATCTTTCTTTTAAAATCTTTGGTAGTTTTAGTCTTTTTTCCTTGTATTCTCCTGTTACTTTCTGACTTCTCCCCATTTGATTATGTCTATATTCCCACGGGTGGAAGGCTGTCTCAATTTCTTCCCAAGTTGGAATATTTACTTTTCACAGACTTTGGGGAGACAAGACTGCTCCTAACTGGTTTTATACTCTTTTCTTCAAGCCTTGTAGAGTTTTGCGCACTGTGTTCCCATGCTACAATTCTGTCTCTTGGCTCTTTGCTAACACCCTTGGCAATCTTATTACTGTTGCTGCAGGACTCTACTTAAACTGTGAGTCTTGACCCACAGTTTAGGAACTGTTGAAGGGGTCATGAGTAGAAAAAGTTGAAGAAGCCCTGCTCTAGGTGACTTATTTGTGTGTCCATCCCTGACCTGTCCAGTATTGGGCCTCTTCATCTGATTGGCTTCTTGTTACCTCAAACTAAACTTGTCATGGACCATCTTATTTTTCCACTAATAAACTTGGTTTTCCCTCTGACTTAATGTTTCCTATCAGTTATACCAATATTTGCCAGTTTCTTGCATTCAAATCTTGAGTGTTCTTTTTGTCTTTTCCTCTAACCTTCATATTCGAACCTCCCATATTCATAAGGATTTCTCCTTTTTAACACTTTTCACATCTGGTAACTATAGCAATACCCTGAGGTCTTTGTTTATCTACTCTTCTCCAACCTGTCCTTAGTTTGGTGCTAGGTTAATCTTTCTTATTTGGTCTGATTTTGAACTCTTAATTGACTCACTATTGTCTACCCATTAAAATTCAGACTTGCTTAATTGCTATTCAAGACTCATAACAATCTGACATGACTCTTGTCCTTGTCTCTTTTACATTATTTTCTTTTATGTATGCATACTAGAGTGTGGACTGTATAGAGAACTCCTGTTCTGTGAACATATTTTGTAGGTCTCCACTTTTATGCATTTGTTCTTAAAGTTCTCTCTAGCTAGGGCCATTGAGCTTCTCTTCATCTACTCTGCCATAGAATTCTATATATGTTCTCTCTTCCAATTACAATGTTAACTCATTGAGAGCATAGACTGTCTCATTTTACTATTTGTAGCCTTACTGCATTGAACACAGTACATGCTTATATAAATGCTTATTCATTCATTTATTCTTGAGAGCTAGTGTGACATTATCCAGACATCTATCCTTTAGCAGCTTATACATAGCTTAGAACATAAATCAGCATTTAATATGCTATCAAACATAGTATTTGTTTTAATGTTTAAATTAGGCTGAGGTTTGTTTTTTGGGAGGTGGTGGAAGTCTCTAAGGGATGTCTTTTAATACACTGATAATCACAGAATTATAGAATCTTGGAATTAGACTGAACTTCAAAGATAATCTTGTCCAACCTCTACCCCAGTCATAAATACTGTCTGCAACATTTCATTATAAGAACTAATCATTTATTTCTATTTGAAGACTTCTAACCATTGGGAATTAATTGTCTTATGAGAGTGCCTACTTAATTTTGGGACAGATTTAATGGTTAGGGAGCTTTTCTTCAGTATTGGACTGAAATTTTTTGTAGGAAAGAGAAACAGACATTTTTATAAAACTTTTTATTTCATTGTAAAAGTTTTTTTAAAATTTGGTCTTTTTGAGCAAATTAAAGGAGCCTTTTCCAGTTTTTTTTGTTTTTCTTTTTGGACAGTGATTTAGAAATAGTGCTAAATTTATTTTTGTTTGGTTAGTGTGGTAGCGTTTGGTTTGAGCAGTGGTCTCCAAAGTATAGGCTGTGGCATCACTCAAAAGGGTTTGTGGTCAACCAGTCAGAGGGTGGAAAGATGGGTTGTATTTTACTCTCTCTGTATGCCAATTGTGGGGCATGTTTTCAACACAGTTATACCCACCCTTCACCCATAATTGCTCAGCACTTCCCACTCTGTTCACTCCTATCTTTTGCAAGATCCATTTTCCCCCTTTGTACATCAGCTGCAACCAGGGTACCTATAGTAACAGCCTCACAGGTGCCATTGGAAAAATTCTACCTACATTTTGTACCACCATCCCCAGCTTGTCACTCCCTCAGGCTTTGTTTTAGGGCAGTAATTCTTTTAAAAAAAAGTAATAAACTAAAAACTCCACCCTCTTCCCTCTTTTTTATTTTGTATCTGGTATAGTGAGTCATACAGGATAAGCAGGCATGAGGTTTGGAACTACACTGCGAATTTCAGTACATTATGATCTGCCTAAACCTACTCTTCTTCTAAACTACCCTGCTCTTATTGGGGACCCCACCTCCTTCCACTAGCCCAGGTTTCCAATTTGGGTGGTATCTTTGACTCTTTAGTCTTTTTCATCTTTCATGTAGTTACTAAATCTTGATATTTCTGTATCCACAAAATTTTTGGCAATCTGTCTTCTTCTTTGTACTCACATGGCCACTATGCTAGTTTAGACCCTTATCACCTCAGCCTGAATTGTTGTACTGTGCTCCCAATATGTATTCCTTCTCCAATCCATCCTGTACATAGTTGCCAAAGAAATTTTCCTAAAGTGCCGCTCTGGCCTGTCACACTCTACAATTCCCCTGTTCCCCAACCCCACCCCCCACCTGCAGTAGCTTCCTGTTGACTCTAAGATCAAATATAAATGTTAACATTTAAAACCCCTTATATCCTAGCCTACCTTTCCACTCCTATTTAATGTTTTTCCCCTTCCCATGCTTTTTAGTCAAGCCAGTCTTGGAAGCTAGATGGCTCAGTGGATGGAGGACTAGACTAAGAATCAAAACCTGAATTGAGAATACCTCAGACATGAGCTGTGTGGCCCTGGGCAAATCACTTAACTTCTGTCAGCCTCAATTTCCTCATATGTAAAATTGTGATAATATAATACCTATTGCTCAGGGTTGTTGTGAAAATCAGATGAATTAATACTTATAAAGTGCTATATAAATGCTATGATAATGATGATGCCAAACTGGCCTTTATATTTCTTACACTCAAAGACACAACTAAAATGTACAAACATGAATAAGAAATTAAGGTATAATACCATCCATTAAGCAGAATCATATAAAGAAGGAGAAATTGATGTCTAAAAACTTTTCTGCTGAGTTAGACTCAGAGCCAATTCACTTTTTCTTATTTTTGCATTCAGTGGTAAACAAAGAAGATGGGTCTTGCCAACAACATTGCTTGGTTCACTGACTTGTGTTCTGTATTTGATGGTTATATTGTACGTCTTTAAATAAAGAAGTATCTTTTAAAAATTACCTGTTTTGTTAGCTATGTTACTAACAGAGCAATTATTTGTATTTATATATTTATAAGTATAAATTTATATATATATATATATATTTATACATATAAGTATGCTATCCTGTAGGACATACGCAAGAATTTAGATTACAACCTAATCCCCAGGAACCTTAAAATTTGTGCAGTTAGTATTGAGGGACTGGTTGTTTAAATAGATTAGTTTAAGTGAATCACCATTGCTAGAAAGATGTCCTGAAGACACCTTAAAATCAACATTCCATAAACTAAACTACCCCCCCCCCCCCATTTCCTCTGTTGCAAATGTATACTTGGTTTATTTTGTGGTTACTTGTAAAGAGGTGGCCATGAAATGATGAATTTTTGGCCAGGCATGGTTACTCATGAAGACTTTCTTGTCAGTTATTGAGTGGCTATGATATGAATCTGTAGGGGTAGTTTCAACACTGATGAAATGACGAATTCTTGAAGTATTAAGGAATATTGACCTTCTAGAATATTACATGTTTCACCCAAAAAATAGCAAATAAAAACATTCTGATTGGTTGTCATGAAATAGAAATTTTGAGAAAAATTTTTATATTACTTTCAAACATTTATTTTCTGTTCTTTAGAGCATAAGCTTTATAAGTGTAACAGTTATTTTCTTAACATTGTTTCTATTAACTTCTCAAGTCAGAAATTTCATTATCAGTTGAAATATGTCAGATCATCAGGGAAGTACATTCATTATAGAATTATTTAATAAATAAGTTCCCTAGTTCTAAGAGCCAAATTTTTATGTGGGGTCAGGCAGTTGAAGACATTTACAAAGAATTAGTTGTTTGTTATTACTGTATGAGTTGCAAGAATGGAAAAAAAAAAGAAATTCTTTCTTCAATACTTCCTTCCAGGCTGAGTCATCACTAGAGAGTGGGAAGGGCAGCAGAAGCAAAAGAGAATCCAAACCCCAAAGCTGATATCTCAAAGTATCTTTTCTTGAAGTTGAGGGCTCAGAGGGGAGCCATCATGAGCGATGTTACCATTGTGAAAGAAGGTTGGGTTCAGAAGAGGGGTAAGTGCTAAACAAAACTGAAAATACTAGTAAGAATAAAAATTAAATTGTTGGTAATAGTTTAGGGGTCTGTTGAGAATTGCTTGAGAAGAAAAAATGTAATGTCTGGCATTTTATCTTACTCAGTTGACAAAGTGAAACTTGTGCTCTGTAGTATATTATGTTTTCTAGTTGGAAAGAAATATTGCTATGTGTTACAGTTTAGGTGTTGGCTTGTATTTGAAAACACCTCTTATAATTCTTGAATGTAATAATTTATGATTTGTCTAGCAAGTTA
Organism: Pseudochirops corinnae; assembly: GCA_028646515.1. NCBI lineage: Eukaryota > Metazoa > Chordata > Mammalia > Diprotodontia > Pseudocheiridae > Pseudochirops > Pseudochirops corinnae. Next base: position 257,807,190 of record CM053586.1, read on the forward strand.
GACTTCAATTTCATACATGTGTTTTGAAGAAACTTAAATGTTTTGTGCTTTTCCAAGGTGGCCTAAAATGCTCCATTCTGAGTAAATGACTCAGAACGACTTTAACTCTTAACAGATTTTAAATACACATACAACATACACGTGTGTTAATATAGATATATAGGCATATGTATACAAATGTATATAGCTTCTAACGTTGTACATTGGTTGTTTGGATGCTGTATTTTTTTAAAAAATAGCTTGTTGGGCTTTTAATTTTGGGAGTAGGGTGGGTGGGAAGAAATCAATGTATACAGATCAGTGGGAGCTGATGCTGCGAATGACTGAGGCAAGTCATGGATGACAAAGGATTTTTTGGTTTTTTAATTTGTATTTTAATTTTCATTATTCTATTTGAAGTATTTCTAGAATTAAAATCACTTAGTTTAAACAAAAATAATTCAAATATGTCATTTTTATTGGCATAAAATGAAATACAAAAATGAAGTAAATCAAAATTTTAATTTATCCTTATCCTTCATAAAATCACCTGCTTATGGAGTGAATGTGATATTAGAAAGCTAGAAACTTTAGTATAGTTGCTGAGCAATTACAGTTTACTCACATGACCATGTTGAATGGGATGGAACTATTCCATTCTCAGGATTTCAAAGTTCCTATGTAGCAGTTTTCTATGTCAGAAGTTATGGGCAGACATTGAATTCTTCGTAGAATTTTAAAGAAAAATTTCTAATTGATACCTAGTCTGCCTTTTAAAAAAAAAAAGGTTGTTGATTCCTTTTTTTTACTGTCATTTCTTCATATTCCACGTGATCTCTATCCCCTGTCACAAAGAAAACAGTTAAGCAAAACTAGTTGATACACAGTGAACGATTATAACATTTCTCTGTTGAGAAGAGAGAGTGTATATTTCATCATCTATTCTTCAGAAACAATTTTGGTCATTAAAAAAAAAAAATCTGAGTTTCCTTGCCTTCTATCTGCTATTTTCTGAAAAAGTTAATTCCACACTGAACAGAAATATAGACACAATATATTATTGAAGTATTTTTATATAATTTTCAGTATTAAAAACAATTTAAAATATACTTTCAAAATTTCGTATTGTATGCAGAACACACCCAAAATGGTGTCTCTTTAGAAAGTACTTTTCCTACTTAAAATTTTGCTCATGTTTTCTCCTTTTCCATGACTGGTTTGGTGACTTTATTAAATGAAGCCTTGCATTGGTGATAATTTGCCATATTCTTAAGTATTTCAATTAAACTATTGAAGAAAAATGTCCAAATTTGGCCTTCCAATTAAATCATGGTTTTGCACCTTTTCGACACTATAGCTCATATTAGCTAACATATACAATCTGTTATTTAAAGATAATCAACATCTTAAAAGATAGTTTGTTTTTGGTGTTTGAATATACTTTGAATCAAATTTTTGTCACCTCAGATTCAATAGCAACAGTCATGATATTCATTTAACTTAAAAGAAGGGTGTTAATTTTATCCTCTAACATCAGTATTGTAAAAGGTTTCTATGTTATGTTTTGTGGACTTAATATAATTTGATTTGCATTTTTGATGTAAATAAGAAGCTGAGGAATTACATAGCTCCTTCTATATTATTGACTACTAATCTTGAAAGACTTTTCTTTATAAGAAATAGGTTCTTTGTTATTTTGATTACTAACGATAAAAAAGATGCCTCTACATAAAAAAAATTAGGATTGTGTTATACATTAACAATTTAGTAACAACAAATACAAAGTAAAGTGGTTATTATAGGTTTTCTTCATACCAGGTATTCATTCACTAGACTGTTGTATCATCCTACCTCAGTACTAGTTGTTCTAAGGGTATAAAGTACACATTAATATGATGTATATAGGCCTAAATCTATAGGTTTGCTGACAGTGATCAATGATTTCTAAAGTAAATGCTAAGCATTTCGTTCTTTACATCTAATTTCAAAGCAAACAGTGTTGATATTTGCAAATATCTACAAAATGTTTGCAATGTTTAGAACTTGGTACATTGACAGTGTGGGTAATACAGTTGGTATGGAAAAATTACAAATCATAGGGAGATATAATTTGCAATATTATAAATGAGGTTTTACGATTTTATTTTATTTTATTTTTTGCTTTTTGGAGAGGTGAAGGCAGGACAGTTGGAGGTTAAGTGACTTACCCAAGGTCACATGGCTAGTTAAGTGTTAACTGTCAGAGGCTGGATTTGAACTCAGGTCCTCCTGACTCCAGATACAGTGTCACTGTGCCACCTAGCCTCGGGGTTTTATGATTTTAAAAAGCTGCTTTTTGGTGATTGTACATTCAGGGGTTAGTCACTGATGTAGGTCTGGTCAAAATTTATGTTAAAGATTAACATATTATTCAAGTTGTTGTCTTCTTATCTTTTTTGTAATTTACTATACACAACTGAGCCATAACTATGATAGGTAATTTGTGTGTTGTCCTAGAGCACTAAATTTAGAGGGGTCTGATAGCACTTGCAGTTCTTTAACATCTAGAAACAACAGAGCTTTATACCCAGTTAGCATAATTAGTTAAAATGGGAATTTACCAGATGGTGGACTACAATGAGCTACTTTTCCCACTTCCATTTCCTTTCTTTCTCCCTTTATCTTCACTCCTCCCATTCTTCCCATCTCCCTTCTCTCTACATCCCTCCTTACCCCCAGTAAATGAGGATATGATGCTTTCCCTGGGAATGATTTCTGGTACTTCTCTCAGTCATAAAAATTCTTAGATGTGACTCTCTGGCATAATTCCAAGATGGTTGTATGGCCAATTTTTTTTTTTAATGGGTAAGGAAACTGCAAAATTGTGATCACTTTTTAGGACCTTTGTAATGCTTAACTAATTGAATCTTAGTGCTGTGTTGTTTCTTTGTAACCTTTGCACGTTTCCAGATGATATGAATTTCTTTCCAAAAACAAGTGACTGGAATTATATTGTACCTTGCAGCATAGTTGTAGCTTTAATGTCAGTGATATTTAAGAACATTCTTCTCTGAAAAGATTTGCTTCACAAGTACTAATACTATTTATTTAAATGTTGTATTTATTGAGATTTGTGGATTAAACAAAACAGTGACTTCAAAATAGTAATATTAAGAATTAGGAATCTGTAAGAAGTCTTGCTGAATAAATTAATTCCTACTATGCAGATTAAGATGTGGGTAAAATACTGAACTTTGTGAAGATTTAGTATTTGATCAAAATTTTACTTTTGTTGTAGCCTAATCAAACCTTAAAAATATAGAGAGCACAACAGAGATTCTTTTGGACTTTACTCATGTTGAGATGTGTGCCTTTTGTTCATATTTCATTCAAATCATGATTTCAGAAATAAGTTACTAAGTGATTAAGGAGAATGAAAATGATAGTACCATTTCCTGTTTACTACACAGCAGCAAACTTTTTCCATTAAGAGTAGTCATTCTAACAATGACTGTATGATCACGTGACATGTTAGAAAAATTCACTTTGACTTTTGGAATTATAAATTGAGTATAGATAGGTCAAAATTAAATGTTATTGTTTAATTACATTGAAAGCCTGAACTTTAGCTAATGTTTTTCTCTTCCAATATTGCCAGATTTGTTCTTGTAGTTTCAGCTCTTAAGAACTCGGCATAGTCATATGTTTGAGAAGAAAAGAAGCAGCATGATCTTTGTTTTTTTTTTGGTATTCTTTCTGGTTGGAATCTGTCAGTTTAGGACACATTGATCTCTGTATGATAGAATATGAGGTGTAGGAGATAGGAGTTCTGCATTTATGTTTAAGGACCATAACTTTTTGGACCTCTTAGAAGTTAAGTTTCTTAAGTTTTTCAAGAGTTTTCTTGATCTGTACAATGGGCATATTACTACATGTTAACAAACTTCCCTGGATTGTTTTAAAGATCAGATCAGATAACACAAAAGTATCCTGGAAAAAGGAAGAGCTTTTACAGGATTTGGAACCAAAAAGGAACCTTGAAATCTAGTCCTGGAAACTGAGACCTATGGAGATGAAATGACTTAGCCACAATCTACACGGTGGTAAACAGCAGGGTGTGGATTTTAACTAGGGCCCTCCTATTTCAAATTCTGGATTCTGTTCATAATACCACACTTCTCTTATATAGAAATTGTTAACTATCTTCTTCTGACTAGCCTTTAAATGTTGACATTCTGCTAGTATCTATCCTTGTACATCATCTCTTCTCTCTAAACTAATTTCTCTGGTAATCTATCATCATAGCCTCCTCAACTCATTTTATGTTACCAATAGTCATTTCTCTAGCCCTGATCTCTCTCTCTCTCTCTCTCTCTCTCTCTCTCTCTCTCTCTCTCTCTCTCTCTCTCTGTCTCTCTCGCTCTCGCTCTCGCTCTCGCTCTTCCTCAAAACATGGATTCAGAAATCTAACACTGTGACCTTTAACAAATCAATCCATATCTATACCTCATTTCCTATGAAATTGGTCTGATATCTCTTATGTTTTCATCTAGCTTTACTATTCTGTGATTCTTTTAGCTCTAGATCTTCATTTGCAGTTGAAATGGATTAGGAAAGTATTCACTAAGCTCTTAGTGTATGCCAAGCACTTGATTAACTTCTAGGGATGCAAATAGAAAATCAAAACATTCTATTCTTTCAAGAAGCTCACATTCTAAGTGAGGGAGATAATAAAGGAAGATCAATAATAATGATAATTAGCAATTATAGCACTTAAAGGTTTGCAGAGTACTTCAAAAGTATTATCTCCTTCTATCCTTACACCCTCCATTTTATAGATGAAGAAACAATTACATAGCTAAGTAAGTGTGTGAGGCTGGATTTGAACTTGGGTCTTTATAAATACAGTTCCAGCATTCTGTCCACTGGACTACCTTGGTGATTCATGTTTGTGTTTAGTACATGGTAGATGGGAAGGCCATCTCCATCAGTATGCCTTTTTTATACTTCAGACTCAATATCTAAAACAAGAGATCTTTTTCTTACCTAATTCTGATTTCCTTATTCAGTTAATAGTGTCAGCATTGACCTAGTTACCAGTGATCGAAACTTTGGTGTTATTTTTAATTTTTTTCCTCTTCCATTCCAAATCTAGTTTCACTTGCCAATCCGCGGACATTTATTAAGTGCTTATTATGGACAGAGTCATTGTGCTAAGCTCCAGTGATCCAAAGAAAGGCAAAAGCAGCATCTGCTCTCAACATAGAAAAAAAAAGGTCCATATAAAACATATATAGAATAGATGGAAGATAACCAGCTAATCTTTACTGATCCAATTCATACTTCAAAGCACTTCATCATAAATTTTTCATCATTGGATATGATATGCAGAAACTGAATGACCACTTCTTTGGAATGTTGTAGAGGGGCTTTGTATTTTGGGTGGGAGGACTGGATTAGATTGAATTCTCAGGTCCCTTCCAACTCTGAGCTTCTGTAATTCCTTTGGCATGCATCTGATCATATGATTCCAGAAATCAAAACCTTGCTGTGCTTCCTTGTTGCCTACCAAATAAAGTTTAAGAATTATTAAGTCAAAGCCTTCAGAACCCTTTGCAGTATCTGCAAGAATGCCACTATCTTTCTAGTCATATCATACTGTTATCTAGTAGGTACACTATACTTCAGCAGAGTTGCTTTCCTTTTTATACATCCCTTCCTTTTCCCTTGGGAGTCCCTTAGCAGTGCCTGGATTAGACTTTCCTCGATATGTATGAGATTGTGCCTAATACAAATGTTCAGAGAAACTTTCTGATAACTCCAGGCAGAAAATCTTTTCTTTCTTCAGACTTTGCTTAGCACTTTGTAATTCTCGTGTTCTGTTTTGCATCATAGTTATTTATATGTGTTGTATTGCTCCTATTAGATTTGAAGCTCTGTCAGTGCAGAAACTATTTCACTTACCTTTGTGTCTCCTCTAGTGCCTAGTACATAGTAAGTATTTAATATGTTGGTTGAATTGAGCTGACTTGAATTGAGCAAAGAAAGAACTAGTTTTGTGCTTTATCTTGTGAGAGTTATGCTTTTTTTTCCCCTGGAGCTACCTTAGTCCCTAGGACAACCATATTTCTAGAAATTACAGTTATTATGAGAGAGAGAGAGAGAGAGAGAGAGAGAGAGAGAGAGAGAGAGAGAGAAAGGAAGTTATAGAAATTACTTGATGGTAATATTTAATACTTAAATGCCACTTCGTATCTTTTTTGTGAATTCCTCAAACAAAACATTGAACATTTACATATATATGTGTGTGTATATGTGTCTTTATAGGAACAGAGAAGAGGATTTTATGTGTTTTATGTGAAACCATGAGTCTCTTATGAAGAGCTTGCTCTTTTAAAAAGAATATAATAAATTCAATGTACTATTTTCAATTTTCCTGTTTGTCTGTATTCCTTCTGAACATTTTAAAATGCTTGAATGACTCTTTTTTCATTTAATTCTTTTTTTTGACAACACTGTTGTCCACTTCCCTCTCCTCCCCAAGTATCCCCTCAATGAGAAAAATAAAAAGCATAGTTTGTAATAAATAAGCTTAGTTATGCAGAACAGTCCCACATATTTGCTATGTTCACAAATAGTGAAAGTCTTATTCTGCATCAATAATGTCTTATTCTGCATCTTGAGTGTATCATCTAATTCTCAGGAGTTGAATAGCATGCTTCATTAGTGATCGTACAGAGTTGTTGGTCACTGCATTTATAAGGGTTCTTAAGTCTTTCAAAGTTGTTTCTTTACTATATTGTTGTTACTACAAAAATTGTTGTTGTAGTTTTGCTGACATGACTGCCATCAGTTAATATATGCTGCTTTCCTAAGTTTGTGAAACCATCCCTCTCATCACTTCTTATAGTATAATAAAAATAATACTTCACTTTATTCATATTCCTTAATTTTGTTCATCTATTCCTTAATTGAGGAATTCCTTCATTCCTTCTTCAGTCTCTCCCTCAGGTTTCATCAGGGATTGGTTCAGTTTCTTTTGTTATAAAAATCGTTTAGAGAAGTACTTAGCAAATGTTTATTGAATTGATTTATGTGCAAAATATTTCTTAAAAACTTAAAATAATTCTTGATGGTTTCTGTAGAAATAGTATTATTTAGAGAAAGTACAAGGATTTTATCTCTCTAACTTTGAATTGAACCTGTTTATCACAACTGGAATTGAGAAAAAGGTGAGAAGTCAAATAACTTGTCAGTTTGAAAATGTTATTTTAAACAAAGTGATTTTTTTGCTTTTTATCAAGAGAATAACATTTAAAATGATTTAATCATGAAGCTTAATGAGGTTTATTCTGTAGGATTTTTTTTAAACTTTTCAGAAATATAATAGCATATCTCTTCCAATATTGATTTTTCTCGGTTATATTGCATGTTTTATTTACCTTTTTCATAATCTTTCACAAGTGTACTATTTGGCTAATGATGAGACTGCATTAGAGTCTATGGGTTAGTAAGAGGCTCCTATGGTAGAGAAGATGACCAAGGTACACTGACATTAAAAAATGAGGAAGCTAAACATCAAAGAGCTTTCCATGATTGTTAGGCTATGTGGAAGGAATAATGTATAGTTCTTTGATTTTGGGGTTGCTGTCCATGTTGTATTTGGAAACCCTATAGTGTTCTCGATTCCTCAGTTACTTAGCACAAGTGGCCAAGCTCTAAATTGCTATAGGGAACAGGGAGAGGAGAGTACTCATATTCTATGTGCTATAAATAGTTTAAAACTTAGTAAATTTCTGACATGGAAAATGGACAGCTGCTGTATGGTAAACTGAAGGGAAGTAATTAATGTAGACAGAATGCTTTAAAGATAGAATGAATTATAGCTTCAAGCTGTGGCAAAGCAGTGGAATGATGAGTTATAATAGAAAACAAGATGAGGAAATGATGTTTCTGCAAGAATAGTGAAGAATGGAGTAGTTGTTTTTGAGTGAACAGTGTGGAGTCAAATATAAGTCTTAGAAATAATTGGAAACAATATGGTAGATGCTGAAAATAGCACTTATAGCTGCAGCTGAAGTTTCCATCTTGGCAACATGATGAGAACTTTTGAGTGAATTTCAGTCTTTTGACTGTACCTTGATACACAGTCAATCAATAAACATTTATTAAGCACCTACTATGTGTCAGGCAACGTTCTAAATGCTAGGGATACAAAAAAAAAACAACCCCAAAACAAAAGGCAGTCCCTGTCCTCAAGCAGCTCACAGTCTAATAGGAGAGACAGCATGTAAACATATTACATACAAAGCAAGCTACATAGAGGATAAATTGGAAATTATTAATAGGGAAGGTACTGGAATTAAGAGGGGTTGGGAAAGGCTTCCTGAAGAGGATGGAATTTTAGTTGTTACTTAAAGGAAGCCAGGAGAGTCAGTAGGTGGAGTAGAGGAGGGAGAATGTTCCAGGCAGGGGGGACAGCCAGGAGGAATGCTCAGAGCCTGGAGATCTAGTGTTTGTTAATGGAACAGCCAGGAGGCCAGTCACTGGACTGAAGAGAATGTCAGGGAATATAAGTATAAGAAGACTGGAAAGGTGGGAAGGGGGTAGATTACGAAGGATTTGAATGTCAAACAGCATTTTGTATTTGATTCTCAAGGCAATAGAAAGCCACTGAAGTTTATTGAGTCAGGGGAAGGATGGGGGAGGTGACATGGTCAGATTTGTGCTTTAGGAAAATCACCTTGATAGCTCAATGATAGATTGGAATGAGGGAAATTTGAGGCATGCAGGCAGACCTCTCCCCTTCTGTCCCCAGCCAAATTATTGTAGTAATCTAGGTTTGAGGTGATGAGAGCCTGCACTGAAGTGGTGGCAGTATCAGCGGACTTAACATTTTTATTAATGCTTTTGGTAAAGGAGTAGGTTGCATGTTCATCAGATTTGTAGGTGACCCAAAACTGAGAGGGATATCTTGCACATTGGATGAAGTCAGAATAAAAATTATTTTGACAGGCTAGAGTTTGGAGCTGAATCAAATAGATGAAATTAAATACAGATAAATGTAAAATCTTATAGTTAGACGCAAAAATCAGTTTCACAAGTACAAGATGGGGGTGGTGTGGTTATATAGCTAGTCTTATGAAAAAGACCTAAGGGGTTTAGTGCACTGCAAATTCAGTATGGATCAGCAGTGTGATGTAGCCGCCTAAAAACTAATGTAATCTTTGGGCTTAGCTCTGCTTTTGTCAGAGCTCATCTGGAATATTGTATTTAGTTTTGGGTAAGGGCGCTGATAAGCTGAAGAATGTACAGAGGAGGTCAGTGAGATCGCTGAAAGGCCTTGAGTCTATATCTTATGAGTATTAGTTGAAGGAACTGCGCATGTGTGGCCTGGAAAAGAGAAAATTGAGGGGGTGGGGCATGATAGCTGTATTTAAGTACTTTATTTGAAAGGTTGTTATAATGAGGTAGGATTAAATTTGTTTGGTTTGGTTTCGGAGGGAAGAATCAGGAATAATGGGGTCGAAGTTAGAAAGAAACAAAAAGCTTCCTACTAATCAGAGTGGTCCAAAAGTGAAATTGAGTACTTTAAGAAGTGCTTGGGTTCTTGTTCTTTGGAGGTCTTCAAGCATAGTCTGTATATTCCTTTATTGGATGTACTATATATAATAGATTTTCTTTTGTGTATGGCTTGATCTAGACAGCAACTGAGGTTCCTTTCAACTCATAGATTCTGTTATTCTATAATTTTGTGCATGAAGAAGAGGGCCATTGCATTTCTATATTTAGATTTTAACATTTAATAAGTAAATTTAAATGTCAGAGAACTTTTCTTGTGGTTCTTTAGGTAAAGTAAAAAAGCAAACTCCAAAACCAAAACAAAACAAAACCCCAATGCTCGGCCTTACATGGGATTCAGTATTTATGTAAGACATCAAACTTAATTTTAACAAAGGATACATACAAGTAACTATAGTATAAAATGAAATAAGATAAATTGATCAGAGAGGTAGATTCAAGGAGAGAGAGAGAGAGAGAGAGAGAGAGAGAGAGAGAGAGAGAGAGAGAGGGAGGTAGTATCTAGACCAGGAGTTGTTAACCTTTTTTGTGCCATATATGAGAGAGAGAGAGAGAGAGAGAGAGAGAGAGGGAGGTAGTATCTAGACCAGGAGTTGTTAACCTTTTTTGTGCCATATATGCCTTTGGAAATTTGGTGAAACCTATGGATCCTAACATATTAAATATATAAAACAGAATATTTAGGATTACAAAGGAAACTAATGCTCTTGAAATATGATTATCAAAATATTTTTAAAATATTCACTCCAGGTTAAAAATTCATGTTCTAGAAGGATGGGCGTGGTCAACAGAACACTTAATGTCAAGAAGTCAAGGAATGTGAAGACTGAAATAAAATTATTAGATATATTGATTTAGGATTTCATTGATGACCTCTACAGAGTACTTTCAGTAGAGTCATCAAACGGAAATCAGTTTGGAGGAGGTTGACTAGAGAGCAGGTGGTAAAAAAGTAGGGTTCAGTGGGGATAGAAAACTTTTAAATAAAGGAATCCCTTTGAAAACATGCTAGACAAATATTATTGTGTGAATGATGAATATAATGGATTCAGAGAAACTCGATAAGTCACGAAGTGATGCAGAATGAAGTGAATAAAACCAAGAGAAGAATTTACAAAATAACCACAATAATTTGAAGGAAAACAACTTTGAAAGACTTCAGAACTGTCATCAATATAGTGACCATGATTCAGAAGACTGATATTGAAGAATGCTTCCTATCTCTTCAAAGAGAGGCCATAGATTAGAGGTAGTGAGACAGAAGTTTTAGAAATAGCCAATGCATTGATTTGTTTTGCTTCATTATAGTTATTTGTTATAAGGGAGGACATTGATTGTGTGGGAGATGATAATTTGTAGGTAGTCATAGAAGTGAAGACAAAAGGAAATAAAAATGTTAAAATTTAATTAAAATAGATAAGACAGCAGACACAAGTTCAGAAGGGGACACAAACAAGTAGGGCAGTCTTATTACTACCATGTTACATTTGGTACATGCTCTAAAAAAATATACTCTATGTATCAGAAATTCATATTTTCCTATATACTCCTCTTTTCTGTCATTTATACATTGAAATGATCATGTTTGTTGATGATTAAATTTATAATTAAGAAGAAAATTTGTATTAAAAAATGCCTGACAGAAGGTCATTTAGGGTGCTTGAATACTTCATTTGATGGAGAGCTCTTCACAAGAAGAGCCCTGTTGCATTGTTAGACAGCTCTAATTGTTTGAAAGCTCTTCATGTTGAATTGAAATTTGTCTTTCTATAATTTATACTTACTGGGTCAGGTTCTCTCTCTGTCCCCTGGAACCATACGCTACTCTCTTCTACGTGATGCCTTTAAGATATTTGAAGGCTGCTATCATATATTCTTATTTCCAGAAAAACCATCTTCAATATTTTCAATTCATCCTAATACGATATGGTTGCCAAACCCAATCTTTTGATCTTTTCCTTAGGATTAATTCTGGTTTGTCATTGTCTGTTTTAAAATGAGACATCCAAGATTTAAAAAAAAGTTCCAGATGTTTCAGAATATAGTGAAAGTGTTACTCTGTACCTGGGATAATGTACTTCTCTTATTGCCCCTTACATTTTTATTGGCCTTTTAAAATATTATACTTAGACTTAAACCTGTGGAATTCTTACCAAGTTTAACAAGATCTTCCCATGACAGAAGTGTAATCTTTATAAATGATCACACTTAACACTTGGAGCCCATTATTGTTCAGTTGTTTTAGCGGTGTCTGACTCTTCTTGGCAAAGATACTAGAAATGGTTTGCCATTTCCTAATTTGTAAAATTAGAAACTGAGGCAGACAGGGTAAGGTGACTTGCTCAGGGTTACACAGCTAGCAAGTATCTGAATCCAGATTTGACCTCAGGAAGATGAAGCTTCCTGAAGTCAGAAATGAGCATTTATTAAAAGTATGAACTATATACTAAGAACCACCTAATTGATACAAAGATGATTGTTTTTTGGCTTATGTAATTCATTCCAATCTATTACCCAAAATCAGTTTGGTAATAGAGATTGAGTGTTAGCATTATATTCTGGGAATATTGTGGAAACATTTAATAAAGTTGTGTTGTTAGTCTTTGGAGAAAAGATGATTTGAATCATAGTTAAGACAATGAAATTATTTTTGTGCTCTGGGCAAGGTTTGAAAATCTGGGCTGGGTGTATTAGTACATACATATTGGGTATAAATCCTGTTATTGAGAAAGCTGAGACTGACATATCTCTTGAGCTTAGATGTTCTCAGCTGTAGGGGGCTAAGCTGATTCAGTGTCCACATTAAGTCTGGCATCAATAATGGGGAACCTTGGGGAGTAGAAAGAAACCAGGTTGTGTAAGGAAGGGTGAGCCACCTCAGGTCAGAAACAGGGCAGGTCAGAACTCCTGTGCTGATTCATAGGGAAATGAGGGCTGTCTTACTGGCTCCTTCTTGCTGCCTACAAACTTGCTTATGTCTCCTCCATCCTTCTGAAACCCTCACTTGATCCAACCATGAGGGAGAGAGAGAGAAGTGACCATGAGTGAGCTGTTAAACAATCTTAACTGGGTCCTCACTGAAGCATGGTCATTCTTTGATATATCCATGATCAATTCACTATCCTACTTAACACAGCAACCACTCCAAATTTTTCCATCCCTTCTTTCATTTCCCTCTCATCCCTATCAGCTGAGGACCTTGCTTCACACTTTACCAAAGAAAAATTGAGGACATTTTTGGAGAGTTCCCTCTTATCCTCTCTTTTTATATCAAACATCTTTCTACACCATCTTGTCCTTTAATCCTATATTGCACAGAGAGGTGATCCCATCTGCTTCCTTCTTCAGAAGACTGCCTCCATGCTCTCATCTTCAATTGCTTCATTTCTTTTGACTCCTTCCTGCTGGGTACAAACATGCCCATGTCTCCCCATCCTTAAAAAATCCTCATTTCATCCAACCATCCCCACTGTCTCTCATCCTTTATCTCTTCTCAGCTAAACTAGAGAAAGCCAACTATACCAAGTGCCTCCACCTCTCCTGTCACTCTCTTCTAAACCTTTTACAGTCTAACTTCTGACTTCAACATTCAACTAAAACTATCTCCAAAGTTAACAATAATCTTTTTGATTAGAGACAGCCTGGTGATGTCATAAATAGTCAGGAAGACCTGAATTCAGTTATTGCCTTAGACACTAGTTGTGTGACCTTGAGCAAGTCTTTTAAATTTTCTCATCTTTTTAATATTGCCTACCTTGAAGGGTTATTGTGAGGATCAAATGAGGTAATGTTTGTAAAGCAAACTTTAAAGGTCTAAATAATAACTATTGGGTCAGCTAGCTGTGTTGGGCTTGGAGTCAGGAAGCCTTATCTTTCTGAGGTCAAATCTGACTTCAGACACTTAGTACCTGTGTGACCCTGAGCAAGTTATTTAACCCATCTTGCCTCATTTTCCTCATCTGTAAAATAATCTGGAGAAGGAAATGGTAAACCACTCCAGTATCTTTGTCAACCCCAAATGTCGTCACAGAGTCAGACACAACTGAAAAATGACTCCACAACAATAAAAGATATTGTTATTATGGTTATTATTATTACTATTGTTACATTTAATGGGCTTTTCTCAGGCCTCATTCTTCATAACCTCTTTCTAAACTTTGGTAGCCATTGACATTCATTCCGGATATTCTGTTCTCTTTAGGTTTTTATTATCCTACTCTCTTCTGGTTCTCCTTTTAACAGTCCAACTGTTTATTCTTGTTATACTTCGCTGGTTTTTTATCCCATGTCCTTCCTAGTAATTATAAGAAACTCTCAAGGCTTTGTGCTAGTCCCTCTTCTCTTTTTACTCTATAATATCCTATTTGGTGATCTCTTTAGCTCCCATACGTTCAATTTTCTCTTTGCAAATGACTCCCAAATGAGTATAAACAACACTTACCCCTTTCCTGAGGTCCATTCTGGTATCACCAACTGCCATTTGGATATCTTGAATTGTATGTCCCATAGGCATCTTAAATTCAACGTGTCCAAAACATAACTTGTTATCTTTTCCATCCTCAAACCTTTCCCTCTTCTAAAATTCCCTAGTAGTTGCAACAGACACCCATGCTCACAAATTTGGTGACCTCACTCTCACTTAACCCTATTTATCCAGTCTGTTTTCAAATCTTGTTTTTGCCTTCACATACATTCCTTTCTCTCCACTCACAGAGGTTCTACCCTTGTGTATGCTTTTGCCTGTACTATTGCAATAATCTTCTAATTGGTTTCCTTACCTCAAGTGTCTCCCACCCTAGTCTGTTTTCTTCACAGCTGGCAAAATGATTTTCCTAAAGCCCAGGTCTGTCACTATCACCCCTCTTCCCTATTCCCTATTACCTCCAGGATCAAATATAAAATCATGTTTGGCATTTAAAGCCCCTTACAATTTGACCCCTTTCTACCTTTCCAATCTTTATTTATTCCTTTTCCACATACTCAGAAATTTTGTTTCACTGGTCTATGTACTTTTCACATGTAACACTCCATTTTTCTGTTGTATTTATACTGTCTGTCAACCATTGCCTGTCAACCATTTCTGGCGTGTTCTCTCTACTCACCTCTTGAGTCCCGCCTTCCCCCTTCCTATAAGACTCAGCTCAAACTCCATCTGCTCTAGGAAGTCTGTTCTGGTTAATCTCCCTTCCCCTGTTGCTACTAGTAATCTTTCCCACTGAAATTACCTTCTTTCTATTCTTTCTATAGCTTGTATGTACATAGTTATTTGTCTGTTGCCTCCCCCATTAGAATGTTGACTCCTTGAGAACATGGTTTATGTTTTTGCTCTTTGCTTTTGGCACATGTTGTTGTTGTTCAGCCTTGTAGTCATGTTTGACTTTTCGTGACCCTGTGAATAGCATGCCAATGCTGTCCATAGGGTTTTCTTGGAAAAGGTACTAGAGTGGTTTTCTTCTCTTGTGGATTAAGAAGGCAAACAGAGGTTAAGTGACTTGTCCAGCATCACACAGCTAGTAATTGCCTGAGCCTAGATTTGAACTCATATCTCAAACACCTAGCTGTGTGAATCATGCCATTTAACTCCCGTACACTACAAGAGAGCCACTCAACATGCTAGACCCGCAGCGGTTCTCAACCTATGGGTTATGTTCAGTTTGTAACAATGAAAATACATCTTGCATATCAGATATTTACATTATGATTCATAACAGTAACAAAATTACAGTTATGAAGTAGCAATGAAAATAATTTTATGGTTGGGGGTCACCACAACATGAGGAACTGTATTAAAGGGTCTCAGCATTAGGAAGGTTGAGAAACACTGTGCTAGAGGGTCTTCCTCAACTTAATGTCACTTGACATTAAGAGATTGTCACTGGAGCATATAGAATGTCCAGTGCTTTTACTTTGCTCTTATTACAAGACCAGTCCATTTTCTTTCAGGCTTATACATTTTTTGATGTTGTCAGACATGACATCAAACCATACTTTTATTTTATAATTTGTTGGGTGTTCTGTGTTGCGCATTGCTTATGCTCACGCATACATTTCTTTTGTCCTTTGAATGTTTTCCACTTTTAGTTCTTTGGCAACTATATCCAATTAGTTAGTCAACAAACATTTAAGTGCTTACTCTGTTCAAGGCACTTTGCTAAGCATTGGCGATTCATATAAAAACAAAAAGACAATTCCTATCCTCAGGGAGCTTACTTTCTAAAGGGGAAGAAAACACATAAAAGGCAAGTTGAATGGGGTTGGGTGGGAAGGAAGTGGAGATGCTCTCAGCATGGTGGGGCATGATGGAGAAGTTCAGAGGAGTACAATATGGTACGACATGAAGAGATGGCTGCTGGCCTGGGCAACTTCCTTAAATGGAGGTTCTGGGAGGAACCGTACACCCTTCAAGCAGAGGGAGGGACTCCAGGGTGGAGGGTAATTTCCAAGATTTGAGTTTTGGAGCTAAAGTGATTTCCAGATTGAAAAGGTTTCCCTCACATGATGGAGATCTCAAGGTGTATGGCTAGGGCTAAAGTGATCTTTCAGGATAAAGAGGATATTGGGGCAAGATGCAGAAACCAGAGGAATGCATCTTTGTAGTAAGTAAAGAATTCAAATGTAGCATTACATTATTTTAGCCATACACCACTAGAAGAATATTGATATAATAAAATGGTCATTTCTTTGAAGGAAAAATTTGGAGGCTTTAAAAGAATTTTATAATGTCCTGAAGACAATCCAGCCTGCTCTTGTTCCTCCTCTTCAATTCTGAGCCCAAGTCATTGTCTATTTATAGTGAATGTTCAAGACATATATATTAATGGATAATCTATTGACTTGGGGTTCTCAGCCTTTTTTGTGTCATAGATTCATTTAGCATTCTGGTAAATCCTGTCAGCTCCTCTGAATAACATTTTTAAAGGCATAAAATAAAAATGCTCTGGGAAATTAATCATATTGAAATATTGTTATCAAAATACTAAAAAAAAAAGTTCATGAATCATAGGCTAAAAATCCCTGCTAACAATTGTCCAGTTGAATATCATATTTTGGATAATAGAAATTCTTCATATACTTGGTTTTTCCCATATGTATAGTTTGGTCATATTCTTTTGAGTGGTTGTATATCTCATCTAGGATGTTTTGCAGTATTCTGGAACTAAAAGCAATCAGCACAATCTCATCGGTAAGCAAGAACATGTGGAAAGCCTTGCCATCTATAAAGAATTTTCTTTTTTGAGTGTGGATTCTGTTTTGGATCTCCTCTGTGGATGTGGAAAACATTTTTTTCCACTACTTTAAAGAAACAGGTTTTTATTGATACATCTTGTTTTTGCATAGTCTAAATATTTACCTGTACCACTCCCTATCCCAGAGGGCCATCTCATCTAACAAAGATTGTTTTTTAAAAAAGAAAAAGAAAAGAAAGCAGAGGAAAGAAAATAAAACTAATCAATACATACAAAAGACCCCTGCCATTCTATATGGCGCTCTATGCCCATGAACCTCTTACTTCTGGAAAAGAATTGGGGGAAATGTCTTTTATCTCTTCTTTGGGACTAAGCTTTTTTTTTTTTTTTTTATTTTGCAACCTTTATTTTAAAATATTTTGTGATTCTTTACATTTACATTGTTTTAGTTCTATATATTGTTTTCTTGGCTTTGCTTTCTTCATTTTGAATCAGTTTATGAAAGTATTGCCATGCTCTGCATTCATTATCTCTGTTGTTTCTTCTAGTACTGTAATATTTTATTATGTTCATTACCACCATTTCTTTAGCAACTTTCCAATTCTTAACTGCCACAAAAAGTAATGCTATAAATATTTTGTTCAATATTTAGTCTTTTTATCAGTGACCTTTTTGTGATACATGTTATCTGACAGTGGAGTGTCTAACAGGTCAATTGCGATAGACATTTTAACCACTTTATAAGTGTAATTCTAAATTGCATTCTAGAATGGTTGTACTAATTCACAGTTCTACTAGCAATTCATTACTGTGGGTGGTAAACACTAGTGGTGAGGATGTATTTTCTTGTTTTATGGCATACCTGATATTAATAATCACAAAATCAAAGTTTGCCTATTTTTTAGGAAATATTGTCTAATTTTGACATAATTGTAGGTGATGTCTTACTGGAGAGCCTTTAAGCAAAAGTTGTGCTTAAACCAAATCACATGTGTGTTCATAATCAACTGATAAGTACAGTAAGATCCCTTATTTCCTGCATCTTGCAGTCAGCTGTGTGATGGTATAGATGTGGTATGGAATGTGAGACAGATTCCAGGATTATGCTGCAAGGAAGGTGAAACTGCCCTCTTCTCCATGCAGGAGGGTGAGGGGAGAGAAGTTCTGAACCATTCTCTCTCAAACCATAAAGCTACATTTTCTGACTATCCATAAACTTGAGCTGAGTTAAACAAGTACATGTGTATAGTGTCCTGGCTGCTGCCTTCTGAGCAGAGAAAGACCACATATAAGCATCTGTCTGCTAATACTGTGTCTTTTAAAGAATACAGAGAGGGATAACTCTTCTGACAAAAGATTGTTTGGTTTATGACATCATCTCCAGCCAGTTCTCGTAGAGGCATCTCTAGTTATAGTCTGTCTGTGAGCTGTGTAAGATGTCACATTAGATGCTTCATAGAGGGGGTCCCCTTAAATACCTCCAAACAAAGGTTCACTTTAGTAAGCTCAGAAAACTGATTAAGGAGCTCAATAAATTGAATAGCAACTCTTATGATCAACACACCCTACACAATACATAAATAAACCATCACTATTACATTACATATATGATTTACATAAACATTCATACCCCTCTTGTTTAAATCTCACAAGTTAGAGTACAGTGAATCAAATTAGTAATGCTCAGGAGGCCCCAACTAGTTGAGGGCATGGTTCCAAAGGGACTTCTGCTCAGTCAATGTTAGATTAATTGATTATTCTATAGATAACTTCTATGTCTTCCAGATTAAACCATTTTCACACTAAAATGGCAATGAATGAAATTTGATGATCAGAAGCTCACTCTAGCTTTTACTTACTAGTGCCCCTGGCTTTAGCCATGTCAGAAAGGTATATCTATGGGTAAAATTATTAAGCTAAGTTGTGTTTTTAAAATGCACATGGGGAACTTGACATTTGTTGTTCAATCATATTCAACTCTTCATGACCCATGCACCATAGCATGCTAGGCCTTTTTATCCTCCTCCACTGTCTCCTTAAGTCTGTCTAACCTCATGTTTGTTGGTTCCATGATTTATCTATCCTTCTCATCCTCTTCATTTTCCTTCTTTTACCTTCAGTCTTTCTCAGCATGAGAGTCATTTCCAACAAGTTCTGTCTTCTCATCATGTGGTCATAATATTTACTCTTCAGCTGAATTCAGATCTGGCCTCAGACTCTTGGAGTTATCATTACCTAGTTCACTTTGTGTATTGGGTTTGTATAGAGTTAAGTACAACTCTGTATTTATGGAAACATACATATAGCATATACACATAGTAAGAAGTGTGGGTGTATTTGTGTATATATGTGTATATATATGCACATATATGTATACGTGTGTATGTGTATCTAATACAGAGACTTGTAGATGACAAAGATATGAGAACATTGACATTACTATTGTTTATTATAATTAACTATGTGGGATTTTGCAATATAAAATTTTAGATCCTTCAAAATGAATTAAAATCAAATGGAAGAATAATTTTGTATTGACCAACTCTCATTCTACATAAATTAAACTTTTTAAAATTTGCTTGTCATTGTTGGCATTGTTCTAAAGATGTTTTAATCCTAGTGGCTTTGTTAATCAAGGTATTACTTTTCCTTTTATGCTTTGTATCACAACCTCTAGAGTAGGATTTGAAGATGGAATGGGAAATAACACCAGAGCCTTTCCACTCTGAGGTTTTATGATAAACTTTTTCACTTGTCCAGAAAACTGATATTAAAATTATTCTAAATGTACCAAACTTTACTACATGTTTTAAATTGGTACTGGCTGCCAAAAAAATGAAATTTCTAATTCTAAGTGGTAATGGCTTCCAAATACATACTAGTTGTTTGGGGAGTACTACACCATAATTTAGCACATCAACATTTCCATTATAAAATTCAAATTTCTAGAGTCTATAATTTGGCAGTTTGAAACATAGTAAGACTGAAACTTGATGTAAAAATTATTAACCGACAGATAAAATTGCCTATCAGTTCTGTCTACTCAGCCAAGTTTTATCAAATAAAATAACCAAAGTAAAAACATGTTTCACAGGCAGATATTTACATGGACATAGTGCTACAGTTGATATAGTATTTATTTTTGGATAGAACTACCAATAATCCTTAGCATTCTGTAAGAATGGAAAGATAATAGCAAAGATAACTTAAAAATAACTATTAAATTTATTATTTTTGATTTAAAATCACAAATAATTCAGTCAAGTTGAAAATGTAACCATCAAGTTAGTAATAGATACATTATCATTCTTCCCTGGAAAAAGAATCTATTAGTTAAAGGAGTAAGGTTGTGTGGACCAAAGGCCAATCTTTGAACTACTGGGTTGACCAAAGCAGAGACCACTTTTTACTTTATGTAGCATGAGTTGAATGTGTTGGAGAATAGTTACGTAGCTTAATGTCTGCAAAGCTACTTTTCTTTATTTTTATCTTGACTCTCTTCACTTTTAATCTTTAGGGGAAAGAAGGAAAAACATGGAAAATGAAAGTTGCATATGCCTGTTTGTATATATGTACATGTAACAACTTTGGGACATCCTGAATTTGAACAGTATTCTTTTATCTGGTAATTTAAAAGAGTTATTTATATAATTAAAAATATATAAAAATATATTTTACATATACTTATATATAAATATATAAAATATATTATAAAAGCAGGAATCACAAATACAGATCCCAAGTCTTAGCATCTCTCAGGATCTCAGTTTCCTTAGCTGTAAAATATGGAGGTTGGATTTGATGACCTATAACGTCTCTAAATTTATTATTTTCATTTGTCAAATTAAGGAAGTGAACTAAATAGATCTTAGAAATGAAGTCTTAGAAAAGGCCACTCAAAATGTTTCAATTGGAATATTATTCTTGACCTTCTAAAATGCAGTTTCAGTAGAGTACAAACCAGAATGTGAGGTCATATGAAGATAGTAGGTATGAAAAGGTTGAAATGGCAAGTGTAGACCATTTGTTCAAAATATTTGGCAATGAAATGAAAGCTAGAAATAACTTTGTGGCTAAAGGGAGCCATCACAGTCCAGTGAAGGACTTTCAAGGTAGAGAAGACAGAAGAAAGACATTAATGTAATGAGAGATGTTGAAATACTGTAGAAACAAAATCTTTGAAGAAATGAGGAGACACAGGGACATGGGAATGAATAGGAGGATTAACATCAGTGATGGGGGTTAGCATTAAAAAAGGGGAAGCCTATTAAAAGACCAGTGGAAAGAAAGTGAGAATGTGTGGATATAGAAAGATTTTGGAGTAGAGAGAGAGTTGAGGGAACTCACAGTTATTTCTGTCTCCTCAGTAAAGTATGAGATGAAATTATCATTTGAGATTGAGGTCTGGTAGTGTGGGATTGAAGTCAGAAAAGTTTTGAAATAGCCATTGTGAAAATGTGCTCATGAATCAACAAGAGATTAACTGGAAGATTGCTAAATAATAGGGATAGAACAATATGAAAGTTAAGTAAATTTTTAGTGTACCAAGAGAACATTGTTCTAAGATTTTTTCCTAGTTATGGTCAATAATTGGGAGCAAGAATGGAGTGAAAGTACCTATCAGGGTGATGTTGTGTAGGGGATTAGCATGGAACAAGGTTAAAGGGAAAAACTGATGTAGTTTATTGAAATTTCAGGACCGGGGGGCAAATAGCTTAACCCCTCATGTTCCCAAACAACCACCTTTATTGAAAAAGATAAACTGGGAAAAAAGAGAATTGTTTTCAGTGCTTATTTTGTAAAGAGCCCTGTATAGATAGAAAGTTACATTGTTAGTTTCAGAAACTCAAAACTGTATTTTGTGTGTATCTTTGGCCTTCCTCTTCATGGTGACACAATATTGGATTAAATATTAGTTATTTGTATATGTAATATATAAATAATTAAGAATTAATAATGCTACAATATGAAGTGTTCAAGCGAAAGGAAGAGTCAATTAATGAGGCAAACATTATTGTTGTCTTATTTTAAGAAATTGCCACAACCATCTCACCTTTCAATAACCACTACCCTGGTCAATTAGCAGCCATCAACATTGAGCTAAGACTCTTTACCAGCCAAGAGATTAAGATTCACTGATGGTTCAGATGATGATTAGCACTTTTTTTTTTTAGCAATATTTTTAAAATTAAGGTATGTACATTTTTATGTTAATATTCTTGCACACTGTAGACTACATTTCAGTGTAAACATAACTTTTGTATGCATTAGGAAACAAAAAAAATTAATGGAACTCTTTATTGCAATATTTGCTTTCTTGTGGTTTGTATGGAACGGAATCGGCAATATATCTTAGGTATCCCTGTACTACTGTTACTGCTAACCTGACTCACTTTAAGTACTTTAAGAGAGTACTTCAAGTTTTGCAAAATGCTTTACATGTTACTTTATGTAATCCTCATAATAACTCTGTAACATAGATGCCATTATTATACTCATTTTATAACTAAGGAAGCTAAAGCTGAAAGATAGAGTCTTTTACTTGCCTAGGGTCACACAACTGGTTAGTGTCGCAGGTGGTATTTGAACTCACATCTTCCTGATTTCAAGTCCACTGCTCCATCTACTTGTCTCTGTTATCATATCTGATTATGAACACTGCAAGATGACAAAATACTTTATGAAATGTTTTTTAGTACACTTGGACGCATGTTGACATCAGTTCCTTTATTTGCCTTCTCATTAAAATCCTAGAGCTGTTCCTCTGTTTAGATTCCATTTCTTTTATGTTTGTTTCATTTATAGGGATGTTGGTAATATGAAAGTGATTATTTTTGTCTTGTAATATATGTGAACCTACTGGCTTTTGGGCAAAAATATCAAATTAAGAAATTCAATATTTAAATTCATATTTGTAGCAAAAGTTATGTACTTCTTTGTCTCATTATTATTATTAGTGTGATTAAGCACTCTTTTGCTGCTCTTTTCACCATCCTGTCCCTCTAGGGTTGGAGAGGGCTATACAGTATTTTACTACTTTACTTTGTGTTTTTGTCTGCTTCATGAGTTACTGGGATTAAATAAAAATTAATTACCTGGTAGCCAGCCTTTCGGTAATAGCATCTTAAAATTTCATATTATATAAGAACCAATGAAATCTAAATTTTTCAAAAATGTAATGTTTTTCACTTGTTATTTTATAAAATAATTAGAAATCTTGGATATTTAGTAATCAGCATTTATTCACCACCCGTCGTTGATATTGTTCACAGATTGTCTGAAATATTAAAATAGTTTAACACACTTCTAAGAAAGAGAAAATACTCAGGCATCTGTTACACTGAGTTGAAAAGTGTATGAAAATTGATTCCATTGTTTGTGGATAGCTTTAATATCTTTTTAATATGCTGATGAGACGCAATCCTTTCTAAATTGTGAGCTCTAATAAAATTGTATCCCAGGTTAGTGTGACTTTTAATTATGAAAAAAATCCCCACATATGCATGTTTGATCATTAGTGTTCTGAGGAAGAACTACTTGACTATCCATGTTAAAAAAAAAAATAGCATGTTATGTATCAGCATTATGATCCTTTTCCTGGACGTGAGTGTTAAGAGTAAAATTGTCTATGATGGTGAAGCACTAAGGAAAATATATTTTACTTTAAAAATTGATTTTATTTATATGTAAGCTTTATAAACTCTAGGGTTATTTATCCAGTTTCTATTCTCAGTGGAAATTTGGTTGCCACACTAAACTTATATTTTTTTT
Organism: Pseudochirops corinnae; assembly: GCA_028646515.1. NCBI lineage: Eukaryota > Metazoa > Chordata > Mammalia > Diprotodontia > Pseudocheiridae > Pseudochirops > Pseudochirops corinnae. The sequence goes on from CM053586.1 coordinate 257,830,688, forward strand.
TCTCAAGGTATTCCTAAGGGTTTGAAGATATTTTCCTGATGCTGATGTCTTGAGTTCCCTTTTTGGTATTATCTCCTAAACTGTTGATTGCCAGCTACATTTTAAGTTCAACCTTCTCCTGTGTATTGATTGACCCATTGATTAACACCTCAGTATCATTTAACCAGTTATCACTAATCAGCTTTTTACAAAGAGATACTTTGCTAAGAAGATATAGCAAGAATAGGATCTCCTGAACCAGAAGCATTCTCACTTCTATCAAATTGATTCCTGGGGAGAATGGACTCAAACTTTTAGTGGTTGTTACCAAGTATTCACCACTACCACCTCCTAACCCCTCCTCAACTTCACTTCCTAATTCTGCATAGCCAGTGGATAAGGTTGCTCCTGTGCTTATAGAAACTAGCTTTTTGGTAATAGTCCACTACTGGTTTGAGTCAAGTAGGTTTCTTGGGGCTGTGCTTCCCACCAGACTCAGCTGCTCATTAACTCTGGCATAGACTATTTTTCTGGGATCCTTGGTGTTCTCTTTACCTTCCAAAGTTCTCAGGGTCACAGCTTACTTTGTTCGTCTCTAATACTTCACCTGAGGGAGAAAAGAAGAGACAAACAGGAATACAATAACAATTATAGCAACAACAACAACTTTAACAGTAATAAAAGTAACAATAATAGCAGCTAGCTTTGATGTGACACTCAGAGGTTTGCAAACCACTTTACATGTATTACCCTGTTTGATTGTAGCAATCCTGTGAGGTAGAGACTATAATTATCCCATTTTACAGATGAGGAAACTGAGATTGAGAGAGATTGAGTTGACTTGCTCAGGGTCAAGCACAGTAAGTGTCTAAACCTGACTCCAAGTCCAGCCCTATCCACTGTGCCTTGCATATGCCTCAAAAAGCAACTTCTGCTTATGGTTTCATATATTTAACTTGCATGGGGGATTAATCCACTGGTGCTCACCCTATCTGAGGGTTTATAGCAGTAATTACCTTCTCACTCTGAACATGTTTAGGTGGTAAAGAGTACAGTTAAATGACTGGGACCTTTTGTATGCATGCTTAGTTCTGGTTTAGAACTCAGTTGTAAACTTTTTTCTCGCTATAGAATAAAGGGACTAGAAATAATCATAGAATACCTACAGATACTCCACAGCTCACAGGGAGATTACCATCTAGACATGTTCCTGAGGGTTGGGCTTTCATAGGTCAGGCCTTAATACACTTTTATTGGAGCTGATTTTGAAATTTTGTTGAAACTGTTTTTCCTTGTTTATGCCTCTGCCCAGTAGCATGAATGCCAGGATCCTAGTGTGTCCTTGTCCTCTCTGTTTCTTTTCCATGTTTGTTCTCATGGATTCCATAGAGTATAACAGGAATGAAGATCTTTTGCTTTGGTGAAATAATATGGGACAACTTTCCCAGTCTCCCTCCTAAGACGTCCTCAAAGTTTCTAAAAAGTTTTTGGGTAATATGCCTGATTCTAGCAACCAAAGACACAAAAGGAATTGAAAGTGCATGTGAAAAAATCGTTGGTGTGCTTATCCACATTTCAAAATTTTGGACTGCAAGAGGGGTACAGAGCCTTAACTTCATAATAGAGACATGAAAAGAATTCGATTGAAATTCAATGAAAGGAAAAGATTGAAAGGAAGCTTACCTTGACTGAGTTAGAAGGAAGCTAGGAGGAAAGGTCTTGAGAGCTCCCCGAGGGCCTTTCTGTGTCTTTGTATAATTATGGGTCTAATAAAAGAGCTAAAAATATGTTGATTAGCTTCCAAAGCATGATGGCCGCTGAAATCTCACAAAATATTGTCCCAGTCATTCTCCCTGCTCCCCACTTGTATCTCAGGGAAGGAACCCCAGTAGGAGAGGAACATTCCAGTAGATGGCAGCAACAATTCAGGAGAGAAACATGGAGACTGATGGTGGCTACTAAGGCAGGGCAAGGTGGGATGATTGAGGCAATGTCAAGGCAATAACAGAGGGAATTCCAAGGTGGAAGCCTAGAAACAGTAACGGTCAAGGCGGCATACATTTATAGTTGAAATGGATTTTAGAAGTCATGTAGTATAGTCTGTCCTCCCTCCTCTCCTTTGATTTGTTCTGAAGCCCAGAAACATAAAGTGATTAAGTCAGGCATGTCACTGTTGAGAAGGTTGTTCAGTGCAGACACCAAATTGAAGGATTCAGTGTTGAAGTTTAGGTCTTTCAGATGCTTCTGTAGGGAGGTGCTCTTATGCTGATTGTTTCAAGATCTAAACCACTGAAGGGCCTCTGAATGAGATCCATGATAACTCAAATTCAGCTCAACTGTCCACAATTGAAAAACTAAGTGGATGAAGAATACCCATTATTTAGACTGTATTGTGCAGTTGAATGGACAGCTCATAGAACTGACTTTATGAGCACATATATCTTGAATAATCCACTGGATTCAGCATTGACTAGGAGGAAAAGGTCAGAAAATCTTTGGTCTTAAAGACTATAAAAGTTTCCAGACTAAATACTTCATGATGTCATCTTACATATCGTTGTTCACATTTTCTTTAAAATAGTAGTATTTTCTTGTTCTATCTAACAAAATCAGGAAGCTTTTCTTGACTCCCATAGATGGTACTGCTTTCTCCTTCTTCAAATTACATTGCATTTATTTAGCTGCTTAAACATTGTGAGTGCAGGGACTGTTTTTTCCCTGGTCTCTATATCCCCAATACCAAGCATAATGCATTGAACAAGATAGGTGCCTAATAAATGTGTGTTGAATTGAATCAAGGCTTTGTCCTGGGATGATTTATTAAGACAGGATGGTCTTTTCACACTTTGACTGGATGTCCTAGATTTTTTGCTTATTTTGATTTATTAAATTAAATGTTTATATATGTTTTTATATTTTTTTGAGAAATTTTATCACTTTCATTGTCTTTACTTACATACTTGTCATTTATTTAAAATGTATCGTGATCTTAATATTTAATTTATTTTTCATTATGGTCTCTCAGAACTCTGCCAAAGATAAATAACATCTTTACTTGTTTTACACTAGCATTTAAATAATAGTGATGGAATATAGCTGAAAGAAACTTTCAATTTCATTTACTCTAACCCCCTTAATTTTACAGATAAGGCAGTTGAGGTCCAAAGATGTGAAATGGTTTGTTCATGGTCATTTAGAAAATAAGTGGAAGAGTTGGTGTTTGAAACCACATATTCTGATTTAGAGTCCAGTATTGTTTCTACTATATGACATTAAAAAATTTTTTTTGAAAAACAAGGCCATCATCATAGGATTGTAGACTTTGCATTGAAGGGAACATTAAAAGTCATATAATCCAAGATTCTTCATTTTGCTGATGAGGAAACTGAGGCCCAGAGAGATTAAATGATTTGCCTAAGGTTACACAGAAAATGGGCCAGCATTTGGACTCAGTTTCTATAATTTTAAGTTCTACTCTTTCTACTGTACTTTTGCTACCTCAAATGTATTCTGTTATATAGATGTTTAACCAGATTTTGATTGAACAGCTCAGTAATGCTTTTAAATTAATTTGTATTTAATTGGTCATAATTTCATCTACAGACATTTGAAAAATAACATATATTTCATGTTATATTTTTCAGTCTACAGAGAGTGGTAACTTAAGATTGTTGGAGCTGTTTTGCAATTTCGAAAGATTAGAAATCTGATTGAAGTGATAAAAGTTTTAAACAGATTGGGTTCCATATTCATTTTAAAAATTTTAGTGCTGCAACAAATGCAGAAAATCCACTTTCATAGGTATATTGTGGAAAAAGACATCAGGTCTTTTACAGTTTTATTGGACATTTAAAAATAATCAGATCTATGTGAAGATTAGTATAAAAGCATTTTTTTTCCTATTAAGCACAAATGAAGCATTGATAATAGTTTCATGTCCATAGTGACATAGCTGGTATTTAATAGATGATTGTTGGATTTAATTGAATATAGAAACTATTAACATAGCATCAGTTATTCATGCTACATATTTTGAAGCTAAATAAAGATAAAATAATGCTTGGATTCATATGGATTCATGGAACCTTTGTAATAATGCTTTGGTCCACAAGGTCACTTCTATGCCACCCACTCTCTCATAAGCCAGAGGGGAAAGATGAAAGCTTCCAGTCCTCCCTGGCAACCAGTAAGCCTGCCCCTGTGTCTGTACCTGCTACTTAAACAGCCATGACTTAGTCACAAAATGGAACAGCCAGGGACCTGGGTTCGAATCCCAGCTCCGCCTTCAACTTCAGCCTCTGCACCCGACCCCATGACTGCTGGCGGCATACGTACCATACACACGTATACATACAAGTGACATATAGTCACTTGTGTTATACAAATCCCAGGTTTTGTGATGAATTTTTCTAGTTCCATCTGAAGTTTTTATGATCAATGAAGGAATTTATGTGTAGATAGTATGAGGAAGAGGGGGGAAATAGGAGAGTAGCTGACAGTTTGTGGTGGAGTAGAGATATTGCTAACATACTCCATTTCTGTGCCTCGGTGACAGTTCAACTGGTAAGATAGATGTCACAAAGCTACCATTGCCGCTTTGTGGTGCTCTTTCTTTCTTCCTTGATGCTCCCTTTGAGTCTAAGGTAAAAATGACAAGCCCCTGGTTTGTGGTGAATACCATTAGATGTCAAGAAGAAGCCAAACTTAGATTAAAAGTCTAACATGTAAATTTATTTTGATGAATTGGTGATTCCTCAATATGATTATTTTCTTCAGTCATGAAAATTGTAATCCAGAGTGGGAAGTTAACCAGTTAAATTAAGTCCAGAAAGTAAGTCATGACAGAAGAGACGAAAAAATATAACTCTCTTTGTTGAGATGTAATTAGATTTAGAGATTCTAGTCTTCTATCTCATTTTGTCCACCATCCACATTGAAATAATCAAACAGAAGCAGATGTATATTAGCTGTTTCCCTCTGTGTTGTTTCTGTGGCTCCATTATCTCAAGAATATATGAAATAATGTTGCTATTATTCTCAGTAAAATTTAATTAGAAAAATGTATCTTATTTACTGTCAGACAGTAATTCTGTCAGTAATTCTGACAGTAATTCTGTCAGGTTGATAAGCCATAGTGGTTTATAAATTTTTACGGTATGAAGACCATTCTTTACCATAAAAAATTAATGAATTTTACATAGAATCATAGATGTAGAGCTGGAAGGGGACCCTTGGAACTATTTAGTCTGGTCCTAACTGAGAACCAGTGAAGTTAGGTGATTTCTCTAAGTTCGTATAGGTAATAGGCATCAAAATTAAAATTTGAACCCAGACCTCTAACTTCAGAGCCAGTATTCTTTTCTCTTGTACCATATTATTTGTTAATTGAGTAAATATATCATGACAGAATTCCTTTTATCCCAGATTGAGCAGCTTGATTTAAGGAACATTTATTAATTACCTATTTAATGCACAAAACAATATAGTTTCTGCCCTCAAGGAGTTTATGATCTATTTTGCGTGTGTGGGAAGAGAACTATACTTATCAATGCTAATGTAAAGTATAATATGATTAAATGCATTTTGGGTTAGTCATTGAGTGGCTTGTGAGATGTGAAGAAGAGAGGGATGTTTTCCATTTGGAGGGTAGTTTGGAAAACTTTGGGGAAAAGGTGGTGTTTTAGATTCTGGACCCTGAGGGAGAATAGAAGAAAATAGTATAGCTCAGCTCTATCCTGCTATTAAATAGTACAATTATTAAACAACTCATCTGTTAGACAAGTAGTAATATCCAGATCTCCCTCAGGATGAAAGTGAGTCTCAAAACCTCATCTATAAAACATTCTCTGTAGGAGATGTGGAGAAAGTGAAAAGTGAAAGTGGAAGACTTCTATATAAAAACCTCAGTTGCCTCTTTAGGAAGAATTTCTCTGAGGGACTAAAGTGAAACTGACAGACTCTAATGCTAAGGTTAAAAGGGAAAAAAACCTCAGCTTTACACTAAGGGGGAAAAAATTCTTAGTGTGAAAACAAAAAAAAACCTGTTACTGAGGCTGATAACTTGATTTAAAAAGAAATATGCCCATAGCTATACCCTTGACCTCTCTCCTCCCCCTTAAAGAAAAGGCCTCAAGAGGGACAGAGTAAAGATGGCAGATAAAAGGCAGCAACTTGCCTGAGCTCTCCCCAAAACCTCTCTGAGCACCTTTAAATAATACCATTAAACAGTTTCTGGAGTGGCAGAACCCACAAAAGGATGAGATGAAATAATTTTCCAGCCAAAGATAACTTAGAAGGCTGGCAGGAAAGGTCTGTCACACCTGGGTGAGGTTGGAGCACAGTACCAGCTCAGATCAGGCCGTGGCAAACCATGAGCAGGTTTTCAGAGCTGCTGAATCAGCAGCAGCTTCTTCAGGAGCTCTCATCCCCTAGATCAGTGGTTCTCAACCTTCCTAATGCTGTGACCCTTTAATATGGTTCCTCATGTTGTGGTGACCCTCAACCATAAAATTATTTTTGTTGCTACTTCATAACTGTAATTTTGCTACTGTTATTAATCATAATGTAAATATCTGATATGCAGGGTATTTTCATTGTTACAAATTGAACATAACCCACAGGTTGAGAACCGCTGCCCTAGATGGTAAAGGGGTCAAATAATTGGTCAGAAGGAGATTATAGGGGTGTCTTTGCTAGCTTTGGGAATAGGACTCCGTTGCTTTGCCCATAATTGGATCTGGGTCACAGTCCTAGGGTGAGGAGAAGTACTAGCACATCAGAACTTATGACCACAATGGAGTGGCCTCCTTAGTTACAGTTCCAGGGCAGAAAATAGTGCCTGTGGTCACACACAGACCAGAGCATAATCCAGAAGAGTAATAAACATACCTCTCCTTAGATCATACTACTTTGGAAGAACTGAAAACTTTGAGGTTCCTAAAAGTATCTCTGAAAACAAGTGCACAAAACCCCTGAAACTTGGAACAGTGTGCCCTCCACCCTGGAATTAGAGCCCCACTTAAGTAAATAGTTAAAAGTCAAGAAGTAGGCTGGAAAAATGAGCAAACAACAGAAAAAAATTGACTATAGACAGTTACTGTGGTGACAAGGAGGATTCAAACACTCTCAGAAGAAGATAACACAGTCAAAGTTCTTAAATCCAAAGCCTCCAAGAAAAATATGAGTTGGCCTCAGGCCATGGAAGAGCTTAAAAAGGATTATGAAAATCAAGTTAGAGAGGTAGAGAAAAAATTGGGAAGAGAAATGAGAGTGATACAAGAAAATAATGAAAAATGAATCCAAAAGTTTGATAAAGGAAGCACAAAAAGTACTGAAGAAAATAAACACCTTAAAAAAGAGTAGGCAAAATGGCAAAAAAAAAAAAAAAAAAAAAAAGGCACAAAAAGCCAATGGAGAAAATGCCTTGAAAAGCAGAATTGTCCAGATGGAATGCCTTGAAAAGCAGAATTGGACAAATGGAAAGAGGCACAAAAATTCACTGAAGAAAAAAACTCCTTAAAAAATAGAATTGGTCAAATAGAAAAGAAAGTACAAAAGCTCACTGAAGAAAATAATTCCCTAAAAATTAAATTGAACAAATGGAAGCTAATGACTTTATGAGAAATGAAGAAACAGTAAAACAAAACCAAAAGAATGAAAAAATAGAAGACATTGGGAAATATCTCATTGGAAAAACAACTGACCTGGAAAATTGATTGAGGAGCAATGATTTAAAAAATTATTGGACTTCCTAAGAGCCATGACCAAAAAAAGAGCCTGGACACTGTCTTTAAAGAAATTATGAAGGAAAACTGCCCTGATGTTCTAGAACCAGAAGGTAAAATATAAATGGAAAAAATCCACTGATTACTTCCTGAAACAGATCCCAAAATGAAAACTCCCAGGAATATCATAGCCAAATTCTAGAACTCCCAGGTCAAGGAGAAAATGTTGCAAGCAGCCAGAAATAAACAATTGAAATATCATGGAGCCTCAGTCTCCAACATTTATCAGCTTCTACGTTAAAGGATTGGAGGGCTTGGAATGTGGTATTTCAGAGAGCAAAGGAACTAGGATTACAACCAAGAATCACACCTACCTAGCAAAATTGAGTATAATCCACGAGGGGAAAAAATAGACATTTAGTGAGATAGAGGAATTTCAAGCATTGTTAAGAAAAGACCAGAGCTGAATAGAAAATACAAGACTTGAGAGAAATATAAAAAAGGTAAATAGGATCATAAGGGACTTAAATAATAAGGTTAAACTGTTTATATTCCTATATGTGAAGGTGATACTTGTATGTCCTAAGAACTTTATCATTTTATTAGGGCAGTTGGAAGGAGTATATATAGAGAGAAGGCATAAGTTGAATTGAATATGAAATGATGATATCTAAAAAAAATATAATTAAGGAGTAAGAGAGGAATGTACTAGGAGAAAGGGAAAGGGAAAGGTAGGATGGGGCAAATTATCTCATAAAAGAGGCAAGAGAAAACTTTTACATTGAGGGGAGAGAGGAGGGGGGGAAGTGAGTGAATCCTACTCTCATCAGAATTGGCTCAAAGACGGAATAACAAGAGTACTCAGTTGGGTATAGAACTCTGTCTTATTCTACAGAAAGTAGGAGGAGAAGGGGATAATAGAAAGGGGGGGTGATAGAAGGAAGGGCAGATTGGAGGAGGCAGCAATCAGGAGCAAAACACTTTTGAGGAGGGACAGGGTAAAAGGAGAGGGATACTAGAATAAATGGGTATGGGAATAGAATGGAGGGAAATACAGTTAGCAGTAGTAACTGAAAAATATTTTGAAGCAAGTTTCTTTGATAAAGGTCTCATTTCTCACAATAATCTCATTTCTTTTCCCAATATTTCCTCTGCTTCTCTTACTTGATTTGCAAAATCCTTCTTGAGCTCCTCCAAGGCCTATGACCGATTCATACTTTTCTTGGAGGCTTTTGATGCTGGAGTTTTGACTTTGTTTTTTTCTTGTGGTTCTATGTTTTGATCCTCTTTGTCACCAAAAAGAGATTCTTTAGTCTGATTTCTCTTCCTCTGCTCATCTTCACAGCCAAATGCTTGACTTTTGAGCTCTTTTCCATGGTAGAACTCTGCTTCCAGAGTGCAGAGAGCTGTGTCCCAAATTTCTGGGGTTTTGCGCAGCTGTTCTTCTAGGCTTCTTCTGGGCACCTGCCTCAGAAGTGTGAGGATGATTGCTTTTCCACAACTGCAATAAGCTCTTCCACACCAGTGCTTCTCACCCCTGGACCGTCACCCAAGACTGAGACCCAGATCTGCGCAGCAAAGCAAGAGAATCCTGCTTCAGCACCAGCAGAGAGATTTCTGCAATTGCCCTCTGGTCAGTCACCCGACCATCTGTGGACCTGGAATTCTAGAAGCAGCTGCTGCCGCAGGGGTAGGGGCCAAACCCTACTCTTCAGGGGTAGGGGCCAAACCCTACTCTTCAGGGGTAGGGGCCAAACCCTACTCTTCTCTCACCCAGTTCTAACAGAGTTCCCCACTGACCTTTTACTTTCTTTTTTGGCGTTTATGGGTTGTGAAGTCTGGAAAGCACCACAGCTGCTAGTGATTTGATGCCTGAGTTCTGCTCCAGCATGTCTGTGCTGCTAGTCTGTGCTGGTGCTGCTCATGTGGGAGTGTGCTCTGCTCCCAGGTGTGATAGACCCTTCCAGGGCGTGCTCAACTGGAGATATATTTCATCCTGTCATTTTATGGGTTCTGTAGCTCTAAAATTTGTTTAGAGTCATTTGTTATAGGCATTTGAGGTAATTGGCGACGAGCTCAAGTAAGTTTCTGCTTTTACTCTACCATCTTGGCTCTGCTTCTTCTCAGAGACCTCATTTCTCAAAAATATAGTGAACTGAGACAATTTTATAAAAATAAGAGCCATTCCTCAATTGATAAGTGATCAAAAGATATGAACAGTTTTCAGATGAAATAACCAGAGCTATCTATAGCCATCTAAAGGAATTCTTTGTATTACTATTGATTAGAGAAGTATATCTATTAGATTTGGCTAGTAGAACAGAGAAGGAGAATGACAGATGTTACAGGGGATGTGAGAAAAATGTGACATCAGTGCATTGTTGGGGAGTTGTGGACTAATTTAGTCCTTCCACAGAGTGATTTGGAGCTATGCTTAAAGGGCTATATAGCCATGCATGCTCTTTGACCTAGCGGTACCATTTCTGTGTCTGTATCCAAAACAAGATGTAAAGCAAAATGGAAAAGGACCTATAAATACAAGAGTATTAATAGCAGCTCCTTTCTGGGATCAAAGAATTAGAAATTGAGGGGATGTCTATTAATCAGGAAATGGCTGAATGAAATTATAGTATGTGATTGTAATGAAATATGCATGTGCTATGGGAACTGATGAGTGAGATGCTCTCAGAGAAACCTAGAAGGACTTACATGAGTTGATACAAAGTGAAATGTGTTGTGTACACAGTAACAGCAGTATTGTAGGATGGTCAGCTATGAGTGACATAGCTATTCTCAGCAATACAGTGACCCAAGACAGCTCTGAAGGATTTATGATGACAAATGCTGCCCATCCCCAGAGAGGGAACTGATGGTATCTGGATACTGACTGAAGCATAGTTTTTAAACTTTTATTTTTCTTGAGGTTTTTTTTTTTGTGTGTGGGGGGGGTGCTCTGTGATGTCTTTCACAGTATGACAGATACGGAAATATGTTGTACATGACTACACAAAAGAAAGAAAAGGCTTCAACTATGTCTCTTTCATGAGAGGAGGGCATCCTTGATTTTTACTGATGATTATGTAAAAGACTTTTCTTCCTCTCTCTCTTCTCATCCAAAAGAAAGAACTTCACCTAAAGCTGTTTATAGTAAAGGATAACTTGGCTCTCCATGGTGAAAAAAAAGGCCTAATGAAAGAGTTTAAAGGAAAGGTCCTCAACTTGACTTGGACACCAGAGTATGGGAGTCTTAGAATTCAACTGAGGCCGCAGCAACAAAAATGGGTAAATAAGACAAACAAAAAAGACTTTTATGATGGCAAGAATGACCAAAGCAAAAACCTGGAAAAGGAGAAAGACTCAAAAACACTTACAATAAAAAAGAAAAGAAAAAAAAACCTTGCCCATAAGAACACTTAAACTTCTTTGAAGAAATGAAACAGAACTTTGAAAAAGATATTACAAGAGAAATGAGAGGTATGGAGGAGAGAATTTGAATAAAGGACTAAAAGCTAAGCAGAAGAGGTACAGAACCTTATCCTAGTTACAAGCATAAAAAATCAGAATGAACCAAATGGAAATTAATGATTCCAAGAGACAGCAAAAAAATTCTTTTGAAACAAAGCCAAAAGAATGAGAAAATTCTAAGATAAATAAAAAACTATCAATCTTGAAAATAGATCAAGAAAAGATAACTTAAGAATCATAGGATTACCTGAAATCAATGACTAAAAATAGTACCTGAATATTGTATATCTACAAATCATTAAAATAGCCCAGATATAGTAGAATAAGAGGGTTATGTGAAAATAGAAAGAATTCACTGATCACCTCCTGAAAGAAGCCCCCAAATGAAAAGTATTAAGAATGCCATTGCCAAAATCCAGAGCTTCCATACAAAAGAAAAAATACAGCCTGAAAGAAAGAATTCAAATCTTTTTAAAAAATATTTTATTTTATTTACTTTAGTTTACATCATTCATTTCCACGAGATTTTGAGTTATAAATTTTCTCCCCATCTTTCCCCTCCCACAATCTAATCTCTCCTATGTCCTCCCCCATCACTCCTCTAACTTTCTGATAGGGCAGGATGGATCTCCCTTCCACAGTGCCTGTGAATCTTAAGTTCCAGTTGGTTGTAGTTAATAATAATAGTAATAATAATTGTATGTATATGTATATATACATACATATATATTTTTAACATTTGATTATAGAGCTTTAAATTCTAGATTCGGAAAGAATTCAAATCTTGAGGAAACAGTTGGTATTGAACAAGGTTTAGTAGCTTTCATTTTAAAATAGAGAACATGGAATGTGATATTCCAAAAGACTAAAGAAAAATCTACAACCAAGAATTACTTATCCAGCAAAATTAAGCATTCTCGGACAAGGAAAAAAAATGGAACAATAAAATATAAGATTTTCAAATGTTCTTGGTTTAGGAAAAAACCTGTAAATTTAAATGAACTTTGAAATAGAAATATCAAAGTTAAAAGAAAAGAAAGGTGAAAAATGTAAGTGGACTTTGTAAAAACAGTTAATGGTTTATAGTTAGCTAAAACAAACAGCAAACAGGTTGTGCAGCTAAATGCTAGGAATTAGCAAGACCTGAGTTCTGATTCAGCCTCAGATACTTATTAGGTATTTGACCCTGAGCAAGTCATTTTTGACCTCTATTTGTCTCAGTTTTCTCAAGTGTAAAATGAGAATAATAGCATTTACCTTCCAGGATTGTGAGGATAAAATGACATAATATTTGTGCTTAGCCCAGAGTAAATGTTTTAGAGGCAGGTAGGTGGTGCAGTTGGAAGAAGTCAGAAAATGAGGTCAAATCTGCTCTCAGACATTGAACTACCTATGTGACCTCGGGCAAATCATTTAATCTCTACATCAGTTTCCGTATCTGTGAAATGGGGATCATGACAGTGCCTATCTCGTAGAGTTGTTACAAGGATCAAATGAGATATTTTTAAAGATCACAGTGTCTACCACATAGTAACTGCTTAATAAATGCTTTTCCCCTTCTTTTTCCTTATGGAGAAAGTGGAACAAGGGGAATGTTAAAAGGATACTATTAGAAACCTAATGTTATAAGTGGTCATAGAAATTGTCAATTGAGACAAAAGATCTATAAATAGTTTTGTAATGATTCGAAGATTTAAGAAAAAAGAGGAAGAGAGGGGATATATTGAGAGCAAAAGAGAAAAGACAAACTTAAGACATATAATTTAGTTGTTTCTTTGTACAAATTGAACTATATGCAAGCATGGGAGGAATAGGGGGAATGGGCATCATTTTAACTTTGGTTTCATCTAAACTGGTCAGAAGAGGGCAGAACATACACACTTTGTCCTAGAAATTATTCAATGAAACAGTAATATAGATAGGAACAGAAAGAGGTGATCTAAGGAAAGAAAAGACATTGATTAAGTGCCAGTTATATGCCAGGCACTATGCTAAGCACTTACCAAAAATCTTACTCAAGCCCTACAACAACAATCCTATGAAGTACGTGCTGCTATTATCCCAATTTTATAGTTGAGACTAAGGAAGAAGAAGGTTAAATAACTTGCTAAGGGTCATACAGGTAATAAGTGTCTTGAGACTAGATCTGAACTCACATCTTCCTGACTCCAGACCTAGCCCTCTATCCACTGTACCACCTAGTTTATATTCACTAGGGGATTATAAGAGGGGAGAGTAGATTCAGAAAAGGATTATTAATAAGCAAAACAGATACAAAGCTTGGAGAAGAGCTAGCAAAGAGAAAAGTGAAAAGATAAAAGGAAAGGCTAGTAGCTTGAAGTAAACAGGGAGAGAAGAATATAGAGAAGAAAATGTAGGAGAGACTAGAAATCAGTTAATAAGCATTTAAGAGCCTACTGTGTTCCACACATTAAGCTAAATTCTGAGGATCCAGAAAGAGGCGAAAGACAGTTTGGGCCTTGCCATAATCTAATGGGGGAGACAATAAGCAAATATCCACAGATAAGCTATATACAGGATAAAGAAGAAATAATGAATAAAGGGTAGGAACTAGGGATTGGGAAAGTTTTCCTGTAGAAGATGAAATTTTAGTTGGGACATGAAGGGAAGCCAAGAGGAGGAAATGAAGGGAGATCATTTCAGGCTTGGAGGAGAGCCAGAGAAAATGCTTGGAGCCAAGAGATGGAGTCTCTTGTTCATGGAACAGCAAGGTGGCTAGGGTCAGAGTATGTAGTGGAGAGCAAAGTGTAAGAAGACTGGAAAAGGAGGAGTGGGAGAGGGGGGCACTAGGTTATGGAGGGTTTTGGAAGGCCAAAAAGAGCATTAGAATAGACTTACTGAAAGGAATAGAATAAAAGAAAGGGAAACAAACAGTTAACTATTATAATTCAAAGTAAATGGGATGAACTCACCAAGAAAACAGAAGAGGTTCACAGAATGAATTAGAAAGCAAAATTCACCATTTTTTGCCTAGAAGAAAAACTTAAAACAGAAAGATGCATAGGTGACCAAAATATTACAATTCAATGAACACAAAAAATAGGGACAGCACTTATGATTTAAAAAGACATTTAAAATAGCAAAAGATGGAGACTACATTTTCTTGAAGTGTAGTTGACTATAATTTGATTTCAGTAATTAAAATATATGTATCCAGTTGAATAGCTAAGTACTTGAAGACAAAAATAAATTAATTGCAAGGAGAGTTAGAAAGTAATACTAAAATAATGGAGGACCTCAATTTATCCCTGTCGGCTCTAGATAAAACAACCATGAAAACCAACAAGAAAGGAATTAAGGATCTGAATAGAAGTTTTGAAAATTAGATATAGAACTCTGGTGATTATTGAATGGGAATAGAATGGAGTATAGACTAACTCAGGTTGCAGTGCATGGCACCTTTGCAAACATTGATCATATTTTAGGACATTAAAAAACTTAAGCAAATATAGAAAAGTAGAAATATTATAGATATTGTTTCTTGATTACAGTGTAATAAAATTTATGAAATAAAGGGCTGCCACTTAAAAATATTAAAAATCAGCAAAAGACTAATCCTAAAGCATTATTAGGTCAGGAGCAGCTAGGCAGTGCAGTGAATAGAGCACCGGCCCTGGAGTCAAGAGGACCTGAGTTCACATCTGGCCTCACACACTTAACACTTAGTAGCCATGTGACTTTGGGCAAGTCACTTAACCTCAATTGCCCTGCCTTCCCCCCCTCCAAAAAGCAAAAAAAAAAAAGTTATTAGGGCAAAGAAAACTACAAAAATGACATTTGGTTAAAGATGTGACAATCAGATGACATTCCATACTTTTTGGAATGTAACCAAAGCAGTCATTATGGGAAATTCATATTTCCAAATATGTTTATTATCAGAACATATGAACGAACAGAACAGTAGATTTGGGTTACAATTAAAAATACTAGGAAAACAACACATTGAAAAGCCCCAATTGAACACCAAAGGGAAATCTTGAGAACTAAAGAAATTAACCAAGATGAAAACACATTACTGAATTAATAAATGAAACCAGGATTTTTTCAGAAATAAAACTGAATCATTAAGAAGAAAGCAGAAAACTAAATTACCAGTATTAAAAATGAAAAAGGAGAATTCACAGCATATGAAGAAGAAATAAAGGATATTGTTAGAAACTGTTTTCTCTCTATGTCAACAATACTGACAACTTGCATATTTATGAAAATATAAAATGTTCTAATTAACAAGAGAAAATTTAACATATAAAAATAACAATCTAAATCACTTTAGAGAAATGCTAAAGAAATTCTGAAATTCTACTTCATGCCATCAGAATGGCAAAGACGACAAAATCGAAAATAAATTTTGTAATGGATGTAGAGTAGAGAAACAGAGTGACACGTTGTTGGAGGACCTGTGAATGAGTATAACCATTATGGAAAGCAGTTTTGATATTACTAACACAAAGTTACTAAACAGTGTATACCTTTTACTCAGCTATCACTGCCTGGCCTGTAACCCAGAAGAGATAAAAGGAAGAAGAAAAGGTCCTTTATGAACAAAAATATTTATAGCAGATCTTTTTTTGGTATCAAAAAACTAAAATCTAAGAGGATACTCATCAGTTGAGGAATAGCTGAGTAAGTTGTGCTGTATGCATATGATACTATTGTATGTAGAAAGTTGTGGATAGCTTTAATATCTTTTTAATATGCTGATGAGATGCAATCCTTTCTAAATTGTGAGCTCTAATAAAATTGTATCCCAGGTTAGTGTGACTTAATTATGAAAAAACCCCCACATATGCATGTTTGATCATTAGTGTTCTGAGGCATTTTGATCTGAACAAGGATCGTTCCTTTCTTCCTTCCTTCCTTCCTTCCTTCCTTCCTTCCTTCCTTCCTTCCTTCCTTCCTTCCAACTTTCCACCCTGCCCCCCTTCCCACTTCCTGATACACTCCTTGAGGTTGGAGTTAGTTTTGCTTATAAATAATTTTCATTACATAACCTTCCTCTTTTTTCTCCTCTCTCCGTTGAGTTAAATTATTTATGTACCCAGTTAAGTGTGTGTGTGTGTGTGTGTGTAATAAAATGAAAATTAAGTTTGAAATGTATCTGACTCTGTTCCATACCTTTTTCTTAAGCTGATCTGGACTTGAAAAATCAATCACTGTTCTTTTCCTTTGCATTTTCTCATTGTATCTTGGACTGGTGCTTTTTCTTTCTTTTTTGTTTTTAGGCCTTTTTGAGTAATTATGTAGGAAAGCTGTGCTGTAATTCTTCCCCCTACTCCACTATCTTGTTAGTTTCCTGTTGTGTGTTTTCTGTTATAATCAAGGCATATGTAGAATAGATATGCATATTTAAATATATTTACTATTTTAATAGTCTATGCATATTTAAATATATTTACTATTTTAAATTATTATATAGACTTTTAATCGTGCATTTGCTTTTAGGATACCATTGGTAACATCTCTGATTTATTTGATATCCATTCTTTGATAAGGAGTGCTGCATGACATTTTGCTTTCTGAGGTTGTTGAATCAAAAAAGTAGAGACTATCTGAATTCTGATATATCTTTAAAAGTGTCCACATCTTTATGATACGTTGTCTGCCTTCCATACTGTGTGTAAAATGCTTTACAGGTCTTAAAATGCTATATAAAAGTCAGCCTTGATTATTTTTATCCTTATTATCAAGAGCAATAAGATTGCAATATATTGCAGTAATAAGAAGCAATCTATTTTTGAATTGCAAAGAATCTGTAATGTGTGGAGCCGAAATGTTGTCACTGTTGTTTTTGCAGGAACACATTTTCAAAATTTAATGAAACTGCAAGATAGAACAATCTGTAAAATCTGCCCTTGATTATTCATAATTGTGGAGAGATCATTTCCAGATGAGTTCTGTTCTTTGTCATGTGCTTTAGTAATTAATTACATTTCAGTATAGGTATGTCTGATGTTCTGGGGTTACATGTCTAACTAAATATCGAAAGTGCTGTGGGAAGAACGTGTAGCTGTGGAAACTGCAGTATTTGGAGTTTAATGGACACAGTTTTTGCATTTAACTTTTCTGGGCCCCTATTTTCTTATGTGTAAAATGTGAGGTTTAGACTAGATCAGTGCATCTTAAACTGTGCAGCAGGACCAAAATTAATTAAAAATTAAACATGTAATGAATCTGAGGTGTTTTTTGCAGTGTTTGTCTATGTTGTATCCTGCAGCTTCACTGCAGCCTTGGTTCTGAACACAAAGCATGCCCTCAAGCCACACAACAATAACTTAAAAACTTTTAGAAGCCCTGGACTAGATGACCTTGAGGGTTCTTCCTAAAAGTTTCAAATCTTTGATCTTATAATCTGACTTTTTAAGAATCTGAGAGGCAATTTTCCCCATAAAGAGTTCTTTTTGACTCTTCCTGGACCAGATTCTGTCTGATAAAAAATTTGTTCCCTCCTAGTCCTTCCCTGGAAAGAAAAAAAAAAAAAAGGAGATGCTTTAAGTATGAGTTTTAAAGGGATTCTCTATATGATTTTCTTTTAATTGGCTACATGCATATTTCATTTATATATTTTAAGGAAAGGAAACAATGCTAAGTAGCTCTAGCTTATGTGTGTAATAACATTTACTTACAGTTTTGTTTTCTTTCTTTTTTTACTTCCCTTAAGCTTTGTTATATGAAGCCTTTGAATTTTTTCTTTTAGAAAATAATCAAATAGATTGTTTTTTAGTTTGTTTAAATCTGTCCTAATCCAGCATTTATAATATAGAAGTTTCTTTCTTCTAGAGTTACAAGACAGTTCAGGAAGGTCTCATAATTATTTTATTACCACCACTTCTCAGAACCTCATTGTTGATACCGTCTTTTTCGAACATAACTACCTTGTTATTTTTTTCCTTTTCCTTTTTCAACCTCCTGAAGCTTGAAAGTGTGGGAGATGAAAGAGTTCAGAGTCTGAAGCTAAGGTCAGAAAAGGTCTTTATTCTTTCTCATGAGAAAGGACTCTATCCCCTGTCGCCCCACATGGCGTCTGCAGGGAGAGAGTGCCAGGTAGAAGGCAGCCCATGATTATATAATCTT
>CM053586.1:257849447-257869235 GCA_028646515.1 Pseudochirops corinnae
CCATGGGGGGGGGGGAAGGGAGGGGAGAAAATCTGAAACTCAAGTGATTGTGGAACTGAATCTTGTAAATTAAAAGTAAATGAGTAAATTAAAAAAAAAAAGGTGGTTTCTTTGCTATTTGCTTTATGAGTTCATTGTGAACCTGGTATTTGGTGGGAAAGGAGTTAAGGCTTGGATATGGAGCTTGGGGCTCTCTTTCCCCCAATAATAATGAGACAAAACTATCAGAAGTTAGAGTAAACCTGATCACGTTCACTAGATGAACAATATTTAAGGGAACAGATAGATATGATCAAAGCCTGATACGTTCTCACTCTGAGGAGAGCAGAGGGGCCTCTGGATTGAACCTTCATGCCCTCCTAGAAGGAATGAGAGACTTCCGTGGAGAAAGGTGAGGGGGTGAAGAGGCTAGAGATGTCAGTTCTGCTTCCCACACAATGACAGCCCTCACCACAGATGGGCTTCTCCATACTTGGGGTCTTTCCCTGAACAGAAATGAGATAGAGATAAGAAATTTCAAAATGTGCAAAACCACAATGTGGGATCTGGCCTTATAGTAATTTATTCCTCTACAGCAGGACCTCTTCAGAAAAATGGAGAAATCAAAGTATCCAAAGATTTGTTCAATAAAAGAATGAGATGAAATTTATTTCTTTTGGAAAATAATGCAGAGAAGGGAAGAAAAACCTAAACAAAATGAAATGCCTAATTTTGCTTAAATTGCAATTAATTAAGGAAAAGAATAAGATGTCTAGTATGTAACTTAGGCTGTCTATACTGTCTACGTAAGCAGGATAATTAGTAGTACTTCATTTGTGTTATCAACTCAAAAGAAGTTGACAAATGAAAATCCTATAGCATTTATCCCTAATTATTAGTATAAAAAATGAAAACCTTTGGTTTATGGATAAACCAAAGCAAACAATTAGTAGTAGTAATATTTGTCAACCTGAAATAAAGAAGATTACCAAAGTAGTAAAAACTAGGAGCTTTAATCAAGGCATGGATTTGCAGTTTAGGGCACCAACCACGCACCAAAATACTGGAGTGCCCAAGAAGGGCAGAGTTAAACACATTTCAACAAGGAAGAAATCTCATGGGAGGCACAATCCCCAGAAGCTGTTATGTAAGTTATTTTGCCTAACATCTGAAAGTCCATATGAGAATACCAGGAAAAAACTCAGAAGCTATAACATCTGGTCAAAAGTGTGAACTCCTTTTAAGTGTTTTAAGATTTGCAAAGTGCTTTACACATATCACCTCATTCGATCATCTCATATCACTTGACGATATCATCATTTTCATCATGTGGTACTATCTAGCTTCAGTTCTGTATAAAAGACGTTAACAGATATGGTCCTTTCTCTCAAATGATACAGGTCAAAAGCTAGGGTTCCCCTGAGCTGCACGTATGTCCATGACGGGAAATACTCTGCACACAGTTTCTATTTGTCCATACACAATCTAAGATAAGCAGAGCTGGCCCTAGAAGTAGTAAGAGTTATTTACATAACAAATATTTATTGAGTACCTTGCTCATAGTAGCACTAAAAGTTTAATGAAGGAATGAATGACACCTGGAAAAGGCTGTGGTAGACACAAAGACCCATCAGTCACCTTTCCCACCTGGTAGATATACATTGAAAAAGGAAGACTACAGGAGAATTCCTGTCCAGTAGTCTTTTGTATATTCTCCTACCTATGTATTTATGAAACTGTTGACTTTCCTGGTTTTCTTAATGCCTGTGACAGGACTGACAGTTACCAAGTTTCTCCTCCCCCATCCTACTTCCAGTGTGGATTAAGGTAGATTTTCTCTAAAAGTCAACAAAGCAAAGATTTGATTGGCCTGAGGGTGGAGTGAGACTCAAGTTGCCCCTCCCAGATGCATTTATTAAATACCTATTATCTGCCAGGCAGGGTTTATTATCTCATTTGGTCTTTTCAACACTTGTTATTACTATCTCCACTTTATAGTGGAGGAAACTGAGGTAGATAGAGTGTAAGTGACTTGCCTGAGGTCACTGAGCTAGTTAGTAAGTGAGGCTGAATTTAAAATACTGTCTTCCTGACTGGAGGCTTTGTGCTCCATTCACTGTGGCAGCCTAACTGCCTAAGGGCATAAAAGATCAGATCCATATGAAGTCATATCAATGCCCTTTAGAAAAGGTGGGTTCCAAAAAAACAGGGGAGTCACCGCACCCTAACCTGCAGAACACATACATTTCCATATAGAAATAAGGGGGCCTCCTTTTGTTAACTGTTAAAAGATCTATGAGTATCTAATTTTGTTCCGACCTTGAACCAGAATTAAATGGATGTCATTTTCAGGGTCACTCCTAAGGCTATCAGACCAATCCTGTTTCCCTTGCAGAATCAGCATCTATGTTCAGCATCCTCCTTCCCCTCCATGAATATTCCCTGTGGCTCTGTCTTGAGGTCCTTTCCTCTTTTTTATACACTATCTCTATGATCTCCTCAGTCCCCAGCTATCTCTATACAGATAAAGGAGGTAACAAATTAAGAGCTAATGGGGTGCCTGCCAGCTACGGAGCTAAAGGCTGAGGATATAAATAAAAACAAAAGGAGAGGTAGTCCTGGCTATCAAGGGATGGAGGGAAGACAATGGATCGGAAAGAGCTGTAGAGCTTTGGGGGCCAAGAAAAGAGGAAAGTGCCTGGCTCGCAGGCATTCGAAGAAAGTAGGGAGCAGAGCAAAGACTGGATAGCCTGGGCCCTTTCACAAAATGGAGGATACAGAAGGAC
Source organism: Pseudochirops corinnae (assembly GCA_028646515.1). Taxonomy (NCBI): domain Eukaryota; kingdom Metazoa; phylum Chordata; class Mammalia; order Diprotodontia; family Pseudocheiridae; genus Pseudochirops; species Pseudochirops corinnae. The sequence goes on from CM053586.1 coordinate 257,852,213, forward strand.
CTCACTAATGGGAGAAGGACCCCAGGCATTGTGAAGGAACATTCAAAGCCAAGCAGACATCCTAGTGACTGTGGTTTGTCCTTTGTTCTCAAAGAACCCCAATGCCAACACAAAGACAAAGACTATGTCTTAACCGTGAAGTGGATTTAAGCGAAGTCTTCCCAGGATCAGAAGGCCTCAGGAAATGAGGGAAGTTCCAGGACAATAATAGCTATAGAGAAGGCATGATTTTAAACTTCTGAAGGTCTGTGCGATAAGGCCCAAATCTATATATCCAGCCCTCATTTTTCTCTGGAAATGTGGTTTAACATTTTAAATTTCCTGTTGGATATTCCATAGACTATCAAACTCAATATGTCTTTCCCCTTATGATGAGGTACGGGCTCTGGGAACCCCCTTGAGCTCTCCTTGAATCTTCCCACGTGAGGCATTTGCTTGAGGCCATAGGCCTTTCATTATAGCTTGGCCCAAATCTCTGTCTCTAGCCTAGCCCTCCATTGTCCTTCTACCCCCACCCTTCATCCTCCCAAAATATTTATACACCCTTAAACTAGCATAGCCCTCCATTGTCTGTTATATCCTGGTAGCCTTGAGCTCTTTCTTACCCTTAATCTCTCGGTTCTGGAGTCTGACCTCATTTGACTCCTCCTGAAGACCCCCCCCCCCAAAACTCCTCCTCTAGACCACCCCTAAATCCTCCCACAACCTTTCTGTATGTAAGACCCATTTTGACTCTGCGAAGGAACCGAGAATACACTCTTTGTCAGATTATTCTGGCCTGCTTATCCAATACAAGCGTCACAGATACTGAGTCTCCTTAAGAGTCTACCCATTATGGCGAACCTTTAATAAACTTTGCTTTACTTTGGATGAGAGAAGACTTGAGTCAAATTCTTTCAGCAGGCCCCAGCTTGTTTGTATTTTGACGTCTTGAGTATGCCTAAATCTTAAACCTCAACATTTTATGGTTCCCTGACCAGGAACTAAACTCCAGGCTGAGGCAGGGAGAGGCGGCAAGAGCGACGAATCCTAACCACTAGACTCCAGTTGAACCACTTAGCCTCTGTCTGCTTCAGTCTCCTCAGCTGTAAAATGGGAATAATCATACCACTAAGGGTAGTTGTAAGGATCAAGTAAGGTCCTATTTATAAAACACTTAGCATTAGTGCCTATCACATAGTAGGTGCTTAATAAATTATTGTTTTTCTCTTTCTTTCCTTCCTTTAGTTGTTGTGGGATAAAATGAGATAATATCTGTAAAATACTTAGCTTAGTACCTGGCACATAGTTGGAGATGAGTAAATCTTGCTTTCTTACCTCACCTTCCCCTCAACTTCCTTGATGTCTCTTAAGTATTGTTGTGATGATACAAAGGATCTCTCATCTCTGTCTTAGCTTCCTCTCCCCAGGAAATCCCAGGGAACATCAATGTATGGAACTCCTAAAAGGTGACCAATTTATATTCCTTTATTCTCTATTTTTTCTCATTTCCTTCAATGACTATTGCAAAGCTCTTCTCTCCTCATAAACCCATTCCTAACCTCCTCTCCTCAAAAAAAATGAAGCCACCTGTCATAAGAGCCCTAGTTTCCTGCTCCACAAAATCCCTCTGCATCTTCATCTGTCTTCTCCTTTGATCTGTGAGGAAGACATAGTATTTCTGGTCAAACCAGACTCTTAACTTGTATCTTTCATCCCATCTCATCCTGTCTTCTTTAAGAAACTGATTCATCAACAATCTCATTCTCTCTTTCTTTCTTCCCCTTTCTTTCTTTGTCTTTCTCCTCCCAATTCATATCTACTTATCTAGTAACCTCTGCTTACAAACATGTTCAATCTACCACCTTTAAATATACCATCTTTCAATATACCATCTTTAAAAAACCAACCCTCACTTGACCTTGCCATCTTCTCAAGCTACCATCTTATATTTCTCATCCTTTTCACCGCCAAACCCCTAGAATCATATACATTTGCTGCTTCCATCTCTTCATCAATGATTCATTTCTCAGCTCTGTATAGTCTAGCTTCTGACCCTACAATTCAACTGAAACCATTTTCCTTGCAGTTACTAAGGATCTCTTGACTGCTAAACCTGATACTCTTTTCTCAGTTCCCCTGGCTTTCTCTGGACTTCAAAACCTGCCCCCTCTACTGCTGACTCATCCTGGAATCTTCACCTAGAATCTCCTTCCCCCAGGAAAAGCCTACCACATGGCCTACTCTTCTTGGAATATACTTCCACTTGCCTACTCTGCTTCTCCCATTACTAAATTTTTCTTGGAGCCTTCATTTTGTGGAGAGGCCCAGACCAGGCTGCCTTCATTCTCCATTTGTCCCTATTCCTCACTTTCTCTGGACTTTGGAGTCATGGCCCAGTACCTTAATTATCTGAACTACCAGTACCCTGCTGTTCAGGTCTCCTGTGTATTATCTTCCCCTATCAGAATGTAAGCTTCTTGAGGGTCTGATGAGGTGCAGGCTCTGGGAGCCCCCTTGAGCTCTCCTAGAATCTTCCCATGGTAAGGCATTTGCCTGAGGCCATGGGCCTTAAGTTGTGGCTCTGCCCAAGTCTTTAGCCCTCTTTTGTTCCAGTAATTTCCCACCCTTGATCCTCCTGTTCCACCCTTGAACTGGCCTGGCCCACTATTGCCTGTCAGCTCCAGGTAGCCTCCAATAATTTCTCACTCTTCATCACTCCTTACTGGAATCTGACCTCATCTGACTCCTGATGACCCTCCCCAAACTCCTCCTCTAGACCACCCCTAAATTCCTCCCATAACCTTTCTGTATATAAGATCCCATCTTCCCGCCATATGATGATAGAGCGCCATAGAATAAACTAGCACAGACTTAATCTGCAGCAGACTTGCTCTGGCCCTCTTGCCCAATGCAAGTGTCACAGATACCTAGGCTCCTTAAGAGTCTACCCAATATGATGAACTTTTAATGAACTTTTAGTAAACTTTAATTTTCTTTGGCTGAGAGAAGACTAGAGTTGAATTCATTCAGCAGGACCCGGCATGTTGGTATTTTGGGGTTTTGAGCACCCCTGACCCTAACCACATCATTTTTATGGTTCTCTGTAAAAATGATGTGGTTAGAGTTAGGGTTAGGGGTGCTCTGGAGACCCCAAAATACCAGACTCTTAAGGAGCCTAGGTATTTGTGATGCTTGCATTGGGCAAGTGGGCCAGAACAAGTCTGACACAGTAAGTCTGTGCTAGGTCATTCTATGGTGCCCTCACACCACACGGAAGGAAGATGGGGTCTTAAATACAGAAAGATTGTGAGAGGAATCTAGGGGTGGTCTAGAGAAGGAGTTTGGGGAAAGTCTTCAGGAGTCAGATGAGGTCAGACTCCAGTAATAAGTGATCAAAGGGGGGAAAATTGTTGGAGGCTACCTAGAGCTGACAGACAATAGTGGGCCAGACTAAAGAGGTTTTCCCAAAGAGGATTACGGTTGCCTGAAACCCCAAAATACCAACATGCTGGATCCTACCGAAAGAATTCAACTCAAGTCTTCTCAGCCAAAGAAAAGTAAAGTTTATTGAAAGTTCATTAAAAGTTAGCCATATGGGATAGAATCTTAAGTCTATGCTAGGTCATTCTATGGTGATCTCATAGACCAAGTATGTGCTAGGGCCTTCTGTGGCACTCTCACACCAAAGACTTGGGCAGAGCCACAACTTAAGGCCCATGGCCTCAGGCAAATGCCTTACTACGGGAAGATTTCAAGGAGAGCTCAAGGGGCTCCCAGAGCCTGTACCTCAAAGACTCAAGAAGAGCTCAAGGGGGCTCCCAGAGCCTACACCTCATCAGGTCCACATATATTGCCATTATAATAAAGGACAGGGGGCAACTAGGTGACACAGTAGATGACACAGTAGGTGACCCAGTAGAGTGCTGGGCCTGAAGACAGGAAGACTCATTTTCCTGAGTTCAAATCTTGCCTCAGATACTTATTAGTTGTGAGACCCAGGACAAATCATGTAACACTGTTTGCCTCAGTTTCCTTATCTATAAAATGAGCTGAAGAAGAAATGGCACACCTTTCCAGTATCTTTGCCAAGAAAACCCCAAATGGGGTCACAAAGTCAGATATGACTAAAAACAACTGAACAGCAACAAAATAATAACAAAATTTAACAGCCTTGTGCTAAGTAAAATTTTTTACCATTAAATCAATAACATTTTATTACCAAAAAGGATAAGGCTATTAAATAGATGCACATTATCAAAACATTTATTATACTTGGTAGAAATGATGATTAAAATGACATTCCTTACTATATCTATTTAAAATTATTTTAATTGACCTCATTCTATTTCAAATTGCCCTTTGAGATGACATTTCTAAGGCTTACTCAAGACAAATTTCTTTTCATGATAGTAGTATGGTAGTCTAGGAAAAAAAATGCCTTTTGTCTTTATCTTTTATCTCTCTGAAATCCATAATGTTCCTGTGGGACTGCGGCTTCTCTAGACACTCCCCTATCCTCCTTCCTCGAGCTCCTAACCTGTCATTTTCTGAAATGCTCTCCATATCTGGAAATCTTCCACAGGAGAATTTTTCCTAGTAGAAATTTTTCCAACTCCATGCTATATTCAACAAGGCTTACTAACAAGGCCTGGGTACCCATAAAGACAACCAAATATGACTGAATAAGACCCTGCCTCCTTACTGTAAAATATATCACCCTTAATTGAAGTGACAAATGATCCTGGAATATCACTCAATGAGTCCCAGGTAAGACTACTGGAATAATAGCTTCAATTGCCTCTCTCACAGACTATGAAAACTGTTACTGTCTCTTTAAGAAGGCTTTGGGACCTCAGATACTGACAATTTAACTGCTATGTCCTAAGGAGTAAGAAGGGAGAGAATAATTTAACTTTGATCTATGAGGAATCTCTAAGAAGTGACAAAACCAGTATTTTATAAAAATTAAGTTTTAACTATTTAATATGCTAAGGGAGTTTATACTCTTATGCCAATTAATGTAATATCCAAACAACAAGATCAATTAATCAATAAAAAGTGTAAATAGAGATCGATTAATCAATAAAAGTGTAAATAGGTCTGAACAAATCTTTTATCAAGTTGGAAGAAGGGAAGTTCTTTGCCTGTTGGATAAAGACAGGTGTCAGTCACATGGGAAATATCTAATGATTGGCTTAAAGGATCTGAGACACCCCAGGGTCTATGTATATAACACAGCAAGACAGTGCAGGATTGAACGTTCCAACAATTGGCTTGTCTAATGATGAGGCAGCTCCAGCCAGCCCAAGGGAGCATTAAGATGAGCAACTGCTCATGGGAGAAGATATTTCTTCAGGTGATTAAATAAGCAGTATTTAATCACTTGTTAATGCAGTGAAGATGGTGGCTCAGAGGTAATTGATTAAAGATGTTGTCACTTTAGCCAGTCCAATAGTTTCATGTACTGTGAACTTATAAATGTATCTAGATTTTAGGCAAATGAAAATATTAAAATGTTCTAACTTTGCAGACCAAGGCAGGAGTAGAGCATATGAAAGAAGATATCAGACTGTTCTCCTCTGCTGTATCCCTTTCAGCTGTTGTATAAGATGAAGAACACATATATAAAGATAACACCATTGATCCACCATTAGTGGCAGAACTGGTTTCAGTTATCAACACCATTAATCACTGAGTTGCCACAGCATTTTGAGAGGAGTGATAGAACTGGTTATGTCTGTGGTCTTGGAGGATAGATGGTGGCACAGAGGATAGAGTGCCAGGCCTGGAGTCAGGAAGACTCATCTTCCTAAGTTCAAATCTGGTTCAGACACATCCTAGCTGTATGACTCTGGACAAGTCACATAACCCTGTTTGCCTCCATTTCCTCATCTGTAAAATGAGCTGGAAAAGGAAATGGCACTACAATAAAGAATTGGACACAATGGAAAAACGACTCAGCAACAAGAAGGAACAGTTTCTCTCCATGCAAAATCAATTGTCCCAGACTGGGATCAGGAGGCTAGGAGCAGAGCTACAGAATCTCAAAGTCAGCAGGGACCTCAGAGATCATCTAATTCAACTCATCCATGAACAAGAATCTCTTCTACAATTCACATGGCCTTTGTTTGAAGATTTCCCTAGTAGAGAGTAACCTGTGGATTGAGCAGTGGATTAGGAGTTAGGAAGACTTGAGTTCAAATGTGGCCTCAGACACTTACTATCTGTGTGACTCCGGGAAAGTCACTTAGCTTCTGCTTCACTTTCTTCAACTATAAATGTAGATACTAATAGTACTTATTTTGCAGGGTTATTTTGAGGATAAAATGAGATAATATTGGTAAGGTGCTTTGCAAACTTTAAAATCTACATAATTCTTATTTATTATTAGCATTAGTATCCCTGAGGCATCCAATTTAGATAATTCTAATGGTCTGAAGATTTGTCTTTATGTCAAGCCTAAATCTTGAGATATCTCGGCAGTGTGTACCCATTACTCCTAGATCTTCAGTTTGGGTTCAAACAGAACAAATTTAATCCTTTTTCTAATTGACAATCTTTTAAATATTTGTTGTGTTACAGTGGTTTGTCCTTTGTTCTCAAAGAGGACCATGATATCAGGAAGATGATGAAGTGAATTGCAATTGAATTGGATTTGAGTGAGGGAGGGCTGTGCAAAGTCACCAGTCTCACTTTTTCCTCCAGAGTCATCTGGGTCCAGTGGCCAGATATAGATCAGAATGACTAGAAATGCCCCAGGATACAGTGGGAGACCTTGGTCTTTTTAAGCTAAGGTCTTCCTGGTTTCTCATTTTGAGTGAGGCAACCTCATTCAGTGAATAACCTATTTAAGAAGTGAGTCAAGTGATAGCCCATTTAATAAAAATTAAAAAATCAAACTGGGAGGGGAAGACCCTCAGGATTGCTGACCAAAAGAAAAACCATTGCCATTTACATTCACTCTGAGCCAGTAGCCCCCCAAAATAAACACTAAGTGGTACTGGGTCAGGGACCTATTGTTGTTGTCTGATCAGTGAGAGCCAGAGCAAATTGAGTTTAAGGTATAGTCTTTAAGGAAGAAATCTTAAACCCTAAGATAACCAGGTAAGTTTCAGCAATCAAAATTTACCTTCCTTTGGGCAGAACACCCTTGGATAAGGGCATGCCACCCCATTCAAGGAGAGAGAAGAGTAGCAGAGCAGAGCAGATAGATGTTTAAAGACAATTATCAAGAAGTCCTTACCCCACCTTCAGATTTCAGACAATTGCTAATGGTTTTGTGATTTTTCCAAGCTAATCATTCCCAATTTCTTCAACTAGTGCTCATGTAAGATGATTTCAACAGGCCCTTGTTTTGTGTTGTTTTTACTATCCTGGTTGCTCTTCTCAGGATACTCTTTAACTTATCATTTGTTTTTCCTAAAATGTGGTGCCCAGAATTCACCCAAATGCTTGTGTTGCAGTCTGATTAGGAAAGAGGGCAATAGTCCCATTAGTTTTCTTGATTATCAAAACATCACCAATTCATATTGATCTTAAAAATTGTTTAAACAACAAAAAAACAAAAAAAACCTCTTAGATCTTTTTTTTTCAGACAACTTACTATCCAGCTACGTACCTCCCATTTTATTTTTCGAAGGCTGATTTTTTTGACCCCAAGTAAAAGAGGCTTTGAGCGTAGCATTTGGAGCCAGAAGGAACTATAGAGGTCATCTAGTCTGACCTCCTCATTTTACAGATGAGGAAACTTGAGGCCGGAAGAGCTGAAGGGACTTACCCAAGGTCACATAGGTAGCAATTAACAGAGCTAGAATTTGAACTCATTTCCTCCAACTCTGAATCCAGTATTCTTTCTACTACCTTCCCTATAAACTAGTTTGTCAAAATATTTTTGTTATTTAATATGTTACCCAGTCCTTCCAAATTTGTGACGTGTAAATTTTTAAAGTATTCCATCTATGCTGGTATACAGTACATTGATTAAAAAACATTATAGGGCCCAATATATATCATTGGGTTACCATAGTGGAGATCTTGTCTAAATTGAACTTGAACCATTAATGGATAATCTTTGGGTTCAGCCATTCAAATAATTTTAAATCTACCTCATTTTATTATAACTAATCAATTACTCAATCAACAGGCATTTTTTAAGTACTTACTATATACCAGCTACTATTCTAGCTATTTAAGACTTTCTCAATGCTTTGCTAAAATGTAGGTAAATCCACAAATCTAGCAAACCTATTAATAAAATGAGATTAGTCAGATATAACCCATTCTTTTTTTTTAAATAAATTAAATTGGTTTACTTACTTTTAGTTTACAACATTCAGTTTCACAGTCCCTTGAGTTTCAGATTTTCTCCCCCTCCCTCTAACCTTCCCCCCCCCCATCATGGTAGCATGCATTTGGATACAAGATCTACAAATATCTTCCCATTAATTATTAGTCATTTTTAATGAAGCCACATTGACCTTCATAATCACTACTTCATTTTTACTAACATACTTTTAATAATATATTCAAGAATGTTGCCAGGGATCAAAGTTAATTTCACTGACCTATAACTTGTAGATCCCATTTGCTCTCTTTTTTTTTTTAAATCAAGACCTTCATACTTCTCTAATTTGTAATATCTCTTCCATTCTCCACAGTCTTTCGAAGACCATGGGCAGTGGCTCCACAAAATACTTTCACAAGTTCTCTCAGGATTGTAAACTCCATGAGTTTAGGACTTGTCTCATTTTTGCCTTTGTATCCACAGCTAGCCAGTACCTGGCCCCTATTATGTGCCTAATAAATGTTGTTGATTGTTTATTGACCTGAAAATGTAATTAATCTTGTCCAGGTGATGAATTTAACCAGGGCAACTCAGTGTTCTCTTACTAATCTTGGATATCAGTCCCCTATTAACCATTTCTGTTCCACTCTTTTTAATATACAGATCATTCGCCTTGGGAAATCAAAAATAACTGATATAAAGTAAGAGTTGAGGAATTCTGTTTTCTCTCTGTTGTCCTTTGTCATAGTCCCTTTCACCCTGAATGGTAGTCCTATCATTTCTTTTTTCTTCTTCTTTTCCCCAATAGAGTTTTTAAAAACCTAAACCTTAGTTTTTGTTGACAACTTCAGCTTACTCTGAACTTTAGCACTTTTAACACTACTCTTTTAGAATAGTGTTACACTTATATTCATGTTATATTACTTATCTTTGCCTCCATCTTCTGATTGTGTCCTTTTAAAATCTAATTTGTTTGGTGAGTTGCATGTGCTTACACATTGGTCTCAGACAACTCCCCTTTCTCTTCCTCTTCTGTTATTATATCTCCTTACACATGTAGAATTTCATTCTGGGAAGTTTAACATCCTTCCTGAGCTGACTTCCCCTATATAATTACAATTCATTGGATCCTAACTATCCTTTCTCTAAACTCTTTGAAATTTCATTTTCCCAAATCTAAACTGTATGTCAGACTTTGCCTGATTTTCTCTTCACTATCATAGATTTTAAGATGGAATAATCACACCTCACCCAAGATTCCCATAATGTAATATCCATTGACCAATTTCTCCTTGTTGGTGAGAATCAGATTTAGAAAAAAATTCATTCTTGTAATTTCTTCCACTTTTTGAAAGATGAAATTAACCTGAAGGAAAGAAAATCAAGAAAGCATTAGCATCTATCTGGAGTACTGAATATGTTTTCTATGCCCCACACTACTTCTTTGCCAGGCTAGTGATCTATTCTCCAATTTCTTCTTCTGTTTTATTTTTGTTCAGTTATTTTAGTTGTCTCTGACTCTGTGACCCCATTTGGAGTTTTCTTGACAAAGATACATGAATGGTTTGCCATTTCCTTCTCCAGCTCATTTTATAGATAAGCAACTAAGGCAAACGGGGTTTAGTGACTTGCCCAGGGTCATATAGCTAGTAAGTATCTCAGGCCAGCTTTGAACTCAGGAAGAGGAGTTTTCCTGACTTGAGGCACTCTATCTTCTGTGCCACCTGTTTATCTTATCCCAAGTACTCTTTCATCCCATTTCCACACTCTAGCTCTTTAATGTCCTTAAATCTTCTTCATATACTCTATTACTCTGCTCCTCCAGCCCCTAATTTACCTACCTATCTCTTTTCAGTACTATGTACCCTTCCAAAATCATATTCTATTCACGTCTCACCCTGTTTCAGTGGTACTTATGGCTATATATAAAGCTGTTCCTGGAAGAAATGAGAAAGGACTACCAACCTTTTCATTCTAATTCCAAATCCAGGTATGGTTGTGAGACACAAAGTAAATATCTTAGAAATGGAAAGTAGTATTTGTGGCACCCAATACCCTTCTCTTGGATGGTTATAACTCAGTTATCCTGATTATTTTCTCTGGTCCAATTTTTAAAAATCAATTTTAAAGAGAGAGCTAATTAACTGTGGATGGTCTTCTGGGTCTGGAGTCAGCAAGATCTGAGTTCAGATTCAGCCCTAGATACTTCCTAGCTGGTGACTTAGGGCAAGTCACTTAACAACTGTCTGCCTCAGTTTCCTCAACTGTAAAATGAGGATAATAACAGCACCTACCTCCTAGGATTGTAGTGAATATCAAATGAAATAATACTTGTAAAGTGCATAGCATGGTGCCTGGTGTATAGCAGGTGTGTAATAAATGCTTATTCCTTTCCCCCTTCAATAAAGTAAAGGTAGGGCATGTGTTTGCCTCAAGCCAAGCAGCTATTTTTGAAAGATCACAAGTTGAAACAAGACAGCTATGATATGATGGTGTAGTATATTAGGGAAAACCTGGTGTATTTGAAAGAATACTGTTAGGAGTCCAAAAGCGTGAGTTTGAATCCCGGTACTGCTATTTATTCCCCATGTGAACTTGAACAAATTGCTTAACCTATCTGGGCCTTAGTTTCTTCATTTATAAAATGAAGAGGTTGGACCAGATGAGGTTCCTTTTAGCTCTAAGGATATGTGACTAAGAGCTATCATAATACCTCCTTGACCCTTTCCATCCCCTTCAAATCTCTCTTTCTCAACTGGCTCATTTCCTGATGCCTACAAACATTTCCAGGTCTCCCTCAATCTTTAAAAAAAAGTCTTTGGTTTAGCTCTGGCTCCTTCCTAACCACATTACTCGACTGCTCTCTTTAATGATATATTAACTACTAAAGCCAATGGTCTTTTCTCAGCCTCCTATTACTCTATTGCTCTATTGAGCTTACAAGAGGAGAAAACATATTCATAGATAATTATATATGCGATAAATGTTTAACCAACCATTGGTAGATGTAAATTCCCAAATATTTCTCCACTTGAGCCATTAGAAAATCCCTATCAATATACACATATACATACATGTAAACACACATACATCTATCCCTACCTACATGTACATAAGAGAGACAGAGACAGATAGAGAAACAAATTTTTTTCTACTCACTATGGGTTTTTCATAACTGGAGACCTGAGATGAACAAAATATATTTTATTGATTTTTATAACTTCTCAAATTCAGAGAAGAACATATAAATATGGACAATACTAGGAATAGAATGAGCTCAGAATCTTGATGGAAGCTTTGTCTGTTATGCAAGGCTGTGGGTTGTGCCTGGAAAATTGTTTCCCTTTTCTCATTTTTCCATCCTAAATATATTTCAATGTAAATCCATTTTTACTCATTCTCTGCCCCATGAAGGGAAAGAGCTAAGACCATTTATTGAAGAGTAAGTCAAGCCTGAAGGGAGGAGTTTGGAATGAGAGTAATGCAGGCCAGATAAGAATGGGAGCCAGAAAGAGGAAATAACTAGATCTGCTTACCAACCTTTCGCTTTCTTCCCCACATATTAGTAGAAGCATCCTATCATCCTTTACAGACCATAATGCAATAAAAACAAGAATCAGTTCAGGAAACACAAACAAAAGATACAGATTTAAATAATGAAATTCAAGATAATGTGCAGGTCAAAGAACAAATCATAGAAACAAAGAATAATTATGTGTAAGAAGAAAATGACAAAAAATACTAACATTTCTGGGATGTAGCTAAAGTAGTCCTAAGGGAAAAATTATATCCCTAAAACTACATTTACAAATTACAAAAATAAAAATTATATTACAAAACTACAAAAGGACATAATTAATAGAATAGGCATTAAAATAATTAGAAACCCCACAAAATTACTTTGGAAAACTGAGAAATAACTCCACCAAACTCTTTTCATAAAGCAAATATCATTCAAATGCCTAAACCACAGAAGAACTATAGACCAATGTCATTAATAGATATCAATTCAAAATTTTTGAATAAATTTCTGTTAGACAAAAGCAATTTATCTAAAATTCATTCATTATGATCAAATTGGACATATACCAGGCATGCAAGAATGACTGAACATTAGGAAAAAAATCAACATAATTATTCATATTAAAAGCAAAAATATCCAAAACACTATTATTATAGAAAAAAAAACCTCTGAAGGAAGGAAACAAGCATTGCCTACTATGTATCATACATTGTGCTAAGCACTTTACAAATATCTCATTTGATTATCACAGTAACCCTGGGGAGATGGATACTATTATTTTCTCCATTTTGTGGTTCAGGAAACTGAGACAAACATAGGTAAAATAACTGGTCCAGGGTCACACAGCTAGTAAGTGTCTGAGTTAGGGTTTAAACTCAGGTTTTCCTCACTCCAGGTCTGATGCCCCACCATACCACTTTACTGACTTTTAAAATACTTTTTGACAAAGTACAACACTAATTTAGTCTTTAAAAAACCTACAAAGAATAATCAGAGGGATTTTTTAAAAACCTCATAAACAGTTTCTATATAAAACTAAAAACAAGCATCATATGCAACAGAAATTTCAGAAGCTTTTCCAATAAATACAGAAGAAAGGCAAGGATTCTACTCTTTCTAGGAAAAAAATTAAAGATTTAAAGTCAGGCAAAGGGGAGTAAAAGCAGGAACTTGCTTGACCTCCTGCTCCAACCACCTCCAATACCTGCAAAAAATGACTAAACAAATTTTAGAGCTACGGAACCCATAATGTGACAGAGGGAAACAAATCTCCTGCTGATGGCAGCCTGGCAGACTGACAGGAAGAGTCTATCACACTGGGCTGGGAGTTGAGCACAGACCTGCGTGGGCCACACTGGCCCAGACCTGTGGCACAGAAGGGCCAGAGCTGACTTCAGGAGAGTGAATCACTGGCAGCTGTGGAAGTTTCCAGACTTCTCAACCCATAAATGCCAAAAAGAAAGTAAAAGGTCAGTGGGGAACTCTGTTGGAATTGGGTGAGAGAAGAGTAGGGTTTGGCCCCTGCCACTAGGGTGGCAGAGGAGGCAGCATCTGCAGCTGCTCCCATGGTGGCTGCTTCTAAAGCTCTAGGTCCACAGATTGTGGGGGAACCAAGTGGCCGACCAGAGGGAAATTGCTGGAATCTCTTTGCTGGTGCTGAGGCAGGATTCTCTTGCTTTGCCCTGCTTAGATCTGGGTCACAGTCTTGGGTGGCAGTCCTAGGGTAAGGAGTGCTAGCCTGGTAGAGGTTGTTGAGGCTGTAGAGAGGCAGTTATCCTCAGAGTTCTGAGGCAGGTACCTAGAAGAAGCTCTGACAACAGCTGTGCAAAACCCCCACAATTTGGGACAGAGCACTCTCCACTCTGGAAGCAGAGTTCTACCATGGCAAAGAGCTCAAAAGTCAAGTAATTGATTGGAAGTGAAATCAGACCATAGAATAATTTTTTGGTGACAAAAACAATCAAAACATAGAACCAGAAGAAGACAGCAAAGTCAAAACTCCCTCATGAAAAGCCTCCAAGTAAAATCAGGCAAAGAAGAGATAAAACTATCCTTATTTGAAGATGGCATAATATTTCGCTTAGGGAGCACGAGGGAATCATTAAAGAAACTAAATGAGATCATACTTTAAGCAAAGTTGCAATCTACAAAATCAATCTACAAAAATCAACAGCACTTACATACAGTAACCACAAAATCCAAGAGATAAAAATAGAAAGGGAAATCCCATTCAAAGTAACTACAAAATGCATAAAATATTTGGGGATCAATCCACCAAAACTCATTAGATTCAATTACAAAATACTACTTAAGAAAAAAAGGACAACTTAATTAGTTGGAAGACTGAATAGTCAGTGCTCAGGCTTGGGCCATGCCAGCATAATAAAAAATGACAATACCACCGATGTTAATTTACGATTTTAATACTGTGGTGATCAAACTGACAAAGGAATATTTTTCAGACATGATAAAATAATGAAATTCATTTAGAGGAACATTTATACTCTGAAAATCTAGGGTATAAAAGGAATTAAAAAATAAGAATTAAGAGGGAAATAGTACTTCCCAATCTCACATTATATTATAAAACAACATCATCAAAAGCACTTGTTATTGGTTAAAAAAAATCTAAAGTAGGCCAATGAAACAGATAGAAAAAAGGAAGAAACAGAAATAATGGAACTCAGTAACCCAAGCTGAAATCATAAATACTTAGGAAATAATTGCCTACATGGCAGAAATACCAGGAAAACTATAAAATAGTCTAATAGGAATTAAGCTTAGACCAGTATCTTATATGCTATTCCACAATAAATTCAAAAGGGATACATGACCTGAATACTAAATATTATGCCATAAAATGATTTAGAAGACAATCAGATTACATACCATTTACAGTCATGGATAAGAGATGAATTCTTAACCAAACAATAGATAGAGGCAATTATAAAAATACTAGATAATTTTAATTACATGAAATTAAAAAGCTTCTTCTGCACAAACAAAATTAATGCAATAAGGATAAGAAGGGAAGTGGTTGAGTATTGGTTTGGCATCAAGATAGATGGCTACTAGAAATATGTCAGACCAAAAACCATTTTCAATAAATAAGTGGTCAAAGGGTATGAACAAATAGTTCCCTAAATGGATCCCCTGGGAGGAGTCATCTAAGAAGAGGGAGGGGATGAAAGGATAGAGGGTACTTTGTGGTGTGAATTCCAGGTATGAAATGATCTTTCCAGGATGAAGACTTTTCTGGGTCATGATGGAAGAGCCCAGAACACAACCTGCTGAGAAATGAAGAAATATGAAGAAACATCTCCTCCTCTTCCTACTCATTTTTATAGGGAGATCCATGACTATGAAATATGGAATAAGGTCTATATTGTTAGATTTCCCCACAATATGTTGTTTGCTTTTGCTATTTGTTTTTCTTTTCCTCTTTTTCTTTTTAAAATATTTATTATAAGGGATGGCTCTCTGGGAAGGGGGAGGAGACAGGAGACAATGGGAAATTTAGGAAAGATAGAATTTATTTTAAAATAAGCATGCTACTCCCACCACGAAATAAAATAAATACACTATGACTGGGTAGGGTGCACTAAGCATGGAGTTAAACCAGTAAAACCAGGGAGTTTTAGGGAAATCAGGAAAGTTCTCTTAAAGGCGGTGAAAATCAAGCTGAATCTCGAAGGTAGGTAGAGTTTCCAAGAGGTGGAGGTAAGGGGAAAGACCATTACAAGCATGAAAGATAGCCTGTGCAAAGGGTCAGGGATGAAATACAGAATGTTGTGTACAAGAAACAGCAAATGGTCATCCTTGGGTGAAGTGTTAAGTGCATGAAGATTAGTAAAGCACAATCAGTCTAGGAAGATAACCTTGGGGCTTTTAGAATCTCTGATATTCTTTGGCTAGGTGGCAGCTAGATGGCAACTAGGTGGTACGGTGGGCAGAGTACCTGGCCTAGAGTCAAATCCAGCCTCTGATACTTACTAATTGTGTGACTCTGGGCAAGTTACTTAACCCTGTTTGTCTCAGTTTTCTCATCTGTAAACTGAGCTGGAGAAGGAAGTGGCAAACCACTGCTGTATCTTTGCCAAGAAAACCTCAGATGGGGTCACAAAGAGTCAGACACCATTTGTTGTTATTCATCTTTTGTTCTTGAAGAGGACCAATGACAAAAGGAGGGTAATGTCTTGATTTGCAAGTGAATTGGGCAGGACTGCTGCAAAGTCTTCAGCCTCACTTTCCTCCAGAACCATCTGGGTCCAGTGACAAGACAGGATGCAGTGAGAGACCCTGGCCTTTTTGAGCTAAGGTCTTTCCCATGTCTCATTTTGTCTGAGGCAGCACCCGTTCAGTGATTAAAGACTAGGTAAGAATTGAGGCAAAGACGCCCTACTTTGATTTCACCAAAGAATCAGTTGGGGAGGGGAAGATCCTCAGACTGGACCGAACAATGAATTCTTCAAGGCTCAACTCAGGTGTCATACCTTATGAGATCGCTTTCCTGATCCCATCCTTAATTTTAGTACTTTCTTCCTCTTGCAATTATTTTGGATTTCCTTGTCTGTATTCATGTATTCTCCCAATGGAATGGAAATTTCTCAAGAGCAAGGACATTTTTATTTTGTCCCCAGGGCCTTGCATTTGGAAAGCACATAACAAATATTTGCAGAATTGAATGATCATATGTCTTTCTCAACTTTAATTCCTGAACAATGCTTATGATATATATTGATACTATAAACAAGCCTGGTAATACCTAGAAACTGTATTATTCCATTATCAAGGCATACAAAAGTTGCTTTCTAAACATTTACCACTACCACCTTGCCCCCTTCCCCTACCCCACTCCCCAAAGATAGATTGTTATTGATTAGAATGTGAAAAATAAATAATTGTTTACCTTATTCAGAGTTGAATACTGATGACTGAGGAAAGGTTTAAGTTCTAATCTTAACTCTTCCTATATAGACAAACTGTTTGATCTCGGAAAAGTCCCCTGATCTCTCTAAGCCTCCATTTTCTCAGCCACAAAATGGGTCAGCCAGGTGACCTAATGGGTAGAGTAGTAGGCCTAGAGTTAGGAGGTGTAAGACCCCAGCTTCGAGCTTCCGTTACGACCCCTCCCCAGAACGTAGGAGACCAGTTTGATGTAAAAAACAAGAGGTTTTAATTCAGAGCCGATGCATCGGGGTCGCACTCATAACCCCAGCGGGCCAGAGGAGTCC
>CM053586.1:257869735-257907363 GCA_028646515.1 Pseudochirops corinnae
TAGACCCACTGCCCAATCATAAAGCTACAAGGCACGGGCATTCCTGGAAAACAAGCCTGGCGCCACAGGCTCCACATGACCACATTCAGCCTATTAGGGAACAGAGTATACTTTCAAATATCCAAAGGTCCTCAGAGTCACGTAGCCACATTAGCAAAGGGCCTAGGGGCAGGGAAGATCTTCAGATTCCCATAACAGAAGGTCATCTACAGTAGATGCCTTTCCTTACTCTCTTGACTCTCTACAATTTTGCTTCTGACCTCATTCCACCAATACTTTTCACTACAAAGTGACCAGTGGTCTCTCATATGCTAAATCCAATGACCTTTTATCAATCGTCATCCTTCTTGACATTTCTGTAGCTTTTGACATTGTTGATCACCTGATAATCTTTTCTTTCTAGGTTTTTGTTCTGTCGCTCTCACTTGGTTCTCATACTACTTATCTAACTTCTTTTCAGTATCCCTTTTTTTTTTTTTTTTTTTTTAGCATTTTC
Organism: Pseudochirops corinnae; assembly: GCA_028646515.1. Classification (NCBI taxonomy): domain Eukaryota; kingdom Metazoa; phylum Chordata; class Mammalia; order Diprotodontia; family Pseudocheiridae; genus Pseudochirops; species Pseudochirops corinnae. The sequence goes on from CM053586.1 coordinate 257,870,232, forward strand.
ATCCAGGTAAAACTCCACACTACCTAGGGGTATCCCACAGGGCTCTGTCTGAGCCCTCTTCTCTTCTCCCTCTGTATTACTTCACTTGGTGTCCTCATTTACTCCCATGGATTTAATTATCATTTCTTTGTTAATGATTCTGAAATCTATCTATCTAGCCCTAACCACTCTCTAGTCTCACATCTTTCAAACTCCTCAGACAATAAATAGATATATTAAACTCAACTCAATATATTAAACTCGACATATTTAAAACTAAACTTAATAAATTTCTCCTTAAATCTCCTTCCATTCCAAACTTCTGTATTACTGTTTAGGGTAGCACTGTTCTCCCAGTTCCTCAGGCTCTGCAACCCAGGTGTTATCCTAGATTCCTCACCACATCTCACTTTGCCTCCAATCCAATCTGTTGCCAAGATGCTGTCTTTAGTCTTTATTTTTATCCCTACCACTTAGTATAGTGCCTGGCACATAGTAGGGGTTTAACAAATGCTTATTGAATATTGATTGATTTACTGGAGGACTGAAGAATGAATGGATCTTCTGTTTTGCCTTAGTAGGTGTTTGGGTTCAGTCTTTTCCCATGGGCAACTGGCATTTTAAAAATGACCTAACTCAGCATCTGCCCAGGATTTCTTTGATATCTGTGTCTGAAAGAGGTGATTCCTTCACTCACACCATGTAGTAAAGTGGGGAAGGCATCAGGCTCTTCTTCCTCTCCTGAGCTGGTGCAATATCAACACATAGGCCTGAATCTTTGATTTAATCACTTTTTGCTCATTCTTTTCTAATCCAGGAGTCTCTGATATGACTCTGGAGCTTGAGCTACAGAGGTCCAAGAGTCCAGGAAACCAGGCCAAGTATAGTAGCCAACACAGCACTGAGATCCTGAAGAGCAAGGGGTCCTGGGATAGCAGCCCAGCAGAAATAGGTTTTGGACATGAACTTGGTGGGACCAGTGCTAATTAGGAATTGAGCTAAGCTGTGAGCCTATCCTCACCCCCTTCAGGCAGTATAGTCCGGCATTATGTCCTGAAGGTGTTGGGGAAAATGTTTGTATTTGTTTTTGCTATATCTTTGAAGGAAACATCCCTTTGTAAAAGTTATATATATAAAGTAGTTAAATGGAACTAATGTTCTAGTTGCTACTTCTTTGAGTCACTCCTCAAAAAAGAAGGAAATAGGGTAAATCAGAGCTTGAGCTGACAATAAGGGATTGCACAACTCCTTCAAGGTGACTGAGAACTCTGGAGATGGGAGGCATAAAGTGAAACAGGCCTGGCCCTGAGATGGTGAAGCTAGTCAATTATATTGTGATAGAAATATAGATTTTTGAGCTGGAGGGAGCCTTAGAGGCCATCAGATCCAACCCCCACCTCATTTTACTAATAAGAAAACTGAAGCTCAGGGCGATTAAGTGATTTGTACAGTTTGAACCCAGTTCTCCCTGATTCCAAGTCTAATAACTTGTCCCATGTCACTCTGATTCTCTGATATTATGCCTTTAACTTACAAGATATTTCAAATTCTGCCAATTAGTCAGCCAGTCAATGAACATTCATTAAGCAGTTACCATGTGTCAGGCACTGTGCCAAGTGTACAAAGAAAGGAGAAAACTTACATTCTAATAAGGGAGAAAACATGAATATACAAGATGTATGTACATACAAGATCTCTGTCTCTGGCGCTCTCTCTGTCTCTGTCTCTGTCTCTCTGTCTCTCTCCCTTTGTCTCACTGTCTCTGTCTCTCCCTATCTGTGTCACTGTTTCTGCCTCTATCCATCTATCCAGTGTAAATGGAAGGTAATCTCTGAAGGACTAGGGGGTTGGGGAAAGACCTCTTAAATCTGATGAGATTTGAACTGAGTCTCGAAGAAAGTCAAGGAAACTACAAGTGAGAGAGGAAGGGGAAGAATGTTCTAGGCAGGGGGACAGCCAGCGAAAAGGTTAAACACTGCACCTATCACTGAGGATATCTTGCATATTGATTTTCCAGTATTTTAGCTATTTTCAGAAGCCCTGTAATATTTTTCTTTTTTTTGGGGGGGGGGGAGAGAATGTGAGGGACCAGTGCTTTTCTCCATTTGTTCATTTGTCTATTTTTGTTGTTTATTTTCTAGTGCAATTTTTAGCGAACTTTCTTTCCTAGAATGTCTATTTTTTTCCTGTTTTTGAGGGATACATAAAAAATTAGATCTCTTTGAATCTATTAATCCAGTATCTTGGCTTAAACCTTCTTTCAGTTTCATATTAAAAACCTCTCATCTATACTATTTTATGAAATACTATTGCTTATAACCTTCCATCCTTGTACTCCAAAACATTTTGAACAAATCTGAATTCCAAACTGATCTTTCCTGTTATAATCATGTCTCTTTGCTTGGCAAGAACATCAGATTTACCAATTGAGGTGGTCTCTGGGCTCTTTGAATCATATTTTTCAGCAGAGGTGTCAAACTCACAGCCCACAATACTCCCAAGTGCAGCCTGGACCAGATTAAAATGTAATTGAGAAATTTTAAACAAGATACATAAAAATAAGCTAGAACATAAACAATGTTAATACATAGTTTTCTAAATTAACATGCAGCTAGCAGAGATTCTCACAAAATACTTAGTGGTCCCCCTTTCTGTTTGACTTTGACACCACTGCTTTACAAGGTGTTTTTATTGCTTTTCCCTGGGCTGAGCTGTGCATCAAAGTCATTTGAGCATTAAGGAAACTGACTTAGTTTAGGAGATTGTGTCAAGTTCCTCATGAAGTTTCTCTATTTGATCGTCTTCAACAGATGTTGGCACATAAATGGGAAATATCTCTAAGGTGTTGTGTTTGTGTATGTTCCTCAAGAAGATAAAGTAGCCTCTGAAATTCTGTTTCTTGTTGCTTCTGGGCACACAATGAAATTAACTCTTCCAATTCTTTCATTTGTCATATAATTGATCAACAGCATTTATTAAGTAACAGTTTTGTACTAGGCACTGAACTAGGAATTAAACATGCAAAGATAAAAATGAAATAGTTCCTGCCCTCAAGAAACTTACATTCCATAGTGAGAGATAACATGTTCATATAAGTAGAAATAAAATATATATAGAATTAATATACCGTCTTTTATTTTTAAGGTAGAAAAGCACTAGTACTTACTTTCCACACTTTCCTGAGGAGATCAGGAAAAGGTTTTTTTTGAGGGTGATGTTCTAGGTGAAAAGGTTGTAAAAGATGGTGGAAGAGAGAAAAATTGCACTAAGATGGGAGATAGAGCATGGCAGAATAGGGAGAAGGCCAGTTCGACTGGATTGTAGAGTGGCAAGAAGAGGAATAGTGTTTTAAATAATATTAGAAAAACAGCATGAAGCCAGGTTGTTAAAGACTTTAAATGTCCCGCAAGGGAGTTTGTATTTAATCCTAAAGTTTCTGTTAGACAGCTTGCATTGTCTTCTTGGTCAAAGTTCTTAAGTCTTTCGAAGTTGTTTGTCTTTATAATGTTATTGTTATATAAATTATTTACTCTGTGTCAGTTAATATAGTTTTCTCTGAAACTGTCCTATTTGTCATTTCCCAATATTTTGATTTTCAATAAATCAGCAAAATGTAGGGCTAGGTTAGGGTGGCTCTGAAATGTAAAAGAAGGAAGTTATTTTGGGAGAGGATAGGAAGATCTAACATAAACATTGCACCTAGCTTGTACCTAGAAAACAACAGATAAGTGGGAAAGAGTGGAGAGAGACTTTATTTTTATTTTTATCACCCCATGGGACTCTGATTCTGGTCTTGTGATCTTAAATAAATGCTCTTTTTTAGGCTTCAACTTTATGTACTGTTTTAAACTTAAAGTCATTTATATAGAGCAACTTATATAGGACTTGTTTGATACTTAAACAGGAATTTCCAATATTTGGAGCCTCATGGTTTCTGAGATGGGTCAGAAGACAAGAACAGGGATACTGGGAAAAGAAAAAACTCTCATTACAGAGATTAGATAAATATAGAGAGGCTTATCACCAGGTTGGCAACTGAAGAGTGAATTATTTTGGCCATAAGAATTTATTAAATCATCTACTAAGTTATGGATGGATTGTGATCTGCATCAGCGTAGGAAATAGAAATGGATGAAATAATAGATTCTTTAAGTATGATAAAGACTTCGTATTCCTCCTGACATTTCTATTATTTCCTAAATGTTCTGGGTTGACTGTCTGGAAACTTAAACTTATCGGATCGTTATGCCATCCTTTTCATTTACATTTTGTGTATATGTGCATGGAGCAGAAATACAGAATCAGAAGCTAAATTTCATTATGACTCTTACCCATTAATTTATCTAAATGTTTTCTGAAGTTATATTTTTAAATTGTACCACTCCTTTGAATAATAAGTTCTGACAAGTTTAATATGTAGTGTATAAAGTGCTGATTATTGCTAGCATTTACATAATGCTGAGTGCTATTATTATGCTCATTTTTACCAATGAAGAAATTGAGGCAGAGGTTAAGTGACTTCCCCAGGGTTACACAGCTAGTGAGTGTCTGAGGTGGTATTTGGACTTCCTGAGTCCAGGTCCTGGGTTCTATTCACTGTGCCACTAAATGGCAGATAACAGTATTCCAAAACCTTGCTTTAGATGTCTCTCTCCAAAATGATTTCAATTCCATTGTTAGCTTACTAAAACATGTGTAGACTAGAGCTACACCATGATTTCAATAATGGTATAAGTTTTGCTTTCAATGCTCTTTCTTGTTGATTGATTATAAGTACTTGGTTGATTTGAGCTTATTATTACTATTATTATTAGATGCAACAGCACATTGAAGTAGACTTTTCAGAAAATAGTCTATAGAGTCCTAATTCCCTTTTCTGGGGTCACATCTTGGCTCCCATAATTCTATTAGTATATCAGGGCTAATATCGTATTTTAAAAAAAAAAATATCAATATCTTCCTTGATTATGCTATATGGCTAGGAACCATAGAACATCATGAAGTACCAAAATTGCTGGTGATTCAAAATCAGTGGAAAGATGCATTGTGGATAATAGGAGGCTGTTGTGTGTTACTAATTATGACTTGTGTCATAATAATGGCATAGAAGACATCATCCATGATATGCATGACTGGAAACAGATGGGTCAATATTCTAGAAAGAGTCAAGAATAACAGATGGACAGCTTGAACATTGAATTGATACCCATAAAATATTCAAATAGCCAGGTAGTAGATCCTTCTTAAAGGACATAAAAAAAGAATTGCACAGCATGAGAATGTCTGAATGGATTGCTATCTGAATCAGGGAAGGGAGTATTTACACTGAAGAGATCTCAAATTCATGGAAATATTGAAATAAAAATTACCTTTTGTTTGCCAGTATTTAAGTTTTTCCATAAAAAATTAGAGAAATGAGAACAAGAAACTATAAACTTTAAAAATCAGTGATTTTTGACAAAAATTTGATTAGATGAACTTTTCTTTTAATCATACCACAATACCAGGGGCAAGACTGCTTGAATACCAAAAGGAAATTTTTATGTCCAGAATACAATATAGCCACATAGTGTAGGGGACAGAATATTAAACTAAGAGTCAGAAGACCTGGTTTCTAATCCTATTTCTGCTGTTAAGTAGCTGTATGAAATTGGACAAGTTACTAAACCTCCCTTGAGGACTCAACTTCTTCCTCTTTGAAAGGAAAAGATTGGATTAACTTTTAAAATTTCTTTTCTAGCTTTAAAATGTTTTGATTTCATAAAGGTTTGAAATATGAAGTACAACTAATTTCTTGTTCATTCCGTTAATAAGAAACGTATCATCTATTTTTGTTATTCCACCTTCTGCTAAGAAATCATATATCCTACTTCTGAAGTTTAAGAAAGTCCAACTGGACAACATATAACTCTGTTTTGAAAAAAAAAGACAATGAATAGTTTTTCTTCTTATCTGTGAATACTTCAGTCCCTTTTTTTTTTCTCAAACCTTTAAGTTGTGAGACTTTAATACAATGACAGCTCCTGAGTGGGAGCTTTTCTCTTTCAGCTGAGATTTAGCTAGGTTCTCAAAATTAACCTTAATATGGAAATAATCAGTTATTAGATATAGAAACAGTGAATGAACATTGCTTCCCTTTCTCCCGGAGTATATATAGGGGGAGGCTTCACCTTAAGAATAACAACAACAAATCATAAGAGCATAGATTTAAAGCTGGAATAAGTCTTAGAGGTCATCTAGTCCAATTCATTTATTTTATAGATGGGAAAGCAGAGATCTAAGGAAGTAAAGTGATTTATTCATGGTCATACAAATAGTGGCAGAATCAGGATTTGAACCCAGATGCTCCAGATCCCAAATCTTGTATTTGATACACTGTGCCACATTGACTACTCAATGTTTATGCTCATTACGAAGAAATATTCAAACCCATTTGTTTAGTCATAAGATACCCCCGTGATTTTTATTGTTATTGTTGTTCAGTTGTTTTCAGTTGTGTTCAACTCTTTGTAACCCCATTTGGGACTTTCTTGGCAAAGATGCTGGAATAGTTTGCCACTGAGGGCCTTCCCCTTCCTGACTGATTTTTTTTTTGACTGGGTAAAGAGGCCATTTTATGCCTTATTTCTTACCTAGCCTCAATCAGTGGGCATTGCCTCAGTCAAACTGAGACCTGTTAAAGACCTTAGCTTAAAAAGGTCAAGGCCTCCTACAGCATCCAGGGCCATCTCCAGTTATCCTGATACATATGTCATCACTGGACTCTGATGGCTCTGGAAGAAAAAGTAAAGCTGGTGACTTTGCACAGCCCTGCCTCACTTAAATGCAATTCACTTGCACATCACCTCCCTGATGTCATGGTCTTCTTCGAAAATGAAGGATAAACAACAGTTCATTTTACAGATGAGGAAACCAAAGAAACTGGGTTAAGTGACTTGCCCAAGATCATACATGCCAGATTTAAACTCAGGAAGATAGTCTTCCTGATGATAGTCCTGCACGCTATCTACTGTGTCACCTAGCTGCTCCTGTGATTTCTGAGGACCTACTATAGTTTTGACATCTAATCCATTTGAACAAACATTTATGGGCAAGTCACTCTACTAGATGCCGTATATATAAAGACAAAATAAAACCATTTTCTGTCCTCAAGGTATTTCCATTCTACTAGGATACAATATGGAAAGAGATAAGTATATCCATCATAATTTGAGGAGGGAGTGAATACTGACAATCAGAGAAATCAGGAAAGGCTTCCTAGAACAGTTGGTCAAGCCTTTAAGGAAACAGAGTTTCTAAGAGGTGGAGGGGAGGAAGAATGAAAGATAGCTTGTGTGAAATCACAGAGATAGAAAATGGAATGCCAGATTTGGGGAATAGGAAGTAGGCCAGTTTGTCTGGAACATATAGTCTGTGAAGGGGAACAGTGTCAGACAAACCCAGAAAGGTAGGCTGGAGTCAGGTTGTAAAGGGCTGTAAAAGACTTAAATGAGGAATTGGTGTTCTATCCTCAAAGAAACAGGGAATTTCCAAAGATTCTTAAGAAGAGAAGTGACATAATCAGACACGCATAATTTAGGAAAATTATTTTGTCAGTTGTGTGGAGGAAGAAATGGAAGAAAGAAGCCAGGAATCCAATTGGAATGATGTAGAAAGTGCAGACAGGTGTTGAGGAGGGCCTCAGGTAAGCTGGTAGCCATAAGAGCGGGGAGAAAGGGATGAACAGTCTAGGGAGCCTATTCTGCTAAGTGGTCTTTAATTTTCAGGAAGTTTTCCCATCATTGAACCTAAATCTGCCTCTTTACAATTTCTGGCCATGGTTCCTGGTTCTGCCTTCTGGGGCCAAACTGAACAAATCTAATCCTTCATATTGCATCTTTTCAAATATTCAAAGACAGATATCTTGCCCAACTTAAGTCTTCTTTTCTCTGAACTGAATATGCCATAATTCCTTCAACCAGTCCTCATCAAAGCCTTTCACCATCCTGGCTGCCCTCCCCTGAAACTCTTCAGGTTATCAGATGACTCAGTTTGTCTCAGCCTCTCCCTAGTCATCAATCTTTCCAGCTCCTTAGCCAATTAGAAGACTTTATCCTCCTAGTTACTCAAGACTGGTTCCTCAAAATTCTGCATGTTAGATTGGAAATAGACAAGAAATATCTCCTTGTGATAATATATATCTATATATCTATATCTATATGTATAAAATCTACCAGAAAGTACAAATCCATTCTCTGAAGACTGGACTTTCATTGACTGATACCCCCATCATATATGCATACATATATACAAACATAAACATTCATACGTGTGTGAACTGGACTTAGCTTACCAGTGTCTTTACTGTGGTGCCCAGAAATGAATACAATATTCCAGATGAGGTAGAACAAAGTCAGAGTGTAGTGGTACTATTCCTTCCCTATTCCTGGAAATTATGCCTCTCTTAATGCAGTCCAAAGTTGTATTAGCTTTTTTGGCTCTCACATTACACTGCTAGCTCTTATGAGTTTATATTCCATAAAAACCCTAGATATTTTTCCCCCAGAACAATGGCTGTCTATCCAGTCAATTCAATAATTCAATAAATCTTTATTAAGTACCTATCATATGCCAAGAACCCTGTTAAGTTCTGGGGATATAAAAAGAAGCAAAAGAAAGTCCCTACGCTTAAGGAACTTAAAATCTAATGGGAGAGACAGCATGCAAATAAATATGTACAATCTATATTCAAGAAAATAGGAAATAATCAACAAAGGGAAGATCCTGGAATTAAGAGGAGATGGGAAAGGCTTCCTGTAGAAGATGGGATTTTAGTTGGGGCTCAAAGGAAGCCTGGAAGGTTGTTTATGGTTCAGTGTTGGTAACGTGGTGGGAGGTCCCTAGTGGAGTACACTGGGCACCTGTGCTTGGCTCTGTACTGTTTCACATTTTTATTGGTGACTCAGATAAAGACATATAAATGGTACGTTCATCAGATCTGCAGATGACACAAGATCAAAGCTGAGAGGAATAGTCAGTCAGCAAGCATTTAATAAGCTCCTACTATGTAACAAGTACTGTGCTAAATGCTGGGAATAGAAATGTAAGCAAAAAGAAAGATGATTCCTGTCCTCAAAGGGCTGATGTTCTAATAGGCAAGACAACATAACAAAAAGAAACTGAGAAAGGGCAGTGGGGCCAGGGAGGATAGAGTAGGGGAGGAGGTGAGATAGGGTGGGGCATGATGAAGTCCCGAGGAATGCCAGCTTGGTAGGAAATGAAGAGATGGCTGTCTTGAGGGTCCTTTGCAAGTGGAAGTCCTGAGAGAAGCCCTCTACCTCCCATGCAGAGGAGGGGTTCTAGAGGGTACTTCTGAGGTATGAGCCCCAGAATGTAGCCTGGTGGGAACATATTGGATGATATTCAGGGCCCAAAATAAGAATTAAGTATCTCTACCACCTCTCTGTAATGTCAACGATCTTCCCATTCATCCCAAGCCAATGTCCTACCCCTTCTTTGATCTCCCTTTTTCTCCCACTATTGTATTAAACCATTGATGTTGTCTTTAGTTTCCCAGTCTCAGCTCATATGAGTGTTATCACTCCTGGCACTATTTGTATAGGACCATTCCTCTCTTTTATACTTATCTTCTGTTAATTGGCCTTGCTTTCTTTCATTATGCACACACACATATGTATATGTATGTATATATGATGGGGGGATTAGTCAATGAAAATCCAGTCTTCAGAGCATGAATTTATACTTTCTAGTGAGTTATCGATATCATGAGCAGATATTTCTTGTCTAGTTGCAATCCAACATGTAGAATTTTGAGGAACTAGTCCTGAGTAACTAGGGGGCTAAAGCTTTCTAATTGGCTAAGGAACTGGAAAGACTGATGACAAGGGAGAGGCTGAGACAAACTGAGTGTGTATACAAAAGTTTTGAGCTGAAACCTCTCACTTTTTCCTGGAGGCTTTTGAGTAAAAAGAATTGCATTGACCTGAACAATTGAGAGAAGATGAATGTTTATTCTTTCCTGACATTAGGTAAATGACTACTCTGAGTTGGGAGTACCCAAGTAACTGAAGCTCAAATTCAATTAGGTAAGGAATGCACAACCTGAACATTGCCCATATGAGAAACCAAGCATTGGGCCTGGTGACAGAGGCTTTATTTTAAAGATGAGGTACTGGCTACAAGAAGCCCTGTGTCCTAGGCTTTCAACCTCTCCTGGGGTTTATAGGATAGAGGCTTGGTGTCTGAGGCTCTGGTCCTGGGAAGGGTCCTTCTAGCAGTGGCAAACCTTCTTTGTCCTGCTTCATTGGTAATGGCCTGTCACCTTCTTGCAGTATAGTGGTAGACCTTGAAGGCAGTGGAGGGTGGGGAAAGTGGGGAATCCAAATCCATTCCCTGAGAAAGGCTAGGCTCTAGCCACTAGGGCATCCATTTACACTGCTGCCAATCTATGACATAGGGCTTACTCTCTTAGAGGCAGCCTTCAGGAGCAGGGGTCTCTCTCCAGCTCCTCATAGTGATGATCCTTTCCCCTTTCACATCCTTTTATATTCCTTCCAGTCATTCTGGTGAGAGAGTTACATCTTGAAGAATAGGCTAAAATAAATGATGATAATATTGAATTCTTTCTTTCAAAATTTCTAAATGAAAAAATTGTCTATCTCTCTTTTCTCCTTTGCTTAAAACCCTGAAACTGGCCTCTCCCTCCTTTGTCAGAAAAAGCAACTGGTTAACTAAATAAGGAAGAAATAGTTCTGATGTACTATGTCTTACTGCCTGAAAGGAGGAGACTAGTAAAAAACATTAGTGACCGTCTCCATTTATTTTTCATGAGAATGAAAAATTACTGTTCTCTGACCTGTGAGTCATTTTCCTGATGACTAGGGCTCATTTCTTATCCTCTGTGTTACTATTTGCATCTTTAGGTGTGAGGATCAGTCTTTTCTCTTGTCTTCCCTTTGATTCCATCTAGTGTTAAAACCTCTAAAGAGGACTAACAGAATATATTATGGATAGTATATCATTAGTAAATAAAGGCTGGAGATTAATGTTCTCAGTCTCAACCTAGTAAAACATAATTTTTACCCAAGCCTGGTATTGTTGACAGTAGACAGGATGACAGTAAACAGTAGACAGGATGCCGAACATGAGGTCAGAACATCTGAATTAGAATTCTGCCTCAGAGAGTTTACTAGTTGTGTAACTATGGTCAAATAACAGCTTCTTTAAGCTTCAGTATTGTTATCTATAAAGAGGGGAAATGATACCTGTATTATATACTTTATGGGATTATTCTGGGGAAAACACTTCTTAAACCTTAAAATTCTATGGAAATATGAGTTGTTAAAGCTATTATAGAAAATTAAATGATTACTAAAAATTGTGATACTTCTGGCTCTGTGAAAAACTAAGGCACCCCAGGACAAATCCTAGCTTCTCTTCTAGCATGCACGATGTCTCCAAATTAGGGGCTTAACCTATAATTTTGCTTGACCAACCCAAAATAGGCTTTCTTCTTGTATTTTTTTTTTACAAGAGAGAACAGACCAGAATAGTAATTGAGATTAGTATTCTGTAAGCAGCAGCCCATCTTCAGCTGCAACAGCTGAATCCAAACAGCTTAAACCAAAATCCATATGACAGGAGCTCAGCTTTATTTTTTAAATATATATTTATTCTAAAAGCACGTGATTTGCACAGCTCAACAGCATAGAATTATGGTAATAAATTCAGGGTGACAATGCATGCAAAAGAAACCAGCTACTTGACTTAGAAAGAATTTAAGGCTATTAAAGGGCTACTGTGAGAGACCTAGCTTTAACTTTTACCCACTAGTATTAGCAAGTCACCTATATGCAACAGTTTTTCAAGGACAAGAAAGCATGCCCACTGACTTGATATCAGAAACTAAATCCACATTTTAAAAAAGAGAACAAAAATAGAACCAATAGATAAAAAGACTTGTTAGTGGACTAAAGCAATTGCTACAAATATGACAGTGGAAGGAAAACTGGGAGGGGGAAGGAGAGAAAAGCAAGGTCAAAGAAGGATGTTATCAATAGAATATCTCCAAATAGCACAGAATGCAGTAAGAAGTAGCAGCAGATGTCAGTCCAGCCCAATGTCAACCCCTGTGGTGCTATGTAGAAAGACTTGGAAAGAACCAGCATCACTGCAGTTGGTATGAGGAGTGGAGTGACATCAGATGATACCTTTCTCCCCGTGAATTGAGAGCTGTGATTTCCCACTGGCCAAAAGGCCCATCTCTCTTCTGACTGGATCTACTGAAACTCCTATAGATTTTTCTTCTTTATTCCAGATCTTTGTTTACTTCCTTTTATCTTGTGTTTTACTTATTCCAAGATCTTTAATCCATACCCCCATGCCACTGGCTCTTTCTTGCCTTTGCCACCAGGTACCCTTGTTCCAGATGCTTACCCTGGCCTGTGCCTTGTTCCAGAGTGGATGATACATAGCCAAAAGGATATATTTCCCATGGCACTCAGCAAATTCCTATCATGATTTTAGACATCACTGGCATGGATTAACTTTTGTAACTTTGGAGGAGGGCCAGCAATATGTAAAGGAATCTGTTTTAAAGAGTTCATAGCCCTTAATTTTAGTGAATGGGTGTGGGTGTATTAAGAACTTACTCAGTTTCTTCTGTCTAAATTTGATAATTATTTCATTTTCATCCTTTTCACAGATGGCTTTTCTCTGGGTGTAAAATCAAGGAGCCAGTATAAAATGAAACTACCTTGACTTTTGCAATTAAAATTCAAATTTTAAACACTGTATTTCAGAACCTTGGAGAGCAGGACCTGTTTGTCATACAATAAAACCAACTTGCATTTAGGCTGCACAACTTTAATTGCCTAAAAGCCCACTGAAAAATGGAAAGAATGGTGGAACCAGTAAGTGGTAGGATTATTTGATTTGGTGGAGTTAACTCTTGAACTGAATAATTCCACTGCTTTCTCTTCTTTCAAGCAAATGAGCCAGGTCCACATGCTTGCAGGTGGGGACTCCAGTATGTTCTGTTTTGGCTCTACATCAGTTCCAAAGTGAGGTAAATAACACAGACCCTGTCTTATACGATTTGGCTTCCTGTCTGAAAATAATAGCCAATGCTCTATTCCCTTCCTTTCAACAGTATTTTTAGTTGCTATAAGCCTATTCACAGAATCACAGAATTTCAGACTTGGAATGAATCTGAGAGGACCTGTAGTCCAATTTACATGCCTTGACAAGTATATTTCCAACAACACATCTAATTTGTGTTAGCTTTAGTTCTCTTTATATTTTTTTTTAATAGGACCAAGATAATCCAGCCTTTACCTACTGAGAAAAAGACCTCAGTCTCTGAAGGTCTAGCTCAACTTCTCTATCTGACCCCACTCACTCTGACAAGGAATGTCTAGTCTAAGGTGAATTTCATTTAGTCAAACTACTTAGGAGACAGACTCTTTTGTTGAAATTGGGTGGAGACAGATCCTTTTTGTCTAAATTACACAAGGTTGGGGATGGTCTGTGTATAGAGATAGTCTCTTTCCAAGGCTGACATGATGTCACTTTCAGCCCCTCATTGCAATATTCATTCTCTCATTAATTATTAACCAACCAGGGTTGATTCCCACTCTGGAGAATATCTACTCTTTGAAAGGTATATAAATTGTGAGCCTGCCATGATTGTCTTTGGTCTAAGAGAGATTGCCAAATCACCATATTTTTGTTAACAAATATACTGGCCTTATTAATAAAATTATAAAAATACCCAGAAACTATGTCTCTCAAACCTTTTAAAACACCACACCACCCTTGCTTCAATTTCCTATGCATTCTCTTTTAAAATCTAAATTGGCTAGTGACTTTCCCATGCATCCAATTTAGCTTTTTAGACATCTCCACTTTTTCCTCCACACATGAACTGTTTCTTTTCATACCTTCAGAGTTGTCCAGAATCACAGAATATCAGATTTGGAAGGGAACTCCGAGGTTATTTGAGTTTCTTGACTTGACTAACAGTCCCCTCTCCATCAGGCTGGGTAAATGGTCCTCTGGCCTTTGCCCAAAGGTTATTCACAGGATTTTGTCTTCCTTTGCTTGGCAACTTTCTCATTGATGAACCAGTGGTCTCCCCATAGTAGGTGTTTAATAAAAATTTGTTGAATTGAATTCAGCAAACAACAATAAAGTTCCTATTTATATAGCACTTTAAGGTTTTCCACCTCCTGTATGGTTTTTTTTTTCTCATTTGGCTTCACAACAACCTTAAGAAGTAGATAGTATTGATTAGCCCCATTTTACACATAAGGAAACAGGCCCAGAGAAATAAAGTGACTTACCTAGGGTAATACAGTATCTGAGGATAGATTCAAATTCAGGTCTTCCTGACCTTAAAGTCTAGCTCTAATCAGTATACTATATTGCTTCTTGTAACAAGAGTTGATATTTGTTAAGAAATTTAAGGTTTGCAACCACTTCTTTTTAACGTAAACAGTATTTTATTTTTTTCTATTTACATGTAAAGATAGTATTCAACATTCATTTTTTATAGGATTGTGAGTTCCAAATTTTTCTCCCTCTCTCTCTCCCACCTCCCCAAGATGGCAAGCAATCTCATATAGGTTATACACGAGCAATCATGTTAAACACATTTCTACATTATTCACGTTGTGAAGGAAGAAACAGAACAAAAGGAAAACACACACACACACACAAAGCCAAAGAAAGTAGTAGGCTTTCATCTTCATTCAGACTCTGTCAGTTCATTCTCTGGATGTGGATGGCATTTTCCATCATGAGTCTTTTGGAATCACCTGTAAGGGTTCTTCTCTCTTAGAGTGCCCTAACTTACCAGCAGAGGCAACCGGTTTCACACCCAAACTCAATGACGCTAACGTACCTTTTAGGACAGAAGAGTGACAGCTCTGAGGTCCAAACAGAAAAGTTTATTAAGATCTCTTCATGGGGAAGCCTTAAAGCCATATACTAAGGCAGGCTTAAAAGATACCTCCCAACCCTAGGTCTTAAATAGACCCCAGATCCACATACCACACGTGATGGAGCCCAGCTGAACAGAATTGTGAGAGGGGGAGTGCAATTACAAGGGTATGAAGGCCCCAAGGTATGGAGACACCAGTCAGGAACAGCAGGTAACCCCACGCAAGAGAGTCTTAAGCAATGCAGTATCCCCTGGCCGGGGACAGTGCAATATGCCCTGACCTCCACGTGACCCAACTAATTCCCGGGCCTCAAACACTTCCTTGTGCCATGACACAACCACTTGCAATGTGAACCTCACAATCACCTTGAATCATTGTATTGTTGAGAAGAGCTAAGTCTATCCATAGTTGTTCATCACCCAATGTTGCTGTTACTATGTCCAATGTTCCCTGGTTCTGCTCACTCTACTTTGCATCAGTTCATGTAAGTCTTTCCAGGTTTTTCTGAAATCTGCCTGCTCATAATTTTTTGAAGGTATTTATTTATTTTTAATCCCTCCACCCAGTTACATGTAAAAATAATTTTTTAATATTGTTTTTAAAACTTTTAATTCCAAATTCTCCTCCTTTCTCCCCACCCACCCAGACCCCCCTCATTGAGAAGGTAAACAGTTTGGTATAAGTTAAATATATGTAGTCATGCAAAACATATTCATAATAGTCATGTTTTGAAAGGAAACATAGACAAAAAAAGAACTCAAGAAAAATGAAATTTTAAAAAAAAGGATGCTTCAAACTGTATTCAGACACCATCAGTTCTTTCTCTTGGGATAGATAGTATTTTTCATCATAGGTCCTTCAGATTTGTCTTGGATCATTGTATTGCTGAGAATAGCTAAGTCATTCACAGTTGATCATCTTACAATATTGCCCTTACTTTGTACACAGTACATTTCACTTTGCATCAGTCCCCGCAAGTCTTTACAGGTTTTTCTGAGAGCATCCTGCTCATCATTTCTTATAGTACAATGGTATTTCATTACATTTATATACCACAACTTGTTCAGCCATTTCCCAACTAATGGATATTTCCTCAATTTCTAATTCTTTGATACCACAAAAATGAGCTCTGCAACCACTTTAAATACATAATTACATCTGACCCTTAAAACAACTCAGAGGGGATAGATACTAATGATATTATTATCCCCATTACTGACAGGAGAAAACTGAGGTTGTGGCTTGGCTATGGTCACAAGACTAAGTATAGGAGGCAGGGCTCCTCCTATATTGAACCTTATATTCTCCTGACTAAGACCAGGACTCTGAAGTCTACTATACCACACTGCTTCTCAGAGAGGATTGATTGTCCATAACCAGCTTTAAACAAAAACACATAATTCTTCTTGAATGTTTATGAGAATCATTAGACGCAAAAGAGAAAATTAACATAATAATAATTCACATTTTTATAGAGCTACAGTCTTTACAAAGTACTTTCCTCATGACAACCACGAGGTTGTTAATGACATAATAAGATTTTTATATGGCATTTTAAAGTTTACAAAGCACCTTTTCCACAATATTTCTTTGAGATAGGTAGTACAAATATTATTTTCCTTGTTTCAGAGATGAGAAATTGAAACTCTGGTTAAGTGACTTGTCCAGAATGACATAATAGATGGCCTTTATCATAGATTTAGAGTTGGAAGGGACCTGACAAGCCATCAGGTTCAACCTCTACATTTTACAGATGAGGGAACTAAAACCCAGGGGAGTGGATTGAGGTGCTGAGGGTCACAGAGATAGTGTTTGAGGTGGGATTAGAACATAGGTGCTGCAATTCCAAAGAACTCATGATGGAAAATGCTATCCATCTCCAGAGAAAGAACTGATGGAGACTGAATGCAGATGGAAACATATTATTTTCACTTTCTTTACTTCTTTGGGTTTTTGCTTTTGGTCTGTTTCTTCTTTCACAATATGATTAAAATACAAATATGTTTTACATGATTGCACATATATAATCTATATCAAATTACTTACCATTTTAGGGAGGGAGGAAGGGAGAAAATTTTGAATCTCAAATTAAAAAAAAAGAATGTTAAAATTGTCTTTACATGTAATTGGGAAAAAAAAATACTATTTAAAAATAAAAGAACATAGATCTTCCTGACACCAAGTTCAGTACTCTATCTACCTGACAACACTGTCTCCTACTAGAATTTAGAGTTTGCAAATAATATTACATGCATTATTGCTAGTCTGGATTATAGTAAGTCTCAAATTTAAGACTTCTGATTCTAAAACTGGTACATTCTCTGCTCTACCATGATGGCTGCCTCTCTATATGTTAATATTGTATATAATAATGATAACTAATAATTATATGCATATATGTACATATGTATATACGTACACATATGTGCAGCTAGGCAGTGCAGTAGTTAGATTACTGGGTCTGAAGTCAGGGCACTCCTTTTCCTGAGCTCAAATCTTGCCTTAGACACTTACTAGCTGTGTTGACCCTGGGAAAATTTCTTAATCCTATTTGCCTCACTTCCTCATCTGTTAAATGAGTTGGAGAAAGAAATGGCAAATGGCTCCAGTATCTTTGCCACGAAAACCCCAAAAAGGTCACGAAGAGTTGGATACAACTGAAAAATGACTGTACAACACACACACACATTTATTTATGTATTTATGGTTTTAAAATTACTTTGCATAACACTTCATTTTGATCATGAAAGCATCCATGTGAGGTAGATAGTACAGATATCATTATCCTTTTTCCACACATAAGGAAACAGAATGACAGAGAGTGTATGCATAACAACCTCTATGCCACATAGCCAGTAAACTGAGAGAGCTGGGATTTGAACCTTTTTCAAATTTTGTTCTTTTCCTACTATACCACAATTGATTACATATGAAACTATCAGTCTTTAAAAATGATTAAAACTCAAACATTCATAGACATTGGTAGTTTTTTTTTTCAGTTTGGAAGAAAGGCTTGTGTTTTCCATTCTATTGAATGCTAAAAAGCAGATGTGTTTGTGCATAGCTATTACCTGAATGATATCTGCTACTGAAACGTATTACAAGTACAAATGTCTTAATTTCTGTTCTGGAACTGAAGATTGATTCTTGAAGAAGCTAAACGGATTCTATTCATGTTATCATCAAAGTAGTCTTCTTTGCTCATTTTAACCTCTCTTTAGAAATCAGTTACAGCCAAACTAAATGAACTTTATCAGTAAATTCCTAACATAAAAACAGAGCTCAGAGAAAAAGCCTGAAAGCACATGCATAAAGAGTTTGGTGAATGAAACCAGTGTATTGCCAAAGTAAAGGAATTTCCATGTACATACGAATAAATGCTCCAGGATGTGGGGGCTGGGGATGCAGAGGAATGAGGGAAGTTATGCTAGAACCAAAAGACCATTAATGAGAAGAAGGGGATGTAAGAAAAGACTGTAGTTTGTATTCATTGGAACTATGAAAGAAGTGCCAAGAAATAAGTTCTCTAGAAAAGTTTCATTTAATGGCAAAACTTGTTTAAAAGGGTAAAATAGCTAAGATTAACAAGAGGTCCCTTACAGAAAGTCGATAGCTGTATGGAGGTCTTTTAAACATTTACATTGTCGTAAAAGAAAAAACTTTGGTTAGCAGGGAAAAATGGGGAGCTACAACTGTGGTAATGATAATGATAATTGGTTCATACAGAGGTATGAGCATCCTATTAGTAAGGACACCAAAAAAAAAGTAATTTATATTTCAGTTTAGTAAAAGGTCTGAATGTGACTTGACCTTTTGACCTTATCCCTTTGAGGCCTTTCTGTTGTAATAACTTGGCCATTAACATAGGCTAATGGGAACAGCAAGGTAATCATCTACCGTGGAGACTTGGATCTGTATTAACCCGGTATCTTGTATTTCATTATCCTGAAATCCTAAATAATGAGATAGTTCAATGGGGAAGCTCCTTTCCTGTTCCATTAACATTTCCATGCTACTCAGTACTCATTCCGCTGAACAAAAAGGTGGTTACTCTCTCATTTTCTTTCATTTTCCACTTCTATTAATGTTCAAATGCCCATTTTTTCCTCTTCCTGTAATTCATCTCTTGATTGTCTCTATTTTTGTTTTTTTCGGCCTTATTTAGTCAGGTGCAATTTTTTACTCTGCAGCTCCCTTTTTTCTTGATTTCTGGGTAGTTGACAGTTTTTAGAAATACAATTTGAAAATACCCTCTTTCCTTAGACAGATTACTTTTCTTATACACAAAAAAACTTCTTCAGGGTGGTGATTTGTCAAAACAGCTTGTGCAGGAGGTAAAAGCACAGAGGCTGTTATTTATCAATGGAAACTACATGTTGACTTGTGTAGAAAGATTTGAAAATTACCCCTAAAGATCAGTGAGAGTCTAAGCTAAATTCAGATATGAATCTATGTCAGCATGATAGCTAGGGAAAGGATTCATTCAATATAATACCGTTAGAAGAGGGAGAAGATTTTTGGAGGAAAAAAGCCAAAAAGAAATAACCTTTTAATTTCTTCATTTTTGCAGCAATATTCTACATTTGTGAATTTTTAAAAATCTTCATCACATATTACAGTGAGAGGAAGATGGATTAGGGGCTCTCTGTAAGGTTCCTTCTAGTTCTGATATGCTGATTCTCTGATTCTGTTTACTTTTCTAAGTGGAAGATAAAGGACAGTCTTAGGCAATAGTTACTTCCAGCTTTGCAAAACACTATTTCATTTTGATGGCACAAATAGGTTATCTGCTTGGATTTAAATTTACCTCCAGGTAATTAAGTTTGTGTCTCAAGGTATTATATTAGGGGAGGCCATTTTCCGTTTTCCCCAAGGTTATGAATAAAATAAGCCTGAGTTCCATGATACCTCTTTTTCTGCAAGTATTGCTTTAGCCCACATACACACACACACACACACACACACACACACAGTGAATTTAGAACTGCTAAGCTTAGAACATCTCTTTTTCTTTTGTATTCCTTCTTTATCTTCTTTACCTCATAAGTGACTGAAATAGCACATAATATTATATTGCTTGACATCACTCATCAATGATCTAGAAGTTTCTGCCTGATGTTTTATGATGCTGCATATCTTTCTCATGCACATTTTCCATATTATTTATCTTCTATTAGCTCTTAGTTCACTATTCTTAGGAAAACTCAGTTTTCTGAAGTATGTACCCAAAGAGTCTTAACCAAATCTGGATATGGTGATGATACTGATGACGATGATGATAAATGAAGATCACATTGAACCAGTGGATAAAGACAATATTCACAAATACCTGGGGCTCCTCTGGAGGCGACTCATGGAGCAGAAAGGTATCAAAGACCAGGCTATGACTGAAGACGTTAAAAAAATTAAGGGCATCCTGAAATCAAAGCTGATAAGAAGAGCACACTTAAAGCAACTAACACCTATGCAACACCAATCTTAATGTACGTATAAAAAAAATGGAATAATAGAATTAGATAGTATCCTTAAAAACTCATGTAAAATTTTCTAAAATTTTAGACATACTTTTCATTTACAAAAAAAACCACACATTAGGCACATTAGATCTTAATGTAATACATCTCTTGGCATGAAATGCTTTTATATTTGCACTCCGGGTCCTTGCAAAGATCTAGGTTAATGCAGTTATTTTAAAGGGGCTTATTGATGGTGCCCAACCATTGTCAAAGAAATGCTGAAATACACTTCAAGATTTTAGAAATAGATTGTTTATTTAAAAGACAATTAAGCAAAAGTTATGGGTGAAAAATTATTTTGTTTTTGTTGAACAATACAGGTAAATTAATTATGTTGTGAAAAAGCTTGAAAGTTGAGAATATATTTCTTGACAGGAACCTGGAAAGAATATTGTGATCACAATAAAAGAGAATTTAAAGGCACTTCTAACTGACATAATACCAAAACATACTGCTAACCAGAAATAGTGCAAAAATCCAGTCGAATTCAACAAACATTTATCAAGTACCCTCTATGTGAAAAGCCTTCAGGTACAAAGGCAAAAAAAAAACCCCACCCCAAAACACAACAAAAAACCAAATCCCAACAAAAGCCAGGCTTTACTCTTATCAGCATTCTACCAGCATAAATAACAATAAATCATGCTTCAGAAGCAAAATGATTTAAGGGTAAGGTTTAATTTTTATCATTGTAGCTATAAGTATTTTTATTCATATAGGTCCTTTTCCTCTTTCTTTGAAACCCATGGTAAAACACTAGGTTCATCACTCTGAAAATTTAACATTTCCTTACCAAAAAGTAGGAGAAAAACTGATAGATATTCCCTGAGCACACAATAAACAGGTTAAAACTCACAAAAATAATTTTGGAACAAACAGCTCTTATTTCACAAAGCACCACTAAAATTGGACAACAGTAATAAGCTCCAGGATTTTTCAAATGTAATTAAAAGTTGTTTGTCTCTGTGGAACTGCTGAAATCACTATATTCAGAAGCAAAATCATAAGTTGCTCCATGGGAAACATCTATGTGGATTAACACTACAAACATAAAACAGTTTCAAACAAATGGCCAAATTGTGTAAAGTTGGAGAATTTATGACAGTGATCTAGGATCTGAAATTAAAAGTGAGCTATCTAGCCAAAAGGATCTATCTCCACCCAAGTTTCAGTAGAACACAAAGAGCTTCCATACTTTAGATGAAATTCCTAGAGAGGTTGGGTGGGATCTGACCAAGATGAGGAGACCGAATTGTCTCATTATCAGTAATGTCCTTCAAGAGGCTGAACTTTTTAAAATCAGGAATTTGGAAGAGGAAAGAGCTCTGAGTCTCCCCAAGATATTGGTTAATAATTTCTCTCACTTTTTTCTTTCTTTCCTTCCTTCCTTCCTTGTCACCACAAGTGAATAGTACCAAACTAGTTGAAGAGGGTGAGGGTTACATAAAATGTTGAGGTATAGGGTTAGGGGTGCTCGAGACCCCAAAACACCAATATGCTGGGTCCTGCCAAATAAATTCAACTCAAGTCTTCTCTCAGCCAAAGAAAAGCAACGTTTATTAAAAGTTCACCATAATGAGTAGATTCTTAAAGATCCTAGGTATCTGTGACACTTGTATTAGGCAAGCAGGCCAGAATCTTTTGACACAGAGTGAGTCTGCACTAGATCATTCTCCAGCCTTCCTCCTTTCACTAGGCAAGATGGGGTCTCATATACAGAAAGGTTGTGGGAGGAATCTAGGGATGGTCTAGAGGAGGAGTTTGGAGATGGTCTTCAGGAGGAGTCAATGAGGTCAGACTTCAGTAATGAGTTGATTAAGGGTGGGAAGTTGCTGGACAAAGGAGGGCTAAAGATTTGAGCAGAGCCACAATGAAAGGCTTATGGCCTCAGGAAAATGCCTCAATGGGAAGATTCAAGGAGAGCTCTAGGGGGTTCCCAGAGCCTGTACCTCATCATAGTGACTTATTCCAGGAATATTTCTATTTGTACCACACTAGAAAAGGTAAAAATGATATAACAGTGATGATAAAAGTGGTTATTTATTTTATCTACCTGCATAATAATCCTAAAATTATTAAAGATAAAAGAATAATAGCAAGATAGCAATTTATCCCAGAATTATTTCTATCTGAACTCTATCAAACAAGATGAAGAGATAACAACAATAACTTGAGAAACACACTTTTGGGGTTCACAGGACTTCCCAGGCAGGGTCAGGGAAGTAACCTGAACAAGCTTCCAGGTCCATTGCTCCCTTGGGGGTCCTTAGAAAGATCCATATGGGATACCCCTGAATACAGCTATGGGGATCACAGGACTTTCCAGTAGGGTCAGGGAGTTAGCCTGGGACAAGTTTCCACTGCCCACTCCTTCCCTTTTTGGTGACCCTTAGGAAGATCCACATGATATATCCCTTAATACAACAAACCCCTTCTCTCTAAAAGAACTCAGAAAGAGTATGCAGAGGAAGGTGTTAATTATACTCCCAGCAAGGAAGCCACTATGATACTCACTAGGGATATACCCAAACTCATTTAGAAGCAAGAGTTAGGCTCTACAAGTTCTGTCCTTCCTGGTAGACTTAGGGTTAGTTAAATTCCTCACATTCCTTGCTTTATTTCCCTTTCTATACATATATTCTACACTCCACCCCTCCCCCTCTATCTCTATATCTATATCTATATATCTATATCTATATTGTCAAATTCCTCAAAGGTTAGTCAAATTCCTCATACTCCTCACCTTATTTCTATATATATATATGCATATATATACACATATATATGAATACACACACATACACACACATATATATATATTTTACATTCCCTCTATATATGCAGATTATATGCAGATGACATAGTCATGGTAGTGAGGATACTTGTGACAGGGGCATGACCCCTCAGGCTTAAACCAGTTTTTCCAGTTTAACCTCTTTCTAATCCACTTGGAGTCCAGAGCTAGGATGGCCATTGTTTTAGTAAAATAAGATCCATGAGCTTCTCCACAGCTATTGATCGTCTCCCAATAACTTTTGTGGGAACAAAATAAGACACCATTATATCCCTTCTTACAATAATATTAGCTAGGATTCATATAATTTTATGGTTTGTCTCTGTGGAACTGCTGGAATCACTATATTCAAAAGCAAAATTGGAAGTTTTTACCTATCTTATTTCATTTGATCATCACAAAAACCCTGGGAAGTGGGTTCTATTATAAGAATATAATAGCTCACACTCAATAGCACCTTTAGGTTCAAAAAGCTCATTTTTCATACTAACCTCATAAAGTAAGGAATACAAAGTAAGGAATTTTGTTCTCATTTTATATGTGAGGACACTGAAGCTCAGAGTTAAAGTGGTTTGCCTAAGGTTACACAGCTAGATACCCACATTCATCTTGTCATTTCCTATACCCGGACTTTGCATGTTGATAGTACATTACTTCCCTCATTCTTCCAAAACATAAAGAATGTCACCTGTTAATGAACTTGCTTTGTCCCATCACACTTAGCAAGTTTATGCTCTCAAATGCATGAGCCAAATTTTTTTTTTTTTTTACAGCTGGTACAATTCCCCCACTAGAATAGGGGTAGCATGGAACAAGGTCTGCCCTTCCAAGCAACACCCACCATAGTGTACATCTGACTGCAGCCTCAGCACAGAGAAGATCAAGCTCTTGGTTCTGTTTGTTCCCAACCAGGGAGAGGCAGCTGTTCAAATACACCCCCACACTTGTGGTCTACAAATCATTCCCCTCAAATTGCCCCTGAGGCAGTGTGGTGGTGTGAAGTGGAAAAAGGGTGAGGTTTCACCTGTCATGACCTTGGGCAAGTCAATTCAATTTTCTCTTTGGTAAAATGAAGTCATTAGATTAGATACTAATCTCTACTGTCCTTTACAACTCTGACATTCTGTGGTTTGTAGCCATGTCCCATAGTAAGTAGAGCTTGTAGGGAGCAGCCTTTCTGAAACCTCCTTCCCCTCTTCCCTTGTGGCCACTAGTTCTCTGACCAATATCTACACAGATGGTATGCAGACCTCAATATCTTGTCTTTGGCAAGACATATATACCACAGCTAAGTATAGGATAAGTAATAGGGTTATCAACTCTGAACACCCATTAAAAAGGAAATGTAGGAATAGGAAGGGGGACTTCAGAGATCTTGGGGACTAAAAGTAAACTGGAGAAAATGGGTTGCCCTAAATTACTTTCTAAGTATCTCTTAAAAAGTGAAAACACTTCAGGGTGACTTCCTGCCTTCCTCCCCTCCCCCAGTGATTTCTGAGGCCTCATTTAGGTTCCCTAAGAGAATTGTCTCCATTTGCTAAGGAAGGAACCCTCTGACTTCGGCTTCCCTTTGAATGAATGAATGAATGAATAAATTAATTAAAAAGAACTTTTAAAGCATTAACCACATGCCAGGTACAGTATTAGTAGGTTAATAAGCATTTATTAAGCACTTACTATGCTTCAGGGCCTGTGCTAAGCAATGGAAATACAAAATACAAGAAGGAAGGAACGCAGCCCCTATTAAGACAACATAGAAAAGGGAGCTGAAAAGATGGGGGTGGGGGAGTGGAAAGGGAAAGGAGAAAGCCCCGTGGAGAAGAGTCAGCAGTACATCCCTGAGAAGAATGATTGATTCAGTCTCCTTAAATTGGAGGTTCTGAGAGGAACCAATCAGAAGGTGATTTCTGAGGAGTGGAGGGTACTTCCCGTGTGAGAAGTACTCTCAGGATGTAGTGAGTTTCCAGGGAGTAAGAGGATTTTGCGGCATGGTAGAGGAATTCCTGAAGATAAGTCCTGTATCCTTTGGTGATACAAATATGGGGAAAAAAAAGCAAGAGAATCCTTGCCCTCAAGGAGCTTACATTCTAATAGGGGAAGGCATTCTAATATGGAGTGGTGTTTTGGTTAGAGAAGGCACTGGGATGTTGAATGGAGTCTGTAGTACCAACGCAATATTCAGGGGCAGAGTATATTTTCAAAGTAGGGAAGGTCTTCAAATTCCCCTAGGCTTATTAAGGGACAGGGAAGATTGTCAAATTCCCTTACCATCACAGAGTCATAGGACAAAATGATTGACACATTCTTTCTGGGAATAGTAGTGTTAGATCTTACTTTTTACTTCCTTCAGGATGGAAGACTTGGAGCTGGTAGAAGGAAGGGAGCCATATAACTTAGCTCTCTACAGCAATAGCAGTAACTTCTGTGATGCATACTTAGGGATGTA
Organism: Pseudochirops corinnae; assembly: GCA_028646515.1. Taxonomy (NCBI): domain Eukaryota; kingdom Metazoa; phylum Chordata; class Mammalia; order Diprotodontia; family Pseudocheiridae; genus Pseudochirops; species Pseudochirops corinnae. The sequence continues at coordinate 257,895,909 of CM053586.1, forward strand.
AGGACTAGGGAATGGGAGCAGAGTTCAAAGACTGGAAATTCAAAATGAAGGTGAACCAATGACCCCAATTTGATTACTGTTCTCATAGAGAAAACTAGAGGTGAGGAGGGTAGGGTATCCCTGGTGGCATGACCTGAAGGATGGCCTTAGAGCAGCATAGAGGGTATGGATTGGGCTAGATATGATGCACTTTCACTAGAAAGAAGCCCTTATCTTTTTAGGTTGATTATGTATTACTCTTCTTCACTCACTCTGTGGTGGAGTAAAAATGGCCTACTTATTCCTGGTATTTAACATTGAGTCTCTGATCTCTGTGCCTTGTGTAGTCTGCTGTATTCCACACACCCTGCCTTCACCTCTGCCTCTTAGAATGTTTGGGCTTCCTCCAAGTTTCCTTTATTGGTGTTATGCCCTTCTTCTTAAAATGATCAAGAATATACTGAGCTGTTTCTAAATTGTTCCTCTTGCCCCCATTTTATCTTTGTATTACTAGCATCTAGCATGGTGTTTTGAACCTAATGGGTAGGTAGTCAACTAATCTTGTCAGACTAGATTATATCCTCTCCAGGGTCCTATTTCTCTTCTTGCTGGGCCCATGGGATCAAGAGGAAAAGGGATGGGTCTGTTATTCTCTGACTTTGACTGTTTAAGCTGCCCTTAATCTTTACCCACAAATAAAGCTGGGATTACTGGATATGGTATGGCATATATAGTTTCCCTCTTTCCTCAGGTGAATAGGAGAAGGCATTAGAGTGGCAACTGATTAAACCAAGGCAGGAGAGGCTGATGCCTGGAGGGTGGCCAAGTGAGGCCACCAGAAAGGAAAGGGGTTCTTCTTTACTTTCTTCAGAATGCAAGAAGTGGGGCTAGTGGAAGGAAGGGAGACATATAAGAAAGCTACCCACCTGAGAAGCAACAGCAGTCATAGCAATTACCTCTGTGACATGCATTTAGGGGGTAAGTACTAGAGAATTGAGAGCTCAAAGACTGCAAATTTCAAAATGATGGAAAACCAGTGACCAAAATTTTCTCACTATTACACAGCAGAAGGAAAGATGGAAGAAGGAGGACAAAAAGTAAGAAGAAGAAGAAAAGTAAGAAGTGAGAAATAGAAACAGGTGATTTAGGCAAAAAGGACTAGAGTTTGACAAACGGTAGAAAGGAGAGCAAGCTCTAGAGAACAGGGGTTCCTAATCTTCTTTATATCATGGACCCCTCTGGCAATCTGGTTACATCTACAGACCTCTTCTTGGAATAATTTTTTTAAAAAAATAATTGAAGGAAATGCTAAATTCCAGTTAGAGGTTAGTAAAAATAATGGTATAATTTTTTTTTCCTATCCAAGTTCATGGATGCTATACTAAGAACCACTGCTCTATTGCTTGCCTTCTCAATGGTAGGGGGTGGAGGGAGAAGGAAAGAAGGCAGAGACTGTGGAACTCAATATTTGAAAAAAAGAATGTTAGAATTACTTTCACGTATAATTAGGAAAAATATTAAATTTTTTAAAAATCTTAAGAACTCCTGCTCTAAATTATACCTAGGTTTCAATTAGTACAAATAGTGAATCTTGTGAATTATTCTAATTCACACTATTCAAACATATAATTATATGCACAACATGGTAATTAGTTCCAGCCCAATGAAAGTATGCAATGAAAATGAAAATAATGCTGCACTTCATGGGATTCACTATTTGCACTAATCAGAACCTAGCTGTAATTCCCTTTTTTCTCTTCTGAAATTTTATCTTAGAGATGCCCAAGGTACAATCACTACTTTTTTTTTTAATGTGTCAACATCCTATATTTAGAAACTCCAGACTGAAGATGTGGTAACAAACTGAAGAAGGACTTGTCTGTGAGAGAAATACCATGCAAAGCAAAGGGATTGAGGAGAAGTGCCTCCCAGTGGGTATAATGTGGCACAGTGAGCCCAGCCTGGGCATTGTGAAGAGGAGTTGAATCAAGAGAATAAACGTGTGTGTGTGTGTGTGTGTGTGTGTGTGTGTGTGTGTGTGTGTGCAGTGTTTGGTGGATTAGCCCTGCTTTCCCATGAACTACAAAGAGAGATCGAATCTGGAACATTTGTCATCAATGATGTGGTCTGTTCAGGATGCAAGGTAACCAGAGCTTTTCCCGGGCCTGCTTTAGGCCTTTCAGACAAGGGAGTCACTCTAATCCTTCCTGTTTAGCTTGTGAATGCAGAGGCAGGGAAGTTTAAGCTCTGCGAGGGCACATTACCATCACCACGCAGGCATTCCTAAACAGCTAGGCCAGGGAGGTTTTTTGTTGTTTTTGTTTTTGTTGTTTTAAAGGAAGGAGCGCTGTTCTCAGCCTTTTAAAGGGCTGCTAATGCTGAACTGCTGCTGTATGAGTAGAGCAGACACAGCAACTTTCCAAACCAAAATGAATTCTAGCCCAGTAATATTGCCTGTGTAATCATTTTCCCTTTCCGACCACGCGTTTTTCTGTTTTATTTCTTCTTTTCTCATAGAATCAATAGGAGAGTTCACCTTCTTGTTATTGTGATCATATCAGAAACTAAAAATTTAATGTGGTCTTAGTTTATTAGGCACATATTTAAATTAACTGACAATTTTTAAGAAAACAAGTGTTTGATGAGGGGGCATGGGATTAAGTGAATTGCCTGATGTCACATAGCTAGTTAGTACTAGAACTGAGGTCGGAATTAGATTTCAAATGCAGTGTGCTTTTTACCGTCCAGCAGGCTATCTATGAAAGTATCAGCTTTTGAAAACTTTTGCATTATAATATTCACCATCATCAGTGCTGTAGTGAGCGGCTAGGTGGGGCTGGGCCTGAAGTCAGGAAGACCCAGTCTAGCCTCAGGCACTTACTATGTGACCCTGGCCAAGTCACTTAACTATTGTCTTCCTCAGTTTCCTCAACTGGAAAATGAGGATCATAATATACCATCTCCAGGGTTGTTGTGAGAATCAAATGATTGTAAAGAGCTTAGCATAGTACTTGGCACACAGTAGGTACCATACGTGTTTGTTGTTATTTTCTGTAGTGAAGAGAATAGCGGCTCCAAGTCAGAACACTGGGGTTGAAGACCCAGCTCTTCCATTTAGTAACACTAAGTAGTATTTAAACAGAGTTGTAAGGCTTACAAAGTGCTTTGCATGCGTGATCGCTTTTGATCCTCATGTAAACCCTATGAGGTTGGTGCTGTTATTATCACCATTTTATAGACAAAGATACTGAGGCTGGAAAAATTTATGTGACTTATCTGTATGCACACCACTTACAAATATCCAAGCAGGATTTCAAAAGCAGGCCTTCCTGATGCCAAGTCTAGCCCTCTATCTACAATGCCATCTACTTAGTCACTTATTAGCTATGTAATCACATGCAAGTAACAACTGTTCTGAGCCTGTTTTGCCATATATAAAATAAAAATCCTATTTTCATTCTTTGGTGAGGGGAAAGACTGGTAATGTTCACCCTAGTGGGTACTGACACACCTTTACCCATAGTCTATGCATTCCTTTAGCCACAGAACATAGATGCAGAAAATCAAGAGAAATGTTTTCCCCCAAAACTTGTTCATCTGTTGCCTACCTCAGAATTGAACCAAGAGGTTTTGCAAGGCTTTGCACATGGTATAGGTATAACCAACATCAGTTGAATTGAATAATGCCCTACAGTCTAATTTCCGATCTAGTTAAGCCTGTCAAACTTTTTTGATCCTAGTTTTGACCCTTCTTCTGCTCCATTCATTTTTATACTTATGGCCGCTTGGCTCTATGATCTGTACCCTAAGTGCCGATTTTGGCTTTTTTTTTCCTATCACATCTCTGTCCTCTATTTGTGAAGCAACTTCCTGGCTGTAGCATCTTCCAACTTCCCAAACAAATTAAGAAAACTTTGGCCAGCACCGTGAACCTGTCCACTTACAATTCATGAGAGAACTCACCTACCTCACATTATTGTAGTGAGATCACTTTTAGATTCCCCACTTTGCCTCCCACCAAACTTCCCTCTTTTGAAGTTCACAAAATTAGCATTTTCCACTCAACCAAAATTATGGTTAATTTATTATACAGACCTCTAGGTCATTTCTTCTCCTTTCTGAAGGAGTTTAGCACCTGGTTCACCATCTTCCTTCCATCTTCAATTCTTGTTCTTATAATAGGGGACTTTTATGTCCATATAGATTCTCCCTCGAATCCCCTAATCTCCCATTTCTTTAGCCTCCTTAAGCCCCATGACCTATTCCTTCACTTTGCCTCTGCCATACATAGGAAGAGTCACACACTAGATCTTTCTATCACCCACAAGTGTTCCACTCCCTTAATTAGAGATTCTGACGTTCCCCTATCTGTCCATAAACTTTTATTATTCCACCTCTCCCTATTCTACACTTGTCTTCTTTGCCCTTATCAAACCTCCATTCCCTCTATCCCCTCAGTACTTTTTAAGGCAATTAATTATTCCTACTTTGACATGACTTTGGTTGTTTTAATAATATTCAAATTTTTCCCCAATTATATGTAAAGGTAATTTTTGACGTTCATTTTTATAAAATCTTTAGTTTCAGATTTTCTCCCTCCCTTTCTCTCCTGCCCCCACTCTAAGACAAAACAAAAAGAAAAATCACAAAAAATATATAAAGTGAAAATAGTATGTTTTGATCTACATTCAGACTCCATAGTTCTTTCTCTGGATGTGGATAAAATTTTCCCTCATAGGTCTTTTGGAATTGTCTGACTTCACTTTCCTCCCTATCCAACTTCAACCCCCCAGTTAGCTATTTCTCTTGTTACCTTGTCCTAGCATCACTCTTGCTGACCTCAACCCTGGATTACTTCTACCATTGACCTCCTCTGGTCCTATGCATAATCTGTTTCATGCAGCTGGTGGAAATTTTACAATTGTGTTGACTGAATAGTTTACAAATTAATGTTATCCTACCTCAATTAGGTCTGGCCCTCACTTCACCAAGGCAGTCTCCTTATTTATCCCTAGTTGATTCCTTATTTCACTACCTATTGACAGTATTCCAAGCCTTCTTTTCCTTCTTTAAATTCCTCATACCTCTCTTCCCATCACATTTCAGTCAGCTGAAGGTCTCTTACATTACTGAAACAATCTAGGCCATTCATTGTGAGCTCCCTCTTTTCCAATTCTCTTCATCTCATAATTGCTTAACATCATTTCCCACTCCCTTCTCTCTTTCCTTGGTCTTTGACAAAAGGTGGTCCTTCTCCCTGGCAACACCAATCCCTCTAAATCAGTGGTTCTCAACCTTCCTAACCCCAAGATTTAATATTCATATATGGGCGTATCTGCATGTGGGCGGACCCGACTGTAGACAGATAGAGGAGTGGTGTCTCAGTTCATAAGACCATTGGAAATATGTGTTTCCCAATGGTCTTAGGTGACTCCTGTGAAAGGGTCGTTTGACCCCCAAAGGGGTTGCGACCCACAGGTTGAGAACCACTGCTCTAAATGCACATCTGATTGCATTCTCTCCTGTCTTTTCTAGCAGATTGCATGGTTAGTTATAATCATTCTCTTTCAAATCTTCAATCTCTATATATCAACTGGTTCCTTCTCTAATGCCTTCAAACATGCACAAATCTACCTCATTCTTAAAAAAGCTCTACATCCAATCATTCGTTCAAGATATTATTCTACAATATTTTGTAGAGATTGTACAATATCTTGTCCTCTCTTCTCCATTTCTAAGTTAGGTTCTTTCTTCCCTTTTAAAAATTTAAATAATGTTTTATTTTCCCCCAGTTACATATAAAGACAATTTTTAACATTCAATTAAAAAATTTTGAGTTTTAAATTCTTTCTCTCTCTCTCTTTCTTCCTCACCTGCCCCCTTACTGAGACAGTAAGCAATTTGATATGGATTATACATGTTCAGTCGTACAAAGCATATTACCATATTTGTCATGTTGTGAAAGAAGACACAGATCCAAGAAAAAAACAAACAAAAATATAGAAAGTAAAAAACAATACATTTTGATCTGAATTCAGACTCTATCAGTTCTTTCTCTGGAAGCAGATAGCATGCTTAATTATTAGTCTTTTGGAATTGTCTCATATCACTGTATTGCTGACATAGAACACTTGATCATCATACAGTATTGCTATTATTGTGTACAATGTTCTCCTGGTCCTGATCACTTCATTCTGCATCAGTTCATATAATCTTTCCAGGTTTTTTTTTTTCTGAAATCTACCTGCTCACCATTTCTTATAGTGCAGTAATATTCCATTATAATCATATACCACAACTAGTTTTCAATTCTTTGCCACCACAAAAAAGCTGCTATAAATGTTTTTATACAAATAAGTCCTTTCCTCCTTTTAATAAAATCTCTTTGGAATATAGAACTAAAAGTGGTATTCACAATTCCACAAACAGTGAATTAGTGTCCCAATTTTTCCATTCCCCCCATTTATTATTTTCCTTTTCTGTCATATTTGCCAATCTGATAGGTAGGAGTTGTTTTAATTTGTATTTCTCTAACTAATAGTGATATAGAGCATTTTTTCATACTAAAGATAGCTTGGATTTCTTCATCTGAAAATTACCTATTCATATCTTTTGACCATTTATCAATTGGAGAATGACTTGTATTTTTATAAATTTGACTCAGTTCTCTAAATATTTGAGAAATGAGGCCTTTATCAGAGACACTGGCTGTAAAAGTTGCTTCCCAGCCTAAGCCATGTTCTTGGAAAAGCTGTCTATATTCACTATCTCTACCTTCTTACCTCTCATTCATTCCTCAACCCTTTGCATCTGGCTTCCAATTTCATCACTCCATGGAAACTACTCTCTTCAAAATTACCAATGATTTCTTAACTTCCAAATATGATGGTCTAATCCTTCTCAACCTATCTGCTGCATTTGAACTTTTGATTGAACTTTCCTCTTGTATATTCTCTCCTTTCTGTGTTTTCATGACACGTCTCCCTCCCAATTTGCCTCCTACCTGCACTCCTTTCTGACTCATAATCCATATCACAGCCAGTAATTGTGGGTGTTTCTCAGGATTCAATCCTGGACTCTATTTTCTCTCTATATTCTCTCTCAGTAAACTTATCAACTACCACAGGTTTAGCCATTGTCTCTGTGCAGATCTGTATCTGCCCATGTTTTGGAGAGACACTGAAGACAGACAATTATCTGGGCTCAGAATTGAGCAGGGTGAGTAGAACAGGCTATATTCAATTTGAGGAATCATATGACATTGTTAATGATCATCAACTCTTTCCTTACAGAAGACCCCCATCCTCTTAGCAACTGTCTAGCTATCTCCTTGATAAGCCACCTGCGGCTCAAACTTCTTAGTCCTCTATTTTTTGCTCCTTTCTCCCTGCCCCTCTTCCCCAAATTAACTCTGATTCAAGCCCCTGCGGTGTGGGGCTCTGATGGGTGAGCCTTCATTTTATTTAGTCCTGTTCTCAAGCACAGCATTATACTTTCTTGCCATCTTTCTGTCATATGGTAGCATGTGTATACTCTCACTCTGCTTTCCAGCTCTCTCTGTGTTGTCTTTCTCTATTCAAGTGTACAGTTCTTGAAGGCAGAAGCTATACTTCTTTCTTGTGTTTGTACCCTTAGCATTTAGCACGGTGTTTTAATACTTACTTTTCCCATTCACCTATTCATTCATTAATTCATTCAACATGAATAATCTTCTAGATAGCTAGAGGGCTGGGCCTAGAGTGAGAAAAGACTGAGTTCAAAACTGTCAAAGATGCTTATTAGCTACAAGACATGGGCAATTTAACTTAACTTCTATCTGCCTCAGTTTCCTCAACTGTAAAGTGGGCATAATAATAGCACCTACTTCACAGGGTTGTTTTGAGGATCAAATGAAGTAATATTTGTAAAATGCTTAGCACAGTGCCTGGCACATTGTTGGCACTTAATAAGAGCTTGTCCTCTGCCCAACCTTATATGTGGTTGTAAATCATATAACATCACATTCTCAGAAAAATAAAAATTACAGGTGACTCAAGGGCAGTGGAGAAGATGCGGTATATATAAATAGGCTGCTGAATATCAATAATGATGGCTTCTATGAAATAGTGACATGAAAGAAATAATTAAAAATCTAGAAAGGGAAGTATATTGGTTATGTAGTGAGATGGCGGGATAACAGCTAGCCTGAATTCTGCCCTAATTTTTTTTTATGAACAATTCTCATTTTACGAATGAGGAAATTGAGTGTCAGATACATTTGTTGACTTGCCCAATGTCACATAGCTATTCTTTAATTAAATAGATTTTCTTTAACAGAAGCCAATGGAAAAATAAGATTCACAGTATGGAAACTTGATTTGCAGACAGATCTGCTGGAATACATTAGTGTCTAAATGTAAATGATATGTATTTTTCAATGCTAATATGAAATTTCTGGTCCAAAATCTCAGATCAATGATGAATTTTCATTTGAAAGAAAATTAGACCAAATGTCTATAATGCTTTTTTGGTAGGTCAATAAAATTATTTTGCAAAGAAGTTAGGAAAATCAAATTAATTTTACTAGTTAAGATTTTCTGCTTTCAGTTCACAGTGTCTACCACACATTTGTTGGGGGAAAAAGTGTAAAGAATGAAACTGTAAGCAACTAAATCTTTTCTATTTTAAACCATTAATTAGACTACAATTTAGAATTGCACTTTTAAGAATTTAGAGGTCTTAGCCACTTTCTCTTTTGAGGTGAGAGAACATGTTTTTCTATTTGATAATTAAGGCTTCAGGCCATTTAACAGTAAATGCTGAGAACTATCTCACTTCTTGTCATTTTCTTGTCTATACCCTTTACCCTAATCATATGAACTTTTTTCTCAGTTCTGTATATCTTTTCCTTTTCCTTCTCTTGAGAGAAGGAAAGAAGAAAATTTTCTCCCCTCTACAGTATATGTTGGAGTCAACATTTTATTTTACACTTGCCTTCAGAATTCTTCTTCACATCCAACCTATTTGTGACATGTTCCTTGATTAAATATAATCAGGTATGTATTGTTATCAGCCTCAAATTTCTTATTTTGATTTACTAATAACCTAAAGTAATAATAAAACCAAAAAAATGACCAAGTGTCTAAAAGAACAATCCATGCTTGTTTACATTGTTGATTATTTGTCTCTGCTAAGACAAGTCTGATCCCTCATAATGATATGGTTTTCAAAGAGTGAGCCAGCAGAATGAAACCTTTGGCAGATTTTGTTATTTGTTGTTCAGTTGCTTCAGATGTGTCTGGCTCCCATTTGGGGTTTTCTTAGTAAAGGTACTGGAGTGGTTTGTCATTTCCTTCTCCAGCTCATTTTACGGATGAGGAAACTGAGGTCAACAGAATTAAGTGACTTGCCCAAGGTCACACAGTCTAGGGGCCAGGGTTGTTATGAGACCCAAATGAGATAGATATTTATGAGACGCTGGAAATCTTTAAGCTCTGTATAAGTTTGAGTTGTTATTGTTGCTGCTGGTGGTGGTAAAGTTATAGATTACCCAAACAATAATGAAGAGATGTATGATGGGAGCAAATAGTCTCTAACAGATAACTAAGAAACAATTACTTATGTAAAATTGAATAATGAATTTCATCAGAGATGCATGTCCAGAAATGGAGGTGAGTCAGTTATGTAAGAAGAGCAGGGGATAACTAATGGACAGTTCTCATACTCTCTTGATGTCTATGCAACGTCACTATGTCTGGAAGATATGCTGGGTACAGACAACTAAGACAAACATGTTTCATGGTGGAATATTTATGGGAGGATGTGGATCAAAACACAGCATGAGAAGCCATGAATGGTGATCTGGTCTTTGGATGTAGCTCCCACATTATGGGATGTAGCTCCCACAGATTCATCCAGAAAGTATTATTTGTCTTATCTTTTATCCTATATAATTTCCCCAGGGTGAGAAATGGGGGTGAGGGTAGGAGATAGGTCTTTTAAATATTCTGAACAAAACTTGGTATAGGACTCAGTTAATGTGGGGGTTTACCATAAATAAAAAGACAAGGAAAGAAAGGACATTTACAGATCTATATATATTTTTTTAATATTTTCATTTGATCGCCTATATTTTTGGTTTGGTGCTATTTGACTCTGTGGGTAGTTCATTCAATTCAAAGCATCATTTTGAACACTTACTATGTATTGAGTATTCAGCACTAGCCTGAGTGCTGTGGGAGATAAAACAGATGGTTTCTTCACTCCTACCCTTAAGGAACTTAGGCTGATTTTGGAGACGGGACATAACTACATAAAACAGACACTGTAAGACAGCATAAGATTAAGTGCCAAAGTGAGCTATATTCCCATTCAGTTTGATGGGAGTTTAGAAAAAAAAAAGACAGATCCATATAGGGCTAGAGTGATCAATGGGGTTTGAAAGGAACAACAGAAAGAAAAGCTTAAAGGTATGACGGACGGTGAGGAGACCAGCCTGGTTGGAACAGAGATAGTTCGTGTTAGCGAGTAGTGAGAAATGACAAAAATAAGTTTACTTTGATTTTTGTTTAGCATTGTTTCTTCTCCCTGGTAACATTTTCATATCAACCTTGAAGAAATTTTCCTTAAAAAAAAAAAAGACCTCCAATTGATAAAAAAGAAGAAATAGTCAATGAAACTATAGAAATTGAACTTTTGCATAGGTGCCTTATCTCTGGAGGCACCTAAATCCAGTTCCTCATATTTTTTACCTTAAAAAAAAATGATCAGAGTGGACACATGATAACAGTTACATAGTTATGATCGGGCTTTCACAATATCTCAACTTTGAAACTCTTTTTGGTGTAGAGTAGAAAGGAGAGAGACATGCATTAGGCTGACAAGAGGAGAAAAGAGAAGGGTGTGTGTGTGTGTGTGTGTGTGTGAAATGATTAAAACCCAAGCTGAAATACTAAAATGGCTTGTTTTAATGTACCTTGCTACATCACATTTTTAGTTTTGATGTCAAATCATGTCCCTATGTACAGAGATGTTCAGTGCTGATTTCTCTTTATATTAATAGTCTATAATTTGGATATTATCCTGGACTATAGGCACTTTAGTTATGAAAAGAGTCTATTCTGACAGATTTGAAACCAAACTGAGACATTCTATGTTTCATTAAAAGAAAGAGGATAACTTTGGAAGTCTAATTGTGAATGTACGGGGAAGGTGTATTGAAAGTATGACCTGGACTGAAGACTCCGCTATCAGGAAAGGCCATCCTCTTTGACCAAGCACAGTGGTTTTCTTTCTTTGTTTGTTTTTTGTAAAGCAGTGTCAAGGTTAACTTCTGACTGGCAGAATCCTGCTTTCTGTGGCACAAACACACTTGACAGAATGGATAAAGGATCAAATGGTATTGTTAAGGATAAAGTTGTTGCTGCCCTTCGGAAGCAGATGCAGTGTTATCTCTGCCTCACCCTTTGGCATGTGGTGTCACTTACAGAACATAGGA
>CM053586.1:257907863-257925554 GCA_028646515.1 Pseudochirops corinnae
TGGTTTGGGGCTCACATTGAGAAGAGTTGTGTGATTTGGCCAGAAGAGACTCTGGGCAGCTGTTGAGCCCCCCAGCTGTGAAAAACCCAGATGTGGGTGCTTCCCTCTCTGGTAACTGACTAGGTAACTGATGTAATAGTCAGATGCTGGAAGCCGTCTGCTGATCTGTTTTTCTGTTTGTTTGTAACTTCTGTTTGTATTCTCTGAAGTTCAGGGTGACGACTTTTCCCCCTGAACTAGGTAAATGATATCTGATCAATTAAAGTAAGATTGTTAATCCATTTTGAGTTGCTTTCCTTTAGAAAAGCAGATCTAAGAACCTGTGCTAGCAGCCACCCTGGGTGTGCTGGGGTGCTTGCTGATACAATAACAAAATTCATTTGCAGAAATAAAACATCTAGAATATTAGGGGAAATGATGAAAAAAGATAGGATATAGTGGGAACAGCATTTCCAGACCTTAAACTATGCTATAAAGCAGCAGACATCAAAATCATTTGGTTTTCGTTAAAACATAGAGAAGTAGATCAATGAAACAGACTAGATAAGGTAGAATCAGAAAAAATTAAACACATTAACCCAGTGTTTAAGAAAACTATAAACCAACACAAATTACTTAGAAAAGAACTCCCAATGTAAAGTGGATAATTTTGATTACATTAAATTTACAAGATTTTGCACAAATAAAACCAATTTAGCCAAGATTAGAAGGAAAGCAGAAAACTGGGGAAAAAAAATTTTTATTGACAGTTTCTCAGATAAAGGTCTCACATCTCAAATATGTAGAGAACTTTATCAAATGTGTAAGAACAAAAATCATTACCCAACTGGCAGGTGGTCAAAGGATATGAACAAACAGTTTTTCAATGAAGAAAGCAAAACTATATGTAGTCATATAAAAAAAGGCTCTACATCATTATTGTTTAGAGAAATGCAAATAAAAACAACTTTGACATGTCACCTCACACCTATCAGATTTTCTAAAATGATAGAAGGGGAAAATGACAAATATAAGGGGAGAAATACAGTAAAGTAAAAAGGAGAAATTAAAGAGTAGAATTTGCTATTTTTAATAATTGGGGTATAGAAGAAGAGTATACAAACATGGAGGAAGAGATAAGAAGGATAGTTATTAGTTGAACCTCATTCTGAAATAGAACGGGAGGATTTCCCTGAGGTTTCATGTCACACCCTACAAATTGACAAAAATGGCAAAAAGTGGCAAGTCAACATTAGAGGAGCTGTGGAAAGATTAAACGTCGTTAGTGGATTGCACTATTAGTGGAACTGTGAAATGGTACAACCATTTTGGAAAACAATTTGGAATTATGCAAATGAAAGGACTAAAAACTATCTATACACTTTGAATCAGAGATCCATTATTGGATTTATACTCTAAGGAAGCCATCAGTAAAAAAAAACAGTCTCTATAGGCTCCAAAATATTTATAGTGGCACTTTTTGTAATAATCAAGATGGGAAATAAAATGAATATCCATCAATTGGGGAAAGGCTAAACAAATTATGGTACATGAATGTAACAAATACTATTGTGCTATGAAGAAATGATATGTGTGATTATTATAGAAAAACAAGGAAAGATCTATACAAAAGGATGCAAAATAAAGTAAGTGGAGCCAAAAATAGTAACTAGAATAAAATAAAAGGAAAGAACAATTGCACACGAAAAAAACAAAAGCAAGTGTAACAAAATTACAAATATCAAACAGGTCTTGAATGATGAGATATGAGAAGACACCCCAACCTAACTCTGGGAGATGGGAGTTCCATAGGTGATAAGCATTGTGTGTATTTTGGAACTTTTAAAATGTCTCAATCAATTATGAATTTTTTTCTTCTTGTAAAAATATTATTTGTTATATGGGATAACTCTCTGCAAGGGAAAGAGGAAGAAGTACTTGAACTGCCATGATGATGTAAAAGACAAAATATTAATAAAATTTTATTTTAAAAAACCTGCTAGAATAACTGGAAGAGACTGAGGTGGCGCAAGTGGGGAGGAGGATTAAGCTCCATGTGATGGGGAGTATTTGGGATGAAAAACCTCATCCAAAATTTAATCAAGAACACAGAGATCTCTTAGGATAAGAACAGAAATTTATTCTCTTCCCCGGGGAAGAGGGCAGTCATCCCCATGACTGATCATGAGGAAGAGGAAACAATAAGCGGTGAACAAGGTTTTAAACCCTAATGCAGTCAAGCCCCCTTCCACTACTGTTCCTTCTCCCATTGGCTGAATGACCATATGAATATTCCCCACCATCACCTCTTTCTCTAGTTCTGTTTAGAAGATACCATTATTCTTTCAGCTCTAGTTTCTCCAATTTGTGAAATTTGACACTTCCTTTTTTGTTTATCTTTTGATTAGATTTGTCCAAAACAGAGAGAGACACGTTAAAATATTCTACCACTGTTGCGTTTTTATTTCTTTTTGTAATTCAGTTAATTTTTTCTTTATGAATTTAGATGCTAAAGCATTTGGAGCATATAAATTTATTATTGATGTTGCTTTGTTATTTATGGTTCCTTTCAGTGTAATAGTTTCTTTTAAATCTCTTTTTATGCTATGATTTTAATTTTTACTTTGTCAGACAGAACGTCAGATAGAAATTAACCTGGCATATAATAAATTTTGTTCCAGTCCCTAATTTTTATTCTTGGCATATCTTTTTTTTTTGTATTTTTTTTTTTTTTTAGTAAGCAACAGATTATGGGCATTCTGCTTTCTTATCAAGCATACCACCCTTTTTCAGTTTTATTGGATTGTTTCATCCATTCACATTTAAAGTTATGAGTTAGATTTATTTTTCTTCCATTTGTCTCTAATATTTTTTTTGTGCTGAATGAGAATTATTTTCTCACTTCTTCTGTAAAGACATTAACTTTTCTCTTTACTTATTTCTGATTAATTTACTTCAAAGGAACCTTATTCTCCTTATTTCTCTTTCCCTTGCCTTCATATCCTGCCCCCCCAACCTCTTATTTTTTACCCCTTGATCTAGTTTTGGAATTTTGACTGAGCTGTTAAATTGTTTTTTCTTTCTTTTTAAAATCTAGTTATCCAATTCTTCCCCTAGTTTTTTTCCCATTCTCTGTTAAGTAGTCAAGTAAAATGTCCTTTCCTCTCCTCCTCTTCAATTCTTTTTGTTAGTTTGAAATTTTTATTTTCTGCATTTTTTCTAAAAAATTTTCTTTCCCTTCTTTTTATTGTTTAGCATTCCTTTCCCTTATTCTAGATTTTTATTCTTTAATACAAGACCCTTATACTTTTTTGTTCTTTCTTGAGTCTATGCAGTCCTTATGGAAATAGAGCTTCTAAAGTATTTACCTAATTTGAGTTCTCTTTTAACAGTTCCTATATTTTGCCTTGTAGATCTTGCCCCTCACTCCCTCTTTGAAATATCTGTTCCTTCAGGAGATAGAGAAGTAAAAGCATTGCTAGTTGGTAAGATTTTTCTAAATTTTTGTGTGTAGTTCATTACTATTCTTTGCTCTCCTTATGATCATTTCCATTTGTCATGAGATCTCCTCTCTGGGTTCATGTCTTCCCACTCCTTTGAGAGACTTTGTTTCTTTTTCTTTTAAGTTAAATTTTATATTTGTCACCCAGCAATATTCTGCCTTCTCTCCTGCCCACCTTTTCCTCTCCCTCTCCCCCTGAACTGGGAAAGAAAAACAAAAACCTGGTTACGAACATGTATAGTCAAGCAAAACAAATTCTCGCATTGACCATGTCCAAAAAATAGGTCTAAATCTGCACTATGGGTCCTTGACCTCTCTATAAGGAGGTGGGTAGCACGCTTCAACATGTCTCCTCTGGAATTGTCTTTGGTAACATTGTTGATTAGAAGTCCTAAGCCTTTACAATTTTGTCAATGTTTAAATTTTCTCCTGGTTCTGCTCACTTCACTCTACATTAGTTCATACAAGACTTTCTAGGTTTCTCTGAAAGCCTTTCCCTCATGATTTTTTAAATAGCACAATAGTTTTAAGGTTAAACCTTGTTCATGCTTTTCTCAGGAGAAAGGTACCCCCTTAGTTTCTCATTGGTTATCACCATAAAAAGAGGAGTTATAAATATTTTTTGTCCATTTGAGTTCATTTTGCTTAGAAATAATTCCTCCCTTAATCTTTTCTTCCTCTTATTACCCCTTTTCCTTTGTCCCTCCTACTCTCCATTACCCCTCCCTTCCTCTTTTTCTTCCTTCCTTCCTTCCTTCCTTCCTTCCTTCCTTCTTTTTTCCGCTTTGTAGTCATTAGCATTTTTCCCATAAAATAACTGTAAGAAATCAAAGATATCTATAGTCATATAAAGAAAGGCAAATTAAAACAACTCTGAGATACCACCTCACACCTATCATGTAATGTAACAAAAAAAATGTTGAATGTTGTAGGGGATGTGGGAAAACTGGGACACTAATGCACTGTGGGTAGAGTTGTGACCTGATCCAACCATTCTGGAGAGCAATTTGGAAATATGCCCAATAGGCTAAAATTGTGCATACCCTTTGATCCAGCAATACCCCTGTTAGGTCTACATCCCAAAGACATACAAAAAAAGGAAAAAGGACCTATTTGTATAAAAATATTTGTAGCAACTCTTTTTATAGTGGCTAAGAACTGGAAAACAAAGTGATGTACATCAATCGGGGAATGGCTAAACAAATTGTGTTATATAATTGCAATGGAATATTATTGTGCTATGAGAAATGATAAGCAGGATGATTTGAGAAAAACTTGGAGAGATTTACATGAACTAATGCATAGTAAAGTGAACAGAACCAGGAGAATATTGTACACAGTAACAGCAATATTGTTCAGTGAAGAGCTAGGAAAGACCTAGGTATTCTCAGAAATACAATGATCCAAGACAATCCCAAAAGACTAATGATGAAGCATACTATCTACCGCGAGAAGAAGAACTGACATTGTTTGAAAACAAACTGAAGCATGTTATTTTTCACTTTCTTTCTCTCTTTTCCCCCTTATATTTGAATCTTCTTATACAAAATGACCGGTATGGAAATGTTTTTACATAATTGCGTATGAATAACCGGAATCTGATTACTTACCATCTCAGGGATGGGGGATGGAAGGGAAAGAGGGAGGATTAGAATTTGGAACTCAAAACTTTAAATAAAAATGTTAAAATAAAGAAAAAAAATCACTTTGTATTACTTTATAGTTACTCCTTTTTACTTCTTTCTCACTTCTCTCACTTCTGTCTCACTTTCTCAAAACTGAGAAAATGTATGTTGAAGTATTACATTTTAGCAGGGCTTTATTTTATTTGATTGAGGTATTTTGTTCATTTTCACAGATGGCACATAACTACATTCAATATTTTGATATTGAAGGAGAAAATCAATAACAAAAGGCAAGCAATGTTATATATTTATATGAAACCTTTTATCAAGAATTTTCAAATGCTCTATTAACATTACTTGATGGTAGGTAGAAACATTGGGGTCCAGAAAGGTAAATTTATGGTATTTTATCCAGGTCATAGATGTGTCTGTTGTGAAGCTGGGAATAGAGATAAATAGATCTCTTGTGTTCTGTCCAAGTTGTTTACTCTAAGGAAAAGCAAAATACTCAGAAATCTGACCCATCATATTAACCTTGAATTTTGTTTGCCTTGTTTTATATTAAGACTGTCCAATGTTACTATGATTTATGTTACTCCATGGAGCTCCATTATATTCAATGACGTGCTGTTAAGAGCATGAGAGCTGTATCTAAGTGACATAAAGAAAAAAAAAGGAAAAGTGAATCAAAGACAAAGAAGTGGAGCCAAAGCTGAGACAACACTCTTATCTGTACAACCCCAGATTTTGGTCAAGAAAAGCTCAGGGAGATCAGAGACAAATTGTAATCTGTGATAAACAGACAGGGAAACACAGTGGGTTAGTTTGGAGGAAAGAAGCTCAGGGAATAGATTTTTGGAATGGAATATTCCAGGCCACATCACCTGACATAATTTTCTCTGTAAGGAACTGTAACACCATGTTGGAACCATGGTAGATGCCAAATAAATACAGTCTGTCTCTTAGTCACATATGATTAGTTAATACACATTCTCTATGTATGTCTAGCCCCCTGAGATCTACTGCTGGCCATGAGAATCCTCTTGTCTCACCAATGCTGCTTCTGGGGATTTCTATTCCTTCTTTTTTCACCTTCCTTTTCTATTAGCTATTGTCTGGAACTGTCATCCTTTCTTTTTCCATCTCTATTTCTCATGTCACTTCAAGGATAGAGTCAGGACAATTTTTAGTGACAGACCTTTCATTAGAAAGGTAGTAGGATAGGGAAAAGGAAGGTGTAGCTTTTGGGGTTTCTCCCTTCATCTTTCCTTCACCTTATTCCTTCATTGCTGCCACTTCCTTCAGTCCACCACCTAACTTGTCAGTAGTGACCCCAGAACCAGTCCCATCTTCTCACTCCCAACCTAGAGAATCACAGTTGCCCCCATTTTATCATCTGTGATGAAATATTTAAGACAGCCTGAGTTTGCTTTTTCTCTGAATCACAGACTCATAGAATGACAGGGACTAGAAGGAACCTCGAAAGCTATTTATTCCAACTTTAACAAGTAGGGTCCTTACCAAGAATTCTCTTCAACAACTCAAGCAATTGGTTATTTAGCTTACCCTTGAGAACCCTCAAGTGAGAAGGAATCCTCTTGAGTCAAGCCATTTTTGAATAGCTCTAATTGTTAGCAAATTTTTCCATACGTTGGACCTTAATCTGCCACTCTGATATTTTCTATTTCTCTCTTCTGAAGACAAATAGAACAAGTTTAATCTTTCTTTCCCAGGTCAATCCTTTAAGCACCTGAAGACAGTTATCATGTCCTCTCCAAAGTTTTTTTTTTCTTTTCCCCAAGCCATATCTCTGTAATCCCTTCATCCATTCCTTACGTATATTCTGAATAGGACAAAGCAACTGTGCCTGTCAATGTAGCTTTAGGTTACTTTATCTGTATGTTAGGATACATGTTAAATTAAGCTCAGATTTTCTCTTCTCTAGCATGAATTTGAAGACTGAGTTTTCAAAATCAGGTTTAGGATAGCTGTTTCATTTTTTTTCACTTCCTCCATATTTTGAAGAATAAAATTGTCATTGAGACAAGCCAAACATTTATTAACCCCTCTGCTTTAATAATCAATCAAAAAGCAATTATTAAGCACCTAATATGTGTCAAACACTGTGCTAGGCACTGGGGATAAAAAGAAAGGCAAAAGATAGCTTCTGCTGTTAAGGAGTTCACAGTCTAATGGGAGAGAGACATGAAAACATAGAGGGAAGGCACTAGCATTAAGGGATAGAGAGTTTTGCTAGATGTTCAGTTAATTGAAACTCCCACTTACTTTTCTGTCATATTGCCCTGACAGCTTTGTGATTTGTCTCTTGAACATCTCATCTGTTGCCTTCTTTTGCTTTGGTAGTCTATAATATATATCTTATTGTTGAGTCATTTTTCAATCATGTCTCACTCTTTGTCACCTTGTTTGGGGTTTTCTTCGTAAATGTACTGGAACAGTTTGCCATTTCTTTCTCTGGCTCAGTTTATAGATGAAGAAACTGAGGAAACCAGGGTTAAGTGACTTGCCCAGGGTCACACAGCTAGTCAGTGCCTGAGGCTGGATTTGAACTCAGGAAGATGAGTCTTCCTGACTCCAGGCCCTCCACTGTGCGCCCTCCTATAGTATACTACAGCAATAAAATCACCTGTATTTCTCTATTTACTCATATTCATCAAATATTCAGTATTGTGTATCTTCTCTCTGGTTCCTAAATTTCCTCACCTAAAAGTATATGTTAATGTATAATGCTTGAACCTTCCCTACTCCCGCATTGCTCCAGTTAGGATACCTAGTTCACCTTTATGGTTATCAAAACTTTGTGCAATTCCCTATGGACCTCTGAGGTTATGGGTTTTATTTTTGGCTCTCTTTTGAGGTTTTGTCCTCTGCCAATTCATAGGTTTCTCTACTATTACTTTTATGTTCTAGCTACTACTCTATGACAACTAACTTGGCAGATATAGTAGACAGTTTTTTTTCTGCCCCTTTCATTATTTTAGTTTAGACTGCATGAGATTTGAAATATTGATAAATCTTAAATCTTTTGTTTATAATAACTTACTTCTGGAGTTTTCTTCAAAACTCAGCATAAACTGTATCTCCCACATGAGGTCCTTCATAGTTTCCCCATCCTCCCAAATTATCCTGTTACTTTGAATATATTTTATGCATACTTATATGCACCACAGCCTCCCCTCCAAAGATATAAACTCCTTTAGGGCAAGAACTCTTCCATTTTTGTCTCTGAATTCTTGGTATCTGGCACATAGTAGGCACTTAATAAATGCTTTAAAATTTTTCTATAGAAGCAATGTCACATACAGTAGTTAGAATCTATATAACACCCTTTAGTGATAAAGATATATTAAAGATTAAATAGGTGTATGTGCATTCCCTTAGGAAACTAATCACTGCCTATAATATTGTTTCTGTGGGTAGATGTATTGTGGATTTTAAAGTGACCAATTTTTTTCTTTAAGGTAGGTATTTCTAGAACATGCATTCTTCTTAAATTCGGACTTGCCTCTATTTGCTGACTTGACAACAAAGAAAACTGTACTAAACTTGGATCACAATAGTTTCCTAAGCACTTGTACAGGTGGAATGTATATGTAGGTAGTAAAAACAAAACAACTCTGAGAATGTGTTGGAAATGATATGAGAATATTACAGTGGGAAATACAGGAAAAAATGTTTCAGTGTGAGTAAAAACAGGAGAATAAAAGTCAAAATTTTAATGATTTTTCTCTTCAGATAGCTTGTCAATAGTTGAAAAAAAACAAGAATATTTTATTTTTTTAAAAATGCATTATTTATTTATTTTTAAAATATTCTTTTAAAAAATTTTGAGTTCCTAATTTTCTCCCTCCCTCTTGCCCATCCCTCACCCATTGAGAAGGCAAGCAATAGGATATCAATTATACATGTGAACTCATGCAAAATATATTAGTTATATCACAAAAAAGCAAGAAAAATAAAGAAAGTGAGAAGAATATATTTTGATTGGTACTCAGTTAATTAGTTCTCTCTCTGGAGGCAGATGACATTTTTTCCATCATGAATCTTTTGGAATTGTCTTAGATCATTTTATAGATCAGAGAAATACTTGTTTGGAGAATCTCACCACTACTTTCTTCAATCTGTCTTCTCCCTTAAATTTACCTGAAATATTTATAGAGCATCTATATAATGTCAGATACTGCATTGGGCACTTAAGGGGGTTAGAGGCAATTTTGTTATTGTAGTATACCACAGACCACCAGGACAGAAGAAGGAAATAGATGAGAAATTCAGGAAACAGATCACAAATCTGACATGGAAATATGACAAAAAAAGAATAATTTGAGACTTCAATTATCTAAAATTTGCCAAAATTCTCTCTGCTAATGCAGAGAAATTTAATAAAATTTTGACGCCTCAATGTCAATTTCATCCTTTGAAATATAGAAGTGATATAGGAAACTGCTGTTCCAGACATGATTCTGAGGAAAGAGGAGAAATTCCAAAGAAAAAAAAATGAGAATGTTGAAAAGTGATGCGAGTTAATAATATAAAATGGAAGTAAAAAAAATGATAATCTTGTGTTAGTTTTCACTGAGACATTCTATTCAGGTATAGGGATGTGATAATCTTGATGTATTCTGTCCTAATCAAACCACATGTGGAGCTGGGTTTAGTTGTGTGTGCCACATTTTAGGAGGATATTGATAAAAAGGAAAACATTCAGAAGTTGGTGATATGGATGACAAAGGAACCTGAGGCCATGCCATGTGAAAATCAGTTCAAAGAAATGACGATGTTTACCTTGCAGAAGCTGGGGCAACTAGGTGGCACAACGGATAGAGGCTGACCCCAGAGTCAGGAGGACCTGAGTTCAAATCTAGACTCTGACACTAACAAATCAATTAACTATTTGCCTCAGTTTCCTCATTTGTAAAATGAGTTGGAGAAGGAAATGGCAAACCACTCCAGTACCTCTACCAAGAAAACCCCAAATGGGGTCACAAAGTGTTGGACGCTGGATAGAATGCCAGTCTTGGGGTCAGGAAGACTCTTCTTTCTGAGTTCAAATCTGGCCTCAGAAACTTACTAGCTGTGTAACCCCAACCTTTTCACTTAACCCTGTTTGCCACAGTTTCCTAATCTGTAAAATGAACTGGAGAAGAAAATGGCAAAGTACTCCAGTACTGTTGCCAAGAAAACCCCAAAAGAGGTCATGAAAAGTCAGACGTGACTGAAAACAGCTAAACAACAACCTTGCAGAGGAGAATACATATACATATACACACATATACATACACATACACATACATATACACACATATTTACATACATATACACACACACATATATATCTCATGAAGGGTGGAATGTGCATGATAGATGTTTTCAAATATTTGTAGGGTGGTCATGAGGAAGAGGGAATAGATTTTTTTCTGCCTAGTCCAAGAATATAGAACTAAAAGCGTTGGTAGAAGTTGCAACAGGGATACATTTTGGATGTATGTATGAAGAAAATTCATATTAATTAGAACTATCAACAAATGGAATGGATTGCCTTGGGAGATAGTGGGTTCTCTCTTCTTGGAGATCTTCAAGCAAAGGCAAAATAGCAAATTGCTGGGAATATTATAGATGGAACTTTTGTTCAGATATGGCTTGGACTAGATGGCTTAGTTTTTTTCAACTCTGAGATACTGTGATTCTGTAATAGCAAGCTGATTTTTTTCAGTTCCTTGAAAAATCTGCAAGTTTAGCAATCTTCACCAAATTTCCCTAAAGCAAAATAGTTCATTTATTAAATATCACTGGGTTACCAATTGTGGTAATGACTTTAGAGAAGAGTTGGCAGTCTCATTAACAAGATGAACATGAAGATTAAATCTGAGTTATGGCTGTGTGGACAAGTAACTAAGTGGATATGATGTTCAATGATGTTGAAGTTGTTGAGAAGATAAGAGGATGGTGTGTTAGAAAATTCTTCAACAAAGATTCTGAAGTCCTTTAGGATAATATCAGGAGATGGTGTGGAAAAGAAGTCTATGAATTGGCTGCTAAAATAATTTAATAAGAGTCCTAGAGGTCAATATATAATGTGGATAGAAATGGGAAGCATATAGAATAAGGATGGAGCAGAACTCAAGAGAAGTTATTGAATAATAGTGGCATATCTGTTGTCTGAAAGTTGCAGGGGGGAGCAAGAATTATGGCAACCTTTTTCCTTGCCCTCTGAGTTAAGGGGAGTGGCAGAAAAGTATATCCTGGAAACCAGAGGCTGAAGTCAATAAAGAAGGTGAGAGAATAATCTGGAATAAAATGACCTGGTAGATAATTTTTGAAGTTGGGGATGGGAAGAGCACCATTCCTCATTTCTAAGCACTCAATATCCTCATGTTGCTATGTCTGTCCAAGGGATGCTCATTGAACTGCCTCTTCATTCTCTATCTTTCCTTAGGTGACATCATATATTTTGAATCTTTTCTTCAGCCAAACTTATTTTGCTATGTCTCCTCCATTATGGATTTGTGATGACTGCCTTGCTAATTTCTAAAATGAGAGGATTGGATTAGATAGCATCAGAAATCCCTTTTATTTCTAGATTTATGATTCTAGTGTTTGGCACACTAATTCATGCTATGGTATTGGCCTTTCTACATTTCTTGGAGAGGGAATAGAGCAATAGCCTTAGAGTAAGAAGGACCCGGACTTATATTCAATCTCTGACTCTTGTTGTGTGACCATGGAAAAATCAGTTAATTTTAGTCTATTTCCTCATCTGGAAAATATATGTGCCTATAATATTTACCTCATAGGGTTGTTGTAAGGTTCAAATGAGATAATGCTTTGTGAACTATTATACTTGAACCTGTAATGTCAATGGTGAAGGAAACTCCCAGTGGGTAAACTTTCTACTAAGTTAGGCTGGAATCTGCTCTATGACTTATAGTTGGTTACCTGAGGCACTGAGAGGTTAAATGAATTTCCCAGGGTCACACAGCCAGTATGTGGTAAAAGTGGGACTTGGGTCCAGGTCTTCCTGACTCTATGGTCAACTCTCTAGTCATTATACCACATTATTTGTTTTTTGAATATCTATTATAGTCATCACAATGATTATTATTAGTTTTAGTATTATTACCCTTTCCAGAGGCATTTGTCTCTTAAAATATGGCTATTACTTACTCCAAAGAAATGAATATCTAATGGTGAGAGTTTCAGGTACTTTGGCAAGTTGACAAGAGATCTTTTGAGGGCAGGGGGCCCTTAGGCAGCCCTCTCAAATCACACCATGTAGGCAGGTCCCTACTCTATCTACATATTAGGCCAGCTTAGCCAGTTGTACAGATATAGTTTTCTCGTGGGAAGATAGAAGAGGTGTTGTGATATTTTGGTTCTTTGATATTTTAACTTGCAAGAAGTTGATTTGACAATATGAGGTGCTAATTAAGGTTTATATGTTTTAAATTCAATCAGTTAACTTTATGCAGCTATATCTACTAGCGTAGATGCTCATCTGTCTGGGAGGGAGGAAAGTGTTAGATGACTTCTCAAGATTCTTTAGAGGCCCTAGGATTTGAAAATACCAGGTAGTGATATAATGAAAACAAAATTTAATTAGGAAGCAATAGGCTTGGGCTGTAATCTTAGCTTTTCCATTAAATAGGTAAGTGATCTTGAGGAAATGGATTAAGTTTTTTGGGATCACAGCATCATGACCTATAAAATTGGGAGGTAGAAGTGGATGAAATCTAAAGGTTCAGTGGATAGAGGGTCAGACCTAGAGTCAAGAAAATTCATCTTCCTGAGTTCAAATATGATCTTGGATAGTTACTAGCTAAGTGACTCCTGGACAAGTCACTTAATCCCCTTTTCCTCAGTTTGCTCATCTGGAAAATGAGTTGGAGAAGGAAATGGAAAATCCCTCCAGTATCTTTGCCAAAAAACTCCCAATGGGGTCATGAAGTGTCAGATACAACTGAAAAATGACTAGACAACACAGACTTAGAGCAAAAAGCCCTTTAAATGCCATCTAGCTCAACTCCCTCCTTTAATACACAAGGAAAATGCGGCACAGAAAAATTGTGATTTGTCTAACATCACAAAGATGGTGAATGAGCTTGGACTTGGACTCCCAAACTAGAACTCTTTCCATGGTACCGTCCTCTTCCCAAGGTCCTTTCCAGGTATGAAATTTTATGTCTAAGTAGAAGATATGTTAAGTCAATTTAGAGGCTCTCAGCAAAAGGGATAGTACTAGTAGTTATCATGACATGATGCAAAAGCTGTAAGATTAGTAGCTAGATCTAGCTTTGAATCCTAGCTGCCACTCACTACTTGAAATATCTTGGTCACTTCCTCTGTCTGGATCCATGTTCTCAGATATAAAATGGAGTTGAACTGGATGATTTTTAAGGTCCCCTACAAATCTAAATCTTGTCATCCCATGAACCCATGTTCCCATTGTCCTGACTTGAATGTAGATCACACTTTAACCCTGTAAAATCTGACTTGTACATACACTTTTCACGTAGAGTGCCTAGCACACTCCACAGGTTCTTGCATTCAGAGAATCAATGAGCTAAAAATTTGCCCCCAGGAGGAACAGGGATTTGGCTCTGCATGCCATGTTTCTATGATGGGAATCTTGTAAGTGGGGAACGATTAGTGTTCTACCAAAGTGCTAAAGACAGCCACTGCCAATATCGAGTCATTTGGGGCTCAAAGAACTGTTTTTATTTCAGTGTTCATGTCTTAGCACAGTTATCTGCTGAACCACTACCATATGGTGTTGCTGTCCTTGTAAGTCTTCATCACTCCAATTTGCATGTTTGAGTCACATGTAAAAGGTTCAAAATAAAATCAAGCAATGCTCATAAACATGTTCAGAAATTGGGCCTTTTAATTCTTCCAAGGCACATTTTAAAATTAAAATGAAATCCGCCTTCCTTATGGTCAAGTCTAAGAGCTTTGTTTAGGGAAGTCTCCTTGTAGACTGTCCAAGGTGAGCCTCCAGAATTGGATCATTTCACAGTTTTGATTTGTTAAAAGACTGATGACTACTGTGGTTCGCTCAATTTCAGATAAAATATTTTTCTGTATTTCTTAGGAATTCTAGAATAAAAATGAGAGCATTTGGAACTTTCTGGTTTTTTTTTTAATCCAGAAAGGATAAAGATATCCTACTTCCCGTTCTCTCTGTCTCCCCAAAAGTCATAACTCCTTTTACACAGTCAAAAGATTTAGGGCTGAAGGGATCTTGGAAATTTAGTCCAACCCTCTCATTTTTCAGAAGTGGAAGCTAAGGCCCAATGTGTTTGTCCAAAGTAACACAAGTAATAAATAGTAGAGATGAGATTCAAATCTGAGTCCTTGACTCCAATGACAATTCTTTTCAATGTATCACATGGACTAATCAAATATAATGTTTGCCTTGTAAATAATTTGCCTGATTTCTAGGCCATGTCCAACATGATCAGTAAATGATCACTAACCCTAGTCAATGATCAGTAAAAACTTCTGGAGTCATTATTCCCAGAGAATTCTTTAGGAGGAACTGTATCTGAGCAATTCATGATGTCTTAAGTTCACCATTTTATGCTTAAGATGCCCATACAGGAAAAGGCAAAGCAAAGTAACTCAGGTGGTTTATCACTGAAGATTCAGACCATCAGATCACTATAAATTGTGCTTTTAAATTGCTTATCACTTTTGTATTCTCCTAGTGTGAGAAGACTAATGCTCTTGAGATGCTACTAAATGTCTGAATTCAATTAAGTGGTGGTCACAAGGGATCTTCAACAATTGTTCCCTGGAGAAGACTGAACGTAGCAGCTATTCACTGAGACTAGTAAAGGAGCCTTTGATGGTTGTTATTAGTATATCACTTATAATTACAATTTACAAGTTCATACCTCAAGCAGTTAGTGGTTTTCCATTTAGGCATTTTCCCTTCAATTAGGGCAAGATGTCACCAGGTAACTGAAGAGGACTTGATCTTGTGGTTCAAACTGAGAACTATATGTTTTTTCACATATAAAAAAGTATATATGCACACACATACTTTTGTGTGTATGTATGTATGCATGTAGTGTATTGTGCATGAGGCCGGAAGTCAGGAAATTTAAGTTCAAATATGACTTTGAACACTTACTAGCTGTGTGACCCTATGCAAGTAATTTTCACCTGTTTACCTCAGTTTTCTCACCTATAAAATGGGAATAATAATAGCTCCTACCTTTTAAGGTTGTTGCAAAGATTAAATTAGATGACAATTGTAAAGCACTTAGCACAGTACCTGACACATAGTAAGTGCTTTCTATAGCTATTTATTAGTTATTATTATGATGATGATGTAATGGGACTTTGATGCACATGTAGAAATACACACCTTATGCAGGTGTATAAAATGACTACTTTACAAATATACAACTCTTAATGAAACAAGCTAAGTGTACTAATTAGAATATTTGTGCCCTTTGAAAAATGCCGTTCACAGAAAGTTTTATGCATTCTCAGTAATATGTGACAGTACAAAATAAATATGCATATTACATTAAAATTACATTACAATATGTACATTTATACCGCAGAATATTTTAAAATGCCCTTTATTGCACTCTATTGTGTATTGCACAATAGATAACTGCCTACATTTACTACTCCTAATCCTGGCCATGGTACCAATCATTAAATAAAACATTAGATAATTATATGCAACACACTTTTAAAGAAAGGAATGCTAGACACAATTTGATACATTTCTCACAGATCCTTAACTCTTATATTTCAATTCTTAATTCTAATTTTGTAATTGTTCAGTTAAATAGTCAGTGGTATTGGTGTGGATATGCAAACAATGCTCTAAGGGCTAAAAAAAAAAACGTTATTAAGGGTTGCTTTTCCAATACTTTGTGAGACCCCCTTCCTGAGCTTGAGGGCATCTTAAAGTTCTTTCCCCTTATCCTGAAATACTATAAAACTTCTCCTTAACCTATACCAAAAGAATTGCTTTTGTCTCCCTTATCTGTGTCCCCCCCATCCTTAATCTCTACCCTGTGCCCCCCTGCCCTGTCCTTAAATCTTTAAACCATAATCTCCTTTGTCTCCTTCATCCTATGTCAAAATTCCTTTCTTGTCCTGTCTGTAAACTTTAACCCCCATATAAATCTCTAAAACTACATCATCATTCTGAAACCTCTACATAAGCATAACTCCTCCAAATATTGGGGTCTCAATTAGTTTTCTTGCAAAGGAAGCCCATGTAACTATCACATAATAAAGCTCCCATTGGCTACAGAGAATGTGTAGGTGAATTCTCTCACACTCGAACCACTCTCCTGAGTCTGACCTCAATAGTACCACAACATTAGTCAATTTGTCCAATTGATCTCTTTTAAAGTTGGACACAGATGTTTTAAGCATGAGAATGACAGGTTTGTTCACCCTCCCATCTCAATCATAGATATTTGGAGATAGCTAAAGGAATGTTCTTATTCAGCCTTCCAGAGTTCTAAGCCACTAAAAAGATCTGTAATATTCCTGGCAATTCTTTTTTTCCCCAGTAGGAGAAAGAAATAATAACCCATATTAAGTGTATCTTAATTTCAAAAGCATATAATTCAATTCACAAAATGGTCCTCTCTAATCAGACATAATTTTCTACTTTATTCTTAAAGAGATGCTAAACATTCTCCCTGCTATGAGGGTATTTTCAGCAGTAACTGGACTAAGTTGGAAAGATTCATATACAAAAACTAGCAAGAGCTATAGCTTCTTTAAATTTTCTTTTTTACAAACTGTTTTGAATACTAAGCCTTCCAAAAATTTTAAAATAAGAGTTTATGTTCATCCAATAGCACATTTTAAGTGAAATTTAAACAAAGATTCAAAGACAAAACATTTGTCAATTTTGTGACAAGGCTCATACCTCTTCTTATAGCAGTAGGATATAAGGTGAGAAGAGTTTAAAACCAAAATCAATCAATCAAAGTAAAAAAAAAATTCCAGCCAATAAATTAACTGATTCATTCATGAAGAGTTTGTGAATAATTGGCACATACATAACAGTGATGATGTGACAGGAAAAACAATAAAATGTGAAATCCATTTTCTATGTTTGGTACTTTTCCAGGAATCATGGGATCACAAATC
Organism: Pseudochirops corinnae; assembly: GCA_028646515.1. Lineage (NCBI taxonomy): Eukaryota > Metazoa > Chordata > Mammalia > Diprotodontia > Pseudocheiridae > Pseudochirops > Pseudochirops corinnae. Next base: position 257,925,123 of record CM053586.1, read on the forward strand.
CCACATATGGAAAGGACCTCAGTTACCATTCAGTCCAACACCATCATTTTGATGAAGAAACTGTAGCCCACAGGGGTTAAGAGACCTATCCAAGGTCAAAATCTGACCATCATTTAGGGGCACAACTGCTTGTAAACAGGTTACAGCCAAAGTGAACCCGGACTTGGATTAGAATGAGTGACTAACTGCAATAACTTACATTATATATAACTTTAAGGTTTACAATACAATTTCCTTTTTTAAGGGAAAGGATCAACCTTACTCTCATTGAATTTGGCTTAGGGAAGGAATGACATAAACTCTAAACTGGGTATCTTGCCAAACAGGAGAGTAGGGGGGATGGGGATGAGAGGTAGGATGACAGAGGGGAGGACAGGGTGAGGGGGAGGGTTGCTGGAAGTACACACTTCTGTAAAGGGACAGGGACAGGGA
>CM053586.1:257926054-257957854 GCA_028646515.1 Pseudochirops corinnae
GGGGTGGGATAGGAAGAAGGGACATATAATCAGTCTCTCACAATATGTCCACTGTGGAGATGTTCTACATAATTATACATGTACAGCCTGTACTGAATTGCTTGTCCTTCCAGTAGGGGTAGGTGATGAGAGAGAATGGGAAAGAATCTAGAATTTATAGTTCTACAATCAAATGTTAAAAAAAAAAATATATATATATATATATATATATATATATCATTATTATTATTAACTACATGCAACTGGGAATTAAGATATACAGGCACTAGGGTAGAGAGATCCATCCTGTCCTACCGGAAAGTCAGAGGGGTGATGGGGGAGGACATAGGAGAGAGCAGATTAGGGGAGGTGTTATACAGTGAGATGGTTGTTTTGAGGTGGTGGGTAGGGGAAAAATGGGGAGAAAATTTGTAACTCAAAATCTTGTGGAAATGAATGATGTAAACAAGAAAATAAATAAATTAATTTATTTAAAATAAAAAAACAATTTCCTTTTTTATTTGTAATTTTTGTTTTAACATAGAAGACAAACATAAACAAATACCAGAGCAAACCAGATACAAAATATACTTTCCACAGTTAAGCAATCAGCATAAAAGAGGAGTTGTACATGACCACATAAACTTCTGTAATTTGCCATTCATTAGAGGAAAGGAAGGTTGTATGTTTTAAGCTTAGCCATACACACTTGCATGGCTATATTGTCTACTGACTGCAATATTGTCTATTGAATTTAACTTGAATTTCATTGTTGTTAATTATTGATTTCATTTACATACTTACAATACATGTCTACATTATTCTTTTGGATCTGCCTTCCTCACTGTATTTCTTTATATGCATCTTCCTTTACTTATTTTAATTCTTTGTTTTCATCATTCCTTACTGAAAATTAAGGTTGCATTAAATTAATATGCCACAAGTTGTTTAATAATTGTATAGTTGTGGGGCACATAATATCTTTCCAACTTATTTCTCTTACAAATAGTGCAAAACTCTTTCCCCATAATAATTCTACAAGTCAAGTAGTACAAGTATTATTTCCATTTCATAGACGAGAATACTGAGATTCAGAGAGGTTACATAATCTGATATTGGAAAAACAGCTAGTAAGTGTCAGAACTAGCATTTGGACCAAAATATCTTGACTCCAAATCCAATGCTCCTAATCTGCAATGCTGCCTCTTATACAAGGTCATTTGTGACAGGAAATATCTCAGACTTGGGAAAACCAGCTAGTTTTAGGCGCACTCAAAGTCAAGAGGACAAGGTATAAGTTAGGTAAAAGGGTACTCAGCTACAAAGATAGAGGGTTGTTAGGGTGTTACAGGCAGTCTAGTACCTTGGATAGCTCCTGAAGAGAGAAATTGTTCTAACAGGCTAACCCCATTGAAATCTTTTCTCCTTATACTCTGATTTACACAATTGGTATTGTCCTCTTATTGTGCTATGTGCTTGGAATACATATACAAAAGTGAAACCATTCCTGCCCTCAAGGAGCTTACATTCTAATAGAAGGAGTAACAGCTAAGGAAAAAAAGTTTAGTCTGACTTCCCAGAGACTGTGAGTAAAGCATAAGATAGTCAAATGTCATGCTTTTGCCAGAAAGAAAGATCGTATTTATTTGATGACTTTTCCCATAGCAAGGACAGTAGACAGAAATGATAGGCAGATTCCTAAGAAGGTCCTTATTTCTTCTGGCTTAATGGCTAGATGAACTGTGAAGCATAGACTAAAGCCAATTAGAATAGTGGAATAGGTAAGACTGTACTCATTTACCAGTCTAGACAGGCCAGCCCTGGGGCAAAGTTCCAAAGCTGAGTTGAGTACTCTGATTGTCTTATGCATGCATTCTATATGATTAAGTGACCAAAAAAATATTACAAGCAAATAAACAAAAACATAAGGGTTTGGCAAAAACAAAAAATGTAACGTATACTGGAATAGTTGGGGAAGACTTTATGAGTCTTTAATGGGACTAATGATAAACAATATCTGGATTAATTAAGTGAGAATTAAGTGGGGAGAATAGTATGAACAAAGTTTAGAGATATTCATTAATTCAGTAAGTCAGAAAAAAATCATAGTAGGCATTGGAGAATAATGAGAAGACCATGTTGGTTGAATCAGAGGATATATATTGGGAAGTAGAGGGAGATAAGGTTAGATAGGGAGGGTGGGTCTGGATCAGGAATAGTCTTGAAGGTCAAGCTAATCTTAAATTTTATCCTATGGACAATTGGAAGCCTTCTTATGTTTTCTGTGACAAAAATGGAATTGTATAGGAACATGAATCTGATGGCTTAGTACAGTTTAGGATAGGATGGTGGTGGAGATTAGAGGCAGTAAGGCAGGTACTTAATATATACTTTGCTTCACAAAAAATGTTGTGAGTTCCTTTGACATGTCATTAAGACATCCTTGGTATGTTGAGTTGTCCTTGGTTTCCTTATTTTTGCTTGACAATTTTCAATCCAGGAAGAACAAGGTGGAAATCATGGTAATCACTATAGGGAGAGGAAGAAGAATGATATGTCTACATGGTGTGTGTGTGTGTGTGTGTGTGTGTGTGTGTGTGTGTGTGTGTAATATGTGGAGTAATAAGTGTGTGTGCACAGATGGCTAGACTAGTGGATAACTAAGTGAGAATAAATCGTCCTCCTTTGTCCTCATTTATAGCAACCATTTCACAAGTATGCCCTGGACAATACAAAGGCATATAGCAAACAAACAAACAAACAAACAAAAAAAGGTTTTATGTGCTTTTACACTTGATGCCAGACAATTGGTTTGAATAACATTTGGACTGCTTGTTTTAGTATCATGTAAATACAATCCAGATCTTCCTAAAAAGGTAAATTATTATCTATTCTTCAAGTCCCAACTCAGATACCACTAATTCTATTAATCCTTCCCTCATTTCCCCCATTAGTAATGGCCTTTTCCCTCTCAGATCTTATACAAACTTTGACCTTAGTTCTCTTACTCTCTTTCATCTATAGACAGCTGATGGTACATTGAATAGAGTGCTGGGCCAGGAGTCAGGAAGACTAGAATTCAAATATGGCCTCAGACATTTACCAGTTTTGTGACCTTAGGCAAGTTATTTATTTTTTAAAAACTGTGGTTTTTTTGCCTTTTTTTTTGACAGAGGAGGGCAGGGCAATTGGGGTTAAGTGACTTATCCAAGGTCACACTGCTAGTAAGTCTTAAGTGTCTGAGGTCAGATTTGAATTCAGGTCCTCCTGACTCCAAGTCCAGCGCTCTATTCACTGCACCTTCTAGTGGCCCCAAGGCAAATTATTTAACCTTAGTTTCCTCAACTGAAAAATGGGGGTAGTAATAGAACCTGCATTTCTGGGTTGTTATGAGAATCAAATGAGGTAATATTTGTAAGAGCATTTATCATAATGCCTAGCACATAGTAGGTATTATATAAATGCTTATTCCCTTCCTCTTCACTTATCTGTATATGTATCAGATCCTCTTTTAGAGAATAATATCATTGAAGGCAGGTAGCTATCATATCTAATATTTCTATCTCCCCCTAGACATAGCACAGAGCTCTGAAAATAAGAAGCATTTAATAAATGTTTGCTGAATCAAACCTTTCTGAATTGAAGTGATTTGAAGTAGGAAAAATTTAGCCACAGAGCATCTCAGAAACTAGATAGCTAGATAAATGGATAAAACATTAATTAAACACATGTTTTCTACCAAGCACTATGCTAAGCAATGAGGATACAGTTAATAATCAAGAAAATAGTCCCTGTCCTCAAGGAGTTTACATTCTAATGGAAGAAGACAACATATAAAGGGGAACTGAAAAGAAGAGGACAAGAAGATCACATGTAGCAACAAAGTGGAGATGGCCAAGTAGAGGCATGGAGGTCTTGTTACAGGAAAGGTAAGGTAAAAGCTCACCTGTTAGAGCCCAATGACCCAGAGGTGAAGCATAAAATTCTGATTGGGGGAGGGAGATATGACGAACTTAAAGAGCCATGACACATACCCTCCTTCTGGTAAGGGTAAAGGAATGTCTTCCATATTTATACAACATGCCCCAAATCAGACATGTACTTTGAAAAGAATTGGAGAAAGTTAATAATGGTATGGACAGGATAGCACAGAGAGGGCTATGCATCTTTACAGAATTCTGGTATGATGCCCTTGGGAAATTCTGTTGCTTTAGAATTGGGAGATTCTGACATTAAGAACACATTCATCAATGACTCAGTCTATACAATTTTCCTTTTATCACCAAATCAAGCTGGATAGTGACACCTTGCCAGTGCAGTATTTCAGTATTTTTGACTCAATAAGAAAAAAGACTGATTCCAGATTTAAGGTATTGGGGCAAGGGGGAATGGGACTATCCGGAATTAAAGGAAGAGTACATCTCTCTTTTTCTTCCCTCATAATTTATAGGAAAGCATGGAAAATAAAAACTGGACTATTGGCCCTGCCCCCTTCCCTGCCTTACAAAATTGCCAGGGGAAATGAAAGAGTTTTACTGACTTGCTCCTTTCCCTCACCTGTCCTTGTGAAAAAGAACAATATTGCCCTGGAATCAGTACCTACTCTGGCTCTGTGGACATATACTGTAGTCCTAATCAGCATAACTAAAGAAATCCCTTGATGTAATTCAGGATACCATGATTGAGACTTGTTCATGCTTGAATATGTTTCTATTTTATTGCCCATGACTGAAAAGCTCTTCAGATAAATGGGGTATGTGATAATTAGGGCATTCATGGGAGTAAGGAAGTTCATGACGCAGGCACACTGGGAGACATGGCAGTGTCAGCTTCTCCACGTGGTCCTGTCACCAGGCCTCACTCCTGTTCTCAAAAGCTACAAAAGAGGCTTTGAGTAAGCTTAACAAGCAGAGATGAGTACCTTGTATAATACATATACATACATATATATGAATGTATATATATATATATATAATGCACATATATACAATACATATAAACACATACATACATAAGTATACACATATATGTGTATGTATGTATATATTTTTCCCATAGATTAGCCCAATCCTTGGTTTCTGTTGAAAATGGGAATGCTAATTACAATGATCTTTCCTCTTCTATGGAACAGACAAAGTTCCTATTATATTTGTACTGTGGGTTCCTTTAAGAACTGAATGGATGTCAAATTTAGTTTTATCCAAGTAACAGTTATACAATTGGTCTTGAATCACAAGTGCATTTTACTTTGATCACCAAAAAGCCCCCACTAAGAAGCTATTTCTGAATTGACCTCAAAATTTAGCTGGTGTTTGTGAACTCGAGTGAATATATAAGCATATATAAGCATATCACTGAAAGTGTAGTTGTATAGGTTAATTATTGGAAGTATACCTATCAAGACACTAGCAGTGGAGGAGCTAGGTGGCACAGTGAATAGAGCACTGGCTCTGGAGTCAGGAGGACCTGAGTTCAAATCTGGTTTCAGACACTTAACACTTACTAGCTATGTGACCTTGGGTAAGTCACTTAACCTCAATTGCTCTGCCTTCCCCCCTCCAAAAAGAAAAAAAAAGAAAAAAAAGACACTAGCAGAAAACTGTGGATCACAGATTCTCTTTTCAGGGGCTTCATTAATTAGAGAGGATTGACTCTCCTGGAAGATATTTCTGTTTTTTTATAAAATCCCTATTATGTGTCCAGTATTGTCCAGGCGCTGAGGAAACAAAGACAAAAATGAAACAGTTCCTGCCTTCACAGAACTTATATTCTACTGGGGGAAACAATATGTGTATAGATAAATAAATGTAAAATATATACAGGATCAATTCAAAGTAATTTCAGGGAACGGAGAGAGCACTGACAATTGGGCAGAATCAGGAAGTCTTACATGAGAAGCAGAACCCAAATTGAGTCTTGAAGACAGCTGACAATTATGAGAGGGAAAAGTGAGGAAGAAGGGTATTCCAAGCTGTGAAAAAGCACAGAAGTAGGCCATTTGAATGGGGGAAAAAGTATATAGGCCAGTTTTATTGGAATTTAGAAGGTGCAAAGTAGAGTGATGTGAAATCACTCTAGAAATACGAGTTGAAGACAGATTGCAAAAAGTTTCAAATGTTGATTCTCTAGAGTAGGTAATACTTTATCGCAGAGGCAATAGGGAACCACTGAGCCTACTTATCTTTGTGTTCTAACGTGATGGCTCTCTAGATTTTAATAAAGTTATACACTACTTAAAAATATTCCAAATTTCCTGGTTTGAAGATATTTACCATATATTCAGTACTTCAGAAAATCTATAATTTTGTCTGTGGATCCTCCCTCCACTGACCTGGTTTGCAACATTTTTACCACCTTAATAAGTAATCTTCAGGACTTTGGCCCACAAAATTCATCACCAAGTATCTAATTCTTTACTACTAAATCTCTCTGAACTTAAGTGTATCTTAGGCAAGGTACACAGTCCATCACCAGGTTTTCTTTAGTAGGACCTGCAATAGCATGTAGTAGCCTGGTCTGGGAACCCAGGGTCACCTCTAAATCACAAAGATATATTAGGGTAGCACTTAAATTCAAAACGTTATTAATTTATCAAAACTCAATAGGCAATTATTAAGTCCCTTCTACCCATAAGATACTATGGTAGCCCTAGGTGATAAAATGATGAATAAGGTATATTCACCCCCTCAAGCAGCTTGCAATCCATTTGGGGGAGATAAGTCAAGTATATAAACAATTAGATTATAAATTAGAATATGATAAATGCATTGATGTATATGACTTACTATAAGAATTCTTTTTTTAAAATTGTATTGTGAATTATATTCTGCTACCGCGTTACTCTGATACCTTTTTATTGTGTGGAAGTGACTCTGTATTTTCTCAAGTGTTATATCAATGGAGGGTAAGCACCGGTAGGTATAACCATACTACAAAATCTGTGGGTACAGTCCCAGCAGTAGACTGAGTCTGCTTTCTGAGAACCAACATAGCTAAGTATGGAGAAGTTCCTCACCACTGGTTGTCTATGTGATGATGAATTCTTTGGTTACGGCAACCTATAAAGCAAAGAGAAATACAAAATAGTCCTCAGGTTTGTTCAACCCCCTTCTCCTTCTACACTGATGGTAGCAGAGTACAGAAAAGGAGACAGAAAGTGCTAAGAATCTAGACAGTCCATAAACTTTAACTTGATTTCATACTAAATAACAAAATCCTTGTCCAAGGATCAGTGAGTGAACCTACTACTGAAAGAGTTGCAAATGATTAGAATTAGTAAAAAGAGAAGGAATCTTAATTAGAGATGTATTACATACAAATTTAAAAAATAAATCCTGAGCTATTTTAACAAGTAATTGATCATGAAAAAAATGGATAATAGACAAGAAAAAAATATCTTTATATATTAACTTTATACAGAAATTTAATGGACATATAAGGAAACCACAAGAGTCTAAAGAGTGGGTTAGTTATCAAACCCTTGACTCATTTGCCAAGTAGAGAGAGAAAGCATTCAGTCACATATTTTAAGAGCTGGAAGTAACCTTAATGTCTACCATATTTATGTATGAATGATGTTTGGGAATTAAAAACATATTTGTGATGAAGATACAAGGGGCTAAAAGTATAAATAGAGAGATGACATATTTTAGTTTATATCTCTGTGATGATGGATGGAGATTGAAGTTGTTTGGTTTAGCAAGAGAGTTATTTACTCCCTCTTGGGTGATCTCCTGCCCCCTCCCACATAAGTAGAACTACTCTTTCCTAGCTCCTCTCCCAGGTGTCCCCTGAGAAAGACTTTTCCCTTAGTTAACCCTCTCATTTTACCCCTCATGGTATGGCAGGGAGGAAGAGAATTTGTGAACAATTGCCTCAGAACAGCTTAGAGAGAAAGCATCTCTACCAAATCTCTGTTCTCATCTAGTATCACTACTAGGATTAATCTTTTCCCAGAAGAAATCCATCCAGATTTAGGTAGTTTAACATTTTTCTGATTTGAGGGGAGAGTCATAAAATGATCTATCAATAATAATCTTTTTGGTTCATCCTGAAATTCAAGCTGAACGAGAACCGCAATGATTTGGAGAGATAATTTCTTTCTCTCTAGGGAAATGAAACAGTTGTTAAATTTCTTTCCCTAGAACAAAGGCCTTCGTGCCTCTGTTTCCTCATCTGTGCAATGAGAGGTTTTCTCTCAATGGTTTCTAAAGTCCCTTTTAACTCTAGATCTATGATTCTAAAATCCTCTGTCTCTTTCTGTCTTTGGTCTGACCATGATGTTCCCTTGCTAACAGAAATTTGAGTGGCTCCTTATTACCTCTAGGATAATAAAAATAGGTATATAAAATAATAAGTATAAAAAATAAAATAAGTGACAAACTCCTCTGTCATTTAAAGCCCCTCTCAACTTATCTCCAATCTTCCTAAAATGATTTTGCATTGTTATTCTTTATACAGTTGATGTTCTAACCAAAGCAGACTTCTTGCTGCTCATGCTACACAACATTCCATCTCTCACATCTGTGCTTTTGCATAGGTAGTACCCCCTGATTGGAATGTCCTCTCTTCTTACTTGAACCTCTTGAAATCCATAGGTCCCTTTGAAGCTTCCTGCATGAGACCTTTCATGGCACACACACACACACACATATATATATATATATACATGCACACATATGTATACACACATAGATGTTTTGTATTAACTTATCTATGTGCATAACATTTCTTCCTATAGAGTGCAAGACTCTTGAAGACAGGGAATGTGTGTGTATGTGTGTGTATGTGTATGTGGTTGTATCTCTTGTACCTATACACATTTACTGAACTATAGTGTAAGCTTAATAAATATTCACTAAACTGAATGTTTAAGTCCCTTGTTTTACCTGTTTCATTTAACTAAAAGAATTCTTTATTTTCATTTATTTATATAATTGGCTAGGTGAACATCTGTTCTTTTTTCTGTCCTACTTTTTAAAACCTGACATGACTTTCTGTTCTCTCTAAACTCTTCTCCCCTTTACACATTTCATTTCTGCTTCCAGATGCTTCTTTGCTTGGGAGTTGTCAGTTCTATTAAATCTGTATAGGTATATAGTGTAAAAAGAGTAGCTTATCTAGATATGTCAGCACTGAAGCTTTGGTACTGCCATTTTAAAACAAAAGCAGCCCTAGGAATTTCCAGGAGGAACATCAGCATGTCAAATGATGTTCCTTGTCTGAGACTGTTAGTGCTCTCCTGGAAACAGCACATTTTGTATGTAGAAAATATTGTGAAATAGAAGCCACAGGAACTGAAAGAAATGATAGATAATCTAAGTTGTCTTTTTTTTTTTGCACCATCTTCAATTCTGAGGTATTAGAACAGCAATAGTACTGTATTATTAATGTATGCAATACAACTGAATGAGAACATTTGTTTAATAATTCTGTTTGTAACTTGACAATTATGTCCTACATCTGAAAATGTGGACAATAGTGACAGGTAAACAGGAAGAATGATATCCAGGACACCCCTTTTGTTACTTGAGCCCTGCAGAATGAGATTACTATGTATACCATGAAATGCATTGATATTCAAACCCTGTCTCAGTCATTTACTTGGAGATCCTGAGCAAATCACTTCGCCACTTCATGCCTCTGTTTCCTCATCTGTGCAATGAGAGGTTTTCTCTCAATGGTTTCTAAAGTCCCTTTTAACTCTAGATCTATGATTCTAAAATCCTCTGTCTCTTTCTGCCTTTGAACATATGATGAAATCAAGTCTGCAATTACTATTTTGCTTTAACTTCTTTATATCTTCTAGTTTAGCTACTGGCAAAAATGCCCATACTCACATGATTCAAGGATTATGTTAACTATTAGAAAGATCTTTGGACAAGAGTTACCTGTTATGAATATCAGTTAAATAAATGTTAATATTTCAAACTAAAAACTCTATGATTCTTATCACCCACTGCCTTAGTACCCACCTTTGATGCTTCAAAATCACTGTCATCCAGGAAGCAGAAGGAAGACCATTCATTTTGTGTTTTTGTCCCTTTCATGAGTTTCTATGGCAAAAACAAACAAAAATGTTACATGATATGAACCATCCTGGGGATTACCTGATAAAGAAAGGTATGGGTGTCTCCTAGAGGCCAATCTGCTACTCTCAATTGTTTATTTATTATATATACCCTCAATAATTTATTTGTGTAGAATGTACCATTGACAATACATTCACATGTATTCATTAATTTTATTCACACAGCAGACTTTGGCGGGGGGGAGATCATCAGCAAGTATCATCTCTGTCTCCAATTTAAAGAGTATGTACATGGCTACTCAGGTAGCAAGTGACAGAGCCAGAACTCAAACCTAACTCTTCCAATCCTTATTTTTCTACTCTTCCCATGATGCCATGCTGAGCCAATATTTAGACACTTCAGGCAGAAGGAACTCTTCAAGATGACATATTCTGGTGAGCCAAAATTCAGACACATTGTGGTCTTTTTCTCTGCTTGATCACTGGTGCTTGGACAAGAATGCTTTACTATGCTCTTCCTGTGGCATGAGGTCCACCTGACCTCTAGGTACTTATCAATGACTTATATGAAAGGTAATACAAACATAGTGAAAAGCAATCAAGAGAATACAGCACATCTGGCATCTCAGTCTCTCAATTTTTTATTTTCCATGAAACTATGAAGTATGGATTCCTGCGAGTCTTTAAGTGACTCATACCAATGAAGGCGGTGATAGATTGGACCAAAACACCATTGGAAACATCTTTGTCAGCAGGGAGCAGAAGTTACATTAATTAAAATGTTCTAAGAAGGTACAGGGTGCTCTCCAACTAGTGTCATAGCTATTTTCATCCTAATTAAGTGTGTTCTCTCCTTACATCGTATGGAGTAGGGAGACAGCATTATACAGTGTGGAATTTCCTGAAATGGGACTTACAAGCTCCTCAGAGACTGCAGCAATTCAAAGAAGAGTCCTGAAACTAGAAATTGATACTTGAGAATGTTTGGTTGAGAAAACTATTGTTATTCTTCAGGCATATTTATTTATTGACATTCTCTCTACTTCTTCCTCCCCCTCCCCCCCTTCACTTTGTATGGAGTGTTCTTTATTAGGGGGAAAATGAAAGTAGGAAAAAGGGATTTGATAGTTATTTTGAGGGGGGGAAGAATTAGGAATTGGAGGTGGAAAGATGAGAAAAGTGAGAGGCTTTGGTTATTGTGAAATCTGTGCCAGCTATAGTAAGGATGGCTATGATTTCATGGGCATTATTCTCCCCATACAAGAAGACTGAAGATTATGGTGAGAGTGTCATAGTCAGGAAAGGAGTTGAGATCCTGGCAGATATGGTATTGTTCTAGGGATAGCTGAGGACTGCAGACTTCTACAATTCCTAGACAGAGATCCAAATGAGTCCATTATTGTCCTAGTTTTAGGGTAATTTAGTGACTCACTAGGGAAGCTTATTATTTTCTCTTTGGGCTCTGAAAACCTAATAAAGCTGCTGAGCCATCTCTTCACTGTGCCCTACTCAGAGAGCTTGAGTCCAAATCAATGGAATCAAGTGCTAGTTGAACTGACATGTTGCCTTTAGGAGTCAGTCTAGCAAGAGTTATAGAATCATTCATTTAGCTTTTGGCTCTAGAGTTGTGTTAATGAGTAGCCATGATTTTCACTATTGGACAGGACAAGGTAAATTGGAATAGGTTGGGGAAAAGGAGGGCAGACTAAGCTTCTCTAGACCTCATATTTTCTTCAAGGTGTAGACCTCCAAACGATGACTGTGTGGCTCTTCTATTACATGTGTTGACTGATTAGAGTGAAATAAACTCAGTCTAGTGAAAATGTAGAGTATCCTTTTCTAGTTAGTACCTCTAAAAGATATTTCTTTGATAAGAAAACAAAACTAAAGTAGCTGATATGATAGATCTTAGGTAAGGTAGATTTTTAATATTGGGGATATCAAAAGATTTCTTGAAGACAGAAGAACACAAAAATAGGAAGGGCTTATATCAGTGCAGACAGAGTGAATGTTCAAAAGAAGAGAAGACTTAAAATAGTTTCCCAAATTAGGTTGTAAGCTTATTGAGCCCTATGAGAAAGCAGTAAGTCTTAATAAGGCCTAGTTCTACCATCCATATATATAGTTAGTTAACACTCTCTAGAGCAGAACATAGAAAATGGGAATATGTCATACACATTAATCTGGATGTGTAATTCTGTTAATTAAAAGGCCAATAAGCAGGCAGCTTAATAGATAACTATATCATAGATTACTCTAATCAGTTCAACATATTGATCTCTGAGCATTCTCAATTTGTTTATTTGAATAAAGTTTATTCTTTTTTAATTACTTTGCCAATTTATAGTCTGCATTCCATGACTTTTGCTGTATTCCTTCATCTGTAGCTTCCCACTGCAGGAAAATTTCTTCTGTCATTAAGGCTGGACTGGTTATCATGCATAGTTTAATATGATCAAAATAATGTTGACCGACTTTATGTTGTCAGATAAAGTTGTGGTTATGGATAGTGGATAAAGAGATGCAAAACAGTTATAAGGGGGATTTTGCCTGAATTCCATATAAATACATCTAAAAAATTGTGAAATAGAATCTACCAGCTCAAACTAATGAGCACAAAACTGCATTGATTTGGCCCAGGGTGGACAAATAGAACATCTGGCATATTTGGCACCAATGACACAGCTGGCATTGTTGGAACCGTTTCTGCAGAAGGTACAGATGCAGAAATGGGAGAATTGGTACAAACAGTGCAGATGGAACAGTTGGAACAGATGACAGTGGGCAGAGCTGGCGATGCTGGCACAGGTGTCATAACCTCAACAGCTGGCACAAGTTGTGACAATCCTGGGATTTCTTAGTACAAGGCACATGTTCATTTTGGCTTTGGCTGCAGAGAGATAAGAGCATTTTATAATTAGTAAATGTGCCATTTAAAAAAGAACTTTTTTTCCCCATCCTTAAGGACATCCACCTCCAACTGTTAAAGCTTGGAATATAGAACATTTTTGCAAATTATAATTTCCCTGAGAAAGTCACAATTGATAAATATAGATTTAATAAAAGGTAATTAGACATTTTATTCTCATATAGGTAATAATCATGAATAGGATTTTTCCATACAAGAGTTATTTTGCTTTTTTTTTTTTTTAAGGGTCAGATCTTTAGACTAATTGTGAAGAGGAAATGAGTTTTGTCTTAAAACTGTATCTTTTTTAAATAACAGATTAATGGGTTGTATTTTTCTAAAGTATAATGAGTGCTTCACAATTATATTAAATTTTCTGTAGCATCACACTTGCAGAAAGAATGTAGAATTGGAAAAGTGTCTTCATAACTCATTAACTCTGATTGAAAAGAGACAACAAATGCTGAAAGACAAAATATGGAAAACCATATTGGTGTCAACTTCAAATATACTACTATTTGGGTCTTGACAACTTTAATTTTTAAATGGTATAATATGGACTTTATTTTTAAAAACGCTGTTCTCTTTTTCTGAAATTCATTTTAATATCATTATCACATTAAAGTAACTTTCTGGCTACTACATTCAATATGAAGATAGACCTCTATGTTCTTAGCAGAACTGATAAAATAATAAAATGATTTGAACGTTTGAACATTTGAACCATTAGAGGTTTGGACGGGAAACTGCTATTGTTTCCTGAGATTATCATTGTATTTAAAATAGATACAAAAGTATATATAGACCCACACAACTATCTTGCAGTAATTTAAATAACCTATGAGCTAGTTGGGAAAGAATTATGCCATAAGAAAACTCTAAGTGACAAGAATCATAGCTCTAAGTTCATCATCTAGAATAAAATTGACTTTCTATCGTTTGGAAAATATGAATGAATGTCACAAGTCCCCAGATTTTTTTTTTTGATCTCTTGTATTAACCAACTCTCTCCTACCCAGGAGAAATCAAAGAAATTTAAAACATTTTAAAACATGTAGCTTGTCTTTGAAGAGCCCTGAGCTGAGCTGTGTTTGTGAGGCAATTTCCTTTCACTGATGAGAACCTAGCAAAATCCATAGCTGAGAAAGAGTAGAGTGAAATCCTCAAATTCTATTTCCTTTCATCAAAATGTGGCTTCAGGAGATCAAAACCCATCAGATCTTCAGTTTTCCACTAAGCAAAATGGGGGGAAATAAGGCAGCTTCTACTCAAAGGAATTGAAATGTGATAAAATATTTTAAATATTCTTTGTGTAGAATTGTGGTTAAGTGGAAGGAGCTATGGATTTGTTATTAGAGGATGAGAGTTCAAATCCCCATCCTGTTACTGACCATATATAGGATCCCAGTTACTCACTTTCTCTTGACTTCAGGTTTCTAGGTTATAAAAGGAAGCATTTTGATTAGACAGTCCCTTCCAGCTCTAAGCTTAGCTTTAGAAAGCACTACATAAAGATGACTTATTTCTTAGGATTTCTATAAGTACAATTTTTTTTTTCAAATAGGGAGAATCCCATAGAATTCTCAGAGACCATAAATTATAGGTAAGTTACTAATTGACCGTTACCATTGGTAAAGGGAGTTTCTGTACCAGGAATTTCCTATCCCAGTATGAAAAGTATAGGCCGAAATAAATGAGTGAATAAATATTCAAATGTAGTGTATGTATATACGTATATCAAAAAGAGTGATGACTTTGGAGTGGAGAGGGAAAATCTGAATTCAAATTGTGGTTCTACTATTTATCTGTGTCACCTAGGTCAAGTTACTTCCTCTCTCTAGGTCTCAATTTCTTCCTCTGTAAAGTGAGAGGATTAACCTAGATGAACTCTCTGGTCTCTTCTGGCACTAAATCTATCATCTTATGAATTATATTGACTATTGTTTTGAAAATTGGATCTCTTAGGATATATGTGTGTGTGTGTGTGTATGTGTGTATATATATATATATATATATACACACACACACATATTTTTGCCCTCCATTTTAATAAACCAATTATTTTTAAACATGTTTTTTTTTTTAAATTCTGCTTTATTATAGCCTGTTGTTAAACTAATTTATTTTATCTTTGGTTATTTAGCATTTCACTTCTGCCCCCCAACTGCTCTTTACCTCTCAATTGAACTGGCAAAAAACTGCTTCTGTTTTAAACAGATAAAACACCTTAATTTGTTATCTGTAGCTTTAAGACCCAGGGGGACTAAGAGCCAGAAGAGTTGGGAAGAGGACTCACTGTTGCCTTTGGGTAAAGCCTTGATGACAGATGTCTCTGTTTAGGTGAGCAGACTAGAAATTTCTGCCCCATTCTTCTTTCTATTTGGTTGAAAGTGCAGCTCCCCAGCTGACATTCACAAAGTATCTCTTCTGATTGACACCTGCCCTATGTGAATGATCAGTCCAGGATGGAGTATAATGAGGGCAATTTGGCATTGGAGAGGTGGGACAAATCTTTGCTGGAGTGAGGAGGGGGAGGCGGAGATATATTGCTACCCTTTTCAGTCTCTGCCTTCATCAGGAATTAAAAAATCTAAACACTAAAGATGCAATCTGCTGCAGTGATTTGATTCCTCTGTCATTGTCTCTGCCTATGCTGATTGCTAAACACATTGAACTTTCCAATTTATTGGCGGCTCATCTTATGTAAATATTCTTTTCCTTCTCTTTGCTCCAAGACACCATGATGTGCTTTAATTCCACCCTTCAAACAGTTGTTCCCCATTATGCCTTTCTGCAGTCCCTGGAGAACTTTGGAATGATATGTGAGCTGGAGTTTAGGGGGATGAGGGGTGTGGGCAGGGAATTCTTTCATGTGGGGCAGCTTATCCTCTGTGCATATGGCAACCTGGGATACATTTTCCCCCCTAAGCTTTTAAAATAAATCTGTCATTTTTGGAGAGGTGGTGAACAGAAATAAAGCATATGCTATCTAAAGCAGTTTTAAGATGCAAAAAACAAGGCAGTAAACTTTGTATTTGGTTCTAGGACTGGGAATGATTTGCATTTAGATTGTACCTCCCTTTACACTCTTCCACATTCACATCCTCTCATTTAGTCAGACTTTGGGTTCTTGGTTGATGGACACTAAGACTCCTCTGCACCATGTTTCCTTTCAGGGGTTGTATGTACATGTCAGTGCTAAGATGTAGACAAATTGAGTGTGGATGAACGCAGATACCAATTTTCCTTCCCTAAACCCCATTGCATAAAATTCAGAACTCATGATGTAGCTTTTAAAAACTTATTCTTTGGGGGCAGGGATGGGCGAGGGGCAGGAAACAAAGATAGGGAAGCAGAAGTAGAGGCAGGGACTGAAGGAAGAAAGGGAGACTAGGTTGAGGATGAGAGATAACCCGTGTGACTTTTTCTTTTTGGAGAAGATTGGGGAAAGCACTTATAGTCAGGAAATCCTGGGATCAAATCCCTCCTCAAATATTTACTCCCATTCTTTCAGCCTTAGTTTCCTCATCTGTAAAGAGAGAGGAGTTAGTCTCTGTGACCTTCAAGGTCCTTTTCAGATCTACATCTGCAATCCTATATTTCTAGTGATAATTTGACCACTGTTTTTCATTATTATTTGGAAACAGTCAGAATGAACCATTTTGAACAAAAGGAAGACTTGGAATCAGGAGACACCTACACTTGAATCTTGCCTCCATCACTTACTAGGTGTATAACTATGGGCAAGACAAAATTCCCTAAATCTCAGTTTCTTCATCTTTAAAATGGGGCTAATTATTATACCACCTACCTCACAAGGCTAGTGTGAGAGTTGAATGAAAGAATGTGTACAAAGAACTTTGTAAGCCTGAAGGTGTCATAAAAATTTTGTTATTATCACAATACATTATCTCATTTAACCTTCATAACATGTATTTTTACGTCTATTTTAAAGATGGGAAAACTGAGACAGATGAAACAACTTGTTTGATACCACATAGCTAATCAGTTGCAGAGTCAAAACCCAGGTCTTCTGGTGAAAATTCATTTGCTTTTCACATTTTTACCATACAGTGCTTTGCTGTACTTAATGGTCAGATAACAAAGCTTATTTCTCTAATAACTTATATTTATGTGAGACTTGCTAGTTGAGTCTTTCCTGATATAGAACCAGCAAGAGAATAGAGATTTAATGTACAAACCCACTTTCTAAAGCTACAGGTCTGATATCTACCATTGCTTATGTGAACAAGCAGATTAAGAATCGTCGCATTTACTTTTGAATTAAACAGACTAAAAACTAACACCAAAGGGAATAGTGTCACCTGTCAGTCTCCATCATATCACTTTTAAGCCCCCATTCTCACATGAGGACTTCCCATTCTTTCCCTGTTTTTCTGTAGAATCATCAAAGGATTATTAATTTTTGTATACACATTTTCTGATATAGCTCTTCCTGTAGTCAGTATCCCAAGGGACATGGTGGACTTTATTTCCTTGAATGAGGACTGATATCCATCTGTCTGAGTTGTACTTTTCCACAGCATGTATTAGGATCACCTTTTATTCCACAGGGCCCAAGAGAGTAAATCTAGATTTCAATCCTGTTTTTATTCACACCTGCATTGACTATCTGTATTTGGGTTACTGAGTGGTCATTTAAAATAAATGAAATAGCTAGAATAACTGTTTGTGGTCTGGTTATTTCAAGTCATCTTCACAACCAAATTGTATCAATTGGTTGGCAGTATCTACCCAGACTGCAAATGGTTGGTCTGGGTATTTCAGGCATCTTAACAACCAAATGGATTCAACTGTTCTGCTATCTGATCCATTATCTGGCAATTCACAGTAGTGATTATCCAACAATGCCTGGTTTTTGATTGATTCGTGTGCCATGTAGACATGGCCTAAGTCCTACTTCAGATCATTTGTAAAATAATGGGATGAATGAAAATGAAGCAAAATATCTGCAGACACTTAGAGGATAGCATAATCCTCAAATATGAGTTGTGATAAAAGAGTGCAAAGAACAAAGCATGCTAAACCCGAATGAATTTGCCAGTAGATATCTATTATTAAATTCAAGATGATGAGAAGATTTTATGCACCTAGATATTTTATGGAAGTTCCAAGTGATTTATTCTTTGTATCAAGTCATTTCTTTAATTCTACTCTTGCATTCTTTAAGTTCTATATGATTAGTGGTTACAAAATAGCATTCATCTTATGATATTGTTCTGGTCCCAATTAATAATAATTAAAGCATTCTTGATATTAAAGTATCTTATTTTAAGTATTTTAAGTAAATATTTAAAAATCATCTTTGCCTAATTAATTTACTTTGGATGATATACATGGCAAAGCACTTCACCTTGTGTGTGAATTGGATTTCAGGAAGGCAGAATTGCACAAAGTCATCAGCCTCACTTTCTCTTCCAGAGTCATTGAAGTCTAATGGCAAGACAAAAATGATGATGATGGGCATTGGTCCAGTATATAGTGGATGACCTTGGTGTTTTCAATAGCTGGCCAAGTTCTAAGCACTCTACGGTGCCTGCTTCAGCAATCTCCTTGACCATTGGAACAAATTGTTCACATCTACCCATTCCACCAGGGTAAGTCTTCACATGCTTGGAGTAGACATTCCCTGATCAGGCTAGATAACCTCTGAAGTTCCTTCCAATATTAAATCTACGATTCTACGACCATGGATTTTCTATTAAAAGGACTGAAGTGTCATTAGGTCTTCCTATAGTATTTTTGTTATTTGGGTTTCAAATGCTTATTTATTAGTAATTTATTAGTAGCATCATCAAGAAATGGAAAGACATTGCTGTTATGGTATTAAAGCAATCCAGAAAAGAAGGAGGATTTACAGATAGAGCAAAGCTAGGGTGACTTATGAGAATCATTGAGTGAAATCACAGGAATTATACCAACCCACTGTATTTAGTTTTGTCTGGCCTACTCATGATTTGTCTATCCAGTGGCAGGAGAGGTTGGTTCACTATAGCTTAGTGCAGAAGTATCAAACTCTAAGCTTGGGAGCATGGGGCTGACACAATTGCCTAGCAAGCAGAATTAGATTAAAATGTAATTGGGAAATGTTTAACAAAAGAAATAAAAATGTAATACAACATAGACAATGTTAGTTTGTGGTTTTCTAAGTCAATATTTATTTTTGAATTTGACACCACTAGAATATTGGCTTCATATCCTTTCATCTCCCTACCTATAGATCCCAAAGTCCCCTGAATCTTTGGATTTAGAACCGGTCAGTTGCCTGGACTGAACTGGTTGCCTGGGATTCAGCTAAACAAACATGTGTACCTTTACATCCCCAGACCAAATCCTGGACATATGGATGACAGTGATGTTCAGAGTGAGCATACCTTATGTCCTTTGTGTATGAAATGGTATTTCGAGAGCAGTCTGTATATTATCAATACACTTTATAGTTAAGGCAACTTAGTCTGAAAACTTTGTCTATATTCTTCAAAATCCCTAATCATGAGTATCAATAAGAATAAAAATAACAAAAAAATGGGAAAAAAATCCAATGGATAGGTTACAATCTGTAGTGGTGAAGGGACTAGAAATGTTGATGAAATCATATACTTTGAAGCACCAAAGAAAATATTACCTCTGTATAACTTTGAAGAAACTTGGACATATAGCAAGTAAAGGCAAAATTAGAAATTACTTTCTTGTGCAACACATATTTGATACTATCATAATTTTCTAATGAAATACATATGAGCACCACTCACCTGATGCTTGAGTTGTGTGATATAACACACTGGAGCAGGAAGTAGAAGACCCAGGGGAGTTTCAGCCCTCTAACTAATTAGCCAATGTGCCCATAGTCACACAGTTAATAAGTAGTTGGGAGCTGCTATTTGAACCCATATCCACTGCAAGTCCGAAGTTGTTGTCACTTCTCTAGGTTGATTTTAACTAGATAGTTAATAATAACAATACTACCTGTAATGACACACTTGTGATTTGTTAGCAAGGGAGCATTAATTTTTCTCTTTGTACTCCTACCCAAGGACTAAGAATAACACACTGGAAATCAGGGTGCTACAAGGGAAAGAGCACAATGATCCTGTTAGAGAGCTGAGGCTGGAATCCTGCCTCTGATGTTGAGTTCCTTTGTGACCTTGGGCAAGTCAGTTGGACTTCATGCACCTCAGTTTCTTCACTTATAAAATAAATGGGTTGGACTAGAGACCCTGGAGTGTCCTAGCTCTAAACCTGTGACCATAATTTTTGAAGCCCTACTGCCATAATTATAATATTTCTCCTTTTTCATAAATGAGCCTGGCTTTGCTCTTCAAACAACTTTTCTTTCAGGATCAGACCAGAAAAAAAAAACCCACAACAACATAGAAAGTGACTAAGATATATGACTTAGGAACTACAATCTGTTCAAAACTCCATGATGAAACTTTTTTCCAGTTAGAAACAGATTTCCTTTGGGGATTATCCTTTTAATATGCTCAATTTCCTCCTCCCTTCAAAAGGGTTTCTTCACTTAACTTTGCCATTTTATAATCTGTCCCCTCAGAGATATCTGTTTTTAGAAGGTGATTGGCCTTTTATATTTTCTCTGAGCATTCAAAAACACAGTGAAACAGAACAATTTTAGAATAAAGATAATTTAGGAAAACCAGAAAACAATAGGCCAAAAGGAAGCTAATAAAGTTTGCTCAGAAATGAATTAAGAGATGAGAAAGGTGGCTAGGTGGTTCAATGAATATAGTGCTGGTCCTGGAGTTAGGTAGATCTGAGTTCATATCTTGCCTCAGACACTTTGTGACCCTGAGTAATTCACTTAGCCTCTGTTTGCCTCCATTTCCTCATCTGTGAAATGAAATTAATTAATAGCACCCAACTCCCAGGGTTGTTGTAAGGATTCAATTAGACACAATTTGTGAAGTGCTTTGCAAACTTTAAAGTGTTATATAGATGCTAATTATAATTATTTCAAGGAAGGAATATTGAGAAATGGTTAGAAGTTGTATTTCTGCTTGAAACCTTGTAGATTGCTGCAAAATACTTTTTTTCTTAAAAAAAAAAGCATTGTCAGCAACCAGTTAATTGCAGATTAAATACACTTGAACACATGATCAGGTTATATTATATCATGGGAAATACAAGAAAGCCACAGTAACAGGCAGGAAATTCCACTACAAATAAAATCCTATTTGATAAATCATGTCATCCTTGTAGAAAAGATAGATGTGAACTGGATGATAGTACCATTAGGGCTAGGTGAATCTGGAACTGGTTGAATGACAGAGAAGAAATTGGGATGGAGATAGAGACTTGGGAGTCATCCACGTAGAGATAGTAACCAAATAAATAGGAGAGAGATAATATAGACTAAAGAAATAAGAGGATAGGACCTTAGAACATGGCCATGTGTGAAGTGGGTAAAGGAAGGAAGAGGGCACAGAAAAAGAATTGTCGAGGAGGAAGGTGAAGAGCTAGGAGAGATTAGTGTCCACAGAAGCGAAGGGAGGAGACCATATTCATGAGGTAGGATAGGATGATTCATAATATAAAATGTCTTGAGGAGGTAATGAGGAGTTAGGAAAATGCCATTAGAATTCATGATTAAGAGATTATTGAGGATTCTGAAGGGATTAGTTTGGTAGAGTGGTGGGTTTGGAAATTTGACTGTAAGAGATTTCAGAGTGGAAGAACAGTGTGGTAAAATCAGTGAAAGGAAGGAGTTAGGGTATAGCTGGAGTAGATTGGAAAGGGTAACCATCAAGGGAAATTTCATTTCTTAAGGATAAGGGATCCCAGACTATGTTCATAGGCAGAAAGGTAGGGAATCAATGGATAGAGAGAATTTGAAGATGCAAGAAAGAAAAGTGTGATAAATGAGGTTTCAGAGGAGACAGGAGGGGAATTGGACCAAGGACACATGTTGGGTAGAGCCACTTCTTCTATTGATCCAGGAAGGAAAGAGTAGAGAAATCTGTGATCTTTGCAGAGCCATCCTTGTTTGGGCCCTGGTTAAAAAGTTTTGATATTTAGCATTATTGTTTGGATCTAAGTTTTGATTGACTATCTTAACTTTGACCATTTCTATGGCCTATCATTCTCCCTTCCTCTTCTCACTCTCTTCACAATGACAAGCTGACTTTGTTAATTGCTGCCTTCCGTAATTGTTCCATCTCCAAATTGGCTGGATTAGGAAGAGACGCAGCTGTCCATCAAAATAGCTTAAAGTGACTGAAACAGTTATCTCTTCTCTCTTCCCCCCTCTCTTATCTCTCCCAGCAATCCAGTTGGAGAAAGTTAAGTAATTATAGTTTCTGAGTCTATTGGACCAGGAAAGGTGTAGAGAAAGGCCATGGGAATCACTGTGAATGTTGTTGACTCTGAACATGCCCATTTATAACCTGGAAAAGAAGAGTAAACAGCATGTTAATTAGATTTGCAAACGATATGGAGTCAGAAAGTGTTGCAAACACAAGTGAATAAAGAGAAATGATGTGTAGAGTTTCTGAGGTTAAAAATATGGAAAGGATCAAGCAAAATGAGAACTGGGCAAATATAACCAAATACTTTTAGGAAAGAAAAGAATCTGTAAAAATGAGCACCAAGAGAGTAGAATCCAGCAACCAACAATGCCAGAGAAACCTGGGGTATAGTGGGCAACAATTGGATGTGTTTACAACATTGCATAGCAGTTAATGTAATTTGGGTCTGTAAGTGTAGTGACTTTGTATCTTATAGGAGAGGTGGTAATAATTTAGTTGAGTAGACAGAAGCACACCTGGACTATTCTGCTCAGGACTTAGTACCTTGGGAGAAGAAAGATGTAGAATAACTGGAGGGAGAGCAACATAAAACTACCAAGGTGATTAAGAGGAGGTGGACTGATTTATGAGGAAAACTCATTGTGTGTTTTGGCATCTAAACAGAACCACAAGTAGGACGCAGAATTCTGCCTAGGAGATTTTCCTGATCTGATATCTCTAAGCATCCATGTTTGAGTGGGAATGCCATACTTGGCATAAAGGCACATGGTTTTGAATGATGCCTAAACAAAAGTGAGAGGCAACTTGGCCACACAGCATGGAAAACTTGAGACAAATGAAAGCTATGAGATTGTGGAAGTATGTTCTTGGAGGAAAGAAATGATAAAATGAGTGCCATGATTGAAACAGGCCATTCAGTGTAATTCAACAAACAGTATATTAGGTACATGTTAGGAGCTGGGGGTACAAAACCCAAATGAACATTTCTGTCTTCAAGGAGCTTACGTTCTACTTTGTTATCTTATTTTTCCTTACTGTCACACTTTTTATTCCAAAAATTTTCACAGAGTCTTTCTTATGACACTTAGAATTGCATAAACAATGAGCTTTGGAAGGAATAAAGTGGGATGGATTTTTTAAAATCAATAACACCAAAACAACTCTTTACCCCTTATTTATGAAACATGAATTAAAAATAAGTATACACTTGTCTTTTGCATTGGTATTTAAAGCTATCTTACTCTTTAGAGTGATCACCTTTTAATTTATTTTCCTTCTAATCCCCCATTTCCTTCTGTGTGGAAGGTACTTTTTCTGAAATTGTCAAAGGATACAAAGCTACCTCACTAAATTGTCATAAAGCTCAAGCCAGAAAAGGGATATAAAGCCCTTTAAACTTTACAGCATAGTTTAATGACAGTTATACTTTGCAAAAGCATGAACATTCACAATGCATACAAATCAAACAAAAGCTCAAAAGTCATTCCATGCTCTCTAGTTCCTTGTAGTATGTCCCTCAGACCTGGACATCTGGCATAGCTTCCTTCCTAAGATGCAACTTTTTATTTCATAAGGCCATTTTTATTTGAATTTAGTACATAGTTCTAGATGTATGCTTGTGTCAGACAATTTATTTTTTTCATCTCTTTGGAGTGTTCTATAAAGTCTGGAAAAAATAGTGGCCAAAGGCATATATTAATCTGTTAAGTTGTGTGTATGTATAACTTGAGGGTAACATCTAACTTCAGTATTCATCTCTGAGTCTGATGAAAAATCTTGAAACAATAAAGGAGATGCAGCATCTTGTCTTAGCTAATGAGGCTAATTTGTTCTTAAAATACAAGTTGCTGAGATTCCTAAATTAAAATGCATTTTTCTTGATATGAATATGGAAGATATAAATACAGAAAAAATGTGTGCTCTATCTGTCTGTGTCTTTTATATTTCATTTCAGAATACATTCTTGGATGAACTGTTTAGAGAGATAACTATTCAGTAAATTCAGGGAATCTTTATTCCTGAATTTAAGTGCATGTATCACCTTATGGAAAATACCCAAGAAAGGCAAATAATTGTGTTTGTTTCACCAGAAGAAAAGAAGATGAGATATTATTCTTTTGACCTGGAGGTCACCGTATTCATTGTTTGAGACTATTCATTAAGTATTATTGACCCTCAGCTTTCTTATCTAGAAAAATGAAAAGGAGAGAGTGATGCTGGTAAAGTCCTTAGATATTACATTGATATATTCCTTATTTGTTAAATACGTATCACATTGGGGCATTTGCAACTTCTATATAGGTCCTTTTCTCACCCCTCCCCCCACTCCAAAAAAACTCTATTCCATGTTCAGGTAGTTGACAGATACACATTCATGCAAAAGTCACAACTCAGGAACCCCCAGTGATGCATTTACTTTTATTATTCAGGCAAAAGATCCAATTAGTTAAAAGTAAAGGTATTTTATGGAATAATAATAATGATGATGATAACTAGAATTTACATAGGACTTTATAAATATTATCTCATTTAATCCTCACAACAATAGGTAGATGCTATTAATATTCACATTTTACAGATGAGGAAACTGAGGCAACAGAGGTTAAATACCTTACCTAAGGCCATGCAAGTAATACCTGCCACTGAATTGATCTCAGGCCTTCCTGATTCTAATTTCAGCTCTAACAACTGCACCACTTAGCTGCCTAAACTTCATAGAAAGAAAAGTAGCACTAGAACATTACAACTCATAATAAGTCTTGGGTACTTTTCTGTACAATTGCACACAACACATAGAGAGCACACTTGGAGGAACATACACAATGAGAATCAGGTGTTATAGCTATTTAATGAAATTTACCACAGGGGAACCTTTTATTCCTACAAAGGTTTACTTTGGAATGAAAATTATCTGCTAATTTCTATTATCTTCTGATGGAATAGAGAGGCTTTTGTTCTTGGTTTTTGTCCTGAAAGCAGACTTTCTCATTCTTCTTCCTCTTAGTGTAACAAATAGTAGAGAATATGCTTCAGACAAATTAAAAGAAAAAAAACCCTTAAAACATATGACATTAATGTTTTTTTTAAAAGTTTGGTAAGTTTTGTGATATAACCATTTTAACAGTTTTAGGAGAAATAGATACTCTTTAATAGGGCAATACTTTTAAAGTCATAAAATAACAAATTATATAAAACAATCATATGAAGTACAATTTGTTGTCCAATTTACTTAAGAGATTTGTAATACTGTTTCACTACACACTTTGCACCCTAATATTGGGCTATGTTTTTAGCCCATAAAAGAGAGAAATTATGTCTTTAGTTCAGTGGTTCTCAACCTGAGGGTCGTGACCCCTTTGGGGGTAGAATGATTGTTTCACAGGGGTTGCCTAAGGCCATCGGAAAACACATATTTCCAATGGTCTTAGGAACTGAGACACTGCCCCTCTATCGGTCTCCAGGCAGGTCCACCCACATGCAGATACACCCACATACAAGTATTAAAGGGTCCCAGCATTAGGAAGGTTGAGAACCACTGCTTTAGTTGATCATTTCAAATTTGCCTCCTTTTTATGAGACAAGTTCAAATATAGGAACTAGGTAAATGCCATGTTTGGCATAGGATGATTAATGCTAAATGACATTTTGGCTTAAGAATTTATCCTTAACAGCTAACAAACTTTTCTCCTTCTGATAACAATAATTAACAACTTGAGTTGTTGCTGTCTGATTAAATTTTGACTTGTAAAGATGTCACCAGGTGATAGACATCTCTACTCTCTAAATTCAGGCTCTCCATAAGCAAGTAAACTTGCTCTTCCCTAAGTTTCTTCTTTCATTAATTTTTTCCTTTCTCTCTTCCATCTTTCAATCCATCCCTCCTGAGTTACCATTTCTTACTAAATTGTTTTCTAAGTCTCATGTTTACTCAATTTATTGCTAGTGAAAGTGTGTCCTCTCCAAAAAGATGGAAGGTTCTCTGTATATGTACCTTGTAGAGAGTAGAAGGTGCTCAACCATTTTCAAATTCATGCTAATCACATGCAATAAGACATTTTAAAAAGAAAGTTTCTCAATTCTCATTTTTCAAATGTTCCTCCTTGTGGGAAAAATTAGATTCAGGCCTATTTCTTAACTACAGCTGTACAAAACTGCTAGGATATAATAAACATTGTCACCTGCAGTGATGTCTTCAGATTTCACATATAGCAAGAGTTACTAAGGCCTTATACCACACTAAAAGAAAAATAGTCAACAACAGTTTGAGATTTTAATTGAAGCAAATGAAATTGGGAAAATCATAAAAGGAAAACATATCATAAATTTGCCAAGGATAGAGCATGTGGCTAAAGCATGATTTGAATCTCTCAGTGTGTAGAAAAGAGAAGGTTCTTTTTTATTTGAATTGAGTTTGCCTAGGTTACATGATGGAGAAAAGTCATAGGAATTCTTAGATCTGGAGCTGAAAAGGATGTTAGAAGTCATCTAATCCAACCCCCTCATTTTATAGTTGAGGAAACTGAAGCTCATAGGGGATAAACAACTTGCCCAAGGTCACACAGGTAGTGAGTGACAGAGTTGGGACTTGAACTCAGATCTTATGATTCCAAGTTGAGCACTCAATCCATTGAATCACCTTACTTCCTAAGTGATTACCATTCTTTAGTAATAAGTACTTTTACCTACAAGTCCTCTAAATTGTCAGGTCCATTTCACAATGAATAATAGTGCAAACTAACCATCTTCCCTACCCCACTTGGTGGTTTTATCAGTTCCCAACTCTATGCAAATATCCAGTTCATTTCTTTTGTTAACTACAGACACCTATCACCAAATGCTATTTGAATATCTTGAACTAGATGTCCTGAAGACATCCAAACTCAACATGTCTAAGACACAACCCCTTTCTCTTCCTCCAAACCATCCCCTCTCCCAAACATCCCCATTACTGTTAAGAACATCATCATCTTCCCAGTCACCCTGACTTGCAACCTCAGTGTCATATTCAAATCTTCTCTTACACTTATTCCACATTTCCAATAGGTTTCAGAGTATTGGCATTTCTAGCTTCATGATATCTTTCAAATACACTAACTTCTTTCTATCCACATAGTTGCTTAATGAAAGTTCTCATCACTTCGTTGTTGTTCAGTTGTTTTCAGTCATGTCTGACTCTTTGTGACTCTCTTCTTGGCAAAGATACCGGAATGGTTTGTCATTTCCTTTTGTTTTATAGATGAAGAAACTGAGGCAAAGGAGGTTAAAGTGACTTGTCTAGGGTCACACAATTGGTAAGTGTCTGAGCCTAGATCTGAACTCAGATGAGGCTTCCTGACTCCAGGCCTGACACTCTATCCACTGAGCCACCTAGCTGCCCATCATCACTTCACACCTGGACTATCATAATAGTTTTCTGATGGACCTCTCTGTCTCAAGCCTCTCACCATGCCAATCCATCCTCCACTTAACTGCCAAAGCAATTTCCCCAAAGTATAGATCTGGGCATTTAACACTTCCTTCCACCTACTCAACACTAGTGATTCCCTATTATCTCTAGGACTGAATATAAAATCTTTTGTTTGGCATTTTAAGTCCTTCACAATCTCCTGTTCTGATTTTTCTGGTCTTCTTACACTTTACTCTTCTCTAGATACTTTATGAACCATCAGCATTGAGCCTCTTGCTATTCCTCACATGAGGTACTGTCTCTCAACACTGTGCCTTTTCACTGGCTGTTTCTTATCCTATAATGCTTTCCCTCCTCCTTTTTACTCACTGATTTCCCTGAATTCCTCCAATTCAGCTCACATCCCACCTTCTGTACTAGACTTTCCCCATCCCTCATACTTCTAGTGCCTTCCCTTTGAGATTATCTTCCTTTTACTCTACGTATCTTATAAATGCATAACTGTTTGCATGTTGTCTCCCGCATTATAACAGGAGCTCCTTGAGTGAAAAGACCATGTTTTTGCCTTTTTATCCCCAGCTCTTAGCACATTGTCACATAGAAAGCTTGTAATGTTATTAACTGACATAACCATAGACACAAAGAGGAGAAACTGTGCATTTCAAAGGTGTATCATACAGGAAACAAAGCTATATTTTCAAAGTTCAGTTTTTTTTTAAACAAAGCAAAACTGCAATAAGAAGACAGTTATGGGGGCGGCTAGGTGATGCAGTGAATAGAGCACCAGCCCTGGAGTCAGGAGGACCTGAGTTCAAATCCGGCCTCAGACACTTAACACTTACTAGCTGTGTGACCTTGGCAAGTCACTTAACCTCAATTGCCCTGCCTTCCCACCTCTAAAAAAAAAGACAGTTATGTTATCATGTCAATTCTATCCTAATCTTATAAATGGCTAGAGTCTTTTCTCATCAGTCATGTCATTTATGAAGAAGAAAGTTAGAAAAATATTTAAGTGGGACTTTGTAGTCTAGAATTGCCATGATTTCCCTATGTAGGTTCCATAGAATATTCATTTAGCGTACCAATATACAGCATCTGTTCCTGAAGCAGTTTGTACCTTTATAAAGGACCCAGGAAATATTACTATGTTGTACGTAGATTATAATTTTAGCAAAAATAATTATGACAATTCATTTCATTAGTCCTTTACAGTTTATACCTGTGTGAGGTAGAAAATGCTATTTAACTTCCAGAGTATATCTCAAATTGCTCTTTTCTTTTCTCCTTTGTTTAACATTCAAAACATTGGCTTTAGCACCAATTGGGCTAGGCCTGCATTAGACTGCCATCTCACCAATAAAGACTTAGGTCGCTTATATGAACCTTCTGTCTACAAAGTCAGAGTGATCAGAGTGAAATTTTTCATTAAAGTATTTGAAAAGTACCAAACACTACCACCAGATTGCATTTAACTGATGTGGATTCAATGAGATGGTAATGCCAAGAGTTAAGTACAATTCCAATTTCAAGTCACTAGGGTCAACACCAATTTTATTTCCTCTGGAGTCACCTCAGTGTTAGTGATCTGAATACTTTTTTTTAAATTTTTTTTAAATTTTTTTTATTTACTCATTTACTTTTAATTTACAAGATTCAGTTCCATAATCACTTGAGTTTCAGATTTTCTCCCCTCCCTTCCCCCCCCCCATGGTGGCGTGCAATCATGTATAGGATCTGCAAATACTTTCACATTGTACAATAGTTTCGTCATATAGAAGGGCTGTAACCAATGAGTGGTGATCTGAATACTTGCTGACAAAAATATTACATTAGAAGTGACAGAGAACAAGTGCCTGTCCTCAACAGCAAGTGCCAAGTTGAGTCAATTAAGCTTGCTTTTTCCCCTCCAGAGTCCAACAGTTGTTTCCCAAAGTACAGGGAGTTTCAGTGATAGTACATAATGTTCTGATAATGAAAATAACTCTGTGAACAGCAAGGAAGTAAGTTGGGGCTACTTCCACCCACACAGAGATGAATTTCATGTGCAAAAGCCCAGTGGAATATAAATGAACTGCTGTATATGAGAAAAGAAATGAGAGCCTGAGGATCTGGGCCATAGCCCAAGAAGGAGCATGCATACTTTTCCTCTCCTCCTTTTCCTCTCTATTTTTGATGTAAGGTCATGGATATGAATATCCTTGTCCTACAGGGTAACAGCTGGTTGTAATAAAATGCCATGTGCAGTGTAGGTAAGAGCTTGATGTCTGAACACACTCACTATCAAGATCCTCTGGTCCTTGTCACAAACTGTTTGGATGCTCTTAGCTGCGTCCTTATTCAGGGCACGATTCACTGGCAGCAGGTGTTTGTTCATTTTGATAAATGTCAGCTTCTTAACATTCGCTTTGGAGAAGGAAGTGTGACAGACACTGATAATGCCCTTGCTGAACTGAAGGTACCCTCGCTGAGCATGCTAGAGGGCAACCAGCTTACAAACTTTATAGCCACATGCGTTTGAGCTGGACCCAATCTTTGCTTTCCTTGCCAATCTCAGAATGGCTCTGTATCTGCAGACATACCCCAGATGTCCTGCAATCATCTGACTGATCTAGACTCTGGGGAGTCTACAGCCTCCAGTGATGTAAAATTAGACAGGAAGCCAAAGTCTTCCAAGTAGTACCTCTGGGGATTTCTCAAGTGCACTAATGTACTAATTGAGTATTGTTGCTATGTTGCCAGTCATATTTCTGAATTTACAACCAATCCCCTCTTTCTTAGTCATGTTGCCTTCCTCAGGCTAACTTAATAAAAACTCCCACAAAGTCAATAGAAGAGCTGGTGTGGAACATGTGTATAGCTAGTGTGATAGAGCTGTCCAAGGTACTGCATTCTACAATGACTGGAAGCAAGATGATAACATGCAAATAGAAAACCATGAAACTTGATATTTACTACAATGGTTCAGACTCTATTGTTGGCTCTCTGAAGCCTATTCCTTGCAAACATGAAGTGGAAAAACAGATAAAGAGGAAATATCATGCATCAGAAAAAGTTGCTTGAAATAAAACATGCCAGTGTATGCGTCGTATGGAACTTATTATTCTTAAAAGGTTCAGATTACTATTACTACTATTATTGCTACTACTACTACTACTACTTCCACTACTGCTACCACCACCACCACCACCACCATCAACATCTTTCAATTTATATAATGCTTGAAGGTTTTCTTCACAAACCCTCTAATTACAAAGTAGGAACTATATAAAGTCAAAAGGATGTATGGTACAGTAGAATCCATATTACTTAGTTGAAAGAGTAATGGATTTGAAATCAGTGTTGCTAGGTCTGCATCCTGCCTCTGCTATTTACTATCTGTATAACCTGAAGACACACACTGATGGACCAGACCAGTTGAACAATAGCAAGCATTTATTAAGTGCCTACTCTCCACTCATCATTTTCTTAGACATTGTGAAGGACAAAGAAATAGATTGGGGAATCAGGACTAACACATGAGCCAAACAAGATGGTACATATTAAAGTGCTAAACTTTGTGTAGGAACTAAAAGGGGAGAGAGAGAAGGAGAGGGAGGGGGAAGGAAGGGGGGAATTGGAGTTGAGAGAGAGACAGAGAGAGAGAGAGAGAGAGAGAGAGAGAGAGAGAGAGAGAGAGAGAGAGGACAGCCAGAGTAATAATGAACATTTTTAGGGAGTAGGTGAGATATAACCTTGGCTAAGGAAGATGGAATGTGGAGAGGTAGCAGTGAAAGGAGTGAGCATTCTAGCTAAGGAGTTATGAGCACAGTGTATCTGTAAAAAATTGAGACTAGTTTACATGTGGATGTCTAGTTTAGAACCAGGTAAATGATTAATTTTCATCTATTCTTTGTGAGCATAACTTTAAATAGGGAATCATTTAGCAAAAAAAGTTTTAATAGGAAGTGATCATATGAATTGAACAAAACATGAAATTTTAGAGTGGAAAATCTTAGTTTAAAAATCATAAACTTGGAGATTACTTCATAATTTGATTACTGTGCTCTTATTACCAAGAACTAGTCCTTTAAACATAATTTATTGAATATTGTATTAAACAAAAAATTGTTTTATTTCTCCCTTTTCAGCTACATAATAAATAATGTTAATTAAATAGCTATCTGTTAAGAACCTACTAAGGGTAAGGCAAACC
>CM053586.1:257958354-257976660 GCA_028646515.1 Pseudochirops corinnae
TCAAGGTTGGTCATCATATGTACGATGTGTCTGTGATTGTGTACAGGTTTTGCCTGGTTCTGCTCTTCTCACTTAGCAATTGATGTGATTTTCTACTTTCTTCTTTTTAAACAGATTAGCTAAGGATTTGTCAATTTTATGTCTTTTAAAAAAACAACTTTAAGTTTTATCACTTCTATTTTTTTGTTTTCAATTTAATTATGTCCCCTATGATTCTTAATATCACCTCTTTCATGCTTACTTAAAAATTTTTAAAAATGTATTTTTAATTCATTCTTCTTCTCTTTTTCTATTTAATTAGTGTGTGATTATAAAATATGATTTTCTCTCTGAACACTGTTTTAGCTACATGCCAAAAATTTTGGTATGTTGTTTAAGCATTATCATTTTCTTTTTTGTAGATACTAATTGTTTCTTTGTGATTTGTTTATTCATAATCTAAGATTTCATCGTTAAGTCTCCACTGGAGTTTGATTCTTTTTTTTTGTGGTCTCTGAACCAATTTCTATTTGTATTGCATCATGATTTGTAAAGGATGCATTGACTATTTTTACCTTTTTACATTTGCTTTCAATATCTTTTTCCTTTAAATCAATTTATTTAATTTTAGTTTTCAACATTCACTTCCATAAGCTTTTGAGTTTTAAATTTTCTCTACCTACTTCTCCTCCCTCCTCTCCAAGATGGCATGCAATCTGATAAAGGTTCTACATATACATTTTTATTAAACATATTTTCACATTAGTCATGTTGTAAAGAAGAATTAGAATGAATGAGAGAAACCACAAAAAAGAAAAAAAGAGAGAGAGAGAGAGAAAAAGCAAATAGTAGTCTTCAATCTGCATTCAGATTCCATAGTTCTTCTCTGGATGTGGATGGCATTTTCCATCAAGAGTCTTTTGGAGTTG
The DNA here is from genome assembly GCA_028646515.1 of Pseudochirops corinnae. NCBI lineage: Eukaryota > Metazoa > Chordata > Mammalia > Diprotodontia > Pseudocheiridae > Pseudochirops > Pseudochirops corinnae. Next base: position 257,959,263 of record CM053586.1, read on the forward strand.
TCTTAGGTCCTTGCATTGTTGAGAAGAACTAAGTCTATCAAAGTTAGTCATCGTACAATGTGGCTGTTACTGTGTACAGTGTTCTCTTTTATCTGCTTGTTTCACTCAGCACCAGTTCATATAGGTCTTTCTAGACTTTTCTGAAATCTGCCTATTTTGCAATATCTCTGTACCCTAGTATATGGTCAAATATTCTAAAAGTTTCATGTGGTGCTGAGAAATAAGTATATTCTTTTGTGGTCTCATTTAGAAGGTGCCTTAAATCTTTTAACTCCAAAAAGTTCAAAAGTTTATTCTGTTCTTTAGCTTTCTTTTTATTTATCTTTCCATTAAATTAATGCAAAAATTATATAGGGATATTGAAATCTCCTGTGACTATTGTGTTGTTGTCTGTATCTTCCTGAATCTCAGACATGATACAATCTGTTGCTATAAGAAAAACATTTCAAAAACATAGACATACACAAAATAACATTGAAGGGATGGATTTTTTTTTTACTATGAATCAAGTAAATCCAAAAGGGCAGGAATTGTCATCATGCCATCATATAAAGCAAAAACAAATGTTCAAAAAAATAAGAAGGAGTAAACAAGGAAACCATATTAGGCTGAATGGACCATAGACAACAAACCAGTATCAGAAATAAACTTACATACTCCAAATGCCTTAGTATCCAAATTCATAAAGGAGAAATTATCTGAGTTATGGGAAGCAAAGATGTACTGGTACACTCAAGGACCTAATACAAAGATATATCACCTACATTCTGGTCCTCTCTCCTTCTTTCTAGTGTTATAGAGACCCCTGGATCTAAGATGTGGAAATTTACCCAGGCCTCAGAAGCATCAGTGCTGCAAAACCCTGAAGTACAAGTAGCTGAGAAGTGTTGGTTCCAGAGAAAGCATAACCAGGCAAAACAGGTTCTGAACTCTTTCTTGGTACCAGCACTTCTGAGTTCCTGGCACTTCAGAGCTCTGCAGCACTGTTTGCAGCCCCAAGCAGGCTTTTGCTCCTGAAGGGGTGGGGGACAAGCTGACTTCTGAGGCCTGGGGAAATTTCCACAGCCTAGACCCAGGATCTCTATAACACTAGAAAGAGGGAGAGAAGACCAGACTGTAGGGGATGTATATTTGTGTTGTGTCCTTGAGTCTACTAGTACGTCTTTGCTGCCCATGGCATGGGAGGTGGTAGAGGGATGCTGAGTGAATGCAGGGTCAATGAGCATTAGTTCCTGGATTTGGGTCTTTAAAAATCTCTTTTAGATTCTTGATGTCCTAGACCATTGAAACAGCCAAAATTCCTTTATCTTTGGTGCACAATTTCTGTTTGGGGGAGATTTGACAGGTTATAGGGATCAGAGAAAATGTCTTATGTGCCATCTTGCTGTTCACGTGATCTGGAAGTCACTGATTTATTTTTGTGATCCATTTGTCTTGTTTTCATTGGCTCAAGTTTAATACGTCTGTTCAGTGTATTTCTCAAAGCACTTAGTTGTAGTTATGGTGCCAAAATATATGATTCACTAATTCATCCAATTAATGTTTGTTGAATGCCTACTACATGTAGAGTACCATGTGTAGCACTATGAGGGATACAGAAAAGAATAAGACAAGATCCCTCCTTAAGGTACTAGTTTGAAGGCAAATAAGGTAAAGAGTGTAAGTGTGCTAAGGCCAAAGGCAACAGGTTTAAAAAAGTATTGCGTGACTTCAAAGGAAAGAGAGGTGGAATAAAGATATTTCAGTTTTAGGTAGAAGAATGAGCAAGGTTCTGAGGTAGGAAAGTCTGGGGCATGTGTGGGGAATGACTTGTTTAGCTTGAGTGAATGAATGAATGAATGAATGAATGAATGAGTGAGTGAGTGAATAAATAAATGAAAAAAAGAATTTATTAAGAACTTACCATGTGCCAAAAAGGGCTTAAATGCTGAAGATACAAATAAACAAAAACATCCTCCAAGGAGCTAACACTTGAATAGGGGAAATAATATTCATAGGAGAGTAGTGGCTAGAGAGAAGTATTTTGGTTTGGAAAGTTACATGGATGGGAAATGGAACTTTAGGGAAGTACATTGATGCATTCTTGCTAGGATGAATGATCTAGCTGATAGAATTATAGTTCCAGAACTGGAAAGTGTAGAGGATGAGATATACACATGACTGGTGAGGAGATGTGAAAGTTCACTTCTATGAAGAGAAGTTTTAGAGCCTAGACCTAAATCTAGTAGGCTAGTAAAATACTAAACTAGATATTCTGGCAACCACCAATCAGGACAATGAGGCCCCAGGGCAGGGATTCTATCCATGAAAAGGGCAGAATGACATGGAGGCTAGTGAGGAGATGCCTGGAGGATATAAGATAAGTGAAGGAGACTACTATAATAAAGGCTAAAAAGGAGCCAAAGTGCCTTCATGGATTCAAAGCCAGAAGAGATCTTACATATCATCTAATCTAATTCCTCTATTTTATAGATGAGTAAACTGAGGCTCAGAGAGATGAGGCGACTTACCCAAGGTACTACAAATAAATCTGACTCAGGATTTGAACTAAGGAGAGTGTATGATTCCAGTTCCTTTTACTATGCCATGGAAATCCTTAAGTGTTAAGCTAAGAAATTTAGATCATATTCTACAAACAGGGCTATGTGATGCAGAACTTGGAAGTCTATCTAGACCATGCACTTTGTGCAAGTGCTCAGAAAGATTTAAAAACAAAAAGATATTCATTTTATCTGTGTGTACTCCTGCTACACACACAGAGACACACACACAGACACACACGCCACAGTGATTTGGCCACCTGTCTGGTCAATTGTGCTGTACCCCACATCCCTTCTCTTAGATGTTCATGTATGGATAGTTTAGGAGGACTTGCAGGGGAAAGAATTATATTCTGGGAGGAAGCAAGAGTTTGTGTAGCTCAAAGGGCTAGAGATAGTAACAATGAAAGAAACAGAAGATATGTTATAATCAGGATCACCACCCAGGCCAGTGCAACTAGCAGGAAGTGACATTTAGAGCTCAGGAAGCAAGGGATTATTTGTTTATTGCTATTATTGTTGTTATCTAGCATTTATATGGTGCTTTATGGTTTGCAAAATGCTTTATAGTTATTAGCTTATTTTATCCCCACGACAACCTTGGGATATAGGTGCTATTATTATTTCTATTGCATGAATGAGGAAACTGAGGGAGACAGAGATTAGGTCATGTGACTTGCCCAGGGTCACACAGATGGTCAGTATCTAGTCTTTCCTACTTCAGGTCCAGTGCTCTGCAGCCACATCTGTACCAGATCACCTGATCTGATACAGGTAAACGCTAGTCATCTGAATGGAGAGACTGTTTCCTTTTGTCACACTCACAGTACTATGTGAGAAAAGTGAGCTGTGAAGCCCAGTTGTGTGTGATTGACTGTATCTTCCAGCTTCCTCTGAACTTCTTTTGGCTGGAGGGGTCTCACCATTTCTATTACATTCCTTATCTTCTATATAGCAACTGTTCATGGTATGTGGCCATATGCAGCAGGAATATAAGTAAAATCTAGCTCTCTAACTGAATAGAATGATACCTTTGCCTCTCTCTCATCTGTTGCACTAGACCCAAAATTAGAATATTCTCATTAAAGGTACTTTTTTCCCCTTTGGAGTGGAGAGATGGTGACTACAGCTATGATTTTACTTATGTAGGAAATTCCCTGGTATAGAACTCCCTCCACTGATGCAGATGAGGAACTCTTGTATAACTTATAGCCTTAGAGTTGCTTTGGGACATGGAAAGGTTAAGTGACTTGCATGTGGTCACATGACTGCCAGAGGAAGGACATGAGCCCCAGGGTCTTCCTGACTGCAAGCCCGGTTCTCTTCCCAGTATACCAATATATTTTATTGGACAATTTAATAATGAAGCAACTGTGATCTATCACCTGCCAAAATCCACTTAAACATTTCAGTTTGAGACAGTTTAATAGACATGGTCACCATTCATTATTTTTTAGAAACTCTAATTTCTACACATGCATGTTGGATATTGGATACTCGTCAGAATGGAAATCTAGCTGCACCAAAATACTTCAAGTTTTTTTCTCCTAATTCCCTCCTTTGGGAGAAATTTCAGCACATTATGATTTAATGATATGGCTTCTTAGAAGACTAATATCGGAAGCATTCCATTTGAAGAGTGTCTTTTGAAAAATTATATTTTATGGTATTGTCCCCTACATTGCCCCATATCGCTTATAAGACAACTATACTATCATCAGATGCCTCTTGACGGAAAGGCAGGATCTGAGTACATACCTACCTTTAATATTGATGAGAGGGGGGATTAGTTTAATGAGACAGGTACACAATAAGAGTTCTGTTAAATAAAAAAATTTATAGTCTCCTTTTCACAGATACTTGGTTTTTATACTAGGACCTCACTGACAAAGCTCTTATGTTTCTCTCAGTCCCATGCAACCCCTCTCTTAATAATATTTATAAAGTGTTTTAAGATTTGTAAAAACAATTTACAAATGTTATCTCATTTGATCCTCACAATAGTTCTATGAGATAGTGCTATTATTATCCCATTTTACAGATGAGGAAGCTGAGAAAAGGAGACACTCAAGACTGGTCCAGGGTCATAAAGCTATTTCATATCTGAGGCAGGATTTGAATTCAGGTCTTTCTGACTCCAAGTCCTACAATCTATCCACTATACTTCCTAACTGCTATCCATCCCCAGAAGTCCCTCCCCAGTTTTCCCTTATGCTTGTATATATAAACAGAAACATACTTGTAGGACCATAGAATCTTAATTTAGAAATGGAAGCGACATCTAGTCCAACCCCTTCATTTTTCAGAAGAGGAACAGAGCCAAAGAGGTTAGCAAAATTAAGTAAGCTTTGTGAAATGTGAACCTACTTGTACACACACACACACACACACACACACACACACACACACATTACCATTTCAGTGGTTATCTTAAGCCTCTGTTATAGAGAAAAGAATATGACTTGAAATTACAAGACAAATCTTTTCTTTTTCCTGTGTAGATATAGCCTCTGACTCAGGAGGTCCATAATGAAATGTGCTTTCCTAGTTGGTCATGTGTTTCCATTATTTTTGAGTAGGAACATCCAAATAAAAGACAAATGAAAACTTTCTCTGCTTGACACTGAAAAAATTACTGGCATGACATATGGTAATTCATTAAAGGATTCTCATTCATCAAAACAATTCATTTTTGTATGAAGAGGCTGAATAAGCTGTTTTGCACTGATTTCATTCTGCAAGACTTTCTGGTCACATTGTGGCTTCAGTTATTTGTTGCCAATGTGATCTTAAATATTGAGAACTATTTGAAAATTTTGAAATATACAACATCAAATGGGGCAATTTGTGCTTAGATACCCATGTGTAAGCTCAAATCTCACCCCCTTATGTTTTGTTTTTTGCATTTTAACAACTTAAGACATGAATTTGTGATGACACTTTTTAGAAATCACTGAATAGATTACTTCCCCCTCCCTGCCTCCTGCCCCAGACTTTCTTTGTAGAAATGCACATTGTGCTAATTTGAATTTAATACTGAATTCTTAAATCCTTTGAAAATGGTGATAGCAGAATTGATGAAGATTCTATTAATGATATTACTAAACTAGAAGAAAGTTGCATGTTTCTAAGTTACCTACAAACCCAGGTCCAGATTGAAGCTCAGAAACAATATCTTTACAAGATTACAGAAGAAGGAGGGAAACCAAAAGAGTCTTTCAGTTCATCTAATATTCTTTAGTGGAGAGAGTGTCATCAAATCTGGGCTCAGACACTTACTAGCAATAAGACCCTGGGCAAGTCACTTAACCCTATTTACTTCAGTTTCCTCAACTGTAAAATGAGCTGGAGAAGGAAATGGCAAACCACTCCAGTATCTTTGCCAAGAAAACCCCAAATGGAGTCACAAAGAGTCACACATAACTGAAAAACGATTGAACAACAGCAGGTTTTCTTATTGGCCTGGTAAAATTCCTCTTTGCTTAAAAATTCTCAGAGAAGGGGATCCTGTCACCTCCTTATCTAATATAGTATGTTTAAACACTTCATAGCCGTGAGATTGCATTTCTCAATATCTAACCTATATCCTTCTTGATGCAGTTTAAAATCTTTCTTGCCCTGTCCTTGATGAAAAAAACAAACAAACAAAGAAAAAAAAAACAACAAACTTATCAGCATCTACTCAATTGACCTTTTTGGTTCATTTTTCTCATGCTTGAAATTTTTTTCCTCTTCATTTCTGCCTCTTGGCTTCCTTAATTTGCCTCCAGCTAAATCTCATCTCCTACAAGAAGCCTTTCCTGATCCCCCTAAATTCCAGTGCCTTCCCTATGTTTATTATTTCCAATTTATGCTACATAGGTCTTGTTCCTTGCATTTTTTCTCTCTTCCATTAGACTGTGAGCCCCTTGAGAGTAGAGACTATCTTTTGCTTTTTTGGTATCCTTAGGGCTTTGTGCAATGGTTGGCACATAGTAGGTGTTTAACAAATGTTTATTGATTTATTTTGGAGATGTCTATATTTGTGATTTTATTAGTGTGGGAGAATTCCTCATTTTAAAACATACTTCTTTGATATGGATCAGAAACTCCTATAACCTAAAGTCATAGTGCTATCTGGGTGTACTTAGAGGTATGATGATTCATGTGACATGGTCACACAATCAGTATGCATCAAAGGCAAGACTAGAACTCAGATCTTCTTGACTCTAAGCTATTTATTGATACCATATATCTATCTATTTATACCATACTACCTGTCATTAGTTTTAAAGACAATTAAATGCCCTTTTTAGCTTTTATTCTGACTACATAAACCCAATTCTCATAGGACATATTTTCCTCAAATTTTATTCAGTCTTATCGCTTCTGAACCCACCAAAAATTCCTCATATTGTGCTTTACTCAACTTCAGGGCCTGAAACTGAACACACTTGAACTAAGTTCTGATTATCTTATACTATATTTGTCTTTGTATTAGCTAAAGCACCTTGTGCAATACCTGGAGTAGGAATGGATGAAATATTTGCTTGTGTTTTATCTGGTCATTACCTTTTGGAAGCTCTTCCCCCTCCTAATACTTATGCCCCTCCTTCTCCTCCACACTTACCATGTCTACCATGGAATGGGGATTAGAATTAATCTTGAGTTCAGCAAGTTAGTGTAATTGACCCAAGCTCCACATGCTCCCTGGCCTTATGTTATTGGCAGCAGAATGCAGAGAGACATCTGATAAGAGGAAAGTAGAGCCTATAGCTAGTGATTGAAGAGATCCTGAGGACTGAGTAAAAAAAATAGCCTATAATCATTCTGCCTCCATAACCAACACGCAATCCTCATAGCACTTGTTTTTTGTCCTTTGTTCTTGAAGAGGACCATGACATCAGGAAGGTGATGCCATGACTTGCAAGTGAATTGGATTTAAGTGAGGGAGGGCTGTGCAAAGTCACCAGCCTCACTTTCTCCTCCGAAGCCATCTGGATCCAGTGGCAAGATATTAATCAGGATGGCTGGAGATTGCCCCAAATGCAGTGGGAGACCTTGGTCTTTTTAAGTTAAGCTCTTTCCCAGGTCTCAGTTTGACCGAGGCAAGGCACATTCAGTGATTTAGGTTAGGTAAGAAATGAGCTCATAGAAGTTAGTATGCAGCAGAATGCCTTGCTCATAGTGGCTGCTAGATAAATGTCTTTTGAATTGAATTGTTGATTTTATCCTTATATTTATCATGTTTGGCTTTTTGTCATACTTATTTGGCATAGGTGCAGTCTTGGGGCATCCCTCACATGTGAAATCTTTTGAAAGCTACACCAGTTTTAAGGTCTATTTTGGGTCAATCTCTTCCTAAAAATATAGCTCACAAGCCCTCACAATTTTACTGGGCAATGAGAAAACCTGTTGTTTTTCAGTCATTTTTCAGTTGTGTCCAACTCCCTGTGACCCCATTTGGAGTTTTCTTGGCAAAGGTACTGGAACGGTTTGTCATTTTCTTCTCCAGATCATTTTACAGAATAGGAAACTGAGGCAAACATGGTTAAATGACTTGCCCAGGGTCTTATAGCCCTAGTAAGTGTCTGAGGCCAGATTTGAACTCAGAAAGATGAGTCAGGATCACCTTACTCCAGGCCCAGGGCTCTCTCCACTGTGCCACCTAGCTGCCCAAGATAACCTATTAGTTCAAAGCAAAGAACAAATATTTATAGACTCTGGATTTATTCTCCCAACCCTATTACCAAAGGCAGATTGTATCCACAGAACTATTTGTCTTCTAAGAATATCAGTAACCCTAAATGGTTGGGAGTGGTTTTTCTAATGATGTAGCTCATGAGTCCCCCATTAATATTTGATATCAATTAATATCAATTAGTCAACCAATTAGTTTTTATAAGGGAAATATTTACTAAGGTGGTATCATAAGCCCAAAATATTATCCCCTAAAGCCTGTGGCATACTTTTCTGCTAGTACACACTGAGTTCAGGGGAAAGTGGGCTCAACCTTGGCTGGTACCTGGCTGGCAAAGTGGTAATTCACAGACTTTGATTGCTGGAAATCCATTTCTCTGCTTCATGGGAGTTCATATGAATTTCTCCTTAGACACGGGGCTGCTTTTCTCCTTGGACTCTTTGTAGAACCTTTCATTATTTTGTCTAGTTTGTTCTCTCCTTCCCATGCACATACTACTTTCAGTTACTGCTATGATAGGGGATATTGCCAGTCTATAGATGAAAAAGTCCAAATCCACTGGCATTCCAAAGCTCACAAGGTCTTCCTCTAACCAAGGGGGAGGAGACCAAGAACAAAGACAAAACCGGGTCGGGGGGTGTGTGTGTGTGTGTGTGTGTGTCTTATTTTTCTCCATATTCCAAATAATTTCTTACCAGGGACTTGAATTTTTCTTCTCTCTCCTGCCAGATGCTTAAATTTTTGGGTTCTGAACTGGTCTGCTATTTTGTACAAACCCACAGGGCATGGAAGCATGAGTAGCCAGAGCAACTCGTACCCCTAAAATGATATCTCTGCTGATTCACTTCTCTGATTCACATAATGCTGATGCTGACCCTCCAGTATCATTCCTCACAAAGTCACTGGTGCATTGTCACAGGTCTGATGACGTCCTCAAGGTATAGGCTGTTGTACTGCAAACTAACTGTGTAGTATTCTACGGGGTTATTTCCAGTGAAATTCTCCCTTAGCTTCTCTGCTATTCTCTGATGAGTTTTAACTCCCATATAGCCTTCCCACAAGGAAGTGCCTTTCCTTTTTTAACCATAGCTTCAGGTTATGTCAGCCCTTTTTCGGTGAGTTCAGGTGCAGCTGCACCCAGTCAGCAGCAAAGCCAACAGCTCTTAGGCTTAGACAACTATCTTTTTAACTCCTTTGATTCTCCCTCAGCTGTCACTCTCTGGCCTCACTCCATTATTTGACTTGACATGAGAAAATAGGCTTAAACTTATTTTAACCTCTATCAGATCCTATCATATCTCCAAATATCATCTCAGGAGCTTCACTTTGTGACTAAAAGGAGCTGTCTACTTTTAGTCCTGCCTTCCCACCAGCAACAAAATCATTGCCCTCTGTAGACATGCTCTATATCCTCATGGCAATGTCCTTGGGGACGTGGATTATTATGTCACTTTTTCCCCTTTGTATTACCAGTGTCCTGTATGTAGTAGGTGCTTAATACAAATTTGAATAGAATTTAATAAAATTATGAAACATAGGGAACTTCCCTTTCCCCTTCCACATTAAAACATTTGTTGGGCTGACTTTTTGTAACTTCTTGTCTCTTTCAAGATTACTCTTAATGTTCATGTTAACCTACTTTTACCCGCATAAAAATTTTGACAGGTCTGTACACCTATAGCTTTGTTGGGGCTACAGTGTTACTCTTTGACAGCAAACTGAGTTAATTTTGGGGGAATTGAGAGTTAACTTTATAAAATATTAATGTCTTAGATTCATATAACATTTCCAGATTTTCAAAGCACTTCAATATATATTATCTTTTCATCAACCCTGTGAAAGGGAAGACAGAATTCCCCATTTTACAGATGAAAAAATTGAGGCACAAAGAGATTGAATGACTTTCTTATTCTCATATTAGTGGTATCACTGGTCTCCTTGTTTCCTATCACAGAGTTCTTTTTACTAGACCATCATAATACAGTACAGACCTCTATCACAGTGAACACTCTCAAGTCAGAGTACACTGGGCTCAGATCTCACCTCTGACACTACCTGTGTGATCTTAGACATAGCACTGAACCTTCCTTACATCTCAGTTTCTTTATCTATAAAATAAAGTTGTAGACTAGATGACCTCTGGAGTCCCTTAAATCTATGATCCCATGAATAAACTGACAATTCATAGTAAGGGGGAAGCATGATTAATTCATGTTTAAAACTGATGTTTAAACCATCCTTTTAAACATGACATGCTTTCCTTGTAACTACATTTGTAATTCATATTTAGCTTATAGTCTAGAAAGATGGCTGAATATTTTTCTGACTCTAATTTAAGTATTTCTCCCAGTTTGTATTTGGGAAATTTTTACTCTTCCCTGAGTAAAGGTGGTAGAGTAGAAAATATTCACTCAACTTAGAATCAGTGGACCTGAGTTTGAATCCCAGATTTGCTACCTATGAAACATCTGTTAGTCACTTAACCTCTAAGGGTCTCAGTTCCCTCAGTTATAAAATGTGAAGGGGTTGGATTTGGACACCTCGAGATCTTCAATCTTAAATTATATCCAAGTTGAGTCTGTTTCAAGAAACACTCTTTTTTCTGTCAACTTCCCCAATCTTTCTAAATTATTTTGCAGTGTTGACTTTCATATAGAAGGCCCTTTCCTTTTAATTGAGTTCTACTTCTTACCCTACTGACTCAATAATTTCTCTTAAATGTAATATGAAGGGAAAATATTTAGCCTTCTTCTGTGCTTTAAATTCCTCAAAAGGCAAGCACTTCTCTAATGATCTCTTCTCCTCCATTATTAGGGTTTCTGGAGAAATCCAACAAGGGAAAACAGTTCATCACTGAGGCTGAAATATCCAACAAATCTACTTAATGTATCTATATTAGAATTACTAGACAGTAGTAATTGGTAAATGCCACTTTTCTCAACCTAAAATGTAAAGTGCTCCATTCTTTGTGATTGTGTATGGTTAAACAAATTTCTCAAATCTGCAGTAAAGCTGTCACACAAAGGTATTAGCTACTCATTTTTTTCCCTGCTGAAGTTCAAGAGACAGTAAGTTTCTTGGAGGAGTATAATGTCTATCATACTATGAGAAGCTATTATATGTTCAATATTTGCTTTTAAATAAGTAAAATGTTCTTCAAATGCTTCTGGAATATCCTGGAATATCCTAGTTCCCAAAGAATAAAAACTGAAAATCATACAAAGGAGAATAGAGAGGTGCACTGTGAACAACAGGAAAAATATTACAAAAGAGGAATGATGCAAAAGAAATGATATAAAGGACCCCATCTGAGAATTGGCCAAGAATACAGTGCCTGCCACATAGCAAAATTCAGGAAGAACTAATGGAAAGCTCCATTAGTATCCTATTCATACCAAAGGAATTCTAGAAGGGCTCCTAGTACATCAAATGAATTCCCTTCCATTGATTTATATGGAGATGGGGACAAGTCACATAGGGTGGGAAGTCATGGATGAGTAATGCTCTATATCAATGAAGGGATAATTCACCTTGATGAGGTTACAGTTTCATTGGATTATAGCATCAGAGGTGGTAGACTACTTGAGTCTTTTGTGTATGTGTGGGGTAGGGTGAGGATGATTGCCTAAATCCTAAAGTTAAATATGAAAACCATTTATATAAAGTTGAGCAATAGAGTTCAACTTCTTTTCTTCCTTCCTTCCTTTTCTTCATGATCCATGTTTCACATGGAAATACATGTACATATTCCTAGCCTCTCTCACTTATCTATCAGTGATTTTCCTTTGCTTGGAAAAAAACTGTAAAAAACTTTAATAGTTATTCCTGAGTTTGCTTTCAATCTTCCTCCCACCATAGTTGCTTCCTTAGTAACATAGGACAGCTTGGATCTTCCATGGGTGTGTTAATGTTTAACAACTAGCTCTGTGGGAAAAAAGTACACAAGACACATTTAATTTTAATCTACATCATTAACATGTTTTCTATAACTTCATTAAATCTAGAAATCAGAAAACAATAAATCAAATCTAGATTTTTAGTGTTTGCTGATTTATGAGAGTAAAGTAGGAACATATCTGTTGACTTGAATTTGGATTTCTTCAAAGGAAAAAAAAAATCCAGTCATTTCAAGCTTTCTGTGGAAAAGAGATTAAAAAATCCTTTTGGTTTTTGGACTAAAAGAAAAAAAAGGAACAGGGTTGGATTATATCCATAAAACAGGTCAGGCAAATTCTCATGATACTCAACTGCTGGACAGAGTTTCTGTGGAGCCTGGGCACTGTTGCTCCCTTCACCTCACTTCATCTTCCTATCTCTTTTCTTCCAAAGTATAGAAAATGTCTAATTCGCCTTTGAAGTAGACTCATACTGACAAGATACAGCTTTTGGAAGACAAAAGGTGGTTGGGAAATATAATTCAGATAAAGGAATCCCAAATTCCTTTTAAACAGAGACTCTGTTCACCAAACATATGTAAAGATTTTATGAAAAATAAAATAAAATATTTAGACCTTGAAAGTGCTTTCGTGATCATCTGGTCCAAACTCTTAATTTTATTGATAAGGAAACTGAGGCCTAAAGTGGTTAAATGATTTTCCCAAGTTCACACAATGGGTCAGAATTAGATACTTTGTAGAATGATTGGGGGGAGGAGAAGGGTGAGGTGTGGGGCAATAGGAGCAGCTAGGCAGTTGCAGTGGATAGAGTTCCAGGCCTGGAGTCAAGAATACGTCTTCCTGAGTTCAAATCTGGTCTCAGACACTTAACTAGCTGTGTGATCTTGGGCAAGTCACTTGACCCTGTTTGCCTCAGTTTCCTCATCTGTAAAATGAGCCAGAGAAGGTAATGGCAAAACACTCCAGTATCTTTCCCAAGAAGACCCCAAATGGGGTCACAAAGAATCAGATGTGGTTGAAAACAATTGAACAACAATGAGGGGAGAATTTTCTAAATAAAATGAATATAGACTTTCATAATAATTTGAAAGTGGCTTTTTAGGTACACGAGACTGAGCAATCAATGAGTATAGTAATCTACTATTTGATAAACCCAAAGACCCCAGCTTTTGGGACAAGAACTCACTATTGGACAAAAACTGCCAGGAAAATTGGATTATAGTATGGCAGAAACTGGGCATAGACCAATATCTAACACCGTATACCAAAATCAAGTCTAAATGGGAGCGTGATCTAGATATAAAGGCTGATTCTGTAAGCAATCTGGGAAAGCAAGGAGTAGTTTACCTGTCAGATTTATGGAGAAGGGAAGATTTTATGACCAAAAAAGAGTTAGAGGCATTATAAAATGCAAAATGATAATTTTGATTACATTAACTTGAAAAGTTTCTGTACAAATAAAGCCAATGTAACCAAGATTAAGAGGGAAATAGAAAATCGGGAAAGAATTTTTGCAAACAGTGTCTCTGATAAAGACTTCATTTCTAAAATATACAGAGAATTGAGTCAAATATATAAGAATGTAAGTCATTCCCCAATTGATAAATGATCAAAGGATATGAACAGGCAGTTTTCAGAGGAAGAAATTAAAGATATCTATAAGTATATGAAAAACATGATCTAAATCACTATTGATTAGAAAAATGCAAATCAAAACATCTCTGAGGTACCACATCTCACTGATCAGATTGGCTAAGATGACAAAACAGGAAAATGACAAATGCTGCAGAGGATGTGGAAAAATTGGAACACTAATGCATTGTTGGTGGAGTTCTGGAGAGCAATCTGGGACTATGCCCAAAGGGCTATAAATAAGTGCATACCCTTTGACCCAGCAATACTACTTCTAGGGTTGTATCCCAAAGAGATCATAGAAGTGGAAGAAAGATCTATATGTACAAAAATATCTATTGCAGCTCTTTTTGTGGTAGCAAAGAATTGGAAATTAAGGAGATGTCCATCAATTGGGGAATGGCTAAACAAGATGTAGTATATGAATGTAATGGAATACTATTGTGTTATAAGAAATGAGGAGTAGACAGACTTCATATTTACCTAGAATCTTATACAAACTGATGTTGAGTGAGAAGGGCAGAACCAGGAGAAATTTGTACACACTAACAGACACACCATATGTGCGATGACCAACTTTGATAGACTGGGCTCTTCTCAGCAGTGCAAGGTTATAAGACAACTCCAAAAGACTCATGATAGAAAGAGATGTCTACATTCAGAGAAAGGACTACAGAGTTTGAATGCAGATTGAAGCAAACTACCAGCTCTCTTTCTTTTTCTTGTTCGGTTTTGTTTCCTCTTTCCCATTGTTCATTCCATCAGTTATAATCCTTCTTTACAACCTGACTAATGTTTAATATGAAGATATCTGTAGATCCTATATTTGATTGCATGCCACCATGAGGAGGGGTAGGAGGAGGAGAAGGAGAGGGAGAAAATTTGAGACTCAGGAGATTGTGGAATTGAATCTTGTAAACTAAAAGTAAACAAACAAATTAATAAAGATCAAAAAAAGAAAAGAAAAGAAAAGAAAGTGGCTTTAAAAAAATTCCACTATTTCTATAAGAAGCCATAATGGTATGGTGAATGGGGGAAAAGGTCAGTCTTGGAGTTAGGAAAACCTCTGTTGAAATTCTACCTCCAAAATTGTTGACTATATCATGAAAGGAAGGCATGTAATTTATCCGTACTTGCGGGAAACTCAATAGAGTTGCAAGTCACAGAGGAGTTCCTAATCTGCCTTGGAAGAAGAGCTTCCACCACATAAGTTACCTATGCTGATAAATTATAGGTCTGAATACTGAGGCATAAATACTACCAAACAACTCTTACCTAAATTGTTGTGTGGAGAGGTGCACAAAAGATCTTAGGATCACAAATTTAGAGCAATGCCCCACCACCTCATTTCTTAGGAATGTGAGGCCCAGACAGGTTAATACTCTTCCTTCACCTCTACTTTTGGTTACTTTGGCCTTCTTTGACCCTTTGGCCAGGGTCTCTGCTCAAATCTCACCCTCTACAAGAAGCATTTCCTAATCATCCCCCATCTACCTTAGTGCTTTCCCTCTAAGAGTGTTGGTTGTTATTCAGTCATCTTTCAGTTGTGTCCAACTCTTGGTGAGCCCATTTGAGGTTTTTTTTGGCAAAGGTACTGGAGTGGCTTGCCATTTCCTTCTCCAGCTTATTTTACAGATGAGGAAACTGAGGCCATCAGGGTTAAGTGGCTTGCCCAAGGTCACACAGCTAGTAAGTGGCTGAGGCCAGATTTGAACTCTGGAAGATGAGTTTTCCTGATTTCAGGCCTGATACTCTATCCACTGTGCCATCTGAGAGTATCTTCCACTTATACTGTACATATCTTCTATCTATACAGTCCTCCTCATTAAACTGCAAGCTTCTTGAGAGCAGGGACTGTTCCCTTACCTTTCTTTGTGTCCCCAGAGCTTAGCACAGTACCTGCACCATAGGAAGCACTCAATAAACGTTTGTTGCCTCACTGACTTGCACGAGGTTGTACAGCTAGCAATCGACAGAGATGGGTTTGAACTCGGGTTTTCTTACCTCAGATCTAAGACTCTTTCCACTGCCTGTACGCTAAACTAGTAATTTTTCAGTTGATGAGGGCAGAAGAGGCCATTTCTGAAATTTTTGGTAGGGGCTCAGCATTTAAACTTAGAAAACATAAAAATATATGGGAAAATAGGACAGCAATATGAAAGACATTAGATTTAGACCAGCATGTTACATCTTGTGTCAAGATAAGATAATAGAGTGACTTAGAAATAAAAGGTCATTGGGGGCAGCAAGGTGGCACAGGGAATAGAGCAACGGCCCTGGAGTCAAGAGGACTTGAGTTCAAATTTGACCTCAGACACATACTGGCTGGGTGATCCTGGGCAAGTCACTTAACCCTGATTGCCTCCAAAATAAAATGAAATAAAAGGTCACATCATAACCAAATGAGAGAAACAACAAAAATATTATCTATCGGATCTATGGATGGGGAAGAATTTATAATGAAAAAAGAGAGAGTGGATTGTTGAAGATAAAATGGATAATTTTTATTATATAAAATTTAAAAGATTTTGCAGAAAGAAATTCAATATAGTCAAGATTAAAAAGCAAACAAATAACTGGGGGAAAAATCTTTGCAGTGAGTTTCTCTGATAAAAATTTCATTTCTAAGATATATAAGGAACTGATTCAAACTTATAAGAATAAGAACCATTCCTCAACTGATAGTTCAAAGATATGAGTAGTTCTCAAAGGAAGAAACTCAGGGTCTCTATAACCATATGAAAAATAATGCTCCAGATTACTAATAATTAGAGAAAAACAAATTAAAGCAATTCTGACATTCTACCTCAAACCCTGACTGACAAAGATAATAAAATAGAAAACAATAAATGTTGGAGGGGCTATGAGGAAACAGGCACATTGATGAATTATTAATAGGATAATGAATGGGTCCAACCATTTGGGAAAGCAAATTATGCCTATAAACAGAAAATTAATTAAACAGTACATTTCCTTTGAACCAGTTGTATCACTGCTAGGCCTATGCCCTGAAAGGGATCAGAGAAAGAGGAAAAGGTCCTACATGTACAAAAATAATTATAACAGCTCTTTTTTTTGTGATGGAAAAAACCCTAAAAACTAAGGAGATGTTCGTGAACTGGGGAATGGCTAAACAAATTGTGTTTGTTTTTTTACATTTATGGGTTTTTTACTTTTTTTTACATTTACAATTTATATTTACATATAAATGTAATGGAATACTATTGTGTGATTTAAAAAAATGAGAAAAAAGAAGATTTAAAAGACACATAAAAAGACTTGTCCAAACTGATGCAGGGTGAAATGAGCAAAGCCAAAAGAGCAATGCATACTATACCATTAATATTATATAAACAAATAATTTTGAAAGACAGGAGAATTCTGACCAACTAAATGACCAACTATGATTACAGAGGACTGAAAAAGAAGAACAATGCCCTTCCTCATGAGGGGAAGATAATGCACTAATATGAAGAATAATAACTTCATTTTTGGACATGACCAATATGACAATTTATTTTTACTGTACTGATGTAATATGGTATTCTTCCTTCCTTCCTTCATTCTTTCCTTCCTTCCTTCCTTCCTTCCTTCCTTCCTTCCTTCCTTCCTTCCTTCCTTCTTTCCTTCCTTCCTTCCTTCCTTTCCAT
>CM053586.1:257977160-258028981 GCA_028646515.1 Pseudochirops corinnae
GGAAGATAATGCACTAATATGAAGAATAATAACTTCATTTTTGGACATGACCAATATGACAATTTATTTTTACTGTACTGATGTAATATGGTATTCTTCCTTCCTTCCTTCATTCTTTCCTTCCTTCCTTCCTTCCTTCCTTCCTTCCTTCCTTCCTTCCTTCCTTCCTTCTTTCCTTCCTTCCTTCCTTCCTTTCCATCCTTCCTTTTCAGTGGGTGCATAGAGGTGAGAGTAAAAAAATGAGTAATTAATAATAAAAATAAAATAATAAAATTTAAATTAAAATATGATTGGAAATTGATCGTCGATTAGTACTTCTAAAAAAGTCCTTCTACATATAAAGAAACTTTTAACAATTTATCAATTATAATCAACTTAACCTAACAATTCTGTGATATATTTTAATGTCATATTAATGATACTGATATACTGAGACCTATGAGAGAGATGGCCACCAGGATGGTGAAGGGTCTGAAAGCCATATGATGTAAGGATACTATGAATAGTGAAGTTTAGCTTGGAGAAAAGAAGATCTAGAGGAGATATGACAGTATCTTCAAATATTTAAAGGCATAGAAGATAGACATATCTAGTTTAGCTCCAGAGGGCAGAGATGGAAACAATGGATAGGTATTATAAAGAATACATTTCCAGCAATTATATGCATCTATGTGTATTTATGTATATATGTGTATGCATATGCGTGTATATATGTGTATGTATGTGTGTGTGTATACATGTGTGTGTATATATGCATATATATATATATATATTATACTTTATACACATTATACTTTGTTGGGAAATAAACTTTCTATTTCACGAGGAAGAATGTAATTTCCTTGAGAATGGAGGACATTTCATTTTTGTCTTTTTTGTTTGTTTTTGTTTTTTGGAGGGGGGAAAGCAAGGCAATTGGGGTTAAATGACTTGTCCAAGATCACATAGGTAGTAAGTGTGATCAAGTATCTGAGGCTGGATTTTAACTCAGGTCCTCTTGACTCCAGGGCCAGTGCTCTATTCACTGCACTATCTAGCTGCCCCTTCATTCTTATCTTTTTATTAATTCCCAGTGCCAAGGATAGTGCTGGACACATGAGTAGGTACTTAATAAATGCTTGCCAATTTTTGACTAGAAGTAGAAGCAAGAAACTAAATAAGCAGAAACTGGATGAATAATCTTTCAAGGAGGTCAAGTTAAGGTCAAAAAGTAATTTATTAAGTGACTACTATGGTCTGGGCACAGAGCTAAACATTGGGGATACAAAGAAAGAGAAGAGTCTTTGTTGTCAAGGAGTTCACAGTCTGATGCAGTGGTGCTCAACCTTCCTAATGCCACAACCCTTGAATACTAGTATGTGGGCGTATCTGCATGTGGGTGGATCCGCCTGGAGATGGTTAGAGGAGCGGTGTCTCGGTTCCTAAGACCATTGGAAATATGTGTTTTCCGATGGTCTTAGGTGACCCCTGTGAAAGGGTTGTTTGACCCCCAAAGGGATTGCGACCCACAGGTTGAGAACTGCTGGTCTAATGGGAGAGACAACATGCAAACAACTCTGTAAAACAAGATCTAGGCAGGATAAAATGGAAATAACCTTGTTGTAGCAAATACTCCTGTATTATGTCCAGTCCTCAGATCTAAGGAAGTTACTCACTTTAACAGGCAGCAGGAGGTTATGTCAGGAATGTGCCAACTTGCTGTTAAAAAACAAGTTACACAAGGTCTATGGCATTGGATGATGATATATTTTACTTTCCTATGTCCTCTTAAGCCTTCTGTATTGGTTTGTGGATCTTCCCTTCCATAGTGAGTTGGAGGAGGTTTTTAAAGAAGTTATGACTGTGACAAGCAAAGGACCAACATGGAGGGTAGGGTAGGGAAGAGAAATGGAAGAGCATAAGCATTTATATGGTGTCTACTATGTGCCAGGAACTGTGCTAAGTGATTTTTACAAACATTATCCCCTTTGATCCTCACAATGACCTTGGAAGGTAGGTGCTACTAGCTCCATTTTACAGTTGAGGAAATTGAGGCAAACAGAGTGATTTACCCAGAGCCACATAGCTAGTAAAGCATGTGAGGCCAGATTTGAACTCATGTCTTCTTCCCTCCAGAACAGCGGTTCTCAACCTGTGGGTTATGTTCAATTTGTAACAATGAAAATATATCCTGCATATCAGATATTTACACTACAATTCATAACAATAGCAAAATTACAGTTATGAAGTAGCAACGAAAATAATTTTATGGTTGGGGGTCACCACAACATGAGGAACTATATTAAAGGGTGGTTGCATTAGGAAGGTTGAGAACCACTTCTCCAGAACCATATAGCACAGTAACTGAAGACCGGGTTTGAATATGCATTTGAGTTTTTGTCTGTTTAAGAGGTTAAGGAAAGACCTTGTCTATTTGCAATAGACAAAAAATATGGGATAGATGCTGAGGCTGTATTCCAACAGACAGAAAAGGGTTGCATCCGCACGCGTAGATGTTCAAAGTGGGATGTTTCCTTGAGCATAGGACAATGTCACATTACTTGCCCTTACACAGCAAGAATATTCAAATACACAATAGTACTTATCTTCTACAGACATGCCTTCCTTCCTCCCTTCCCCATCTCCACATGGAAGTGTAGCTAGTCAGCAGGACAGGGCATGGTGGTTTGTGTGGTTGTTAGACATTCATCAAGTCAGAGGGTCCCAAGTCCATGGGAGTGGGAATTTTATATCCTTAGGTGAACAGGAAAGTTCACTGAGGTAGCCAAGGGTTAATCAGGACATTAGGACATCTTCGTTGCCTTTTAGGGAAAACAAATCTCCTTCTCATCCCTATTCCCTAAGTGTGAGTGTGTTTTGTTGTATAGCTGAGAAAATGAATGAAAAAAAAAACATTTATTAAGCACTTGTTACATGCCAAGTACTGTGGTAAGTACTGGACATACAAACACAAAAATGAAGACAGGCCCTGGCCTCAAAAAAATTACTTTCTAATAAGGGGAAGACTGCACATAAGGGAGTGGAAGCCAGGTTTTGCTTTGGAAATTTACAAGGACAATGAATGGAGCTCTATGGAAATGGATCAATATACCCCTTTCAGTAGCAGTGGTTGTATTAATTTGATTTTGGTTCCAGAAATGAAAAACAGTGGAAAAAGAGAGGCAAAGATGAACGATAGCCAGGTGGCTCTCAAGAATATGGCAGGAAGTAAAGGGAATCATGGCTGGAGTGGCTAGCTTGGTATGATGGGTTTATTAGCAATCACTTCCTGGGGCTTTAGGATGGGAATTCTGGAGCTAAAATGGTTAAATCTTCCAGGGCATGGTCTTTGGTCTAGACAGCAAGGCAGCTATTGAAAAGATGATGGGGGCTTATACTTATAAAGTTGACTCCTTCCTATTTACTTAAACTTATAAACCCAGAATTGTCTTTTACTCTTCCCTCTTCTTCATACTCCATAACCTACCAATCACCCAGTGCTTCTGATTGTATCTCTAGAATATCTTTCCCATTCACCCCCTCCTTTTTAACTTCCACTGTCACCAACTTAGTTCAAGGATTTTTCACCTATCATATACTATTGTCATAGCCTTTAAGGTGATTCTCTTGTATCCTTCACATAGCTCCTAAATAATCTCACTAATGTATCAATCTGGTCATATCACTTCTCTGTTCATAGCACATCAATGACTATGTTTTGCTCATAGGTCAAAACGAAAACTCCATAGCCTAGTCCTGGAGGATTTCCACAATCTGGCTATGACCTACCTTTCTAGCTTTATCATACACTTCCATCTTTTACCCATTCTGTCCTCCAGTCAAACTGAACTGTTGACTCTTCCCATCCTTGTCCTCTTTCCCTCTGTGGTCTTCTTTCTGCATGGCATTTCCCGTTTCCCATATCTACAAGGAATTTCTACTCCCCGTCCTGGTCTGTTGCAATCTTTCCCCTTCTTAAAGATCTAGCTCACGTGCCATTTCCTCTAGGAAGTCTTTCTTGTTCCCCTTAGTTAGAAGCATGTTCCTCCTTGAATCTTTCAGGCCATTCTGTTTGATCCCTTCCAAGAACTTAATTGTTTTTCAACTTAGTTGTATTTGCATTCCCCCCCCCCCCATTCCTAACTAGTTGGTAAGCCCTGTGAGGACAGCAACAGTGTCATTTTTGGTCTTTATATCTGGAATTTCTAACTCTTTATGATATACATAGCAGGCACTGAATGAATGATGATTGAAATTAATTTAAAAAAGTGCATTTCTAAGGTACTTCTAAAGGGATGGAAGATTTACTCATTTAAGCCTTTTTCTCATACAGGAAAAATGCCTGATGAAATCCACAAAGGATGAAATACCATCTTTAGTAAATCTGCTTCCCATTGTATTTCCTTTGATTATGATAGAAAATAAATGCCAATGCATGGAAAGACTGAGAACATTATTAGACGTTGCATAAGGGATTCAACGCATACACGAACAGGTGTTTCAAAGGCCCTGCCACATAAGCTCTAAAAAAATACATTTTGAAACTTTACATTTGTTGGCTGATGAGTATGTTTCCTAACTGTACTTTTTGCTGACAGGACTTTGTTGTTTTCTCTTTCTCTCTCTCTCTCTCTTTTTTTTTTCTCCAGCAGGAAGGCACAATCATTCTACAATACTGCCAAATATAACAAACATCTACAGATGGGTTGGTCTGCAGCTGGAGGCTTTAACTTTGTAGTATTTATCTGAAATATCAAAGCCAGCCGAGCAAGGCTAAAACAGAGTGGGCACAATTCACAATGTTTTGGCTCTGGAGCAAATAGCAGTTGAACTTAGTTTTTTCAGCTGAAATGGAATTTATGCAGATGTGCCTTGCACTAAATTCATTAAACAATTACATCCTGGTGCAGTTTTCACATTTTTGTAAAGAATCCGCATAAGCACTAATTAGATCTAAAACAATGTTACTGGGCAAATTACAGTGCTGATTGTTCAAGTAGTCTTACATTCTGCATCTGCTTTGCAAGGATGATGATAATTTAGGTGCAAGCAATACAAATGCTGCTTTTTGTTACATTTAATAGAAATATTTATTTCAAGTCTTGCTATAGATTAATTGATAATGTAGTCATTAAAATAAACCTTCAAATATTTTCTCGGAGGTAAAACTCCATCTGGAAAAACGGTTGGTGCAACTTTTCTCGCCAGTGCAAACTCGAGTCTTGTGAGAGAATTGCTCCTGAAAGGCAGATCTGCATTTCATTTGGCTGCCGGCATGAACAGGGTGAGCTAAATGACAGGCACAATTTCAGAGGGCAGCATTTGCTTGGAAGACCAGCTTCTTCTCAAACACTGCTTCCAGTCATAGTGAGTGACTCATGTTAAGTCTGGTTTGGTCAGTAGCTTCAAACTATTGCTTAGCAATGGGGTATCATCTGGCACCTGATGGTTGAGGAGGTGGGGGTTTTGCACATTAACTTGCTATTTCATATATAAGTAAATAAAAAAATGGATTTTGAGAAGAAAAATCTACTCCACAGAAGTGAGAGAATTCAGTTGTCGTTTCTATAGCAACTTTCATGGATTTCATCCTTATTCCGGGCTTGCTGTAGCCCAAACTCACCTCTGTGCTGACTAACTCCATAGTGATGCTTTTATTCTCATAGAATCATGGAATTTTGGAAATGAAAGAGACTTTCCAAGGGTCATCTGGTCCAACCCTTAGACTAATAAATGAATTCCCCTGCACCATTCCTGTAAATAGCCATCTAACCTCTCCTCACTCAGTTTTATGTGTAGGAAACTCTCCTTACTTGATCCATCCTGCTAGAGTCCCAAATAGCTCCTAGTGCTTGTAAGCATTATCTCAGTCCCTGGGAAAGAGGCTGACCTTTTGAATGTTATAATTGCTCCCTTTCCAATAATTACCCCTGCTTTTTCACTTCTAAAATGACCAGTTTTCATTCAGTCTATATAAAATTTCTAAATAACAAAAAGTTAAAACTTCAAAGCCTACAAAGATTAAAGGTGAAACTAATTCAATCAATGCTGAAGTACAAGTTTGAAAAGCAATGTTGACACCCCCTGGCAGAGCATTGATTCCAATGATTAATTCAGAAAACAAAATTAATTGTATGAGATGGACAGGTTATGGCATACTTAGACTTCAATGCAGCTGTGATCTCATCATTATGTTTTTTTCATTGCTATAGATCACAGCCAATCTAGACCTCCTCACACTGTATGAACTTAGCCCAGTCGTCCAATAACTCATCCATAGAGGATATACCCAATATGCTTTAGGCTTTTCTCTGTCCTTTTATATTTTATGGACACCAGTGCAAATCAGACCAGCCCATGTTCCTTTCCCTCCATACATTTCCTGCATGGTTATCTCCTATGCCTTTCTTATAGGTAAGTCATTGCTGGGAATAGGCTGTACCTGTGACAGGCTTGTCAGTAACATACAATTTTGATTGTTCAGAGACAATAGTGTCACATGATTCCCAATCACGCAACATTCCTAGGAGAATATAACTCTATTTCACTTGCAACTGATGAAACAAAATTATTGATACTATCAAAAATTTAACTTACATGTTTCCTGACTTTTGTGAATTTATTATTCCAATCTTAATGCTACTATAATATCAAATATGAATTGTTTCATTCTAATTTTTTAAAAAAATTCGCACTTTGGATTTTTGTGATTAAAGAACAACAGCTTCAGAGAGATATAGACAACTAAGAAAGGTGTTGATTCCTAGATACTAAGTTAAGGAGTCTAAAAATGCTATGCTAGTTGAATTTGAAATTGTCTTTTTATGTTGGTTTGTTTGTTTAAAGCAGGGTTTTGTAAAATGCCTTAAGTACCTTAGAGAAATGTTAGCAGCTTGAAGGCAGGGAAAGCTTTGGATTTGGTCTATGTATGCCCTGTACCTAAGACAGTGCCTTGCATGGAATGGATGCTTAATAAATGCTCCTTGAAGGGAAGATTCCATTTTACCTATCTGGAAATGCAAAATACAAGAAGCACAGATGGTGACATTTTTGGACTAAAAAGAAAGGATTCTAATTTGGACCAAAAATTCCTATTCCATTACATCAAGAAGAAATTTGATTCCATGTTTTAGTTTTTTTCTATTTTACTGTTCAGAGAATAGTGGGGAAGTTTTTCTATTTCCCATTAGATAACTGAGTTGTAGAGTGGATAGAGCATTGGGTCTGGACTCAGGTAGACCGGAGTTCAAGTTTTGCCTTAGATATTTACTAGACATGTGTGCCTGGGAAAATTATTTAACTTTTATTTGCCACAGTTTTAACTGAGAAATGGAGAAAATACTAGCACCTACCTCTTAGTGTTGTTGTGAGGATCAAATGAGATATATATATATAATGATTAGCATAGCTGAGTCTTTTATATGAATGTTTATTATTATTATTATTATCATCATTATTATTACTGGAGATAGAGTGCCAAACTTAGAGTTTGACCTTGGGCAAGTCACTTAACATCTTTCAGCCTTATTTTCCTAGCATTTATTTTGCATGGCTATTGTGAGAACCAAATGAGATAATATTTGTAAAATGTTTTGCCAACTTTGAAGTACTATGTAAATCCTCACTATTATCAAAAGAAGTGATTAGAACAAATTGATTTCCAAGGACATAGGATAATGGGATTTTAAAGTTGGAAGGAATCTCAAAAATCACCAAGTTAAACTTCTCCATGTTCTAGTTGAAAAAAAAAACCCTGAGGTTTTCAGAAAGAATAAATGACTCCCCCAAGGTTATACTGAAGCTAGGATTTAAGCTCAGGATTTCTGACTCCATATTCCAGGATGCTTCTAGCTCTAATATTCTGTGATTCTATTCCTCACCAGGATTGATCATATTCGTAGGCATAACAGCGTAATAGCCTATTGTCTACAACTTGATTTTAGGGTTACCAGAAGGAACCTGGAACTAAAAATATCCACCACAACCCCCTCCCTGTGCCTCCTGGCCTTCTAGGAATTACTAATATTAGAATAATTCTTTAAGAATCTTATTAAAGCAGCCTCCTAATCTGGGAGTAGCAACACTTTCTCTAGTTAACCATGCACCAGCAGGGATTACTTCTTCTGAATGACCCCATTCCCACCCATTATTGTGCAGCTGTAGAAGAGGATAAATTTCAGTGGGTGAGAGGAAGAGTGTAGTTGGTAGTAAGAGGTATTTGGGCATCTGGTTTAGGAATGGGGATTGGGGAGGAAGATGAGAACATTAAGTGTCTAGTGGCTGGTAGTGCCAGAGAAAAGCAGGGATACTCAAAGGTGGAGCAAAGGGGCTTATAAAACAAACCACCCACTTCACAAGTTTGTCTAGGGTTGGTTCTTTCCCCTACAATCTCTCCTATCACCATACTATACATGCAACCACTAAGTGAAGAGCTTTGGTGATGGGGAGCCCACTACTTTCAGAGACAGTCCATTTCACTTTTGGCTAACTCAGTTTTTCCAGAAGTTTCTTCCTGTACAATCTAAATCCATTTCTCTTCAAGTTCCATCCGTTGCTCCTAGTTCTGTCCTCTAGAGACAAGCAGAACAAGACTAATCCCTTTTCCTAATTATAGTTGTCAAGTACCTTAAAACAGTTCTCACATACCTTCCCCCTCCCTCCCTTGTTTTTTCTTTGATGTTTCTAACATTTTCTGCATTTTCATTTGGTTACATGGGTACTTAATGGATCACTTAGTAAAGAATTTGTGCAATATTAATATCAAGGGCATTTAAATAAACTTTCCCCCCCCCCAAATAAGCATAGTCTTCCTTTTCCAATCACATCAATTATTTTTCTCTGATCTTTCTTAAATGTACTAGTTTAGGCTCTAGGCTTTGCCTTACCAGAGCAAATAGAATATGATATTTTCTCTGTTCATCCAGGTAATGTCTATTTGTATGCAATCCTGATCTTACCCAGCAGACTTTGCTCCTTACCAGTGATTTGTTCACTGTCATCTCAGAGTTCCCACTGTGCTGATTTTCAGGGTCTCCAGATATCCCTGCCCAACCTTTCAATAATTGTATTTTGAATTCTTCCTTCTCCCTCCTTCCATGCTGTTGCTTTCTTCCAAATTTCACACATTTTTGTGCTTTTCTCCTTCATATTCTTGAACTTCACAGGCCTTTCTCATCATACCTTTTTTTTTTCTTGCTGGCTCTCAATCAAGTCTCATGGACCAAATACATTAGTTATAGTAATGACAACATGTACTCTGGGCTTGACTGTAGGTAGGGAGAGCCAGGCCAAACCAAACCTCTTCCGGAAGGGAAACTCTCCTGACAAATCAATGAGCTCTTTCAGGGAATCAAGAAACGTTTAAGTGCTCTAAAAGGGGTCATAACAGAAAAGGTCCCTTGGTGCTCTAAGAATTTAATTTCCATCACATGGGCGAGCCTGAGTGAGAAGTTTTACTTGCCCAGAGCTGCCAAAAGGAGCAGGTATTTGTTATGAAATAATAAATTGTTAATATATAATAGATATCCCAGTTAGTGATAATCATTAATTATCAGAGGTTGTGTTTTGTTGACTGAGACTCCAAAACAACCTGTCATTTCAGGGAAAAGACAGTTAAACCTGTTACTATACTTGGTGTCATGGAGTCATAAAAGGGTTTTTGGCTCTTTTACTTTTCAGCAGATTGTGATGACTTCATACAGAAAGAACACTAGTGAAAAAAGTGGTTTCTTGGGTGATTGATAGGGATGTAAGCATTTTTGAGATTAAATGGGCATAGACTCATTAAATAATGATAACTTCCATTCTTAGAGGCTTTCAGGTTTACAAAATATCTTCCTCAAAACAGACCTGTGAAGAAGCTAGTGTGAGCTCTCATCCTCCTCCTTTTGTAGGTGAAGTAGGAGCTAAAAGGAAAAATGATTTTCCAATATTCACACAGCCAGAAAGTATCAGAGGCAACATTTGAACTCGGCATCATGAGCTACAAGTTACTTTAGAGGTCATTTAAGTCAACCCAGAGAGAGGAAGTGACTTATCAAGGTCACAGGAGAGCCAATTTAGAACCCAGGTTCTCTGTCTCTAAATCTAGTTCTCTACCATTCCTTTAACCATTAATGTATTGGCAGCTGGAGAAGACTGCACATTGTCAAATTTTTTTTTAATCTTGAGTATAAAACTTCTTGGATTTGGTTCCTTATTCTAACCTGTCCAGTTATTTTTAGATCTGAATTCTGTCATCCATCCCAACTTTGTCTCATTTACAAATCTGATAACTATATGACATCATTTGTCTTTGGTAACCTACCTCAGGGACTTTTATCCTACCTCCTTCCTCCCCTTCTTCCATTTCTTTCAGGAGCTCAGTAAGTACCTTTGTTGTACCTTCTAGCTGTCCAAACCTTTCTTCCCTCACTCCCAGTTCTGAACATATGTATTAAAACACAGAGTGAGTGGCAACTCACTTAGGCCCACTATCCCAAAGTCCAAAACTTCTTCTCACTCCTGTCTCTTTCCCTGGCCCATTCAAAATCTCCATTCCATTAGCTCCAAGTGTTAGGAAAGTAATCTGATTATAAAGTTTACATTATTTATACTCTACTAAAAAAATTTTTTTCAAGCAGACATACAATTTTGTCAGCATATGAGACAGTAAGGGATGTTCTCTATCACTACATATGAGGAGGACCTTTTTGTAGGCAATTTAAAGGCTTAAAGAACTACCTAAGATGTTAAGAAGTTAAGTGATTTGCTCAATGTCACACGGGCAGTATGTGTTGGAGTCAAGACTTGAACTCATGTCTTAGAATATAAGTTCCTTCTGAGTAGGAATTGTTTCATTCATTGTATTTGTATCCCCTGTACCTAGAACCATGACTCATACTATGCAGGTGTTTAGTAAATACTTGTTGATTGGTTGATGGACAGATCTCTCACTTTATCCACTATGCAAAGCTGCCTATCCCTGAATGCATAACTATTTTTTAATCCTGCCACTTAAGCTCGTTTCCTCTTTTATTTCTCTAGTTTCTGACTACAATAGCTTCTGAGTATTAAAAAAAATACCCACAGGAGGGCTTTTCTCAAAGCTAGTTTATCAGTAGACACAACCATTTATTTTAACTTCCTAGGGAGCCCTTGAATGAGCTACCTTGAGGCAGCTATTTACTTTCCCTTCTTGCTAGAATACTGAATAGGGGTGGTTGTAGGAGTCTCTAGCTGACAAGTGTTCCCACCACCAATAAGGTGGACAACAGGGTCATATGGTCAGCTTGGCTTAAGATAGGGAAGCACTGTCCCCTAAGGTCAGACCAGGTAGGGAGATGGAGAAGTGAAAAAAAAAAAGTATTCTCCTTCTGTCCTTGGAGGAGCTTGGCCATTCCTTCCTTTTGCAATTCCCATTCTACCACCACCCAAAGAAATGCTTGGTTTGTCTGTTTAGAAATAATAATTGTTTTCATTTGCATGAATAGCATACCATTTATGCCTAATTACCACATGGGAAAATAATGATTATGCATACCATTAAATATGTCACATCAATTTTGTTGTAAATTTTATTTAATTTTGACACTAAACTCTATTGTCAGGAAATAGGGATTTTAGTCCAGGCTCTGTTCTTAGCAAGTTACATAGCTAAATTGAGCCTCAGTTTCTCCATATATAATGTTAGAAGATGGGACTAGATCTAAAAGATTCTTTTCAGCTCTAAAGTTCAATGATTCTGTGATTTTATGAATAAATATCTTTTGAGATTCTTTCTCTCTAGAGCAGAAATTAGGGGTTTTTGTCATTGGGACAAGGGAGAAGACAGTGAAAAGGAAACTCATTCCAGGATGGGATTTCTGTGATGTTCATGGACTGATCAGAGGAGAGAAGGTAACTCAAGGAAAAGGTAGATGGATCTAGGTGTATGGCCACCCCTGGGAAGGTGCTTGTCCTAATTATAGCTTTACTTCCAGTTCTAATATTCTATGCTTGTGAACTTTGTATGCTCAGTCTTTGTGGCTGGTTGTTTAGATAGAACAACAATAAAATAACAGCTCACATTTATATAATACTTTAAAGTTTCCAAAGCACTTTCCTCACAACAATCCTGTGAGGTAGATAATGATGTAGACATTATTCCACTTTACAAATGAGGAAACTTGGTTAGAAGCTATAATACCTAATATTTTTGTGATTATTTTTAAGGTAATTGTCAGAGGCAGGCTTTGAGTCTAGGTTTTGCATGACTAGTAATACTACACTAAAGTGTTAGAAAGTAAAGTGAGAAATTGAACTCACTTCTATTATGTTAATTTTCTCTTTCCTTTCTTTTAAGATCATCAGAACATAACAGAACCACTCCCAGGGCCTCTGTCTAATTATATTGTCTCCATGAACTCTGATGATGATAAAATTCGGCTTACGGCACATGTAATATCTTTTCATGTCTTTTCATGTAAACAGTTTATCCTAGTTCAACACTTTATGATTACTTGCTCATGTTTATATTTTGTATTTCTCTTGACTCTTGAGTTTTTGCTTCAAAATTTCTATACAACTCTGGTCTTTTCATCAGGAAAGCTTGGAAGCTGTCTGTTTCATTAAAAACTCATTTCTCCTCTTGTAGGATTATCCTTAGTTTTGTTGGATAACTATTCTTGGTTGTAAGCACAGGAATATATTCTAGGCTCTCTGTTCTTCTAACATGGTTGCTGTTAAAATTGTGTGTGGTCCTGACTGTGACTTCTCAGTACTTGAAGACTTTCTTTCTGGTTGCTTGTGGCACTTTTTTCCTTGGAAACTGAAGATTTTGGCTGTATTATTGCTGGGTGTTTTCATGTAGAAATTTCTTTCAAGAAGTGACTAGTGGTTCTTTTCTATTTCAATTTTGCCCTCTGGTTCTAAGAGATGTGGGCAGTTTTATTTTACAATTTCTTAAAATATGACGCCTACCCTCTTTTTTGGGGGGAGGGAGAGGTCATGACTTTCAGTAGTCCATTGATTGTTAAATTATCTCACCTTTATCTTTTTTTCCAGATTAGTTGTTTTTTCAGTGAGATACTTTACATTTTCTTTTATTTTTCAGAGTTATGCTCTGTTTTAATATTGCCATTGTCTCATAACATCATTAAATTTGGTCTATTTTGATTTCCAAAGAGTGTATTGCTTGAATAACATTTTGTAATTCTTGTACCAAGCTGTTAATTTCTTTTCTAATCCTTTCTTTCATAGCTCTCATTATTCCCCAGTTGTTTTTCCCTCTAGCACTCTCATTTCATTTATGAAAACATTTTAAACTCTCAAAATTCTTGCTCTATATCTTCCAGGAATTCTAGTTGAATTCATGCCCAAACTGTGTTTTTCTTTGAGGCTTTACTTATAGAATTTTGGAATCATTCTATTCTTCTGGGTTTGTGTCTTGAGAATCCCTGTCACCATAGTAGCTTTTTGTGATGGAATTCTTTTTTTTGTTTGTTTATTCTTTCAGACTACTTTTTGACTTTAGATTTTATGTTAGGTCTAGGCTCTGCATAATTCTGGAAAGACTGTCTAGTCTGGCTCTGCTGCTATTTTCTTGAGGATATTGAGTATTGAAGTATTCTAGAATTTTAGAAACAGCTCAAGCTCAGGTCCTCCAAGCTTTCTAGGGCAAAGCCTAACTTCTGTTTTCCTGGATTGAGCTTTGTAAGTTCCTGACCTGAGTTTGTGTCTGAGTAACAGGACTGTGAAGTTTTCCCAGTTGGAGTTCCAATAGACTACTTACTACTAGACTCAGCTACTATCAGTCATCTGGAAAGTTCTGCTGGTTTGGAGCAACCGAACTGCAAGTTCCCCTTTGTTGTGGAGTACCACACTGGCTGTTTCATTGTAAGCTTCAAACTGGGCTAATGCCTAGATTTGAGACACTACTCCCGAGTTCAGAACCGTAGAGCTGCTGCTTGCTTTTGAACTTGGTATTTGATCAGTATATAGCTTCAAGTCTGTTACCACATTTCATTCTGGAGCTTCAGGTCCCCACCCCAGTCCTGGAACTGATAGTGAGCAAGAAAGCTGCCAATTGGCATCTCTTATTGTACCTTGCACAGGACTGAGGATTCCTTGGCTGGATTTGGAACCTCTTCTTACCCTGGTACAGAGCCTCTCCTTGTACCAGAAATATAGCACAACAGCTGTTCCTGGGTGAGCCCCCTCATCAGTGTTTGCACTGTCTCCCACTGTCCAAGTGTCTTCCTATGTTGACCAGGATTGGAAAAATGTCTCACTGCGAATTTTTTTTTTACTTAGATTTCCTTATCAGGACTTGTCCTAGTATTTTTAAAAATCTGTTTGGAGGTTTACAACATGGGAGGGGAAGCTTGGTTGTAATTCTTACCACTACTCTGCCATCTTGCCTCTCCTCCCTCTACAAGTATTTATTAAGCATCTACTATTTGCTAGGCACAGAGAAGTCAAAAACAAAGCAAAAGTTCGTCATCTTAAATAGCTTGCATTCTGAAGTTTCCAGGGCTGCCGCAGGGAATGTGTTTTTTCATATCTTTTCCAATCCATTCCAGTTTGCTGTTCAGAGGGAAAATGTTAAATTATCTGCTAAACATGTGCCATTGAACTGCTCTTAATTTTTGTCCCTAACATATGTTTTTGACCTCATGCTTATAGTCAGAGCTCTTCATGCTCTTTTTATGCCATGTGGCCCTAAAGGAATGGCTCAGAGACTACTTTTTTTTTTTTCATATTTTACACCTTAAAGAGATAAGATCTTTTTTCCAAACATCTCCAAATAATCGTACAAACCAGAATACTTTTTAGATAAAGATAAACATTTAGCATTTCTTAAAGGAAACTGCCTAGATAGAATAAGAATTCTATTTTATAGAATCAGAGAATACTTGTGTTAGGAGGAGCTTCAATAATCATCTGGTCAAACCTTGACAGAAATCATGGATTCAATCTACCTCTTCCTCCTCCTTCTTCTCTTCCTCATCTTTTTTTTTTTTTTGACAGTATTCAATCAGGAAAAGCACTGGGACAAGCCATTATCCTTCCAGTATTCTTTTATATTTCATTTTTTGCAGATAGATAAGATTGCTTTTTGTGATTGAATTATTAGGTATTGTGTATTAGGATGTAAAACCCTCTGAGGCTCACTGAAAACTTCATCAGTACAACTCTAGTAGCAGACAGGAAAGGAGGGATGGTTATCTTCTCATCCTGTGTCCAGGTAATTCTGATCCACTCTTTCAATCTTTATGTTTTGAAAGCCTTTTGCTTCCTGTAGCATGATGTCCAAATCAAGACATCACCCGTGATGTGATTGGTCCTCTTCAAAAATGATCAACAGCAACAGCAACAACAAACACAATTTTGAGCGCTTGATATGAAGACATCCATTAAAAATATTGTTCTTAAATTTTTATGGACGTGTTATGTTCATTCAGTTTGGGCAACAGTTTGGTCTATGAAAACTGTCTGGTTCCAGGATGATTTCTTGATTGAATTCTTCAGTATATATTGAGGTCTCCGTTCATAGAATTGGGATTTGTTGTTTGTCAGTCCACAAAACATGGGGAACTTCCATCATATAATTCTAGCAACCAGGTCATATCATTTAGGGATTTGGTAGATACTAGATTTTTTATAGCCTATGATAATAAATTTCATAGTCTCTACCATTTCCTTGACTAACCTTCATTGACTACTAAGTCTAGGCTCCTTAAGGATAATCCTTCTATAGTTTCTGGTGATAGATAGTTACCTCATCCTAAATTTTTTTTAAATAATATTTTATTTTTCCCTAATTGCATGTAAAAACAATTTTAAATATTTTTTTAAAAAAAGTTTTGATTTCCAAATTCTATCCCTCTTTCCCTCCTTGTCCCCTCCGTGAGATGGTAAGCAATCTGTTATGTTGTACAATGTGTCATCATGTAAAACATTTCCATATTATTCATTTTATACAAGAAGACCCAAACAGAAAAGGAGAGAAAAAGGAAAGAAGGAAGGAAGGAAGAGAAAAAAGAAAGAAAGAAAAAGAAAGTGAAAAATAAAATGCTTAGGTCTATATTCAGACAACATCAGTTCTTTCTTTGGAGACAGGCAGCATTTTTCATCACGAGTCCTTTGGGATTATCTTTGATCATGGTATTGCTGAGAAGAGCTAAGTCATTTACAATTCTCCATTGTACTATTTTGTTATTACTGTACATTCTCCTGATTCTTCTCACTTCACTTTGTATCAATTCATGCAAATCTTTCCAAGTTTTTCTGAAATCATCTTGCTTGTCATTTCTTATAGTACAATAATATTCCATTATAATCGTATACCACAACTTTTTCAGTCATTTCCTAATTGATGGGCACACCCTCAAGTTCCAATTTCAACCACCACAAAAAGCTCCCATAAATATATTTGTACAAATAGGTTCTCCACCTACCCCCCCCACCCCCCGATTTTATTTCTTTGAGATACAGACCTAGTTGTGGTAACGTTGGATCAAAGGGTATGCATAGTTTTATAGCTCTTTCTTTGACCTGAATTTCCAGAATAAATTCCTCCATTTTCACAAACAATTCCACAATACTCAGCTATTTGTATCTGCTTCTTTGTTGACTTACTGTTGGATAAGTACATGTGGATGTCACCCATGGAGAACCTTTTTATTCCATTCTTGCATTCTAGCAGGAGGTAAACCACTTTTGGTTACATTAGATGAATGTATCATCACCATCATCATGTCAAAACTCCACTAAGTCCTATACAAATGCCTCTGCATTTAGGATGAAGGAAATCCCAGGCTCTTAAAACTAGATTTTTAGAGTTCCAGAAAGTTCTACTATCTTAGAAACACTTTAAGCACAGTGGTAGAGACAAATAAAATCTGCAATTTGAGGACCAATTTAGCTAAACACAGAAACATATCACTAGCAGGTTGACCACTAGGGTGTGGATTATCTGGCTATGGTAACCATTAAAAAAAGAAAACTAAAAAAAGGCCCTCAAATCTGTGCCCTTCTACTTCCAAGTGACAGAGGTAGAATGGTGGGGAAAGGAGGTAGAATACTAATAATCACGTACTTTTTAGATCATCTAATCAGTCAGTCAGCAATCAAGTCAACAAGTATTTATTAAGCACCTAATATGGGTCAGGTAGGGCTAAGCACTAGAGATACAAAGAAAGATAAAGAACAGTCCCTGTCCTCAATTAGCTCATATTCTAATGGTGGAGACAGCATGTAAACATCTGCATACAAATAAAATATATGAAGGATCAATTAGAGATAATATCAGTGGGAAAGTACTAAGATTAAGAATGACCAGAAAAGATTTTCTTGCAGATGGTGGCATTTGAGCTGAGATTTGAAAGGAGTCACAGAACCCGAGATGTACCAAGGAGGAGAAAAAGTGTTCTAGGCATAGGATGCAGCCAGTGAAAATGCATGGAGTCAAGAGATGGAGCATCTTGTGCAGCAGACATCAAGGATGCCAGTATTAGTGGGTAGAAGAGTACATGGAGGGAATATGGTATAAGGAGGCTGGAAAGCTAAGCAAGGGCCAGGTTATGAAGGGCTTTCAAAGCCAGAGAATTTCTTAGTTGATCCTGGAGGTAATAAGATACAACTGGAGATGACTGAACTAGAGGAGTGGGGAATGGCATAGTCAAGCCTGAGATTTAGGAAGGTCATTTTCAATAGTTGAGGTGAGGATTAAATCTGGAGGGGAAAAATTTGAGGCAGGGAGATTGACTCCAATCACCAGTTAAGTACCAATCACTGTGTTCAGCACTGGGAATACGAACAAAGGTAAAAATGTTTTCCCTCAAGGAGCTCCCATTCTGAGGGGAGAGACAAGTATGCAAACAACTACGTATAAGAGAAGTATAAATGGGAGGTAATGTCAAAGGAAAGGCAGTAGTAGTGGGGACCGAGGGGTGAAAAAGCTAGGAAAGACCTGATAGATTGTTTTATAGAAAGTATGATTTGAGCTTAGGAACCAAGGAGGGTAGAAACGAGGAGGGAAAGCATACCAGGCATGGGAGACAGTCAGTGAAAAGGTCCAGAGATGGAGTGCCCTGTGCAAGGAGCAGCAAGGAAGCCATGTCACTGGATTGCAGAGGAGAGAAAAGTATAAGAAGACTGGAAAGGTATGGAGGTTCCAAGCTGTGAAGGGATTTAAATGTGGGAGATTTTATATTCACTCCTAAAGGTAACAGAGAAGTACTTGAATTAATTGAGTAGGAGTGACATGATCAGACCTGTGCCTTAGGAAGATCATTTCAGCGGCTGAATGAAGGATGGACTGCAGTATGAAGAGACTTGAGGCAGGCAGACCAACCAGTAGGACACTGCAAGAGTCTAGGCATGATGAAGGCTTGTACCAGGATGGTGGCAGTGTCAGAGGAGAGAAAGGGCCTTATCTGAGAGATTTTGTGACTATAGAAGAGGGAGAACTCTGCAACAGATTGGTTATGTGGAGATGAGCGTGAGAAGTCAAGGATGACACCCTGGTAACTAGAACAGGGATCCATGAACTTGTTTTCAAAAATCTTTGATAACTGTATTTCAATACAATTGGTTTCCTTTATAATCCCCTGTATTTTTTATTTTATACATTTAAAAATATGATTCTGAGAAAGGGTATATGGGTATCATCAGACTGGCAGAAAAGAGTCCTATAAAACAAAAGGGTAGCTAGGTGGTGCAGTGGATAGAGTGCCTAGCCTGGAGTCAGGAAGACTCATCTTACCAAGTTCAAATCTGACCTCAGGTACTTACTAGCTGTGTGACCCTGGGCAAGTCACTTAATCCTGTTTGTCTCAGTTTCCTCATCTGTAAAGTGAGCTGGAGAAGGAAAAGGCAAACCATTCTAATATCTTTGCCAGGACAATCCCATATGGGGTCACAAAGAGTTGGACACAATTACAAAATGACTCAGTAACACACACATTCACACACACACACACACACACACACACACACACACACACATAAGAAATGCCATGGGGGAAAAACCTTAATAAGACCCTCTACTCCAAGGCAGTGTGTATCTGAATGTTTATTGACTTTAAGGAGAAAGTGAACACATGGGGAGATGAAAAATATTTTGGAAGATAATGGCTTACGTTTAAGAAAAGAGAGAGAACAAATGTTTGCCAACTACATAAAAATTCTTATTTTATTTTAAATTCTTTTTATAGAATTTAAAGCTTCAACATAGAGTTTTCTTTTTATGAAAGGAACTGCAAGATAAGAAGTGTCACTGGGTTGTAGAGAAGGTAGTAATTGTCCAAACTCACATGGATAGTGGCAGAGCTAGAACTAGAATCCAGGTCCCCTGACTCTAAATGTAGGGTTTTTTTTTTTCAAGTGAAAGTCAAAATTAATTCCAAATCGGAAGAAAGGCCAAATATGAGAAGACATGCATTTTTGAAAAACTGACCTATGGTTTTGAAAAGTATCTGCCTTCCCTTTTTGAAATTCAGGACAATGTTTACCCATGTGCAATCTTGTGGCACCTCTCCCATGCTCCATGATTCCTCAGAGCTTACTGGCAATGGTTCAGCAATCACATCTGTGAGTTCTTCTGTATCCTGGAATGTTGTTCATTCAGGCCAGTTGATTCAACCTCATTGTGTCCAGCCCCTCAACTGCTGGCCGCTGAAGTCCTCCTGCCGCCATCACACCTATGATAATAAGGAAAGATTTGAAAGAATGTAGCTGTCATTCACCCTGAGTCATAATCACCTCGCCCCTGGGTGAATTCTATACGTAAGACCATAAGTGGCTTGCTGCAAGCCTGATACATAAGACTCTTCTTTGGGAAACCTATCAGACACAAACACAGACACAAGGGGAAAGCAAGGCAGGTAACCAGGCTCCTAGAGTTGCACTATTCTGTGTGAAGAGGGTCTGTCTCACCTGACTCTTTTTCTTTCTCTCTAAAACACAAAGACATATTATGGGCCAACCTAATAATAATAGCTAGCATCTATATAGGTTTTTTATAGTTTTATGGTTTACAAAACACTCATTGTTCCTTCCAACCCTGGTAGTTATAGCCCCATTTCAATAGTGAAGAAACTGAGGCAGACAGTTTAAGTGACTGGCTCAGGATCATGTAACTAGTAAGTGTCTGAAGCAGGATTTGAATTTTGGCCTTCCTACCACCTGTGCCACCTAGTTGCCATAACAGCATCTCAAAATCCCCAGGGTCTCCTATACTTTAGTCCAATGCTTCTGGCAGCCTCATGTGATGGGTAGGGATTTTAACAGCAGCTGTTACCTCACTGCACTACAAATCAATAGCTCTACCTCCCCAAAGTGGCAACAGACTGAGGGCAGGCAGGGGGCTCCTGCTTTATTTTGAATTTCTATTTCCCGTTACACATTTTTGTCCTATCATTTCAAACCAAAAGATCCCATCTCTTCCTTCATTTATTTTGTGCTCCAAAGACATTGAGATTTTTTCTTCTTACTAGTCATAGCATTTATTAAAAGCATCTACTCATTTTACCAGTCAGTCTACATTTATTAAACCCTTAGAATGTGGTAGGCACTGTGCTAAGCATTAGAGATGCAAAGAAAGGTGGAAGAAAGGAATAACCATTTATAAAGCACCTACTGTGTACCAGGCACCATGCTAAGTACTTTTTACAAATATTATCTCCAGTAACCCTGAGAGGTAGATGCTACTATTATTCTCCTTTGACGGTTAAGGAAACTGAGGCAAACAGAGGTTAAGTGACTTTTCCAAGGTCACATAACTGTTATGTGTCTAACTGTGAATTTGAACTACTGTTGTTCAGTCATTGTTCAGTTGTATCCAATTCTTTGTGACCCCATTTGGGATTTTCTTGGCAAAGATACAGTAGTACTTTGTCATTTTCTTCTCCAGCTCATTTTATAGATGAGGAAACTGAAGCAAATAGGGTTAAATGACTTGCCTGGATTACACAGCTACTAAGTATTTGAGGCTGGATTTGAACTCAGGAAGATGAGTCTTCCTGACTCCAGACCTGACTCTCTATCCACTGTGTCATTTAGTTTCCAAATCTGAACTTAGGTCTTCCTAACTCCAGGCCCAGTACTTTATCTGTCTCAAAGGCAAAAACAGTCCTTGCCCTCAAGGAGCTTACTTTCTAATGGGAACATAACATCTAAACTACTTAGTACATACAAGATTCAGACTGAGTAGGTAGAAAACCATCTCAGAGAGGAAGGCATTAGCATCTGGGCCACCGGGCATGTTCATGCAGCAGCAGTTGGTTTTGAGCTGAATCTGAAAGAAGTCAAGAAAACTAAAGGGTGGAGGTGAGGCAGATGGAGCCTTCCAGGCATATGGGGACCACCAGTGCAAAGGCACTGGAGATAGCGACATGTTCTAGTAGCTGCAAATATGCCAGCATGGGCTGCATTGCAGAGAGAGTATAAGAGGAGTGCAGCATAAGAAGACTTGGAAAGGTCAGAATGGATCAGGTTGTGCAAAGATTCAAATGCCAAACAATATTTGATCCTGGATATGATAGGGATCCACTAGATCTTGCTGAATCCAGACCTACACTTTAGGAAAATCATTTTGGTGATTATTTTGAGGATGGGTCAGAGTGGGGAAGAAATTGAAGTAAGGCAACCATTTAGAAGATGATGGCAATGGTCTAGACAAGAGGCCACAAGAGCCTGAACTAAAGGCAGAGGTTCTGAGTGGAGAGAAAGGGTGTGATGTTAATGGGATTTAAGATCTTCTCTACCCACTGCCCTCAGAAGGAGCCCATCTAGGGAAACTTGCCTAGGGAAGGCTTGCTTGTAGGAAGGCTTTCACATCTTTTGCTAATTTCTAATTAGGCACTGAGTCACTAGGGTTATGATGCCTTCTGGCTCTGGGAAGTGTTATATATACTGTAAGGTGGTATTTTGCTTTGAGGACTCGCTATGTGAGAAGGTTCTTGTGTTTCCCTGGTGGAGATTCTGAGTGGCAGTATGTTCAGAGCTCCTTGCCTGCTCAGGTGTAAAGGCTCTCTTAATCCAGGAATGTATGTAGAGTGTATAACTGATTCAGGCAGTCAGGGCCCTGTCAGTTGGTCTTTATTTCTCTGCTTGTATTGTCTCTGTTTGCATTTTCTCTGAAGTTCAAGGTGCTGACTTTTCCCCTGAATTAATGAATGTAATTAAAAAAGATTGTTGACCCCTCTCTTGCCTACTAAAGCAGATCTAAGAACCTGTGCTAGCAACCATCCTGAGTATGCCAGTGTGGTTGCCACTACAAGGGGTTATATAGAAGACATGGGAAGGTAGAAAGGACTAAACTTGTCAATGGATTGGATGCAAGGGGTAAGTACAAGTGAGAAGTCAAGGATGACACCAAGGCTGTGAACCTAAGTGACCAAGAGGATGATGGTACCTTGGACAGCAATAGGGAAGTTCTGAAGAGGAGAGGATTTTTTTGGGAAGGAGGAATGGGACAGGGAAGACACATATTCAGCTCTTTAGCCTTTCTGATATTATTACTCCCACCCTTTTCTTTTTTAAACAAAATACTATTTCTATTTGTATTAGATCTGTTTTATAATGACCTTTTAAATCCTAAGGTCATTCATAAAAGGATATCCTCACTTTACATATGTTGTTCAGTAATTTCAGTTGTGTCTGACACTTTATCAGAATCCTATTTGGGGTTTTCTTGGTAAAGATACTGCAGTGGTTTGCCATTTCCTTTTCTAGCTCATTTTATAGATGAAGAAATTGAAGCAAACAGTGTTAAATGACTTGTTCAGGGTCACAACTAGTAAATATCTGAGGTCAGATTTGAACTCTAATCCTGGCGCTTTATCTATCCACTGTGCCACTTAGCTGACCTTCATTTTACATGCCTCCCTCTTTTCTTTCTCAAGAGAATAATCTGTGATTCTCCTCCCAGAATGTCGTGGTGGAGAGCCTTGCATCCCTCTTGAGCTGATTTTGCTTTTGGACTCTTTAGGCCATGGGATCCTACCTACACTAACTCTGAAATCTTTGACATTAACATCTAAATTTTACTGTACCTTTCAAAATATGCCCTTAGTCTCCTTCCTCACTACTCATCAACCGTAAGAGGACTATCTCCCAGGCTTCCTATCATTTCCCAGTTCATTAATTAGCTCTTCCTTATTGATAATCCTATTCTATTCTAATAGGATTTTAATTCTAATTGTAAATCACTGGAGATTGTCAGCAACTTATTTTTCCTTTCTCGATTTGGCTTTTCAAAAATACCTTCCAATTCATTACATATATATTTCATATTTTACATATATGTGTATATACATATGCGCACATATATTACTGCTAACTAATGATCATAGTGTTTTCTCCTTCCTTGACTTTAAAAAATTCCTTTTAGAAGAGTTATGATTAAAAAAAAAAGACTAAGAGCAAAGGAAACCTGTTTCCTTCTGCTTTTTATCTCTCCTCCCACAACCCTATTTTGGAAGTTATTTTCCCAAACATCTCAACAATACAGTATCTTTACCATCCTCCTGTGCCTGGAGTCATGGGCACATTTGAAGGGTAGATGTGATGGGAGAGAGATTCTATCATTTACATGACAAGTGATGATATCTGTGGCTTTTTTAATCTCTTGTTTTGAGTCTTGATTACAACTGATTAACCTTTCTACTAGAAATGGGAAATGGAAGAGTCAACTGCTTCTATCCTGTAACCTCTTCCTTTCTCTCTTCCTTTCCTAAACAGCCATGTGATTTTACAAATATCTTGTTATACTCATGCTGTGTCCCAAACAGAAGATTTTTTTAACCACAAAAGCAGTGGTCCTATGTTACTATAAAGAAATCCTGCTTGGAAAAAAAAATAACAGTGATTAAACTGACTATTTTAACAAAAATTCAATTAGAGAATTTCCTTACAACTTCAGAGTCTGCGATGTCTATGATGATCTAAATACTGTCGGCCTTACTCTCACTTTCAGACAGATTCCTGCTGGGAACAGTGCCGTGTCATTAAAATGGAGACCACTGGGAGAGACAATGGTAATTTTCAAAAATTGAAATGCTAAAATTGTGCTGAGTATTTTTAAAACCTTATTTGAATATTTACATAGAACATGATCTCACAGATTATTTTGCCAGAGAGGGTAACTCATTATTGTATCTGCCCCATTAAGGTTTGTTTTGGGTCTTTATATTTTTGACATTTTGTCAAAAGTGTCTGAAGTGTCTGAAAATTGGGCTCTTGGTGAACAATTTTTCATTTCAATGAGATCAGTTCTTTCATTTATCAATGAGAGGGGGCCCGCATAGGTAGAATAGTAAAAAGCAACAGCTACCTTGCAGGACTATCAGAAGGGTCAAACGTGACCATGTGTGTGGGACACTTTGTAAGTTGTAATGCCTTTATAAATGTAAGCTATAATGCCACTGTTTGCCCGATTCCTCCCTCACCAACCCTTTACTTTTCTTCATTCTCCTTTTCTTCCCTTCTCCCCTAATACTACATAAGCACATCCGAATCCAAAAGGAGTATGGGATGGTATATGGAATGCTGGAATAAGGAAGATCTGAGTTCAGATTTTGTCTCAGACACTTACTATTGGTTTAACATGGGGTACATCACTTGGCCTCAGTTTCCTTATCTATAAAATAGATATGATATCAACACCTAACCCACAGGATTGCTGTGAGACTTGAATCGTACATCTCCAAGCATTACAGTAGTACACATAGGAACATGATTTCAATACAAACTCAGCTAAGTAGGGACAGACAAAGGAGAGTTAGGAATGCTTGAAATAAACACAGATGAATCTTTGGCTAAACATATTTTGGGTATGATGACATTCTAGGGCCAATTCTATAGGCAAACATGAAGGGAGAAAAGAGGACAAACATTTATTAAGCACCTACGCTGTGCCAGACCCTATACTAAATGCTTCATGATTATTATCTCATTTGATACTGACAGCATTATTCTGACAATAATTTAATATTGTTAGTTGAGGTCCATGAAGGAGTGAGTGAGCCTTTCTTTCTTTTTTTTTTTTTGGAGGGCAATTGGGGTTAAGTGACTTGCCCAAGGGCACACGGCTAGTAAGTATTAAGTGTCTGAGGCCACATTTGAACTCAGTCCTCCTGACTCCAGGGCTGGTGCTCTATTCACTGCGCTACCTAGCCACCCCGAGTGAGTGAATCTTTCAAAATGGGAATGAGTAGAGCAGGGAAAGTAGAGAGGGGAAAATCTGACATACTAAGAATCAAGACCTTTATCATTTCAAAGTCATTTATTTTATATTTCTATTAAATAAATTAATTAATTGCTAAATTTGTTAGATGTAAATAAGTATAATGAACTGTTATAAGCATGATGGGAAATAAAATAGCTTAATCATAAATTACATTTCTGTAGTGCTTTAAGGCATAAAAAACACTTCCCTTACAACTCTGTGTATGTTAGTGGATATTTATTCTCATTAATACAGATATTCCTTCCAGTGGTACATTTTTCCTTCATACTATCTCTTATAATTACAAAATATTAGAGGATCACTTTTGTTGGGTTAAAGAACAGAGATATAACTGGCATTTTCCTACCTTCATCAAGCTTCACAAACTGTACTTGTGACAAGTTTCATATAGTGTGATCTATAAAAGTATTGTTCGTTCTTCATTCTTGAATAGGACCAAAGACATCAGGAGGGCAATGTCTTGACTTGCAAGTAAATTGGATTTAAGTGAAGCAGAGCTGTGCAAAGTCTTCGGCCTCATTCTCTCCTCCAGAGTCATCAGA
Source organism: Pseudochirops corinnae (assembly GCA_028646515.1). Lineage (NCBI taxonomy): Eukaryota > Metazoa > Chordata > Mammalia > Diprotodontia > Pseudocheiridae > Pseudochirops > Pseudochirops corinnae. The sequence continues at coordinate 258,002,895 of CM053586.1, forward strand.
GTCTAGTGGCAAGACCTAAGTCAAGACTACTGGTGAAGGCCCCAGGTGCAAGAAGCACATACAAATCAACTTTGAAGAAGAGTCTGTTGGTGGGGAAGAGAAAGATCCTTAGGGAGAGTGGCCCCTAAGGGCAGAGATCTTTGGGCTGCTCCTGGTGAAAAAGGGAAGCTTACCTTGGGCATGGCATCTGAGGAAAACAAAGCACCAGTTACATGGCAGCTTCCTAGTTTAACTAATTGTTCTTACTAACTAGTAACTAATTACTAACTAGGAATCGTGCATAGTTTCTTTTATGCTACTAAAAGAGTGTAATATCTTATTGGCAACCTCTAAATTTCAGAATCCTGGAACAAAGCTCTGGTTACCCTGCCCTAGTTTCAGCTCTTTTAAAGAATATTAAGTTTTTCAATTAATTGTTCATAGAATGAACTTCCTTCTTAGAGAGTCTACCAATGTGCCAGAGGCATTCCTCAAGGTTTTAAAAAATATTTTGTGGGTACCACTGCAGTACTTGGGCTCTCTACTATTCTTACATCTCACTACATAACTAGCCTACCTCCTTCTTCAATCACACATTCCTTTTATTGTTGTTTAGTCATTTTTCAGTCATGTCTGAATCTTCATTGCCCCATTTGGAGTTTTCTTGACAAAGATACTGGAGTGGTTTGTCATTTCCTTCTCCAGTTCATTTTACAGATGAAGAAATTGAGGCAAATGGGGTTGTGACTTGCCCAAAGTCACAGAGCTAGTAAGTGTCTGAGGCCTGATTTGAACTTATGAAAATGAGTCTTCCTGACTCCAGGCCCAGCATTCTCTCCATTGTGCCACTTAGCTACCTTATATATTGCTTTATGATATTCTTTTTTTTTTTTTTTGCTTTTTTTGGAGGGGGGAGGGAAAGGCAATTGGGGTTAAGTGACTTGTCCAAGGTCACACAGTTAGTAAGCGTTAAATGTCTGAGGCCGGATTTGAAGTCAGGTTCTCCTGACTCCAGGGTTGATGCTCTATTCACTGTGCCACCTAGCCCCCCCCCCTTTATGATATTCTTTATGCCACTTGTGCAGAGATCAACATTAGAGAGATACTACAGTTGACTTAAATCCACTCTACATCTCCCCATTATTCTATAGGTTACTCACAGCCTTATCTGAAGACTGCGGTGTGCCAGGATTGACAATACAACATCACTGTGAGGGGGTTTTGAAAAAATCTTTTTTGTATCAGGAGCAGCATAGTATTATTGAAAAAAAATACTGGAGGGCCAGCTAGGTGGCGCAGTGAATAAAGAACTGGCCCTGGAGTCAGGAGGACCTGAGTTCAAATCCAACCTCAGACACTTGACACTTACTAGCTGTGTGACCTTGGGCAAGTCACTCAACCCCAATTGCCTTGCCTTCTCCCCTCCAAAAAAAAGTACTGGAGTTTCCTTATAATACAGTCTGATTTCTTCCTTCAAGTCAATTCTTAACTTGGCTTATCATCTGTCTGAAATTTACAAGATATACCTACTGATGCACCAGCTCTATGGGTTGTTGTTTTTTTAACCTAAATACACACCATATTTTGGACAACAGGCATTCTTTATCCACTTGAGTTTTTCAGTTTGGATAGTTAGGTTGAAGTATTTTAAGAGATTAGAGTTCCCAATAAAAGAGACTCTGTATTTGGATTTGATGCCATAAGCACATCAACAAACAGGCATCTGGAGAACTGCCATCCATAGGGAATCTTTTTTTCCACTTGAATTCAGTGCCAGACACCCACATAACAGTAAAAAAAAAAAAACAAAAACCACATTTGATGTGGTTTCATGTCCCTTTTTTATGCCTCACCTGATAATAATAACCAGAGGGGTCATCCAACTCTCTGTGTTGTTATAACTTTCTAGGACTCTGTGTGATTGTGACATATCCAGAGAGACACAATGATGGAAAGAAGGCTCTCAGGTGGCATTTTGCTCTGCTGTTATCAGTTACTTTTTCATAGTCAATAAATATATAGAGTGGGACTTTACATCCTCTATACTTTTCAGGTTCTTGTAGGATACATTTTCCAAAAGTTTGCCTGCTCTCTGGAGCACAGAGGAAAATTTGAGTATTGATCTGATTTTTGGAAATAGTCAAAAGATATTTCGAAGCAAGGTAAGCAAGTTAGTGAAAGATAGGAGTTTACAATGATTAAATAATGAGGCTGATAGTCTTATGTAGCTTATAAATCAGTTCTGAATATTTCCCCTTTAAGACAGGAAATGTCTTAGACAATGAGTTACAGCTGCCATTGAATTAGTTCTGGCTGGATCCCTGTGATTCATGTCTGTACTGGGAGAAGATGGGGATAACCTAAAAGACTAGCTCCATCCACAACAGCCTCAACATTTTTAGGTCAGCTCCAGAAAATCTTTAGTCCTGAGAACCCCAGGAAGAACTGATCAGTTTTTCCTCTCATATTCCAGGCAATAGCATACTAGATTTATAGAAGATTTTAATTTGATTCAGGATCAAATTGAAAATTTTTTACCCTTACAGCTTGCTCCCCAAGGGAAGATAATTGCTACAATCTTCCTTGTGACCCTTTTCTTTTAAGTATTGTCTTTTTTTGGTGTTCTGAAGAATTTAGTATCGGCATTCTCTCTAGCAGCTCACTTTACAGGGACATTGAGTGAATGGAGAGTTCACATATTGGAATTGTAGTGGGTTAAAAGCTTTACGTATATAGGAAAAAATATTGTATTTATTAATAAGTAATAAAATGCACTTACTTCCTCTAATGCCAAGAAAAACTTAAAATTCCATCTTCAAGAAAGTATTTTATTCTCTACTCTAAGGTAAAGTCCAATATTTTATATTCTATAGTCCTGTTTTATTTTATCTCCAGGGAGCATAACCAGAAAAAATGGGCAGAAATTGCACAAATTTAGTCTTGATGTCAGGAAAAACTCCCCTGAAATTGAAACTTGAAGCTCTTCAAGGAGCTTACATTCTAATGGGGGGAGACCATAGATAGATACATATGTAAATATATACAGAGTAAATATGAAATGAGTATGAGATCATTTGGGGAGAGGATATATTAGTACTAGTAACAGCTGGAGACACCAGAAAAAAGATTCCTGTAGAAGGTGGTATGTAAGCAGATCCTCAAGAAAGCCGAGGACTCCAAGGGGCAAAGGTGAGGAGGAAGTACATTCTAGGCAGGTAGGACTCAGTATGGAGAATATGGACAGCAAAGGTATGGAGACAGGAGAGGGAGCATTTGTGGAAGAGAGAGTGTATAGAACTAGTGTCGAGTTATGACTGGAGGGAATAAAGACGACTGGAGATTGTTAGGGGCCGGGTTGTGAAGATATTTAAATGTCAAACAGAAAATATTATATTTGATCTTAGAGGCAATAGGGAGCCATTGGAGTTTGTGGAGGTTGGGAGGAGGGGGAGCTGTTGATTTTTTTTATCAGACAAGCATTAGGAAGATCATTTTGGTACCTGTATAAAGGATGGATTGTAGTGGGGAAAGAAAATCCATGGAGAGAGCAACCTTCCACCTGGTCTAATCCTATTAATCTTGATTTTCTAAAGGGTTAATGTGGGTGCATTTATCTAATTAGTTTCTTATGGTTAACAGTGCCTCATTGACTGGAAAACAAAATGACACTACCCAACCCAAAAGTCTGTCCCTCTTCCTGTCCTTTCTGCATTTCAAATAGAAGGACATAAGCATGGCTAAACAGCATACTGCTTACTTATAATAGTAAAAAGCACTAATCAAATAACCAACAGATGCATCTCCTATCCACCCACAATTCCTCCCACATCCAGACAGCTCCAAACATTTCACTGTATAGGTTTCCTAAACCCAGGAATTTAAGGAACACAAGATATTCAAATTCGAAACTTTTCTTCCCTCTGCTGTTGGGAGGGAAAATCATTTGCTAATCAGGGTCCCAGACAGACTGGACACTCTGGGTCTTGCCTGACTCCCAGTAATTTTATGACATTGTTTCGAATGATGGTGTCCTTTCATTTCCAAAAAGGTCATGTTTTAGGGATGTAGCTTATATTTGGACTGATAACATAGAAAACAATTCACTTTCCTCTTTCATATAGTACATAAAGGTAATTTTATCTTTGTTGATTCTGGACCTTATAGTTACTTTGGGTCATTATTGTGAACATCCTATTGACACCAAGAAATTAGATTTTTTTTTTACCTTCCTATTGTTTTTTTTTTTCATGTGATTTGGCTATGCCTACTTAAAAAAAAGGAGTGTAAGGAAGGAGATAGACCTAGAATTTGAAGTTATGCCTAAATTGACAATTCAGTGATTCAAAATCATTATCCTATAGCTTCACTGGGAGAACATTGCTATTAACAGGCTAGATTCTTGTAGGCAGCAAGCAAGCAGTTTGAGGTCATTGAAAGTACTATAGAATTTTCCCAATGCCCTTCAGCCTACTCTTCTCTTGAATATTTCTGAGCTAAGACATTTACAGTTATTTTCCCCCATCATAGTTTCAGTATATAGTGGGTTGGCATAAGAAATCAAAATGTGAATTTTGAGGGGAGTTTTGTGGAAGCTGCAGATGACATGTGAAGGTCAGAAGACGAAAAAGAGCTTATAATCAAATTCTTAACTTAAATCTTACAATAATATACTATAAACACCCCATAAAAGAAAAAGAAAAAAAATCAGACTCCTTCTCTGGTGTGAAGGGAGGACCAAAAAATTTACATGGATTTTCCAGATCATGGGGCACTGAACCTCTAACCCCTGTGATGTGGAAGGGATAACTATTAGTTTCAGTGACCCTGGGAAAGTCACTTAATCTGTCTCAGTCTGTTTCCTCATCTGGAAAATTGGGGTGGGGTAGGTTGAATTCTAAGATCCCTTCCATATGCCACTCTATGACCTTAGTGTAACCCTTTTATTTTATAGTAGTGGAAACTGAGACCTAGAGAAAAAATAATAAGCAATAGATACATCGAGATCATATATTGTCTAAACCTCAGTTAGCTTAGTGACTATAAAGACATAGTCTTTAGAGAATTATCTGTGAAATCCTCCCTGGTCCTTTCTTGAGTGTTGATGGTTATTTTGTGTTCTGATAATGGATGTGGGGAGGGGAGGAAGGAGCTTATATCAGGGAAAGCCAAACAGGCAATATTTCCAACTTAAAACTTTTTTGTATTAGATCTACTCTGGATTAATTGGTAGACAATGAAGGGACCCAGGAATGTCATTTCCATTGGTACAGGGTGAAGAAAGATTTAATGCTTCTGATTTCTCCTGTGAAAAATGTTGTACCCCTTCCCTCCCTCTGCCCCAAATATCCTCAACAAGCCCTCATTAAGGTTTGGCTAGACAAGTGCAATAGAGTCTTGACTTCTACCTCCAGAATCTGCATTCCCCTGCTGCCAGACTGATACTTCTAAAACAGATTAGTTTATGTCACTCAACTGCTCCAAAACCTTCAATGGCTACCAATGGCCTACTGAATAAAATTTCAAGTCTTTAGCCTAGCATTTAAGACTCCTGACAACCTTTGCAGCTTTTTTGTACTTTGAGTTTTAGCTAAGTTGGATTCATCAGCTTTCTGGCCTCTGTGGCTTTTCTCTCACTGTTCCCTGTGCCTGAAATTTCCTCACCTGATCTATGCATTTTGAAATCCTTATCTTTTAAAGCTCATTGGAAAAGGTGCCTCCTCCATGAAAACCACCTTACTACCTCCAATTCTGGTCAGAAATTTTTTCTCCCTTCTTGAAACTCTTATAGTTATTTGATTATTCCATTTATATACTTTTATTCTATTCTATTCTATTTATTTATATATGCTTTTATTCTATTCTATTTTATTCTATCTGGATTATGGTTATTTAGGCTAATGTCTTATTTCCCTCACTTGAGTTTAAACTTCTGAAGGGCAGAAACTGCATCTTTGTACATAGTAGGTACTTAATGAATTTCTGCATGATAAATGAATGCATGATTGTAATTTAACCATAAGTGGATAATAATAACCAGTATATAATAAACAGATAGAGATGGATAGATAGATATACACACATATAGAAAGAGAATGAGAGAGAGATGGATGGATGGATGGATGGATGGATGGATGGATGGATGGATGAATAATCAAATGAGGTGGCATTAATATCATCCCCATTTTTATAGCTAAGAAAACTGACAAACTCCAGAGAGTAGTTTAGAACCATGTAGCTTGTCCGTGGATATACTGCTAATAATGTCCTAAGACAAGAAGGGAATTAGGATTTATTTAAAGCCTACTACATGCCAGGTCTTGTGCTAAGTTCTTTATCTCATTTGATCTTCACAACAACCTTTCAGGCTAGGCAGTATTATCACTCCCATTTTATAGTTGAGGAAACTGAAGCAGACAGAGGGGTTAAGTGAGTTGCCCAACCTCACATAGGTAGTACATGTCTGAGACCAGAGTTGAATTCAGGCCTTCCTAACTCTACAGCTAGGTGGTGCAGTAGATAGAGTGCAAGGAAGGGAGTCAGGAAGATTCATTTTCCTGAGTTCAAATCTGACCTCAGACAGTTACTGTGTGACCCTGGGCAAGTCACTTAACCCTGTTTGCCTCAGTTCTTCATCTGTGAAATGAGCTGGAGAAGGAAATGGCAGACCATTCCAATGTCTTTGCCAAGAAAACCCCAAATGGGATCATAAAGAGTCAGACATGACCAAACAACAACTTCCTGATTCCAGACCCAGTACTCTACTCACTTTACCACCTAGCTGCAAGAGAGATAGGTGGATTGTTTACTATGTGATAGGCAGTCTGCTTTTATCTCCAGGGGTATACATATAAGCAAACAAGACAGTCCCTATCTTCAAGAAACATATCCTAATGGAAGAAGACAAGATGTAGATGAGAGACAAATGGAGGGGTTGTGCATGAGGGGCACCTGAATGGGAGCAAGGTAACTGCCAAGAAGGTAGAGAAGCCCAGAAAGTAAACTGAGCCAAGAATGATAACAACATGGCTAGGGACCCTCAAGAAGTGATGGTTAAGGCTAGGGAGTCACCAATTAATCAGAAGAGCTGGCCTTACAACAAAAGTTTCTCCAGAATGAGAAGGCAGCTGGGAAGGAGGCAGAGAAGTCTGGACAGTTGAGAGGCAATGTGCATGGACTCCTTCCTCTCTTTTAGGGATGAATACATAGCACACAGCCATTCTAAGAACCATGGTCAAGTGAAGTATTCCCTTTAAAGAGTGATTAAATCAGATCAAAAAGCATGACTCTTATTTATATTGAAAAAGAAAAGAAAAGAAAAAAGTGTTTGGTAATTATTCATCAGTGGTTGCTCATGAAAATCTTATGGGGTATTCAATAGTGAAAACGTCAACTTTAGCTTCACAAGTCATTTCTAATTGTGGCACTGTCAGATTAGACTGCTTGCTACTGTTCTTTCCTGTTCATGGGTATGCTATATTCAGAACACATTAGAGAAACACTGAGGAGCATAAACCAAATCAGGACTGGAATGTACAGTTTACCTACTTTGTTCCAGCTCATAGGAGGCAACTGTGGTGTAGTGGAAAGATCACTGTGTTTTGGAATTTATCTGCCTCTTAGCAGCTGTATGAGACCCTAGATAAGTCACTTATTCTCTCTGAGTCTCAGTTTCCTCATCAGTAAAATAGAAAAGAATAATTGCTTGTCTCAGGGTACTTGTGAGGATCTCCTGAGTCTAAGTTCAGCACCCTTCCACATCATGCTGTATTATCTCATGACATAAATTCTGTCTGCTAAGTATATACTTTCATTCCTGTAATGGTGATGGATTTGTGCAAAGCATGAACAGAATCTTAGCTAGTTCTTCTTGTGGCTACCATAACATGTTTGTAATACTCCTGACCAGGGGCAAGGTTGTAGCTTTGAGAACAGAGCAAAATTGCCCATATCGGGATCAAATCTGTGACCTCATTAGTACCATGCTCAAACCAACTGAGCATACACTTGTAGGCTCTTAAAGTCAGTTTGTTTGCCCTGCTGCTTATGCATCTAACTGTAAATTCAGTTAGTGATTAATAAATGTGAATTATATTGTTACCTCAAAGAAGGTTAGGGAGTTAATTAAAACAATCTGAATTCAGGGGCTGATTATAATGTGTTTCCAAGTGACTTGGGTCAATACCAGGATTCTTCATTCATTCTACTTGGCTTATGAGAATGTACGCAGAAACAGGGACAAACGAGTATATTTAATTCATCTGTTTGTCAAGCAGAATTTTTCCATGAAAGTTTTGAATTCCTCTTCTAGGTCTAATGTCAAACAACAAAAACTGCAAATTTACACGGTCATATTTTCATCTGTGTGCAGGCTGCCCCCTTGGGGTTTGAACACTAGCTTTTACTGATTTTTTCCTGCCAAAGATATCTAAGTGCAAAAAGGGCTTCATTTAGATTCAGAAAGGCCTGGAGGTGTGAGGGGGTGTAATTTTCCAATAAGTGGCTTAGCATGTATAAAAAAATAATGGGCAGTTTTACATGGACTATTTATAAACTACTGAAGGTAAAAAAGAGAAAAAAAGCACACAAAGTTCTTGTCACGGGAATAAAGCGACCTAAAAAGGAAAGAGATTTTGTTCATTCAAACCAAATTGTTCTCTATTGAAGTGTCTTGGAGTAGACAAAAATAGGTATTTCAAGAGTCAATCAAAATCCTTTGCAGCATCAAACCCCAAATAGTCCACTCTCTCTTGCTGTCAGCAATTTGAGCAGAGCACCAGTGTGGAAAAGATCCCTGAAAATTTATAATGGACAAAATAAAGTTTTCATGTCATTCCATCGTATCAAAACTCGACCACCCAATATTTTGACTCAATCAGGCCACTCATTTGAAAGTGCCTTTGGATGTAGACCACGTTGCTCATAAATAGCACCCATTTTCTGAAATTTGCTTTTAAAAATTGTTAATGACATTTCATCATTTATAAGTGTCATTTATAAGATAATGCTTGATTCCTATAATGTATTAAATGGTTTTGCCGACTTCTACTTGTGATGTTCTAATTGTTAATGCTTCATCTGCACCTATTTAATTCATTTTTTCTACCTCATCATATGTTCAGAACAAAGCCATCCAAATACTTTGAAGAGAGAGGATATGTCTGATGCCTTAGAACAAGGATTTCAAAGCACATAATAGACCATTCATATTTTCTATAGATTATATAGACTGTGTTGTAAGGAGGTGGAATTCTTTACAAATAGTCATTCATACTCATGGATAGGAGGAAGCAAAGGATTCTATCAATGAAAAATATTGGAGGGATTTCAGGAAAATAGGCATATGAATGTACTGTTGTGAGCTGTGGTCTCTGATATTGTTGCATCAGTCCTGAGATTCTGGAGAGCAATTTGGAACTATGCCCCCAAGGTCACTTAAGTGGACATATCCTTTGACCCACAAATACCTCTATCAGGTAGAGAGAGATAGAGACAGAGACAGAAAGACAGAGAGAGAGAGAGACAGAGAGACGGAGACAGACAGAAAGAGAGACAGAGACAGACAGAGACAGAGAGACAGGGAGAGACAGACAGACAGAGACAGACAGACAGAGAGACAGAGAGAGAGGAGATACATTTATATAAAGTACTTATAGTAGCTCTTTTTGTAGTGGCAAAGAACTGAACACTAAAGAGAAGTTCATCAACTGGGGAAAGGTGATGTAATACTATTGCGTCATAAATAATAATGAAAGGGTTAAATTCAATCTGGGAAGACTTGTGTGAACTGATATAGAACTGAGAGAACAGTTTATACAATAATAACAATATTGTAAAGACAAATAACTAACAGACTTAAGAACTAAGTCCAGTGCAACAACCAGCCATGATTCCAAGTGTTGATGGTGAGCTATGCTACCCATCTCCTGAAAGAAAGGTGATGGAGTCAAGACGCAGAGTTGAGGTATACATTTTTGACACAGACAATGTGGGAGTTTCTCTTACTTGATTATGCCTGTTTGTTAAAAAGGACTTTCTTTTTCTTTTTTTCAAATGTATGTGAGTGTAATAAGGAGAAAAATACTTGTTAATTGAAAAATAAAATAAAATGAAAAAAATTTAAAGCCCCAAGCAAAAAATAAAAAGGATTATATCTCTTCATACCAAATTGATAACAGATCACCGAGGGACTGGCCAGTTGAGACACTGGCCATCCCATACCTCTATGATCATGAGCCTTAATCAGTTATTATGATTCAAGGTATATGATAAGATGTCTAACCCTCTGTATCAATGTAGAAGAGGATATGAGCAAGGAGACTCTTATCTAACTCACTACAAACTCAACCATGGAAGGTAACTGCATGGATTCATTCATTCAGCAAATATTTATTCAGCACCTACTCTATGCAAGGCATTGTATGAGACATTTGGAAAACAAAGATAAATATAACACAGAGTCTAATAAAAGCCTTAATGCCATTCCCACAGCTGCCAGGGTATGGAGAGCCTTCAGGAACTCTAGGTTCTGCTCAATGTTGTGAGGCTCCAATAGGATTCCTGAGGGTCTATGGGAGGATCAAGGATTGCTTGCCTATGCTTCTTGTTGTTGCTGTTTGGTCATTTTCAGTCGTGTCTGACTCTTCATGATCCCATTTGGGGTTTTCTTAGCAAAGATACTGGAGTGGTTTGCTATTTCCCATTTCCTTCTCCAGCTCATTTTACAGATGAGGAACCTGAGGCAAACAGGGTCACACAGCTAGTAAGTGTCCAAGGCCAGGTTTGAATTTATGAACATAAGTCTTCCTGACTCCAGGCCTGGTGCTCTATCTACTGTGCCACATAGAGAAGTAGAATGAAATCCTTAATGAACATCTGAGAAACCCTGCTTCCTTCCATCATTATGGTGTCTGCTGTGGACATTCAGGTATGGGAAATAGTGTTTCCTGTTATATGCTAAGACACTGGAAGCAACCCTGGAGATTTTCTTCACCTCATTGCTGATTTGAGGCTCTGCTGATTCTTTGTTCTATGTTGTCCCCATAACTAGGGGTCATAGACAAGCATGTGATGACAGTGACCATCACTTCTTTTGGTTTCTAATTCCTCAGATCCAGTGATAAAAATAATAACTGATATCAGTATAGTACTTTCAGGTTTAAAGAGCTTTAAAAACAGTATCTCCTTTGAACCTCATAACTCTACAAGGTAGATATTACCCATATTATTATTTCTATTTACAGACAATGAAGGAAGTGCTTTAATTGTAATTATGTTGATCAAAAAGGACAATCTTCAATAACTATATGTTGACTGATAGTGATGGTTCAATAAAATCATCAGTGACCTTTGAAGAAAAAATACACTTTTATGATTATGTGGACTGGGAAAATGCATATAGTCCTGCTCCAAAAAACCAAAACGATCATATTTTATAAATAATAACCAGTGTAATACCCAAGAAATATTTTAGCTTTTATCTGACAGTCAGGGAGACCATATTCACATTATCATATAAGGTAGCTCTACTCTGATATAATAACATAAAATAGATGAAAAAGGTCTGCCTAACTAGATCAATTGGCAGCCCATCCTGAAATCCATAAATTCTAAAATCACTAGTTGAATGTAGGTATTTTTTTAATCAAGTGCTACTTAGACAAGAAGGAAATATTTCTTAATATCTTCTGCAGATGTCCAAAAATTGCCAGAAAAAATTACCGTTAAAATGTAGAATGAGAAAAACAGCAAGAGAACAACATTTCACCAAAGCTTACAATAGATTTCATGATGGTTTAGAAGCTTTTCTTTTATTAAATGATTGAATTCCTAGATGTTTTATGATGGAAGTGATCAGGGAGGCTGCTTTAACACAAAATGCAATCTGGCTAAGCATTTAAGTTTTATTTAAAGGTTCTTTTGGATGAGGTAAGCATATCTTATAGATATTTGCAAAAAAGGACTAGAATAATAAATATTTAGCAATGTTAAATTCATTTATATGTTATTTTATATAAGCAAATACACATCTGATAATTTAAGCATAGATTTGCTTTTATATTGTGATATTATGACATTATATTCCAACTTAAAAATTCATGCCTTATTAAAAGTTAGTGCATGTTTTCAGATAGTGTACATTATATAGTATTAGCATATAAGAACAATCTCATGTGGTTCCAACTTTCCCTCCTTTGAGGAGGGCCAAAAGGGAGTTAAGGAATTGGTTTTATAGATAGTAATATAAATGTACATGTATGCCTATGGCATATGTGTGTGTGTATATATATTATGTGTACATATGTATATATAGATATGTATCTATATCTATATTCATCTTCTCTAAGCATCTGGGAGAACTGCTAACCATGTGCCATTTGGGGATGTAATATAAGCCAGTGTATTTAGGTATTAACTTGGTTGTACCAAAGACTATGGAAGGAGGGAAGGACCTCTTCTCTGTGTCTTAAAGAGAATATAACTAGTTACCTTCCCAGATGCTCAGAAAGAATAAAGGTTTGTGTGTAAAAATATACATAGATATGTAATTATCTACACTTATGTAACATAAATAATGGTGCTTACTTTATAATTTTAATAAAATATAAATTCCTGATATTTGTGTGTGTGTCCTATTTAATTCATTTTTTCCCACCGTATGTTCAGAACAAAGCTATGCAAGTAGTTTGAAGAAAGAGGATATGTCAGATTCCTTAAAGATCTCAAAGCACATTATTAGACTATTCATATTTTCTATAAATTTTATAGACTCTGTTGTAGTCATTCAAACTTATGGGTAGGAGGAAACAAAGGATCCTATCAATGACAAATATTGGAGAGGTTTCAGGAAAATAGGCACAGAAATGCACTGTTGAGAGAGAGAGAGAGAGAGAGAAAGAGAGAGAGAGAGAGAGAGAGAGAGAAAGAGAGAGAGAGAGAGAGAGAGAGAGAGAACCTGATAAACAGAGATAGAGAGACAGAGAGAGGTAAGGATATCTTCTAATAGTGCCTTACAATGTTGTGAATAGCACAGAAAGTGAATCACATAGAATAAGACTTCTTTGAATCTGGCCATTATTATTTCCTCCCCATAAATACTCTAATGCACACACAGTTCAAAACCTCACCTGTATTCATATCCTATGAGGCAGCTTGGATAGGGCATGAGGCTCAGAGTTCTGCCTCTGCCTCAATTTCTGCCTCTGACACATAGTGACCATGGGATCTCAGACAACCCTCTAAGGCTATAGCTTGCAGAACAGTTTCAGATCTGAAATGGTAAAAAGAATCTCCTTGCCTGGAGCTCCTTATATCAATATGAAATCATGGCCTGGATTAAAAAAGAAAAAAGAAAAAAAAGAAATGTTATCTACTTGGAACAGACTTGTTCAGGTATCTTGTATTATTTGGCTATAAACTCTCTTCCTCTCCTGAACCCCATCTTATATCTGGCATACTGGAGAGAGTACTGGATATGTAGTCAGGGAAACATGTTTCAATCCAGCCTCAGCCACTTAATGGCTGTGGGACCCTAGGTGAATCACTCTAACCTCTCTGAATGTCATTTTCTTATCTTTGAAAAGTAATAACACTTACTTCACAAGGCTGTTAAGGTAATGTAAGCTTAGTACCTTGGAAAATTTTTCATGTTACATTAACACGAACTATTATTTTTGTTGTTTCATCCCCTTGAAGGAGAATGAGAGGTGTTTATGTTAAATATTTGTGTTAGAGGCAGCTAGTTCACATGACCTTTTCTCTCCCAGACTCAGTTTCCTTATCTGTAAGATAAAGATAATAATAGCACTTACCTGTTGGAAGGACCAAATGAAATAACATGTGAAGCACTTTGCAAACCTTAGTGCTATATAAAATGCTAGCTGTTATTAAATGCTAGCTAGTGTGAGATTCCTATGAGTCAAATGCTCAAACAGGTTGAATAAGTACCTTTTAGGGGAATCTCTACTCTAACAATGATCCTTATATTATGATGTCAGTTAATGTTTCCTAAGCACCCACTGTGTCTAGTAGAAGACTGTAATAGATGCAAAAGAGGCAAAAAAGAAAAATGACAGGTTTTTGTTTTTTACAGCAGGACTTGGGGAGACAGGAGGTAACATATAAAAATGACTTAAGAATAATGGAAATATCTTGCAAAAAAACCCCCAACTTCTTATTCCTCCATGCTAGAGGGATGCTACTATTGCCGATAAAATCAAGGACAAGTGACAGTGGATGTGTCTTGACTGTGTAGTCCAAAGCAAGGGTATTTTCTGTGGCAAATGTTTGCTCAGTATGGCACCTAAATTGGTTTGCCACATGTTTTTTTCTGAGATGCTTCAGGTAAATCTGGCTTTTACCTATAAGAAACTACTAGCCAGCCTCACATGGACTGGCTTAATACTTCTACAAATCATTTGTTCACTGTTGTGCATCCAAAGATGGGTTTTGTGTGTGGTGATTTGGTTCAGTTGACAAGGAAAAATTTTTTTAAAAAGATAAAAAAATTGTTAATGGATTTCTCTCTCTCCTTTTTTCTCTCTTTTTCTGTATAAAAAGGCCCCCATCTTCTCTTCCCACATGCTGTCCTGGATTTGCCTTTTTCTCCTCCTCAAAGTTTTACTTTTTCTTGGAATGTCTGTGTGCCATATGACAGTGAGTTTCTGCAGTAATTGCTTTATTCTTCAATAAGAGCCTTTACAATAGCAAACTCCTACAATACTTATGGGGAAATGAAGGTTGTTCCAAGGCAAAATCTTACCTTGCACATCATCATTTTTTGACAATTAAAAAAAAAATACCGCTCTAATATGCATAGATTTCTTTTATGCCATTACAAAAAGCTTAGGGGAAAAAAATGCTGTTCCTTTATTCAATTCACTTTTGCATATAGTTTCACACCTTTGGGTTTATCAGACAGAAATGGCCATGATCTCACATGGGAGAGAACATTAATGAATCACAAAACATTGCATTTATTCCAAAAAAAAAGTCTGTTCTATTCTGTTCCATACAAAAGACTAATGCAGTCTTATTTCAATCTGAGATGTAAAATTAACAAGATGCTGCTCAAACAGACCAACCAAAGCCCTCTCACAACATTTGTTGAAATGCCAGCTAGACATGATGGGATGCAGCTGCATATCTAAGGAGCGGAGGTCACTGGTAGTTGCATGGGATGGGGAGGGAAAAGGAACATACCTTTTCCTTGGGCCCATAAGAAATGATCACTGTCACTGTAGCTATACTTTGCTCACTTGCAACAATAACAACAAAATGATGCCACAGACGAAAACTGTCATGTCACACCCACTCCATCTGTCCTGTGCTGTGCACCCACAGCTCCCCTCATTCTACAAATTAATCTTTCACACATTTTCTAACAAAAAAGTGTTAATGTTATAAAAGAAAAAAAAAACAAGGAAAACAGAAAGAGTTGTGTAGAAAATACATTAAATTAAAATTTGATGGCAGTTATGACTTTTTTTATTGACTGGAAGAGCAAACAGTCACATCAGATGGTTGCCACTGGCACATAATTAAAGCAATGGGGCAGTCTTAATATGGGCTTTGCCCTCTGATGATGATCGTGGGTTTTTTTAAATATAGCACGCACATTTTGTTCAGTTTGGGTCCTGTTCCCCCCCCCCCCCCCCACCCTGCATTGCTTTTGTCCTCTTTCTGAGTGGATATTATTCATGAACTGAGCCTTTATTATCTATTTGGCCATCTGCATAGCGTTGGCCATAGTCCCCTGTATTGTAATTTTGAGTTAAAATAAGGACTTTTAGAGACTGTTAGAAAAAAGAAACTAGGCTTTAAGAAAATAATTCCAAAGCCGAGAGATATAAAACCTAAGCGAAAATGGACATAGAAGACCAAAAATTCAAACCTCTTTTTTACCTTGATGTGGGACAATTAGAAGTGGGATTTGTCTCTTGCAAAGTAACTCCTATTTGCTGCAACATAACTGGAAACTGTTAGAAATGTGGACAGTGGTAGACACTGCTTGCTTGCAAAATGCCCTTGGAAGAAAAAAAATTTTTTTAAAATTATTTTTGTTCTCCTCCTTTGTTTAAGGAAAGGAATCCCTGTTTGAGGGGAAGGGAGTTGGTGGTTAGAGGGCCTGGAATGGCAACCAAACCAAAACCCCTTTTTCCTTCCAAAATTTTGGAATGTGGAATTTCCCCTTTTAACATGACAGTGGCAGTAGATGTCCTGGTTATTTTTTGTCCAGATAAGGGAAGGGAGAAAAAATTTTAAAACTGTAAGATGATTCATGGTTTTTTCCTTAAGTCACTCATCTAAAATATGCATTAATATGCTTTTTTCCTGTAACTTTATTCCATTTTATCTTCCTGATTTCTTTCTCCATTCATTTATTTGACATTTGATTATATTTTCTTCTTTTTTCTTTTAGTATTTTTCTTAGCTATATCCCACATGAATTGATTCCTTCCCTTTATTTTTCTTAGGGTTTCTCCTACCAGCAATAATCCAAATGCTGTTGGTAGAAGTCCCTTTGAATCAGCTGACTAAATAATGACTAATGGATTAGCATGAGCAATATCTCATTGATAAGAGCCTCTATAAAAGGCAGTAATGCCTTGATTTGAAATATTCCCATTTGTCCAAAGACATGGTAGTTATAAAAATAATTACAGAATTTTTAATATGAAAATTTATTACCCAATTTCTTTTCAAATTTCCTTTTTTGCTTGAAGTTGTATCCCATTATAATTTGTGCATAATATCTAAATGAAGCAATGAGTTTGTATAAAATTGCTTTTTAAAAACATCCAGTCAAATAACACATTATTTGAAAAATTTTGTGGAATTTAGCAGTTGTTCTAAAATCAATTGAATTCTACTTTTTTACCTTTCCAGCTGATTTTGTTGAATAGTCATAAGTAAAATCACCAAATTTGGGGCAGTGTATATTTTTATATCCAAATTAATTTATCTAAGAACAAATGAAAGCAGTTTAAAAGCTAGAATTTTTTTTTAATTCAGAAATATTTACTTGTTGGAGTGGAACAAGTAACAATTTATACAACGTGTTTTTTATTTAGTTTGCTATCTCTTTTCCTCCTAGTAGGTGGAAGGAATTGAAGAAAGTTTACAATCACACTGATAAATGTATTGTGTTTATTTGTAAGGATGATTTGATTATAAATGTTATAATAGCCCTGAAATAGAAAAGAATTCTATCTCACATGACACACATTCTTTATTAATATTATAAATTACTCTCCTCAAAGGTAAGCATTAACCTTCATTTCCTGAGATTTGCAGAAATGGGAAAATAGTAGGTTGAATTTTATCTACCAGTTTTAAGACACACTTCCCTACTCTCTTTTTCACTGATGATAATTGCCGATACTTTCTAAATTCATCAAGGTATACATTCGATAATACAGGTTGGCCCCCAACAACCTGTCTTTCAAGCAGATTCTAGAGTCCTGCCCTCAAGTGACAAAAGTCAAAGATGTGAGAAATCAACATTCTGCCAAAAAGTTTTCATTCTTTGACAGAGCAAGAATAAACAAGTTTTAAAATATGAATTGCTGATTCTCTTTTTAGAGGTATGATAAAAGAGGAATAATTTTCATTGTGTTAGAGAATATTGTATTTGTGATAAGTGGCATTGGCTGCTATCACATACTTCAGCTTTGCTTGAGTTTAAATTACCGGCAAAAACTATTGCCTCATGTTTGTATGTGTTCACCATAAACAGTATCTCCTAACCATAGCTTAGAATTGCCGAAACCTCTCTCATTTATAATAGGCAATTTTCAGTCAGAAATCAAGAATAGTGCTTAGTCCCATTCTTCCACTCATTCTCCGAGGGCTTTGGGGTTATCTTGAACAGTGGGAGAGAAGAAAGGATGCATGACCGTTTTGCATTAAGGTATGTTCAATTCTAGGTACTTTTTCATGCTGATTCGAAGCATTGCAGACTGAAGCTTTTAGCAGTCATAGGATCTCAGTCAAATTCCTGATCTGATACCAGAAGCTTTCTTATGGCCCTAAGAGTTTAATTTTCATTTAAACAACAATAAATACAGGCATAAGGGTTTAAGATGAATTATGTAAGCCCTTTAGCCATAACCATTACATTCTGCCACAAAAATGAGCTGCTGTTCTCACTTTGTTTTATGGCCTCAGTGTAGCCTGTTGTTATTGTATCTGCCAAATAAAACCCAGCAAACCATGCAAATGAAAATATAATCTTTTATGCTCTCATAGTCTCAGGATAAACCAGTGTGTGCAATTTTACACATTTCCACCCCCCCCCCCCCCATTCAAATTTACTGCTCTTAGGCCCCTGCCCTTTGAGATAGCATCCACAAAGTACAAAGTGGCTTATGGATTTATACCTGTCATTGGCAAACACTTTTGGTTGGGGCTACACTTTTGAAGGTAAAAATAATTACTTTGATGTTTCTTGTGTTAGTGCTATTTAACACACATTTTCTGACATTATGAACAATGAGTATATTTTAATTTTAAAAGAGTAACTAAATCTTGGATTTTTCATAGACCTGTGATCCCACTGACATGGATATTGCCTTCAATGATGCAGATTGCAATCCATTCATGCCCACCCATTCTATATGACTCATGTTCCCCTCCTCCTATAAATTAACAATAGGGGACCCACCCAATTTACTGGAGCCCTTCCTTTGGTTCGGTGAATATCGTATGGTTACAAAGGGAACATGTAGGTTCTCCATCAATTTTTCTGACTGTTGGTATGTGATTGATCCATCTTTTTAATCTGGTTACACATTTCTATAATGAAACAAACCTAATTTATTTAAAAACAATGGTTTCTTTCTTCACATCCTTCTGAATTTCTTAAGAATAATGGTTTTAGTGAACTGATGATTAGTTCTATAACTCACAAATCCTAATTTGGGGGCTTCATTAAGTTACTTAGATTCTTCACTTGAATACTCTCCTCTGAATGATGAATATAATCCTTTTTATGCCTATGAGGAATGTTTTGGGGGACTCAAAAGTTCTTAAATACTTCAGAGATTAAATATTCTACATACATGCTAGAGAATTTCTACAATCAGGCTGGAAGTATTATTTCTACCAAATCAACCAGGGATTCCTTCTATATTAGTTTGGCTTATCTCAGAAGCAAATTCATTATTTGCCCAGTGACCTATGTAATAGTCTCCTGGGAGCTCTGCCTAGTGTCCTGGCATCCTATGAATATACCTGGTCTATTTTGTGGAAACAGTTGAAAATTTGTTCTATATATTGCCATTTCTACTTGCTCATTTGGCCCTAACCCAGACCAGATGTTTGTACATAGGTAGGTCTCGAGCACAGTGCCAAGCACACAGCAGGAAGTCAATAAATGTTTTCCTGGATGAAAAAATATCTAAAATATGATCAATCCCAAACTGGAAAGATCTCCCATAAACAAAGCTTGATACTTCTCTACCTCTTACCTTCAATTAATTCACAGTCGTTTATCAGTTTTTCATAGGGATCTGTGATCTCATTGATTTGGAAGCTGTCCCCAATGGGGCAGACTCTAAGCAGCTATCTATAACTGCCCATTCTGTGCAGCTTTCTTGAGTTTACCATAGGAGGTCCTCCCATTATTCTGGAGACCTTCCTTGCTTTCTTTGGATATTATATCTAGGTATGATACCAGAGTAACAGTGGAGTAACTGAGCTATCTTTGTATCATCCCTCATCCTTTTCCCATAGCCAGACTATTTCTTCCTATTATGCTTTTCTTTGATGACATATTTTACTCTTGATCTGCTTCCAAGTTCCTTTTTAGTTACATGTTGCAACCTGTTCAGAACCAACGTGTACCTCTCCATGGCCAGCATGCATTCCAGATATAGCCTGCAACATCTACTGTACTGTGCAGTGAAAAGCCCGTCGAACATGGTGTCATAAGAGAATTGTTTTGGATCTTGGCTCTGTTACTTCTAGCTGTTAGAACATAGGCAAGTCATCTAACCACTCTGATGTATGTACTTAACCTACTGAGGTTGTTATTGGCAAAATGGAAATTATTATTTCTATTTACTACAATTATTTTCATCTATTTCAATGTAGTCCAAATAGAAATAGTACTGAGACAAGCTGCTATGTTGCTATTTTTATATTTAATATTCTATGAATTATTATACAAGTACATGAAATAACTGCTTTTGTAGTTGAATAAAAGTACTGGGATATAAACTCATTTTTGGTAGCTTCACTGAAAGCAACTTCAAGACAACTCCAGTATTAGGGAGGGCAGCAGGGATGATATATACCTCATGTCAATTTCAAGTTATTTTTATTTCCTCTTCTAGATATCTATCTTTGAAAGTTCTTTGTTCCATGCACTGTGGATATTATGAGTATTTCATATGTTTTTAAATTATCATAGATCACTGTTATGTCAGAGCGATTGCAAGTACCGGTTATGTCTGTGATAATGGCCCAGCTCCAATATAGTTTATTTTTTGAATTCTTAAGGATATTTTGAAGTCTGTATTTGGCATGAGGAGATTTGTCATCTGTTAGTTTGTGAAAGAGTCAAAATTTCTGATGTACTATTCTAGCCACAAGGTCATATCTTACTAAGTATTTAGTAGGTGTTAAATTCTTGCAACCTACAGGGATGTTTTATATGGCTTCTACTATTTATTTACATAATCTACATAGATCAACAAGTCTGAATTCCTTAAGAATAACACACATGTAATTTCTGGTCCTTATGATATGATCCTGAATTGCTACGAGAATCCAGTGAGATAGTATTTGTAAAGTGCTTTGCAAACTTTAAAGTACTCTATAAATGACAGGTATTGTTATTGCTTTTATTACTATGAATGAATCCATACAACTTAACCATTTGTTTGGTGCTGCTTTATTGACATAATATTGCTTTAGTTAACATAGATGTCTTCCAGGTGAAGAAACTTCTGGTTTTGTCCTTGCATTTAGACTCTATCCATAGGCAAACCACTTTTAGTTATGTTCAAGAAACATAGTGGCATGTGCCTTTTGTCAGTCTTTGGTATCATGGGTGAAGTCATGTCTATTTGTACCAGAATAATTTCTGTAAATGTTAACTTCTTTTTCATTAGTACTATCTTGCTCTTCTTACTTTTAAATGGGGTTCAGAAAGAAATGGTACGAGGACAAGATGCTATCCTGCTACTGTTCTTGCATATTTAATATTTTGTGGACTATTGAAGGTGGATAAGATGAATGCTTTTTGTAATTTAATAAGAACATTGGGATTTCTAAGTCATTTTTGTAGACTCTTTGAAAGCATATTCAGGACAACTATGTCCTAAAACAAACAAGATAACAGATATGACTTGTACCTTGTCCTTTTCTTACTTGGTGTCATTTTCTTCTGCTTGTTCCCTATATTTTGAAAACTTTTCATTCTGTGTTTTTAGGAGGTTGTGGGTATGTGGTATGATAATATCTATTAAAATATTGTTCCTGAAATTTTTTATGTTAGTGTTACGATCAGGTAGTTGTGAATAACAGTTCTATCTGTAATAGTATTCTGGATCTAGTATAGGTTATTTATTGGGTTCATAAGGATATTTTGGGCTTAGGGATTTTATTATAGGGATTTGTCATCTGTTAATTTGTAAAGGACAGAGTGCTCTCTTGTATAATTTAGGTGACTTGGTTGTGCCTTTTGCCACCTTCAGTAATTATTGCACCCTTTCTATCACTTGATTCCATCATCTGCATTGATCAATAAATTCATTCTCCTTAAGAATTGTCTTTCTGAAATTTCTGTTGATAATGACCTGATACTGAATCAGTCTTTTCATAAACCCCTCTGCAAACAAATAAGGATGACTTGTACTTTTTTTATGCTTCCTTGTCAATATATTATTGGTTGAGTTTATGTGGATGTCACCCGTAGAGTACCTTTTGATTATATTCTTAGATCTTAGCCATTTCATAATCTCCATCCAGAGATAAAACAACTTTGGTTATGTTCAACAATTCTAGTAGTAGATATCTCCTATCAACCTTTACTATCACTTTGTGAACTGAGGTCAGTGTTTCTGTACACTTAAAAAAAACTTATTTATGATATTCTCTGAGGATGTCTATCAATTGTCCTCCTCCTATCTCGTGGGGGAAAGAGTAATCTTTTATCCACCTTAGGGTAATGAGTCTTGTATTTCATTAACATTGTATGGATTTTTGTTTGTTTTTGGTTTAGATCTATTGCCAAAATATGCATATGGTATTTTATGGCTATTAATTGCTCTAATTGTGTTACACTTTGACTTGAAGATGTCATACATCTCTTATATCCTCATCTGTTTCCTTGATAGCCTTGTGCTTGATGTGCCTTGCCTGGAAAAAGCAAAAGTATTTATAAGCATTGAATTTACTCATTGGTTCCATTTGATATTAGGATTCAAGTTCATCTTTCATCTCTATTCTTCCTTGGAGGCCATTTTACACATATCCTAATGACATTTTGATATTATTGGAGAAAGTTTCCATGAGGTGAAATAAGGGTTTAATGTGCTTTATATTGGAGTCACTCTCTCTAATATTGTCATCACCCATGTACATCAAGCGATTGATAAGTTTAGAGAGGTATGAGAGACTTGAGAGAGATGAGCCCCTCTACACTTGAAAGGAATCAAATAGGGTTTTTTTTCAAGAGTGATGATAATGAATTTAAGACCAGAAGTGGGCTTAACTGTGAACCCAGAAGATGCAAAGCTTATATCAATTATTTTTGACATTATTGTGGTGGTAGTATCTTTGAAATAGAGAAATTTTCCTTGTGAATGTCAGCTATCTTCATATTCTATGCTTAAGTTTATATATATGTATATAGATAGATAGATAAATATAGATATAGATATAGATATAATTTACACTTTGTGATTAAACTGGGAATGCAGAGTGGAATCAGAGGCTTTCCAATAATCAACAAAGGGCCTACAAAAATTAGTGCTTTCAAATGGTGCCTTCAAATACCTTGCTCAGCAATCACCAAATCAAGAATGAGTTTCTTGAGACTTTTTGGCATACTGTTTTTAGTCTCCTCAGCCAAATACATCATGTGGAGAAGGTAACAAATATTGATAGATTATTAGAAATTAGATAAATTGCAAATGCTTTGTGTAAAGTACATAAACTTACAATTGCATTATATTTGAAAGGAACACTGGTGTTCCTATCTTTTGGTAATCAATACATAATACCTTTACAAAAAAGAAATATGGGTTCAGGTTGCATGATAAAGAAGTCAGAAAAGTTCTTTGCTAGTCATTTTTGTAGCACTGTGAAATATTTGAGTCAATCATTTTGGAGCTCATTTGAACCTACTCCATCACCCAGTTTTGCAAACCAGACATTTTCCACATTTCTTCTTCTGAAGTTCTCTCTCTCCCCTAATTTATTTGTTTCTCAAGCCCCTATAGTAAATGTGTGTTTGTGTGTGTGTGTGTGTGTATCTATCTATCTATATATATATACATGTATATATATATATATCTTTTTATTGATAGAGATTTGCTTCGTTCCTCTTAGTGATTTAACATCTTTTATTGCCTTAACTGTATGACTTTCATTAAATTGTTGATTAAAGGTACCAAGAATTTTTGGTAGAATTTTGTTTTCCAGATTCCGTTCTGTATATTTCTTTTTTGCTGCTTCTGTGGTGTGGTGCTCAAGTTTTCAACTTCGTGTAGATGATGATAGAATTTTCCAATATCTTGCCTTCAATAATTATTTTAATTCAGTTCTGTAAAAGTGATATTTGATATCTGCCCTTAGGCATATCCCTATATAGTGTCACCTATCTTCCTATGGTCCTCACTTTGGTAATGGTTACAACATATATTGTTATGTATTGGTCTTGAAATGTTTTTTCTACTACCTGTCAAATATTGTGGGAGAATTTATTTATTCATGAGGTAGCTCATTGGTGCAGTGGATTGAATGCTGGACCTGGAGTCAGGAAGACATGAATTCAAATCAAGCTTGGATGCTTTAAAGCTGTATAACCCTGGATAAGTAATTTAACTTCCCTCTGCCTCAGTTTCCTCAACTGTAAAATAGGAATAATAATAGCATCTACTCAGGATTGTTGTGAGGATGAAATGAGATGATATCTGTAAGACACTTAGCACAGTGCCTGACACTTCCTTTTTTCCTTCCTTCCATGATGTTATTGCAGACATTAGCATCTAAAAGAAAACATAATCAAGAAAAAAGCCTCCTCTCTTCTTGTATAGGTAGTTTATAAGTTTGATCCATGGCCTCAAACCAAAAAGATCTCTTTGGAATTTCATTCTAAGTATTCACATCTTCTTTTCAAAATCATTCAAGAAATCAGTATAATTTTTTGCCATCCATTTCATTGTTAGGTAGTACTTCTGGAGTTTGTATTGTGTAAATTTTCAATGATTCCAGCTTCTTCAGTTTTTCCTCCTTTAGATTTAAGTAACTCCTCAGTTTTCACTCTTATTTCCTCTAATCTGGATTCAGGAATAAAATTATTTCTTCTAGCTATCTTGTATTGACTTGTAATACATTATTTTGTAAATTGGAGCTAAGGATATAATTGACAAAAGCAACATAACTCATGATGTTTGTTTCTGGTTTTGTTAAGATCCAATACATAAGGGTAGTAGATGGCACAGTGAATAGAGCACCGGCCCTGGAGTCAGAAGGACCTGTGTTCAAATATGGCCTCGGACACTTAACACTTATTAGCTATGTGATCTTGGGCAAGTCACTTAACCCCAATTGACCTATC
The DNA here is from genome assembly GCA_028646515.1 of Pseudochirops corinnae. Classification (NCBI taxonomy): domain Eukaryota; kingdom Metazoa; phylum Chordata; class Mammalia; order Diprotodontia; family Pseudocheiridae; genus Pseudochirops; species Pseudochirops corinnae. The sequence continues at coordinate 258,027,661 of CM053586.1, forward strand.
TTCCTCCCTCCAAAAAAAAAAAAAAGGATTCAATACATGTGCATAACAAAGTCATTAATATCTCCAGTCTAGTTCATGCACATTTGTGGTTTGGACACTTTAATGGCCAACATCGTTTGCAGCAAGCCATTTTTAGTAAGTAAATGGTGTACTGATATTTCTGATTTGTTCCAGTGTATTTTGCCTTCTTGTAGTATCAGAATACCAAAGGGCCCTTATTTCGCTGTCTTCTATGTTAAGCTAAATAATGGTTCCATGTAGAGTGATCCCGCAACCCTATACTACCCTGTCCATTTCTTAGATGTATAAGAATGGTCTAAATATATTGACCAGGATGTTAAGCCAAACAATGGTATCATCAATGCCTGATTGACTGGAATTTCAGTGTTTATGCCAGACCTTCATAGCTACCACAGCAACCTCGAGACACAGATGCTAGTTATATACCTCACTCTGGCTGTATTTCCTTATTTTGTCATCTCTTCCCTCTCCCTCACTGCATACCTTGCGGCATGATACTGCATGCCCAACAATGGGCTAGGCCAGGGGTGGGGAACCTGTGGTCTTCAGGCCACCTGTGACCTTCTAGATCCTTGGATGTAGCCTTTTGTCTGACTCCAAGTTTGACAGAACAAATCTTTTTATTAAGGGGATTTGTTAAGTGAAGCTTGGATTTGGTAAAGGGCCACACTTGAGGACCTAGAGGTCACACGTGGCTCTGAGGCTGCAGGCTCCCCACCCCTGGGCTAGGCTTTGAGGGGTATTATAATTATTATTATTTTATAGAAAATCATTAATCTCATCTTGTTCTAAGGATCCTACATAGAAAAAATCCTGGGATAAGTTACTGTTATTCTTTTATAGTTAATATTCAGCAGATTATTGCTATTATTACCCAATGAAACTCTGAAATGGAACAAAGGACCTAAAAGAAGCAGTCACAAAGAAAGTCACTGAATTAATGATCTAACAAAAATTCAAATTACCATTAACAAAAATATTGACACTGATTGTGGCAGTAAATTTTTTTTTTAATTTATTGACTCATTTACTTTTAATTTACAAGATTCAGTTCCACAATCACTTGAGTTTCAGATTTTCTCCCCTCCCTTCCCCCCCCCACCATGGTGGCGTGCAATCATGTATAGGATCTGCAAATACTTTCACATTGTACAATAGTTTGGTCATATAGAAGGGCCGTAACCAATGAGTGATCACTGGGAAAAGAAAAAAAAAAAAAAGCAAAACCAGACATAAAAGAGAACGATAACGAGTTTTGCTTCAGTCTCCATTTAAACTATAGTCTTTCTATATCTTTCTC
>CM053586.1:258029481-258060019 GCA_028646515.1 Pseudochirops corinnae
TTTCTTCATCTGAAATATTATGTGAAATATGATAATATTTCTTCATCTGTTGATGTTCTTTGATCATTTATCAATTGAGGATTGACATATTCTTATAAATTTGACTCAGTTCTTTATATATTCAAGAAATGAGTCCTTTATCTATGACACTTAGTGTAAAAAAAGTTTTCTCCAGCTTTCTGTTTACCTTCTAATTTTGAGTGTATTGGTTTTGTTTGTACAAATCTTTTAAAATTTAATATAATTAAAATTATCCATTTTACATCTTGTAATGTTCTTTCTCTTTTTTGGTCTCATTATTTCGTATACTATAGTGTTTTGGTTTTGTTTTGTTTTGTTTTGTTTTTTGACTTGTGCTCTTCTGGGATCCTTATGGCACATAAGTTGCCTCTTTGCCTTCTGTCTTTGAGATAAATATGTTTTGCTTGTATAGAGATCTTGTATTCTCTTAATATTCTCTTTATTGTGAATTCTCTGTTCTTTGCTTCTCTCCTTCCAGATTTTCCTTCATTTCTGAATTTTTTAAAATTTAAGACTTTTAATGAACTTTTATTAAGTGCCTAGAATGTGCAGGATCTATACTAAGCTCTTTACAAATATCATCTTTTTTTATCCTTACAATAAGTCTGATAGATAAGTGCTATTATTATCTCTGTTTTACAGATAAATAAATTGAGGCTGAGAGAGATTAAATGATTTGTCCAGAGTCACACAGCTAGTAAGTGTCTGAGGCTAGATTTGAACTCAAGTTTTCCTGACTCCAAGTTTGTGAGTCTAGTCACTGTGTCATCTAAGAGCCTCTGTTTGTCCTGTTTGGTATATTTTTATTCAGAGCCAGTTGTTCTCTCTTTTGTTTCTTTGGAGACATTCACTCTTGTGGATTCAAGTTTTTATTCTGCCAATTATTACTACTGTGAAGGCCATAAATTTGGCTTTCACAATTCTTATTTCTCTTTTGAATCATTTAGGAATATCTTTTTCTGGTTCCTCATTCTCCAAGGAATCTGCAAGGTCCTCTTCCTCATCAAATGTGGATTCATTTCCCTGAATCTTGCAATATGTATTCAAGGATATTTGGACTCTTTTCAACATCTTAGAGACCATCTTCCTTTCTATTATTAATATCTTCTATGTTGGTTTATCTTCTTATGCTCAAAGTTTTAAACTGAATTTCCTTCCTCTTAAGATCTTTGGTAATTGTGACCTTTTTTTACCCTCTATATTCCCCTATGATTTTGACGATTAACTCTCAAGAGCTAGACCTTAAAAATGTCTCAGATGCTTCCCATGTTGGGGAATTTACTTTTTGCTGAACTGCAGTTCTATTTCCTAAGTGATTTCCAGGGGAACAGAACTGGTCCAGGTTCATGCTAGTCCTTTTCCCTTCAGGCACAAGATGGACCTACAGTCACACTGGTGCTTCTCTCCAATCTGTTCTGTTCTATAGTTCTTTGCCTGAGTGCTACAGTATTGCAGTATGCTCCTGCCCCAGGCAGAGTACTGTTCTGCTTTTATATAACATGGTCCACTCCACATAGATGGAAAATTTGAGTTCAATTTTTGTTGGCTATTATTAAATGCTAGCTATTACTGTTGAGACAGAATGGTAGGACAGTGGCTAGGAAAGGGTGTGCTGACGGAGACCAAAGCAGTAGCAAGGAAATTGATTGAGTAAATCCCAGAGCACAAATCATTAGGCCATATTATGTTGCCCTACCAGAGTGTAAAGAATATGTGGGTGAAGGGGTTCTGAGTAAGTACATTAGGGTTTAGGGATTAGCCTCCTCTACTATTCATCAAGTTAGTACCTTAGAGTTCTTGATGTCTTAGCCTGGTGAGATGGTTGCAATTGCTTTTTTTGTGCATAATTCTCATACTGGGGAGTTTGGAGAGTTCATAAGGATCAGAGAAAATTTCCATCTTTCATATTGTTGATCATGAAATCTACCCCTCTCCAATCCAATGCAAATTAAAGCAGCTCTGAGGTTCCATCTCACATTCACCCAACGGGCAAAACTGACAAAAAATGAAAATGATAAGTGCTGGTGGGGCTATAGGAAAATAGGCACATTGAGGTAATGTTGGTAAGGCTGTGAATTGGAATAGCCATTCTGTGAAACATCTTGGAATTATGCCAAAATTGTACATACTCTTTCACCCAAGAGTACCACTAATAGGAATACTTCCCAAAGATAGTAAAGAAAAAGGAAAAGGCCTTATATACAAAAATATTTATAGCAGTACTTTTTGTAGTGGCAGAGAACTGGAAAACAAGGGGTTGCCCATCAGTTGGAGAATAACTAAACAAATTAGGGCAAATGAATACAATAGAATATGATTGTGCTATAAAAATGAGAAATTTTCAGAGTCAGTCAGTCAGTCAATTAGTATTTATTAAGCACTTACTGTGTTCTAGGCATTGTACTAAGTTATAGAGATCCAAAAAAAAAACAAAAGCAAAAACAAAACAGCAATAACAAAATCATTCCCTCTTCTCATGGAGGGTACAGTCTAATAATGGGAGAGAAAACATGGAAACAACTATTTACAAACAAGAAATATACGAGCTAAATTTGGGGGAGTCTTTGATAGAAGGCACTAATGTTAAGGACAACTGGAAAAGGCTTCTTGGAGAGAGTGGAACCTTAACGAAAACTTGAGAATCTAGAAGGCAAGAATATGAGAGAGGGAGCACTCTAAGCATTGGAAATAGCCAGCAAAAATGCTCAAAGTTGAAAAATGGAGAGTCTTGTTCAAAGAACATTAAGGAGGCCCAGTGTCACTGGATCAGGGAGAAATCTGAAAAGACTTACATGAACTGATGCAGAATGAAATAAGCAGAACCAGGAGATCAGTTTTTTACTAATAGCAACTACGGTGTAAAAGTGAACAACTTAGAAAGATTCAAGAACTGTGACAAATCTATTGGTCAACTACAATTCCAAAGAACCCACAATAAATAATGCTACCCACCTGCTGAAGGAGGAGAGGTAGATATATAGGAATTTGTTTTGCTTAATTATGCATATTTGTAAGAAGGGGGAGGGAAGAAAGGGCATAAACATTTATATAGTGCTTACTGGGCAGCTAGATAGCATAGTGGGTGAGCACTGGGCTTAAAATCAGGAAAACTCATCTTTACGAGTTCAAATCCAGCCTCAGACACTTACTAGTTGTCTGTGACCCTGGGCAAGTCACTTAACCCTGTTTGCCTCAGTTTTCTCATCTATAAAATGAACTGGAGAAGGAAATGGCAAACCACTGCAGTATCTTTGCCAAGAAAACCCCAAGTGGGATCACAAAGAGTTAGAAAAGACTGAACAGCAGCAATAGTGCTTCCTACATGTCAGACACTGTGCTGAGTGCTTTACAACTATCTCATTTGATGCTCACGACAACCATGCAAAGTAGGTGCTATTATTATCCCCATTTTATAGTTGAATAAACTGAAGCAAATAGCTGTTAAATTACTTGTCCAGGGTCATATAGCTAGTAAGCTGGATTTGAACTCAGGTCTTCTTGATTCCAGACCCTCTCTTTTAGCCACTGTGCCACCTAGGTGCCTGAGAAAATAAGGGTTTTTTGGTTTTGCTTTGTTAATTTTTCTTTTAAATTGCTGGGGTGGAAAGCTGAAAGGGAGACAAAATTAAGGCTTGATGATCAGAAACAGCAAAATTTAATTAATTTTTAAAAAGTAACAGTTCACCCATAAAGTTTGGTCATCCTCTCCCACCAATACATAGAGTATCCATTAGGAAGAATAGGTTCACACAGAAAATTGTCAGGAGAGCACATGAGGAGTGAAACCAAGGCATCCAGAGAAACTCATTCATTACTCCGGAGAGTAGGTCTTGATGTCCTGGTTTCATTAGATAACAATCTGCAACCTTCTTCATTTTCTAGGCAAAACTTTACTATTTTTTAATCCCCTTCTGACTCTGCTATCCTGTTGGACAAAGCTGTTTTTCTGCTGCTCTTGGATCACTGATACAATGCTAAACTCTTTAGCACATTGCTACCTCTGGCCAGGTATAACAAAGTGCTACTCTCTTTCGGTGACAAATGATTCCCTTAAGCTAGACAGACCAGCTGAACTCTTCAGATCTGGTTTGGGGCTCTGAAGATTTTCTCTCTTTCTAGCTATTGATTGTGATAGGGCCACATAATCTTCCTCTAGCCAGATCTTCAAATAGCAGGGGACTCTCCTTTGTCCGATCAGATCTCCACAAAGCCAAGACTCTTCTCAAAGCCAAATTACAACCTTCCCCCACCCCCACATACAAACATACATAAACGGTTTTCCTTCTCAAACTAGATAGAACAGTAGAGGATAAAAAAGCCACCCCTAAGAGATTTTCCCTCTCTCTAGCTGCAGATGGCAATGAAGAGCAGTAAGCCCAAATAGCTCTCCACATAACTGGCATAACTGTAGGAGTTAGTTGACTTCCAATAAGACAATCTGCTTTTTGCAAAGCAATTCCTATCTTCCAATCAGCAAGGGTCCCAGTAAAACAGCTGCAAAGTCTTCCTGTTAACTGAGGTCCTGTTACCTTCTGTGTTCTGTCTTCTATAATCAGCTTTTCTTGTAGCTTTTTCTCCCCAACTGATTCCTTGTGTACCACGTTTCTGCCTCTTCTCCTTTGCTGATGTTCTTTTGTTGGCTTCTTCCTATAGGCTCTTCTTTGGCCTCAAATCTGTTCCTTTTCATAAACAATGACATATCTACCTTATGATATAAAACTCAACAATTCCACCTTTCTGTCAGGTATGACCTCTTGTAGTCCATGAATTAATTTCCCATAATGTCTAAGCAGTTTTATCTTTAACTTATGATTTCTCATCTATAAATATAACATGTACACTCTGGTCCCACTCTCTTAGGGCCAGGCCTTTTATATCTCCCTTTCAGAGTTTGCTGGTTCCCTGAGGGGGTTGGAGGTGTCTCTTTTCCTCTGCCATCCAACTGAGCTCCCATCAGCTGTGTTTCCCATATTTTAAGGGGTCAGTAATTAGCATCCCAATTCCATGTAACCAATTAAAATCAGTAACTTTTAATGAAGGGATATTCACTTCAAAGATAAAGCAGGAACAAATATTTTCATCAACACCTTGGGAATGTGATTTTCCCCTATTCCACTTCAGTCCCTGCTCTGGCTTTGTGCGTGTGTGCATGTGTGCGTGTGCACACACGTGCACACATGTGCACACATTAGGCTCATAATTTAGTTTTGTTTGGATCATGGATCCCACCAAGTTTATGTCCAAAAGCAGCGTTATTGCTGAATAAGTCCTTCCTCTGGAATGGAGTACCCAAGGTTATCCCCAAAGATAGATCCTTGTTTGACCCTCTCCCTTATAGACTGGTATCTCAAGATACCGTAAGTAGAGGAGTCACCCTGATCCCCCAAACATGAATGCAACAACAGAGAGGTAAAGATGTGCCTAAAGCTGACCCAGGCCTTTGTTTGTTTGCTTAATGTTTTCTTATTTTTAACATTCTTTTTTAAAAAATTGAGCTCTAAATTCTTTTTCTCAAGCCCCTTCCCCACCCATTGAGAAATCAAACAATATAATGTCAATTGTATATGTGAAATCAAGTAAGACATATTTCCATATTTCCAATATTTCCATATTGCAAAAATAAATAAATAAAACCAAGAAAAATATAGTGAAAATATATACTTCAATTTAGCCGGAGTTCATCAGTTCTCTCCTTGGAGGTGGACGTTGTTTTTCATCATGAGTCATTTGGAGTTGTCTTGGATCATTGTATTGATCAGAGTAGCTAAATCTTTCACAGTTGATCATTGTTAAAACATTACTGTTACTGTGTACAATGATCTCAACCCAGGCCTTTTTTCAAGATGCCAATTGTTCCAGATATATAGTTAATGAAAAAAGGCTCCTCTCAACTATAGAGTAAGCCAACTAGAATTAATTACAGAATGACCATGCATGCTCAATTCTCTCCAACATACTTAAAGGTGATCATGTGTCTTCACAATTCTTCCAGAAGCAGCATCCTAGAGTTCTCCAGGTGGGAGATACAATCTTAGCAAGCTAATGACATCTACCCATGTGCCTGACCCCTATTATAAATTTCAAAATTCTGGAAAGAGTCACATACAAATAAGCTGATACAACAAAATGCCCTGAATTCATTGCTACCTGTCATTGTTCTGCTCTCAAACAGACCCTCTCAGTACATTCATTTGAGAGGCAATTCTCTCTCTACTTTTTTTCATACTAGTTTGTGTCATTTTTCAACATTTTATCTGAGAGGCAGTATTCTTTCTCAAGGTGATTTTATCAGTTTTCTTTACACAAATGTTTCTTTTGTGCACTTTTCGGCAATGATAAAAATCAAATACAAGGAAACACTGGAAAAAATGGCAGTAGTAGCTAGGAGGACAGAAAAATGACCTCCTGCAGAAAGTGGCACTTGAGCTAAGTCTTGAAAGGAAACAGAGGTGTGGTGGGAAAGCACTCCAGGCATGGGAGACAGCCAATGCAAAGGACATATGGGAAATGGAGTGCTGAGAGTAGCAAATAGGCCAGTGTGATTGGACTATAGAAAACATGGAAGGAAATATTACCTAAGGAGAGTACAGTAATCTCTTCCACATTGTGACTTTCCCCATTGTGGTTTCAATGTATCACGAGTCAGCATAAGAAAATAAATGGGAATTTTGGGGGAGTTTTTTAGATGACACACAAAAGCCAGCAAACAACACAAAAAAAAGGTTAGAAATTCAGAAATGCATAAAATATATGTATAGTTTTGTATTATAACAACCCAAATTTTATAATAAGGTACTATAAATACCTCATAAGAGAAAAAGAAAAGATTCAGACTTCTTCTCTGGCATGAAGGGAAGGCCAAACAATTTTACATGGATTTTCCAGATCTTAGGGCACCATATCCCTAAACCCCTGAGATTGGAAGGGCTAACTGTAGAAAAATAGGAAGGGGACAGGATGTAACATTAAATGCCAAAATGAAAAATTTGTATTTCATTTGAGAGGTTATAGGGAATTCCTGACCTGGAGTTTATTTAGTGGAGAGAGGTGAGAACTGTACTTGGGAAATCCATTTTGACCACTGGATACATTGGAGTGGAGAAAGACTTGAGGCAGGGAGCCCAAATAGGAGAAATAGTCCAGGTTAGAGATGATAACAGCCTGAATTAGGGTGGTGGCTTCATGAGAATGGAAATGGATATGAGAGGAGGGAAATATAAATGACAAGATTTGACAATTGATTCCTATGCCAACTGAGAGTGCGAAGAAGATGACCCAAGGGCATGAACCAGAGTGATGGGAACGGTGGCTGAGCTCTGAACAATGACAAGAGAATTCAAGAGTTATGAATTTAGAGGAGAACATGAGTTCTGTTTTGGACACAGTTTGGAATGCTTATTGGACAATCTAGTTAGGAATATCTAACACACAGTTGTTGATGTGAGACTGGAATTCAGGAGAGATTAGAGCTGGATAGGTTGATATGGGAGTAATTTGTAAAAGTGATAACTAATCCCACCGGAGTGGCTGATGTCACCAATAGAAGAAAGAAGAGGCCGCAAGACAGAAACTTGGAGGCAACTCTATAGTTAGTTGGCATGACATGGATCATGATCCAGCAAAGGAGAATGAAGAGTAGTCTGACAGGTAGAAGAATCAAGCTGGAACAGCATCAAAACGACCTAGAGCAGTGGTTCTCAACCTTCCTAATGACACGACCCTTTAATACAGTTCCTCATGTTGGGGTGACCCCCCAACCATAAAATTATTTTTTTTGCTACTTCATAACTGTAATTTTGCTACTGTTATGAATCATAATGTAAATATCTGATATGCAAGATGTATTTTCATTGTTACAAATTGAACATACCCCACAGGTTGAGAATCGCTGACCTAGAGAGTATCCAAGTGGAAAAGGTGGTCCATGGTGTCAAATGTGAAAATGTTAAGAAAGATGAGAACTAAGAGAAGTCTATTGATGATGTTCAGTCGTTTCAGTCATGTCCAACTCTTCATGACCCCATTTGGGGTTTTCTTGGCAAAAATACTAGAGTGGTTTGCCATTTCTTCTCCAGCTCATTTCACAGATGAAGAACTGAGGCAAACAGGGTTAAATGATCTGCCCAAGGTCACAGAGTAAGTGTCTGAGGCCAGATTTGAACTCAGGAAGATGAATCTTCCTGACTCCAGGCCTGGCACTTTGTCCACTGTGCCATCTAGCTGCCCCAAAAGGCCATTAGATTTAGCAATTAAGATAATCTCCATTGATTTTAGAGGGAGCAATTTCAGTTGAGTGATAAGGCTGAAAGCCAGATTGCAAAGGATTTATTAGAGAGTGAGAGGAGAGGAAGTGGAGGCAACATTCTCAAAGAGTTTCAGAAAGAACAAAAGATATAGTACAATAGGTAGCAGGGATGGTAGGGTCTCGTCTAGTGAGTTTCGGGTTTGTTTTTTTTAAGGATGGAGGAGATGTGGGCATGTTTGTGGGCAATAAGGAGGGAGCCAGTAGATCAGTGATTCTCAACCTTCCTAATGCTCTGACCCCGTTAATACTCGTATGTGGGCATATCTGCATGTGGGTGGACTCACCTGGAGACGGGAGTGTGACCCACAGGTTGAGAACTGCTGCAGTAGATAGAGATGAACTGAAGATTATGGAGGAGGGGAGAGAAGAAAAGAAATGATAGTGAGGCAGTCTTCTGGAGAAGATAGGACTAGATGGGATTAAGTGTATGTGCAGATGTGTTAGTCTTAGTGAGAAAAATCACCAGGTCATCAGAAATGAGAGTAAAAACCAAGCTTATGACCATTCCTCTTAGTTCCATATTAGAATGGAGAAAGGGGAATGCCTGGGTTCTTCATCACCTCCACGGTAGGGCAGTTCAGCGAGACCAGTGAAGGCCATGGATATGATAGGGAGGCATCGACTCTTGCTAGATGCACCTAATCACTTACTTATCAGTGATAATAAAGGCAGAGAAATGTCAGAGATTAGTCATTGAGTCTTGTACTTAAATAAACATCCCCTCTACAAGATATGCAACAACTGGTAATCTGGAATTTTCTTTTTTAAAAAATAAATTGTACTGATATTTTTTGGTTTTGTATCACCTACATTTCCCATTGTAGTTCACCCTTTCCCTCTCAAAGAGCCATTCCTTATAATAAAAAAAATCTTAAAAGAGAAAAAAAAAAACCTCCACAAAACTAACCAACATATCAAAAATGTTTGACATTATATGTGGTATCTCTCACCCTTGGTTCCATACTTCTGAAAAGAAATGGGGGTGGGTGGACATTTTCCTTTGGCTTCCTTATAATTTCACAGAATTTAGCATTGTTTTGTTCTTTTCATTTACATTGTTATAGTCATTGTATATATAGTTTTTGCTTTCTATCAGTTCATGTGTCTTTCTATCCTTCTCTACATTCATTACATTCATCATTTCTTACATCACAATACTACAATTTGTCACTACTTTGTTCCCAGTTCTTTTCTACTGCAAAAAATGCTATTATAAATATTTTGGTTTATATGAGTCTTTTCTTTATGTTAGTGATGTCTCTAGAGTATATGCCTAGCAATGGAATCTTTGGGTCAAAGGGTATGGACATTTTAGTCACTTTCTTTGCATAATTCCAAACTGCTTTCTAGAATGGTTGGACCACTTCCCAGCTCCAATAACAAAGCACTAGTGTGGCCCATCTTTCCACAACCCCTACAAAATCTACTATTCGCATCTTTTTTTGCCTATGCCAATCTTCGAGTTGTGAGAAGAAACTACAGCTTTTCATTTCTCTTATTAGTAGTGATTTGGAACATTCTTTTAACAGTTATTAAAATTTCGCAATTCTTATTTTACCATTTTTGTTCATAGCCTTTGACCTATTACCTACCGGGAAATGACTTTTGATTTAATATATTTCAGTTAGTTGTCTACATATCTTGGATGTCAGATCCTTAACAGAAATATCTGATTAAAAGAAAAAAAGATTTTCCCCAGGAGATAGCTTTCCTTCTTATCCTAATTATATCAATTTTGTTCAGGCAACAGCTTTCCAATTCCATGTAATAAAAAATATTCATTTATTTTTTACCTTTTGTAATTGCCTCTAATCCTTGTTTGGTTAAGAATTCTCTCACTCCTCATAAATGTGAAAGTTATGTGGTCTGTTTCTCTTCTAAAATTTTGTATGATATGGTCGTTAATATTCAGGTCATATATCCATTTAGAATTCATTTTAGAATATGGTATGAAACGCTGAACTAAATCTAATTTCTCCCAGACTGCTTTCTAGTTTTCCTTGGCATTCTTTACAAATATGGAACTCTTTCTTAGGTAACTTATATATTTGGAATTATTGTACACTGGATTATTTAGTTCATTTATCCTTGATTCTTGCTTGTCTAGTATGTTCCACTGTTTTTTAACACATAAATAGTTTTGATGATTTTTGCTTTATAATATGGTTTGAGATCTGGAAGTGCTAATCTCCTTTCATTTCTACCCCTTCCCACTAATTGCCTTCATATTCTAGATCTCTTGTACTTCCAAATGAATGTTTTAAAAAAACATATTTTGTCTAGCTCTGTAAAGTCTCACTTTGGTAGTTTAATTGAAATATCACTAAGTTTGCAAATTGCTTCAATAGTTTCGTCATTTTTATTACATTAGCATGGCCCAGCCATGAGCATTGAATACTCCTCTGGCTATTTAAGATGATCTTTAGTTCTTTAAGGAATGCTTTTGTAATTGTATCCATACAGAGAGTGATTTTTAGTGTGCTTTGGTGGATTGACTCCCAAATAGTTTATGCATTTTGCAATTATTTTAAATGGTCTTCCTTTTCTCATATTGTCTCCTGGGTCTTTTTAATATTACAAAGAAATGCTCTTTTTTTTTCTCGCGGGTTTATGTAGTACCTTGAAACTTTACTGAAGCTATTAATAGTCTCAATCAATGTTTTTGTTGACTCCCTAGGATTTTCTGAGTAAATCATCACATCAGCAAATAGGATTAGTTGTGCATCATCTTTTCCACCTAGTTGATACAGTGGATAGAGTATTGGCCCTAGAGCCAGGAAGACTTGAGTTCCAACCCAGCCTCAAATACTTAGTTGCTGTGTGACCTTGGGCAAATCACTTAACCTCTGACTGCCTCCATTTCCTCAACTGTAAAATGAGGATCATAATTAGCACTTACTTCCCAGGGTTGTTGTGAGGATTAAATGAGATATTATTATTATTATTATTGCTTTTTAGAGGGGGGAAGGAAAGGCAATTGGGGTTAAGCGACTTGCCCAAGGTCACATGGATAGTAAGTGTTAAGTGTTAGAGGTCAAATTTGAACTCAGGTCCTCCTGACTCCAGGGGTGGTGCTCTATTCACTGTGTCACACAGCCATCCCTAAATGAGAAATTATTTGTATGACACTCTGTACAGTGCCTAATAGGCACTTAATAAATGCCTCTTTCCTTATCAATATGCCTTTAATTTCTTTCTCTTGTTTTGTTACCATTGCTAGCATTTCTCTAACAGCTAACTTTATTTTTTTGAAGACCTGTAACAAAGTGGAACCCACCACCTCCTGAGGCAGATTATTCCACTTTTATACAGCTGTAATCGTTAGAAAGACTTCTAATAAGTTTTTATATCAAACCTAAATCTGTTGCTCTATAACTTTCATTCCCCACCCTCGTTCTGCCTTTGAGGATCAAGCAAAACAAAGTCTTTCAAATACTTGAAATTCACTATCATATCACCGTTCCCACATACCCTCCCATACATAACCAAATGGGCTTCTCTTCTCTGGGCTAAACATCCCCATTTTATTCAACTGATTCTCCCACTGCATGACCCCTCGCCCTACGGGTTAGTCATCCTGACTCATGTCCTCTGACAATGTATCCAACTATCTTTCCACAATACTATAGCTTATATACAAAATGATCTTTTGCTGTCTTTTCTCTCCCCCTCCTCACTCCCACTATCGACTCTTTGCAAACCAAAGGGAGGATGGGAGACTGTGTTATCCTCTTCAGCTGTATGGGTCATGTCTCTTCTAAGGGAAGAATAATTCTTTACTGTTCTTCAATAAATTGTTGCCATTTCTCCCCTTTACAAGATGATAGCAAAACCTCCAGAGGTCCTCTTTTTTTCTGCCTATGACTGGACTCCTCTTTCTCAAGTTCTTTTACATTTTTTTGTTCTCCTCCAGTGACCCCAGAGCAAGTCACAACCCTTCTGTGTCCCCAGGCAATTTTCTGAGACTATAAATTACTGAGCAGTTGCAGATCTGCATTGGAGAGGGAGTTTCCTCAAAGAGAATTCCCTGTAACAATGAAATCTCCAAGCCAGATGTCACCACCACCACTCTACTCCAACATAAAAAAAAATTCCAGGAGTTATTAGCCCCACCCAACATCATGCTCGCCCTCTGGCTAAAACTCTGTATTCTCCCTACTCACTGAAATGAAAGAGTAAGGCTGAAGCAGAAAGGATCCCAACATTCACTACACCAATTGCTCTAACCAAATATCTAGTAGTCAAGAATATTTAAGCATTTAGGCATTTTACTCCTTTATTTTGAGCACATTAAGTAATTGCTTATGTATCATTTGCAGACTCCAAAGGATTGCTTAGAATTTCAGAGATACAAATTTTTTTAATGGTTTATATTTTGAGGATAAAACCAATACCATTGAAATATCTAGAAAGCAGCAAAATTTTAAATAAGAAATTAAACATTCATCTCAACATTAATCTCCTAAGCAGTATAGTAGGTACAGGAGTTCTTAAAATATTTTTTTCTTCATAGACCCCTTTGGAGATCTTGTAAAGTCTAAGTGCCGTTTCTTAGAGTAAATGTTTTTAAATAATCTAAAGAAATGCTAAATTCCAGATAAAGGTGAGTAAAAATAAATATATAATCTTTTTTTCCTATGCAACTTCACAGACCATCTGAAATCTATCTAACTCGGGTTAAGAACCCCTGGTCTTGAGGTAAGCCAGTGAAAGGGGCTTGCAATTATGAGACCTCAGTCTTCTACCTCAAATTCTGTTACTGATTCACATATTAGAATTTAACCAAGTGGAAAATGAGTGTAGTAACAAGTATCACTAGAATTTCATTTAGTCAAGTATCTTTTTTGGTGCTATGAGACAAAAAGACTCTCCATTTGCTTCGATGTGGGGGAATAGAAGATTGACATACCTAAATGTTTTACTTAGGATGATGTTTAAATAACTTTTAATTTTCTTGCACTCAAATAAACGAATAGGAGAAGACAATCTCCAGTGTATCTTCAGTGGTGAAGGAAAGATAGCACTGAATTAAAAAGTTGCTAGGTATAATTCACAAAGTAAATTACAGTGTACAATTTTCCCTTCAACTGCCACAGGGCAAAATATACTCTTAAAATCTAGGGAAGGGGAAAAAAAAATCCCATTTCACTGCCAAATTCTCAAAAATAACTAGGCTCAGGTCTAAGTACCCCTAGAGAATCAACCCACTGCATGCAGCCACAGTTATGTTTCTGGCTGTAAAATAGCCAAGCTTGGATATTGACTGTTAGCATGGAATTGAAGAAAAGTACACAGAACATCCAGCTAAAGACAAACAATGAAACAGTTCTTGTCTTCATGAAACTTATATTCTAGTGTTATAACATGTCCACCATTTTAGCAAGCACAAATTATATATATAATCCTATAGGAAAGGAGAGTTAATAATTGCAGGGGCTGAGGAGAGGGTGCAGATGGAGTTCATTTCAGACCTGATGGATATCCAGAGCAAAGGCTCAGAGATGGCAGATGGAATGTCATTTTCAAAGATCACCTGACAGACCACTTTAACTAGAACAGAGTTTTTGAAGGAGTCATATGAAATAAGCCCAGAAAGGTATTTTGCGTATTGTAGATGGCTTTAAATGCCAGGCTGAGAAGTTTATATTTTTATCTTGCAGGCAGTAGGGAGTCATTTAGCATATTATATTGTTCAAAAACTTCTGCTTATGAAAATTCAATAGTGTAGGATTTATGAATTAGGGAATTGCTGTGATACACAACTCACTTTACTGAATGTTCAGGCCTTTTGGACTCTATTTTAGTGGATGTGCCCACTCTTTAATTTACTGCAATGTCTTGTACTTTGTTCATTTAAAGTTATATACACTATTATTGTTTCTTCTCTTCACCCTAGATCAACCTCATTCCTCTCTGAAGATCAGGAATTTCTATAAAGTTCTAGGAAATAGGATCTGGGCAACTTAGGAAAACTGTAGGTTATCTTGAGCCAGAATAATGGGAAATGGGTTTGATGGAAGCTGAATGACTTTTCACACATTTGTCTTCCATTCCATTAAGGTATTGTTTTTTCTTTAGACTTTAAATCTTGTTGCTCTGGATTTGTTTTTGTTATAGAATCATTAAAGTTAGAAGGAACCTTTGAGGCTAGGTAGTCTGACAACTTTATTTTGCAAACAAGGAAACTGAGGACTTCAAGAGTATATGATTTGCCCAAGGTCACATAAGTGATTAAGTAGCAAAGCAAGGAATTGAACTCAGGTCCTAGGATGCCAAGTACTGTACTTCTGCTTCATATTCAAAATGCATAAATTTTATAGGTACTTTTCTATGCATCTATTTCATAAGAACACACTTCAAATACTTAAATGAGATCCTTATAAGCATGTCAAAATTCAACCTAAGAAATTGTCAAATTTAATTATTCTTTCAGTCTTCTAATACAAAATTGCTATGGAGAAAATCTATGTGCTTCTTAAAGTATAGAACTTGTTCACAGATAAGGAGTCTGATCATTACTGCAGCCTCTAAGTGCTTGAGTTTTAAACCAGGATTTCCCTGAAATCCACAGGCCAGTTTGGGTAATGGCATAGGGCATTCCAACATCTGCCTGTTACTAAAATTAAAAGTTGGCTCTGTGGCACAGTGAGGAAGGCACAAAGGTACCACTAGCTCTTGAATTAGGGGATCTGAGTTTGAATTTCACCTCTGATGTTTACTACCTATGTGACCTTAGATAAGTCTCCTAATTTCCCTGAGCCTCAATTTTCTCATCTGTAAAATGTGTTTAGATTGCATGGCCTCTGAGTTCTAGTTCTAGAGCTATGATCCTATGAAGTCACCTAACGTCCCCTGGCCTACATTTCCTTATCTAGGCAAGCTAGATGGTCTGTGAGGTCCCTTTTAGCTCTGGAGCTACACGGCTGTGATTAAGTGATAAATATTAAAAAGAAAAGCAGCACCTTATAAATCAAAAACTTTTAAAGCTTCCCCCTTCTCCCCATGGTCCACCTGATCTCCTATAGGACTGGTCATTAAACTATTCTGCCTCTTACACGAGTACTGTAAAAACTTCCTGTCTGTATTTTATTCAGCCAGCCACTGATGTTCTGCATTCCCAGACTTTGCCTCTCCTAACCTGAATTCTGCCCTCCTCCTCCCACTAAATTATTTTTTACTATTTCTTTATTTAATGACCTATAGCTTATATCTTTTGGAAATTATTTTAAATAATTCTTGATAGGTAAACTATGTCCATGCAGTAAAGGACCATGTCTAATGGTCTAATGACCTTTCCTAATGGAAACTACAGTTCTCTGCTCTGTTCAAAGTAGATGCTTAACCAAAATTTGTTAATGAAATATAAGTTGTTTACGTGTTAAATGCAAGTTTTAGAGGAGTCTTATCAAAAGTGGAACTTCCCACCAGTAGATCTAGGACTCTTCAAAAGTATATTTCTATCAGGGGGTTGTATGGACTAAAAAACTCTGGAGACAGTCCTTAATGCACTAGTGTGTTCACAGGAGAGTGTAAAAACTGGTTAGAGGATTTAGACACATTGGCTAATAGTATGGTACACTGACTACTCAATGAATTTAAGTCCCCAAATTCTGATCAAGTAAGGGACAGTGGTGTTGTGAAAAGCACATTGAACTGAAAGTCAGTGGATGTGGGTTCAAGTTTCTATACTGTCAGCTAGTGGTGGAAGCTCAGAAAAATTGCTTAATTTCATTGTGCCGCAAGACTGAATTTTAAAGTCTCCTGCAACTCTAACATTTTCCTATTATTAATATGGTACCAAGTCTAACAGTTTTTTAAAAAACCTCTAACAATTTGCTTAATTGAAATTAGACTTAAAAGTATTTCCACATATCTAGTCAAAGCCAAAGTCAAACCACATTTGAAGAACCGTTGGCCTCTCCTAAAGCTTTCCAGACTTGTCCCCAGTCTGCATAGGTGGCACAAAACCATTCATTTAGAGATTAATTACTATCTTTCCACGTTTCTTGTTTTAAACTATATTCCATTGTGATTTAATTTTCATTTGTGTTATCATTCAGTAACAGTACAGTAGATGTTTGAGGGTAGATCTCTATACTCTTAAAACAAAATTCCCTTGAGGCCTAGTAGTGTCTTAAAAATAGCAGGGTACTCAAAATCCTATTGTTGATTTTATTTTTCGAGGAAAGAAATAGAAAAAGACTACATCTTTTTTCTTTCTTTTTTTTTTTTACTTTGGGAACGGTGGCCTGCTAGGCACCACTTAGGGGATGGAAGGAAAGGTTTACATGATGATGACTGTATTTGTAAGAGAATTTCGAACCAATTTTAGTATTACCATGCAGAATTCAGTCACTTGGGAATGGATATGAAATTTGTGCACGAATGAATACACAAATCCTGCCAGAAATACAGGAGTTCGCATAACTGAAGTTGGATTCATGACTATGAAATGAGAAACGTGCCACTCTGGACTGTCTCTAGCAACTTCAGCCTTCACTGTGAACTGAGACTGCAGAGCTTGGTAAACTGCCCTTCAGGGCTCGATTCAGAAGGCACGTAACTAGATGTCACCACTAACACTGCAAAGGAGAAACCTATAAAAGCTCCTGCGACTCTTGTGCATCCATGTGGACGCAATGACACCTGCTTCGCTCGCAGCAGCCAAGACCAACTAAATAAGAGTGTATTTATTGTTCCCTTTGGGAACTGTGAAAACCTCCTTGGGCACCCCGAGAGGGGGAGAAACACAGCAGTCTAGGGCTGGGAACAAAGCTCCTCCCAGAGCAGCTGTTGCCGCCGCCTGCGGGTTCCTTTCACTTTCTCACGGCCAAGTCACCCTGGAGCGCCGCTGCCGCCCCGGCCGCTGCCTCTACCGCTGCTGCACTGAAGAACTCCACCCCACACGGCATTGCTGCGAGCCTCCACGCTCGGCCCCTCCCACTAGGCCGGGCCCCCGCCCTCCCTCGACATTCCCACCTTCCAATTGGCCGACGCGGACGACGGCTTTAGTTCTCCTCCTCCATTGGGGGGGGTACACTGTCTGTCGTCCGCTCGCCCTCCACCCTCCTGTAGAGCCACTTTCTTATTGGAGGAAGCGGGGTGGGGAGGGGGGACAGAGAGAGGGGCGGGGTAAGAGCGCCGGTCCAGCCGCCGTCTGTCAATCGCGGAAGCCGGCGCTGGGAGGAGGGAGAGGGTGCCGGGAGGAGAGGTGGGGGGGGTGGGGGGGGTCGGATTGGGGAGGAGGGGGGGAAACATCTGGCCGGCGCCGCCGCGTGCGTGCGTGGTGCGTCCTCCCACCCCCTCCCTCCCCCGTCCCCCCGCCCGCGCTCCCCTCCCCCTCCCCCTCCGTTCCCTCCCCCTCCCTTCCCCCCCTACCCCCCCACCCCCGCCCGGCGCTGCGCTCGCTGTGTCTCTGGCTGGCTGCGGCCGCCGCTGGGCTGCTGCCATGGGGAGCCGTTGAGAGTGGGGCCCTCTTCGCTCCGCCGCGCTCCTCCGGCTGCCAACGGGGGCGGGAGTGAAGGGGGAAGGGGGGGAGCGGGCGACGGAGCCGGGGCTGGGGGGGGTGGGGGGGGGACGGGAGGGAGGGGGGCCGGAGGAGGAGGAGGAAGCCCACCAAGTCCGGGAGCGGCGGCGAGGAGGAGGAGGAGGAGGAGGAGGAGGAGGAGGAGGAGGAGGAGGAGGAGGAGGACGCGGCAGCGGCGGCGGCGGCGGGGACGCGGTGACTTAGGGCCGCTCCAGGGTGTGAGTCCCGGTTACGGCACGTTTCCCCCTGACCCCGGCCCCCCTCCCTTCCCCTCCCCCACCGCCCGGCCCGGGGTCAGGGAGTGGAGGGCTGGACCGGGGCAGGACGGGGCGGGGGGAGGGCGCACCAGCTGTTCCAGCCCCAGCCCCGGGAGCCGGGGGGCCGGGAGAGAGTGAGCCCGAGGTGAGGGAGGAGGGGCCGGGCCGGGCTGGGGGGCGCGGGCGGGTCTCGTCTCGGAGAAGCGGAGTTAGTTTGTGAGGTTCGGGCGGTTGGAGCTCTGCGCCGGGGGGCGGTGCAGCTGCGGGGAGGCCCCCGGGGCCGGCGGGGCGCCCTGGGGGCCGCTGCAGCTGCGGGGCGCCCCCCCCCGGGGGTGCGGTGCGGGGGCTCTCCTCGCCTCTGCTCGCCTCGCCTCTCGGGGCCGGTGCAGCTGCGGCGGAGGGGCAGGGGGCCCGTGCAGCTGCAGAGCCTCCGGGGGTGGGTGGGAGGGGGGTGATGGAAGTAGCGGGGGGGAGGCTGGGGAGCCGATGCAGCTGCAGCGGTGCCCGGGACGGACGAGGCTCCTCCGGGGACCGGTGCAGCTGCAGTGGTGCCCGGGCGGGGGAGGCGGGGGGGGGGGGTCTGGGTGCTGGTGCAGTTGCGGAGAGGCCCCGGGGGCCCGTCTAGTGGGGCGTTGGGGAAGCGGTAGCAACCACTCTGCTCCCTCTGGCTTCTTCTTGCGACTTTTCTTTTGTTGTTGCTGTGACCCGGGTCTGTTTTCTTGTCTGTTGTTGAAGGTGTTTTCTTGCTGGACTGGCAACGAGTCCAGTTCTTTCTCTCTGGTTTAACAACCCCCTGCCTCTTTTTAAAAATTTCCTGCCCAATATGTATTACATAGAGTATACTACATAGAGATTCGCATCTTTCTCTCCTTCCTCCGACCCCTCTCCCTGACCCCCTTTAAAAACGAAAAGTAAAACCTCCAACCACCTCTCTGGACCAGCAGCAGAGTTAACGGGGTCGATCTGTCGAGTAAGGAGTCACCAACTCTTTGCGGTGCTTGGGAGTCGTTAAACTGTCACTTACCCCCACCCCACTGAGTAAATGGGGTGATTAATGCCTGATCACTTGGAACAGATAGAGGACGTTTGTGGAGAAGTGGCGAAGTTGAGAAGGAGCGTATCCCTTAGACTACTAAGTCTAATTGACTTTAGTAATAAACTCATTGTTAGGAAAAGTTAGTTTTTGAGGGGTGGAGGGTAGGGAGAACTGTTGACTTTGCCATTCATTTAACATTCCTCACTTTTTTCGTAACGAGGAAGCAGTTCATTAACATTTAAGCTGGGGCACTTACAGTTGAACTATAGGCCGTGTTTCTCTCCCCGCCCCTCCCCAACCCCCCCCCTTCACACCTCGCCCTTCCAAAGGTCTTTGGGGATGAATCTGACATTCACAGATGTCAGTAGCACTATTCTGTCCGGCTGAGGGTTACACTTCTATTTCATCAGCCATTTAAAAAACCCCACAAACCAGTTAAAAACTTCATAAACTAACTGGACTTATGTATTTGAGAGACCTCTTTTTTATGATCAGTAGAATTACAGCATGCCCCAAAAAAATATTGTTGTGGGAAGCAGATCAAGGGGGAAGACAAGATTCTGCTTTTTTGGCCAGAAAGTTAGATCAGATATGCAGGTGCAATGGCCATTTTAATCCTCTGTTACAGATTGTATCCAGTTTATTAGTTTGTTTCACTGAATGGAATCACTTTTCAGCATTTTTAGAAAAGTACACTTTCAGCTTGTTGGTATTTTGAATTGGAATTGATATTGATTATGACAGTATGAGAAATTATACTTAGAAGGTAATTGGAGATAAGTAGTTAAGTATGAGTGGAATAATTGTGGTGAACCAGGCTGAAGTAATAGTTTCCAATAAGTCTCCCAACATTCCTGTGACATGTATATTATTATCTCAGCAGAAAAAACAAATGAAAGTCCTGTGCTAACATTAAAATGGGAATATAGATTTAGAGTCAAATGGGTTTGATTTAGAAATATCCCCAAGGAAGCTGCCTTTGAAACGAAACCTCTGAGTTGAATAAAAGTGAATCTGTGGATTTCCTGAATAGCACTGTGGCTTGAGTATCCTGTCAATATATAAGCCAGTCCACCAACTTAAGACACAAGTGTTGCTATTCCATAAATACAGTAGAGCTCCATATGTTTAGTTTTTCAATTTCTTCTGTTAGAAAGTTTGGGGAAAAAAAAGGAGACTTTGAAGTATTTTGTTTATACTAACAGAAGAGAAAAGTTCTCCTAAGAAAAAGCTGGTGGCAGGAGTGTAGAGGAGTAGCATATGGCATTAAAAGGAGCACAGCTGGAGGTAGCATTTCCATCTGAACATGATGTCAGAGCAGCTGACAGCCTGCCATCCCTCAGCCTTTTATTCTAACACACAGACAGGGAGTTAGTGTGTGCAGATCTGTGTGTGGAGAAGGTATCTCATTCCTCTCTAACATCATCTCCACTTTGCATCTGTCTCTCTTAGTCTGCTTTTTTTCCACCGATCTAACAGACCTGGAGCCAGCAAGACTCAGAGGAAAGGACTTAATCAGGTTTATGTGTACTAAAGGTAGGAGTAGCAATAGATTAGATTCAGCATATTTCTGTTTTGGTGTTTTGTTTATTTAATTTGGAAAAATCACATTACTTTTCTAACCAAGTTTAGGGATTATATATGAAATTGAGTATTAAATGAACATCTTGCTGTAGTCAAAAGGCTTGGGCTGCAGCATTATCTGTCCCTTTACACTTGAATCAGTAACTTTTAAAAATACATACAGGTATTGCAAATTTTGAAATGTAAGTAGGACTTTGAAATATATTGTTTATGGAGCTCACTTTAAGTTAAATTGCTTTATTTTTTCACTGACATTTTAGCTCCCTTTTGCTTTGAGGAATATTAAATAGCAAAGTGTATGTGGAATCAAGTATTCAAACTTTTTATGGAAGAATTGTTCTAGTTGAGAAACTAAATTGATTGTATAATGAATTATACTCTTAACACTTTTACACTCTTAAACTTTATTCTTAAAGGTTCATCAGCACTACTACTGAAGCGTACAGCTGTAGTGCTTTTGAAACAGAACAGTTGTTTTTGTTTTTTAGGCAAAAAAACTTTTTGTCCCCAGGAGAATAGCTTGACTGGTTTCCTCTTTTCTTTTTCAGATATATATTTAAGAGATCTTTTATTTCAGCATAACAATAATTATTTGAAGGAGTTTTTGTGTTAGCGACTAATTTAGAACTTGTAGATTTGAGCTGCCTGAATTGGCCAGACAGCTGTAATCGCACTCCTCTATTCTTAATCTCTTTATCTGGGCAGCAGCTGCCATATGGCCACAGTCAGCTGGATCAGATGTTTATAAGCTTCCTTCTTCGTCCCTCTCTGTCCTCTCAGCCTCCTAATTTGATCACAGCTACCTTGTGAGCTGCCCTCCAATCTTTATTTTTAGCCCTCTTAAGGATTAGGATTGATGTTGGCTGTGGGGCACTTAAAGTGATTGTATTGTAAATCTTCTTGGGTTATTCCAGCAGTGGTATTTTGCAGAATATATTTAGGGGTTGAATGGAAGTTTTAATACATCTTGGGTGAAGTTGGGCGGGGGGAGAATACGGAAAGTAATTTCTTGGTACAGTATTAATATGCTCTAGTCCCCAAGATGCACATTCTAAGATGAATGGCATAGAACTTTGCATCTGGTCAAAGAAAAGGGGAAGTAGAACTTGCTTGCTTACCTATTTAATTATTTATTTGTAGAGGCATTACATATTGCAGTTGAATTTTGACCCTTTGTACATCCTTGCCTCTCTTCCACCCCCTCCTTTCTCCCTCCCTCCCAGAAAACAATGGGAAACAATGCATTTTTGAAAGAATGGAAGTTGAGGGGGTAGGGAGGAGATGAAATTTATCAAGTCATGTTGAAACAAAACATTTTCTTCTGGTTGTGGTAATACAGATCTAGGCAACAGAATAGTTTATCTCCCTTTCTAAAAATGCATTTTCTATCTGCGTTTACCTAGTAGTCATTTTTGTCTTAGTTGAAAGTGATGTCTTTATTTCACAGTTGGAATGAATTTCAGTATAGAAGTTATTTTGCTTTTGCAGCTAATGAAAGTTCAACTGAGAATTTTTAGAATTTAAAATCCTTCTGATTTCTGAGAAACCAGAAGTATAATTTCTACAAAGAAATGCAGTCATTTTTCTTTCTCTCAATTCACTTCTAAAATCTTTGAATTTGTTCATAGTAAAAAATGATCTTTTCCATCTGTTAGTGTAGTCCCTTCTGATCTCATACATGTGTGCTATACCTGCAAATCTTAAGGTATTAACATCTGTTTTCATACACTAGGCTTTTGTTGTTATAACACTCTGACTTTAAAAAGTAAATTGTTTGCTAATTTCTGAATTAATTATGCTATTTATTTTTTTTTCTTGTTTCAGTGAGAATTGTCCTTTAAACTTAATGTGTGTACTGGAGCTTTTGTGTATAGTTTTAAGTGCAGTAATGGAAGCATCAAAAGTAATAAAATAAAAAGGGTGGTTGAACAAGTTTCCTTAATTATAATCAGCATTAGTTAGGCTGTTCTTTGTTCATTGGCATAAGGCTTTGTCTTAGAAATTAAAGCCATTTTGGATGTTTTATAGGAAATAATTTGAGTCAAGTTAATTAAATTTCTTCTGAAAGTGATTTAAATTCTAATATTCTCAAGAAGCGATTACTGTTAAGCCTTTTTAAACTTGACTAGAAGTATGGTGGAAGCTAGTAAGACAATTTTTGTGAAATAGAAAAAGTTGGGAAACTACATTTTCTTTTCACATCTGCAGTTTGGTATAGAGAGTTGGTAGATCTTGGGTCGTATGCCTGATTAAAATTCAAAGAAGTGTATAATGGCAGCCAGAGTTTACTTTTTTTTTTTAAGTGTGAGGGTTATGGTATTAAAAAGTTGTTTTTGCCCCAACATTAATGAGGAATTTTTCTGTTTGTAGGTTATGAAGACAGTATGGAGTTTCCAGACCATAGTAGACATTTGCTACAGTGTCTGAGTGAGCAGAGACATCAGGGTTTTCTTTGTGACTGCACTGTTCTGGTAGGAGATGCCCAGTTCCGAGCGCACCGAGCTGTACTGGCTTCATGCAGCATGTATTTCCACCTCTTTTACAAGGACCAGCTGGACAAAAGAGACATTGTTCATCTGAACAGCGACATTGTTACAGCCCCAGCTTTCGCTCTCCTGCTCGAATTCATGTATGAAGGGAAACTCCAGTTCAAAGACTTGCCCATTGAAGACGTGCTAGCAGCTGCCAGTTATCTCCACATGTATGACATTGTCAAAGTCTGCAAAAAGAAGCTGAAAGAGAAAGCCACCACGGAGGCAGACAGTACCAAAAAGGAAGAAGATGCTTCAAGTTGTTCGGACAAAGTGGAGAGCCTCTCTGATGGCAGTAGCCACATGGCAGGCGATTTGCCCAGTGATGAAGATGAAGGAGAAGATGAAAAATTGAACATCTTGCCCAGCAAAAGGGACTTGGCGTCTGAGCCTGGGAACATGTGGATGAGGTTGCCCTCAGACTCAGCAGGCATTCCCCAGACTGGCGGAGAAGCAGATACACACGCCACAGCAGCTGGAAAAACAGTAGCCAGCCCCTGCAGCTCTACAGAGTCTTTGTCCCAGAGGTCTGTCACCTCCGTGAGGGATTCAGCAGATGTTGACTGTGTGCTGGACCTGTCTGTCAAGTCCAGCCTTTCAGGAGTTGAAAATCTGAACAGCTCTTATTTCTCTTCACAGGACGTGCTGAGAAACAACCTGGTGCAGGTGAAGGTGGAGAAAGAGGCTTCCTGTGATGAGAGTGATGTTGGCACTAATGACTATGACATGGAACATAGCACTGTGAAAGAAAGTGTGAGCACTAATAACAGGGTACAGTATGAGCCGGCCCATCTGGCTCCTATGAGGGAAGACTCAGTCTTGAGGGAGCTAGATCGGGAGGACAAAGCAAGTGATGATGACATGATAACTCCAGAGAATGAGAGAGTCCAGGTGGAAGGGAACATGGACAGCAGTTTACTCCCTTATGTCTCAAACATACTCAGTCCAGCTGGCCAAATATTCATGTGTCCTCTCTGCAACAAAGTGTTTCCCAGTCCCCATATTCTGCAAATTCATTTAAGCACGCACTTTCGAGAGCAGGATGGGATCCGCAGCAAACCTGCTACTGATGTCAATGTCCCAACATGCTCCTTGTGTGGTAAGACTTTTTCTTGCATGTACACCCTGAAACGCCACGAGAGGACTCATTCAGGGGAAAAGCCCTACACTTGTACCCAGTGTGGGAAGAGCTTCCAGTACTCCCACAACCTGAGCCGCCATGCTGTGGTTCATACACGGGAGAAGCCACATGCCTGTAAGTGGTGTGAACGTAGGTTCACACAGTCTGGAGACCTTTACAGACATATTCGGAAGTTTCACTGTGAGTTGGTGAACTCCTTGTCTGTTAAAAGTGAAGCACTGAGCTTACCTACTGTCAGAGACTGGACCTTAGAAGATAGCTCTCAAGAACTTTGGAAATAATTTTATATATATATAAATAATATATATATATACACACACACACACATATATATATATATATATATATAAATCTATATATAGTTGTGGTACGGTCTAAAAGCAGTCTTGTTTCCTTGAACTAAAAAGTTGGGATATTAACTTGTTTTTGCACTTTAGGATAGCATGAAAAATTTCACTAATTTAGCATTCTGATAAGAAAAACTTTAGAGCAAGTCAGAAATAGAGAGGTGTTTTTCTTTTGTGGAGTAGGGAAAGTAAGCCAGTAAGTACTTTTAAAAAACAAATCCTCATATCACAAAAATGCTTACATATGGTTTTATTTCTTCAACATTGCGATTGTGTTTTAAGCTCTGTAATTTTTTTTTATGATTTTTAAATGCTGTAGAAATTCCCTCCAGTTTTATTAGCCTCTTTACACTTATAAAATTGCATGAATCCTTTCTGGCTGTTGGAAACCTGAATGCTTTTAGACCCAAATGGAAAATTTCTGAAATGCTGGATTATCTATTTTTAAACAAGCAGTTGACTTAAACTTTCTGTGGCAACTTCTGGTTTTCTGACAGTTCCCAATGAGAAAAATTCTGAAAGTACACTGGGATCACTGGGACTCTGTCTTTTGTGAAGGTTTGCTTGGGATGAAAAAAGGATATTGCAGCTTCAGCAGTGTTGAACTGTGTGTTTAAAAATGTGAATTACTGTTATTGTATACTGTAATTGATTACATGGGCTTGGGGGGGTGTCAAAGAACTTGACAGGTTGTGTTGATGCTCATAGTTGAGTCTTGAAAAGTAAATATTAACGCTACAGAAATGCATGAGTTTCAATATATTTTTGTCTTTGTTTGCATTGTATAACTTTAACGAGTGAGTTTAAAATTATTTAATTTCCTTAGGAAAATAGCACCATTTGAAAACTGGTGTTATGAAGAACATAAATGCACTGTTTTTATTTTATTTTATATAATTTAAATCTACTTTCCCACTGTCTTTAAGTTGAAGCTGTTAAGTTGAATAAAAATTAAGCTACAAATTGATAACTTAGCTACATAACAAGGAAAATATAAATGTTTACAAATGGCTTAAAGATTTGCATGTGCAGTGTGCATTTATAACAAACTTCTAATTGCACAGAACCCATGCCAGCTCAAAGTTTAGGGATCTACATTTACCCAGTTGAGCATTTTTAGAATTACTACTGCACAAATTGACAATAGGTCATTCTTTTTCTTTTCTCTCTCTCTCTCTCTCTCTCTCTCTCTCTCTCTCTCTCTCTCTCTCTCTTTTTTTGCTCACCCTTTCTCTTTCTCTTCTTCCTCCTCCCCTCCCCACCTCCCTAACCCTTCCCTCCCATGAAAAGATTCTTTGGACTGAAAAAGCCCCAGGCTGAAAGGACTGGGAAGCCTTGATTGACAAGGGGAGGGGGGTGAGCAGACTATGTGTATCCAAGCAGCCGAGGCTGCAGCCCGACGTGTGGTTTTCATGACCAACACACAGGGTGAACGCATTTTGCACAGTGTTTGTTTTCCTGTCTTGCACTTACAAATAAGGTCTATGGGAGTAGCATGGAAAACGTTTGCTGTTTTTCCCTTTTTTTCCCCTTTGCTTTTGTTTAAAATTTGATCGCCTTAACTACTGTAAACATAGCCTATTTTTGTGCTTAAGATACTGAATGGAAAACTCCATTGTGTGTTGCTGGACTGTTTTGGAAATATTTGGTCAAATGTGTGTTAATTTGGCTGTAATGGCATTTAAAGCAAACAAAAAAAAAAGCTGTGAAAATGGCCTTGGAGCATTATCTTTAGTTACTTGAAGAGTTTCTAGTTTTTTTAAAAATACAGTTTATGTTAAGATACATTTTTATTAATTTAGAGAAGACAATCAATGTCTGTGAAAAAACGGACTTTCTTTTGGATTTTTTTTTTTGTGGTCATTGTGAGTGATTGCTTTTTCCTCTTATTAGTTTCACATTCTTCCTTTGTTCTAAAACTTAGACTGACATCTAGCTTTGACAATCATAGTACGTTTTATTTTCCTGAGGGGGGAATAACTTATGATGCTGTTTAGTTTTGTACTCTTGGTGTGTTGGTGAATTTTTAAACTGTGCTAACTGCAATAAATTATATGACCTGAGAAGCAGATTCCTGGTGTGTGTTCTTTAAAAGTTTGATTATGTATCTTATAAATGGTAATTTCGTACTGTGAAGTACATCATTATTTTTTTATAGCTTCTATCGACAGTTTATGAAATAATTTGACTAAGAAACATTCATTTGGAAGAGATCCTAAGTTTTTTCATCCATCCATTTAAGTTACTATATGCACAGATTAAAAAAGATTTATGTGTAAAATACCCATCCTATAGGTACCAAACGTTGAGGTAATTGTCTGGAAACTTATGCTTCTTTTAAACGCCTAGTGACATCATAAAATTTTCAGGATATTCTATGTCACATTACCAATCCATACGTTATAAGTTGCTTTTCATGTGTAATTTTACCCTAAATAGATTGGTCAAATCTATTCTCTTGTGTTCTAGTTTAAGTGGAAAATTGAAGGAGATGGGACCTCTTAATGTGGAGGACTGTTTGGCTAATGAGTGGAATTCTAGGCAATAGAATTAGTAGGCATTCAGAATGCAGTTGACCAGCTGTATACATGCATCCCTTTTTGTTGTTGAGAGGGGAGAATTCAAAATAATCAAGTTTTAATTCTCACTTTTTAAAATTAGTAACTATTTCTCATAAAAATACACATTGCTGAAACTGAATCTAGTAATATTGCTTCTCTGGATGATGGTTTCAAACTTGTCTTGCTGGGATTTTTCAGTTTGAGCAACTTAACGCTAGTTGAGCTAGATAATTGACAAGTTTATAAAAAAATCTAAAGAAGCTTTCATAATAATGCTATTAAAAACACTTTACTATCACAACAAAGTTATCACCTCTGGCTGTTTTTATTTAACTTAAACTAGTTTTTGAAATGCATGAAAGTTAAATACCACTTGAGTATTACCAGTACTTTAAAAAATAAACCACCTTCACTTAGCTTAGATGATGGAAATTGTTTCTTTGTTTGAATTCTAAAGATATTGTTGATTTTTAAAAAACAAACATCAAAGGAAGCATTGAAGGTTACTGTACTTGAAAATCAGTTCAGCAGTGGTTCTTAAGTTCAATAGTGGTCAAAATAGGAGACTTCTTTGGAGCGCATGCTCTGTTCGTAACATACAATTTGGGATAACTTTTATTTCCTTCTCAGCTTGTTGGCATAGTTTGTATTGAATGATACTCATTTTTTACTGTAACCAAGTAAACATTACTTGAAAGGGAAATGTACAATTGAACCTTTCCAAACAGTTAATTTCTGGCATAGCTATTAACCTTTCATAAGGCCTTATATACTAAGTTTCAATTAGGAATCCTTGCATTGAACTTTAAAGAACTTCCAAATCCTTGCCCGGTTACCTGCTTCCTTACCTTTTCTCAGCTGAGTATCAGGATGACCCTGGTTGTTAATCAGTAATTAGTTGCAATATTCTTGTCAAATTAATGGCTGTTAAATATACTGTATTAAGGTTATCTACCATGGCAATGATTTAGCATCACTTTTGATTCCATTGTCAGCATCTGTAATTTTTAAAAGAAATGGTTTGTGTATTTTATACCATTCAGGATTCAGCATTCAAGAGATTCATATGGACACATTAAAAAAACACTTCTATAGAAGTGATATTTTGTAAAAGCATACATAGAGCAAAAGCAATTTTATATAAAGCAGGGAGGATGAAGCATTTAAAATGGAGAATTTTTAAATTGCCAAAAGAAACATTTTAGGCACAAAATTTGTCTTTGCTACATTAAATGAAGGATCCATTCATTTTTCATGCATAATATTTTGAGTTGAAATGAGGGAATAGTGAATTATTTCTCATATAGGGCTATCAGTTTAAAAAAATTTACTTCCCCCTGATTGCTAACTATTTATTTTCATTTGTTTTAAACTTTCAAATAATCGATGTGTGTGGTTTAAACTACTCAGTGATTCTAAGCATTGTAGGGGACACAAAAAATGCTTTTTCACCTATGCTGGGAGCTAGATTAGTTGTCTTTTCAGTTAAGGATGTTACTTGGAGTATTAACATGTGTGTCTGGCCTTTCATGAATTCTTAGAAAGAAGTCATCATTGTAGGGTAGATTTTAAAAATTAATTCATTATTTTTAAGTGACCAAAATAGTTTTTGTTCGTGTTTTTTTTTCTAGATGGCTATCAAAAAATAAGCTTTTTTCCTTTCTTTTTTTCACTTGATGAGCCCAGTACTTGTTAATAAAGCTTGCTACTATAAACTTATCCACAAATACTCAAACTGTAGAAACTTACTAATAAATGTAGAGAAAATTAAATTTCAGCATTTCTTCTTAAAATGTCACATTTTCTAATGTTATCCATGATAATCCATTAAGTCTTAAAAGGGAAACAATTCCTTGATTTTCATCTTAATTTTACACATCCCTGTCTTATAATAAGCTCAAAGAATTTTAATTCTAGTCAGAATTTTTAGATATTAATCCACTGCCTATAGTTGGATGTTTATTGCAACATTGTAAGTTCTTGAGAAAACTATAGTAAATAAAATACTTAGTTAAGTATGTGACCATTTAAATACAAAAGCCCAATGTTTTTATCCGCTATCTCCTTTTTAACAAAATGCTGTTATTATCATTTTCAAAAATACTTTAATAAATTATTCTTGCATAACTTCATTTTAGCTATCACCAAGTACAATTACAAAAATAAATAAATTTGCCTTTAAAATTCTTTTACTTGATCATTAAATAATTAAGTATTTTTATGGGAACAAACTACCTGTAAATCCATATGTCTTTGGAATATACAAAAGTAAAGCTACTTATCATGATTGTAAATCAAAATTCTTGTGCAAAAGGAAATGCTTCAGGTTTATAGCCAAAATCTAGAACCTATTTTACTGACAGAATATAGCTAAATATTTCAGGTTGTCCTAATGTTACGGGTTTTTTCGTAGTTTTGTTTCCTTTTTCTGTAGAGACTTTAAAAATAATACTTTTTTTTTTTCAATTTAAACCTTTTGGATTCTTTGTTGATACATATTGACAAGGCCTTCTATAGAATCTCTAAAGTAGAACTGTTTTGGAGAGCTAAAGTACTATATTAAAAGAGGCAAGAAGAATGAATTGGTACCCTACACTGAATCTGTCAAAAGTCTGTCCAGTTATAATTTAACGATTTAAGAAGAAGTATTTATTTAAGCCAAAATACTTTGAGTACTAAAGCTCTGTGTAGTTGTGGAATTAAAAACTGAGAGAACACCTTTGCCTGAAATATTCAGATAATTGATGACAAATCAGTGTTTCCTGTTTCAACCATATAATTACCTCTAATTAGTTGTTGCGGGTAGAGATATGACTTGAGTCGGGACAATGATTCATAACCTAATTTTTTTTAAGTTTTTCTTTTTAAAGAGTTGACATCATATAAAAATTTTCACCATAATAAACATTTTAAAAATGGGTTACATTTATGTTCTTGTCTGTCAGGATTGAATTGGTATTTCTACTACAAATCTTAATTTCTAGGACTTTATAAATAGATCATTGTAATGCCTTCCCTTGGCCAGAGCTAGCTAACTCACACACACTTTGCCTAAGGTAAAGTTTTTCTTAAATTCAAGAGAAAACTTATGGATATTCTATTTATGAGCCCAAGGCAAGTGAGACATCTTCCTTTACCTCTCTTCAGAAATGATTTTACCCTGAAACTTACCTTTTTGCCGTATGAAAGAATGTCGTTGGCAGGAAAGCCCAGTTTGGCTTTAAAGTAC
>CM053586.1:258060519-258086951 GCA_028646515.1 Pseudochirops corinnae
TTTTCCAGGTCAGTGGTTTTTTCAAGGAGGTATTTCACATTGCTCTCTATTTTTTCATTTGTTTGGATCTGTTAGATAGTATCTTGATTTCTCATGAAGTCATTTGCTTCCATTTGCTCCACTCTAATTTTGACGGAATTATTCTCTTCAGAGTGCTTTTGAGATTCTTTATCCATTTGGCAAAGTTGACTTTTTAAGGCATTCTTCTCCTCATTGGCTTTTTGGGCCTCTTTTGTCATTTGAGTTAATCTATTTTTTAGGGTGTTAATTTCTTCAGTCAGATTGCTGCCTCTCTTTTCATGATTTTCTTGCAACATTCTCATTTCTCTTCCCAATTTTTTTTCCACTTCTCTCAATTGGTTTTGAAAATCCTTCTTCAGCTGAACTGTAGCTTTGAGACAATCTTCATGTTTATTGGAAGCCCCTGGTGGGGGAGCTCTGGCTGCGCTGTCCTCCTCCCTCTCTCTGCCTTAGTCCTTTTTTTCCCCAAAGAAGGAATCTAGGGTTTGGTTGCTGTTCTTACTTTGCTTCTTATGCTTATTCTTATTCATGGTTGGTCAGTCTGTGATTTTTTTTTTTAATCTCTGTGTAGCTCTGTTTCTAGAGGGGAAAGCTCTGTCCCAAATCACTGGGGTCCTCCCAGCTGCCAGAGCTCTCAGGGAGTTGCTGAGTTCCTCCCCCACTTCCAACTCACTGAAGGCAAAAGGACCACAGGACCAAAGCCCAAGACCGCGATCCGGATCCAGGTGGCTCAACGTGAGAACACTTGGCCTCTGAACGATTGCTTGGTCCCCCTGCAGTCCACAGGCAGAGAGCTCTGAAGCAGCAATGTGGAGGCAGGGGCAAGACCTCTGCTTTCCCCTTCTTAGCCCTGGAGGCAGTTTGGCTGGACCGCTTTTCTCCCACGACCTTGCAAGTCCCACTGACCTAGTTCTTGACACTGCCACAGCTGCCGCCAATCTGCTCACCTGAAGCTCCAGCCGGGGCTCGGCTCCTCTCATTCAGCCACCCCCAGGACACAGCCCCGGCTTCAGGCCAGGCTGGTTTCGGTTCGCAGTGCTGATGTGGTTCCTCGTAGCCAAGCTGACTTTAGTGGAAAGTATATTTGTGTGTGTTTTGGAGTTCTAGGATTAGTTCAGAGTCATATTTTATGGGTATTTTGGGGTGGCTATGTGAGAGCTGTGATATGTTGCTGCTCCTATGCCACCATCTTGGCTCCGCCCCCAAGGATGGTTTTTTAAATGAAATTTTTGTGTCAGTGAGCAATCTGGAATAATTAAAAATATTGAATAATTTCCATGTGCCAACTCATCTTTAGTACCTGTCCAAGAGACAGATACTTTTAGACTAACTAAATGAGCTCCCATCTATTAGCATCTCATAATATGGGTAATACACATTTTTTCATCCATTTTGTTTTTCCCATGTGCATGATTTGTTGGAATGTGTTTGGATAATATTGGAAGAATGATAATAATTCAAAGAATATTTATTGTGCAGTTAGTGTATGGACCTATATTAGTATAGAAGTATAAGGCATGATCCCTTTTCAGAAGCGATTACAATCTAGAGAGACAAAAGCAACATGTGAAGCAGTGAGAGAACAAAATAATATTTATCATCAGTATTGTGCACTGCAAGTCAGAGAATGGTGGATTCATTATGGGATACGGTCATAAAAGAAGTTTCATGGGTTTATGTTTTGAGTAGAGATCAGATGACTATTTGACAGGATTTATATTTTGTATGAAGATTGTACAAGATGGCTTCTGAGGTCTCACAACTTAAAGATTCTATGAAACTATGATTCTGTGATTCATAGAATGTAATTCTGAGGTTCCATCTTGAACTGTGGAGATTGACTGGGTGATATTTTCCAGTACACCTTCCATTGCCAATGAGAAAAGTATAATTAAGACAAAATTATTAAATAGCAAAAACCACGTCCTCGATAGAGACAAGAAGCAAAAATTAAGTCAGATAAGCACAATATTGTTAAATCTAGAGATACTAAGTAATTCTTTTAAAAGTTGATGGTGCATTCCACTGCTAAGCGTTTGCCCCAAGGAGATCAAAGACAGAAAGCCTAATATATACTAAAACATTTGTGTGTGTATGTGGTATGTGTGTGTGTGTGTGTGTGTGTGTGTGTGTGTGTGTGTGATAAAAGAACTGGAAACAAAACTGATGCCCATTAATTGGTAAATGGTTAAACATGTTATAGAACATGAATTTACTGGAATATTAATACATTGTAAGTAATGAGGAGTATAAAGAAGTATGGAAAAATATATATATTGATAAAGAATGATATATTTAGAATTAGGAAGAGGAAGGAGAATGGGGGAAGGAACAAGCATTTATTAAGCACCTATCATGTGCCAGACACTGTGCTGTGAAACTTATAGATATTATCTCATTTGATCCTTACAACAACCTTGTAAGATATGTTCTATTACAAGCCCAATTTTACATTTGCGGAAAATGAGGCAGACAGAGGGTAAATGGCCTGCCCAGGGTCACACAGTTAGCAAAAGTCTGATGGCTGCTGCACAGGGTGTATACTCAGGAGGATTAGAAGATAAGTTGGTGGGTTGTGGCTTGCTTATGGTAAGCTACAAATGCTAAGCTGATTTTAAAGGTTTTTGAGTAATCGATAGGTGTGATTTAGTATGTAACATGCATTGGAGGAGGAAGAGTTTAGAGAAAGGCTACTGAAGTCAAAAGCTAAAGTTGTTGTTGTTTGTCTTTCATTCTCAGAGGACCTTGACATCAGGAAGGTGACGCCATGACTTGCAAGTGAATTGGATTTAAGTGAGGAAGACTGTGCAAAGTCACCAGCTTCACTCCCTACTCTGGAGCCATCTGGGTCCAGTGGCAAGATATAGATCAGTACATCTGGAGACCCTGGAGGCAGTAAGAGTCTTCAGGCTTTTTAAGTTAAAGTCTTTCCCAGGTCTCAGTTTGACTAAGGCAACACTCATTCAGTGATTAAGGCTAGGTAAGAAATGAGGCAAAGAATGGCTTCTTTTACCTAGTCCAAAAAAGGTGAAGGTGAGAAAGAACATGAACTTCAGTGGCATCATAGGGAAAGGAAGAAATTGACAGGAGAGATGATATAAAAGAAGTACAAGTAGCATAGTATAATAAATAGGGAGTTGGCCTTGGACCGAAGAGCTGGGTTCAAGTCTCTCCTCTACAACATACTTGGCTGTATGATCGTGTGCAAGTAACTTAACTTTTAAGTACTCTTGATTGTTCTCTAAGACTATAAGTTTCAGAGAGAGTGCTCACCTGCATATGTAGAGGAGTTTTCTTTATCCGGAAGTTCTCTAGACCAGTGAAATCACAGGTCCAGTTTCTATCCCTAGTTTTAAAAAAAATCAGTCAAGGGATGAGACTTGGTAAGTGACTACATGAGAACAAAGGAGGGTCAAAGATGTCAATATTTATGAATTACAATTTTTTGGAATTATGAGTTACTTGGAGACGTATGGAAATAGAGCAGTCAGGCTAGGAGGCACACTCCATTTTCATCATAGTGAGTTTGAGGAAACAGCAGAATTTCCAAGTGGAGATGTTCAACATGTATTTGAAAATGTTGGACCAAAGTGTAGGATTTTGGACTGAATACTAATATAAAATAATACAGAACAAGAGTACAACAATTATTCAACATCTACTATGTGCAGAGTGATAGGAACAGGAAAAGATACAAAGTTTGCATAAGCTATCATCTCAGAGTTCATTAACCTTACAGGTTAAGATACTAACAAAGAGTTACTGTATGACATAAAATTACTAAACAATGTGTCACAGGAAGTTTGGGGAGGAAGGTCAGTATAGCATATGATGCAATACAGAAATAAATTATTTAGGCAGTAAAATGACACTGGAGTTTAAAGAACAAAGACATCAATATAGTTTCAAATGGTTTGGGAATGTTTCATGGAGCAGCAGATCTTTGAGCTGTGTCTTGGATGATAGCTATGATTTTAGAAAGGCAGTCATAAGGGTGAGAGGCTATCATAGATTGGAAAAAATGTGGGCAAAATCATGGAGGCAGAACAAAGCACAGTATGTTCAGGGGACAGCGAGGGCCAACCTGGTTAAAGCAGAAGATTCATTTTGGTGAGCAGTGGGAGGTAAGCTACATAGCTAAGAAAGGGCCAGAAACTGGAGGGCACAGCTCCATGAAGACCAAGGTGACTGATAAATATTCTTTAATCAGTCATTCATTTGTCCATTCATTCTTTCAACAAGTGTTTATTGAATGCTTACTCTGTGCAAGGCATTGTGGGGGTTACAAAGATGAAGGACATAATCCCTACCCCTTTGCTGTATAGTGAGAGAGAAATATGTGAATAAGTAGCAATAATTCGGCGCAAGGGTAATAAGCTTCCTCCCCCACTTCTAGAAAAGTACAACATGTTACCCTGCAAGTTATTGGGAGAATGCCTGATTGCTTTCAGGGCTGCGCACAGTGGGGTGGGGCTGAGCAGGATGTCCCTAATTCAAGTCATTATCTGGTCAGGAAGTTCATCCTCAAGTATGATGGGGAAAGAAACATGAATGCAAAGTACCAAGGAAGGAACCAATTCAGGAAATCAGGGTGTTCCATCATCCAGACCAGATTTTTTTGGTTTTGTTTTATTTTTCCAGGTTTCTTGTCTCTATAGTGTGGGAAGGGAAATATGAGAAGGGCAAAGGGGAGTCAGGATCCTGGAAGGAATATGGAATCCTGGAATTCCAATCCTGGAAGGATGTAGAGCTGGGAGAAACAAGACAGACTCACAGAGAGAGACAGAGACAGAGAGATAGAGATACAGAGACAGAGACACAAAGAGAAAGAGACAGATACAGAGACAGAGAGAAAGAGACAGGGACAGAGACAGAGATCTTTTTGCTCTTGAGAGAGAAAAATCTAATTTTCCAGTCTAGGGTCAATGAACCATCAGAAATACAAAAGTAAGATGGGAGTCTGAGGTTTTATTTCCCCCCAGGGATTGTTGGGAGCCAAGAACTTCTCAAGACCTCTTTCTCTTCTCAGGGCTGATAATCCTCAGAAGGCACTGACACTTGGAGATATCCTACCTTGAGGGCTCCTTCCCCAAAACTATCATATTTTTAAGGGGTGAAAGTGCAGTGTAATACAAAGGGCACTGGCTATCAGGAATCCTGTGTTCTAGTCCTGTCTGCCACATACTAGACATAGGAATGCGGTATATTTGCTGAATCTGTCTAGAACTCCATTCCCTCACATGAAAACATGGATAACAATCCCTGAAGAGCTCACAAGGTAAAAAATAAAATTAATTAAATAATGGATACTGAAGCATTTAAAAAACTACAAAGTGATTCATCATATACATGCAAGATGTTATTGTTTTTACTGATGTTAAGAGTTGGTTCCATTCAACCATGTTCAATTCTTCTCAAGAAACATTTATCAAGCACTTACTATATACAAGGCACTGAGGATACAAGACTGAAAAAAAATGGAATTCTTACCCTCAGGGAGCTTGCAATCTCTCTGTGGTAGCATGTACCATATTCACAAATAAACATGAATAAGGCAGAATATAATGGAAGCAAAGGAAAGCCCAGTAAAATCCTCTTCCAAATTCTAGGAGGGAGAGACTATTACCTGGAAGAAGAAAATAGTAGGGAGAAGGATTGTATCAAGGATGACTTTTGGAGGATGAGGCACCAATTGGGTCTCACAGGATGGGAGATAGAGATGAAGACAACAAATGGAGATGCAGGGAGTCAGGAAGAAGTTTATTTCAAACCTGAGGGTGATACAAGATAGGATGGTGGGAGAGATGGGAGAGGACAAGACAAGACAAGACAAAGACAAAAACAACAGATAGAGAGTGATCCAATTTTTCTCCGAGGTAAAATGCATAAAAGGAAATAATATATTAACTTAACTTAATATCTTAATATATTAACTTAACTGTGCCAGATAGGTTAGAGACAGATTGTAGATGACCCTGAATATTAGGAAGATGAATTTAAACATTTTTGGTAGACAATGAAGAGCCCCTGAGGATTTCAAAGTATTAATACTTTATGCTTATATTAGTACTTTAAAGTGTTTACAAAGCAGTTATTTTAGACTCTTTTTATAGATGGGGAAACTAAGGCTCAGACTCATGCTTTCTTCAAACTAATTTGTATTAATTTTTCAAACATACATATGCACACATACACATGCATACATATGTGTACATGTTTATATATGTGTGTACACATACACACACATACTTGTGGAGCAGCTAGGTGGTGCAGTGGTGCTGGGCCTGAAGTCAGGAAGACTCATCTTCCTGAGTTCACATCTGGCCTCAGACACTTACTAGCTGTGTGACCCTGGGAAAGTCACTGAACCCCCCTTGCCTCAGTTTCCTCATCTGTAAATGAGCTGGAGAAGGAAATGGCAAACCACTCCTGTATTTTTGCCAAGAAAACCCCAAACATGACTAAACAACGACAAAATATACACTCATATATGGACAGGTCTACCCCCATGAGGATAAAAACTCCTTGGAAACGGGACTTATTTTTACTTTTGTCTCTATATCTTCAGTGCTGAGCACAGTGCCTAGCTGTGTAGTAAGTGCTTAATAAGTGTTTGTTGGCTGATTGTCCAAGGCTACATATTAAATATCAGAGGAGAGTTTTGAACTCACTGATTCTAGATCTCATGCTTTTCCATTCCACTCCTCTCCATGTTTTGCTATCTTTTTAGAGGTGTATTTGTGTGCAGGAGAGGAAGAGAGGAATAAGCATTTATTGAGCACCTACTACATGCCAGACCCTGGGATAAGTGCTGTACAAATATGATCTCATTTGATCTTCACAACCATTCTATGAAGGATCCATTATTATCCCCATTTTACAGTTGAGGAATTGAGAAAAACAGAGTTTAAGTGATTTTTCCCAGGTTATAGAGCTCAAATTTGAACTCAGGTCTTCCTGACTTTAGACTCAGTGTTCTACCCACTGAGCCAGCTGACTGCCTTGAGGAATAACATTATCAAAGCAATGCAGTGGGAAAATTACCCGGGCAGCCATGCCATGGAGGTTGGGTTGGAGATGGGAAGACTTCAGGACAGGAAAACTATTGAGGTCTCCTTCTCCACAAGAAGAAATGAGGACATAAACAGGGGCACTTGGGATGGGGGTGAATAAGAACACACTGAAACGAGAGTTCAGATGATGTCTTGGTGTCCTAAGAACTCTGAAATAGGCCTGTGCATTCTCCCCTCTCCTCCTCCTGCCTTATTCTCTCCTGTTAGCTTATTCCATGGTCTTGTGTTGCTGCATTACATCTCTGAGGTTCTGCCTCTTGGGTCTGATCTCCTCTATATTCTTCTATCCCTCCACCTTTCCTCCTCTTTCAAAACTTGTCATGTGTCTCATTTCCTTGAGAACTTTACTAGGAGTTGTTGGTTGCTTCATTTCTGTTATGTATTTTATGTTAACATGTACCTCGTGCCTTAAGGTGTTACCCCTCCCATCAGTACTTGAATTTTTAATTAAGAGACTCCTGGGAATAACAAAACAACAATAACAATAAATAAATCATATTTATTTTTTTGATTTTTTAAAATAAATATCATGTTTATTTTTTGTTTACAACATTCATCTCCACAAGATTTTGAGTCACAAATTTTCTCCCCATCTTTCCCCTACCCACCACCCCAAAACAGTGATCCCACTGAATACCCTCTCCCTCAATCTGCTCTCTCCTATATCCTCCCTCATCCCCGCTCTGACTTTCTGGTAGGGCAAGATGGATCTCCATACCCCAGTGCCTGTGTATCTTATTTCGCAGTTGCATGTAAAATAATAATAATAATAATAATAATTTTTTAAACACTTGATTTTAAAACTTTGAATTCCAGATTCTTTCCCTTCTTCCCTCGTCACCCACCCTTACTGGGAAGATAAGCAATTCAATATAGGTTGTACATGTATAGTTGTGCAAAAACATTTCCATGGTGGATATATTGTGAAAAACTAACTATACTTCCCTCCCTCCTATCCCATCCCCCACTTGTTCCATTTTCTACTTTGACCCTGTCCCTTTTCAAAAGTGTGTGCTTCTAACTCCCCTCCCCCTAATCTGCCCTCCCTTCTATCATTCCCCCTCTTATCCCCTTCCCCCCTACTTTCCTGTAGGGTAAGATACCCAATTTAGTGTGTATATAACTCATATTTATTAAACAATTTAAGACTCACAAACTAATTTCCTCCTCCCTTGTGAAATAGGTAGTATTATTTTCCTCATTTTACAGATGAGGAAATTAAGGCTCAATGAAATCAAATTATTAATAAATCAATCAATAGGCACTATGTTAAATAGTGGACATACAAAAACAAAGAATAAAACAACGTCACCTCAAAAGGAGCTTACATTCTTAGTGGGGAGGGAGAGGCACATACATATAAGTATAGTATATATAATGTAATGACTTAATCCAAAAGAACGAATCTCTAAGGGTAGGAATTTTTGAAACTTTGACAAATCAGTGAGGGGGATATTTGGGGATGTAGGACCTTTCTGGCACCCCTAAAATCCTACCACTTGGCAACTTCACCTATGATAGGACTGTCTATATGTGCTGCAATCAAAGATGGATGATTTTTTTAGAGCAAAGATATCAGCCAAACTTCAATCCTGGACTACTTCCACCATCTGCCTCCTTCATCCCTATTTATGTGCTGCTGAGTGAAGCTGGAGAAAATCATGAAACCATGTTGATTGGGTCCATTGCAAATGCATGTTATAGAGTCTCAATTGGACCCTCACTGAAGCAAGGCAGTTATTTTACTTGTCCATAATGGATTCTGTTCTCTATAGCTTCTGTTCTAAATATCCTCTTTTCTCCTCAAACTTCTCACTGCACCTCCCCCCCATCACTTCTTTGCTAAAGACCTTACATATCATGCTTCCCTGGAAAATTGAAGCCATTGGCTTAGAGTTACTTTTTCTCATTTCGTATCACTTGGACATCTTCCTCCACTGCCTCTGCCTTTGTTGTTGTTGTTATTGATCCTTCATTTTTGAAGAAGACCAGTGACTTCTGCATCAGATGAAAGAGGGGTCCATCTTCTTGCGAAAGCCAGCCTTTTTACAACACACCCTTCCTTGATCTTCAGAAAACACATATTTCCAATGGTCTTAGGAACCAAGACACCACTCCTCTATCTGTCTCCAGGTGGGTCTGCCCACATGCAGATATGCCCACATATGAGTATTAAAGAGTTGCGGCATTAGGAAGCTTAAGAACCACTGCAATAGATTGTCCCCACTATCATCTCCACTCTTACTAATCTTCATTCTTTCCCTGTCTACTGTATCCTTGCTTGATGCCTGAGCCATGTCCATATCTCCCTCATCCTTAAAAATAAAATCAAAAAACCTTCACTTGATCCAACCATTCCCACAAGATATTGTCATATATTTTTCTTCTGTGCTAGTTGCTTCTGTTTCCTTTCTTCTCATTCTTTTCATAACCCTCTGCAGTCTGGCTTCTGAATTCAACATTTAACTGAAACCAACATCTCTAAACTTGCCAGGGCTTTCTTAATTGTTAAATCTAATGGCCTTTTCCTAGTCCCCTACTTTCTTTTCCCTCTGTACAAGACACTGCTGACCATTCTCTTTTGGATACATTCTCCATTCTAGGTTTTTGTGATATCAATATTTCCTCCTTTCCCTTCTATCTTTCTGATTGTTCCTTCTTAAATTCTTTTGCTTCATTTTCATTGATGTCACACCCACTAACCACAGGTGTCTCATAAGCTTCTGTCCAGGGTCCTTTTCTCTTTTCCCTCTATATTATTTCCCTTATGTTCTTATCAGTACTCATGGGTTCAATTATCTTCTCTATGAATTTCAGTTCCAAATTTACATATTCTGCCCTGGTCTCCCATAGGCTCCAGTCCTATATCAACATTTACTTTTTGAATATGTTCAAATGGATGTTTTATAGGTATCTCACAACAAACAAATTCAAAACAAAATTCATTATTGCCTACCTCAACCCTTTCTTTCTCGTATAGGACACCCCATCTCCCATCTCAATGCCTTTGCACTGGCTATCCCCTATGCACGGAATACTTTCCTTCCTTAACTCTGCCTCTTAGCTTCCCCAACTCTACTCAAGACTCATCTCAAACCCATCTGCAGGAGGCCTGCTAGTTCCCTAGCTCCATTTGAAATCATCTTCTTTCTACTCTGTATATATACTTGTATATATCTAATTACTTTCTTGTTCGTTTCCCCCACTAGGATATGAGCTCCTTGACGGCAGGGCTGTTTTTGTCTGGCTTTGTATCCTTTACTACTTAGCATAGTTTCTGACATGTAGTAAGTACTTAATAAATGCTTATTGACTGATGACCAGATCTATAAGAAGACTTACTAGCTCTCTGGAATTTGCAGCTGGTCTCCTAAAATAATCTTAGAAGGGACCAGCTTCTAAGCAGACATTTACTCTCCTCTTCCCATTGCCCCCCTCCGCCCCTCCGTCATGCACATACACCAAGAGACCCAAGAAGCTAATTCTTGTGCACCAAGGAGATTTAATCCTTTATTTTATTTCCTGATGTCTCAGAGCCACCCACTTTGTCATTTTGTTCCCACATATTCTTTCTTTTGGTAATAAAGAAGGAATTACACTTTTTCCATTGTCTATTGAAGGGAAATATAAAAAAAAAAATCTTCCCTACCCATAGAAATTCTTCCAACTGCATTGAACAAATCAACAAATATTTATTATGCACCTCCTGTGCACTGTAGGGGTACAGAAA
This sequence comes from Pseudochirops corinnae, assembly GCA_028646515.1. Classification (NCBI taxonomy): domain Eukaryota; kingdom Metazoa; phylum Chordata; class Mammalia; order Diprotodontia; family Pseudocheiridae; genus Pseudochirops; species Pseudochirops corinnae. Next base: position 258,071,344 of record CM053586.1, read on the forward strand.
TGAAATACAACCTTGTCCTTCTCCTCTAGCAACTTAAACTCAACAGGATACAACTACAATTATGATACAAGGCAGAATGTGATCAGCACCAAGAGAAATCTGACAAAAGACAGATGACTATGAGCTGTGGTGATCAGAGAAGGTTTCATAGAGAAAAGGGTGTGTGATTTAGGAAAGAGAAAAACTTCAACTGACAGAGATATGTGGTGAGCAACTACCAAGCAGGGGGACAAAAGAGTGCAGATCAAGGTTGGGGAGAGTAGTCTCCTTTGGCTGGAATATGATGTATATGAAAGGAACTAGGAGGAAATAAGTCTGGAAAGGCAGAATAGAACCAGTTCAGAGCTACACTAGACTTTCAATATTAAGGTAAGCAATTTGTATTTTATCATGTGATCAATGGAGAAACACTGAAGATCTTGGTCAAGGGTTTAGTGTGATTGGAGACAAGCATCAAATAGATTGCTTTACCAACTATGGGAAGAATGGAATGAGGAGGGGAAAATCTGGAGATAGGGAGACCAGTTAAGTGCCTGTTGTAGTGTCCCAGATGAGAGATAATGAGGGCTTGAACTAGTATGAGGGTAATTGGAGAGGAAAAGTGGAGATGGATGTGAAGGGTATTGTCTGGGTAGAAGTCACAAGACTTGGCAGCCAATTGGATATTGGGAGCAGAAGAGGGAGAAGGGAGAAGGGAGGAGGAGGAGTTTTTCAGACTTGCATTATTATGTTGCCTGGACAAATCTAGCTGCAAGTCAGTTAGGCAGGTTCCAAATATTATTGGACTGTCCCACTGCTACCTTCCATCCCCAGTTTTGATATGTCATTTGTGTACTCAAGTACTCATCTTTATAAATCCACGCATTGCACAAGCTGAGAGGATTCATCAACATTGGCACTATCACCTATAAATGTAAGGCACAAAAAATGAGTAAAGATAGGTCAAGCAAATGAAAATGAATGGTGGGGAGGAAAAAAGATCATAGATCTTGAACTGGAAGACATTCACCTAATGGCTAACCTGATCCCCTTTGTTTAATTTCTTTTTCTTTTTTTTATCATAAACTAAATCAACAAATATGAAAATTTCAGTATATAAAGACCAAAAAAGAGGGTTGTATGTGAAACTGAACTTCTGTTATATAATTGGGTGGATTTTTAAAAATTCAATTCACTACAATTTATGAAACATTTACTGCATGTCAAGCACTGCTAAGTATGCACTGGGAGTACAAGTAGAAAGATAGTAACTGCCAGGGATGGACTGGGTGATGTTTAACAATTGTTTCTCTGCAAAGACACGATGAACTCTTAAGTTTAATTTGTATCAATAACATTTTCCCTATTACTTTATTAACTCTAGACGATCAACAAAACAATAAATCAAGCCCTGACTTATGTCATTTGGGAATTTCCAAGGTGCAAATGCACCTTCAGTATTAGATAAAAAATTAACAACCATGTCACCTGAGCTAGTATGAGTTGCAATTAACCCAACTCTGAGCCTAAGTCCTCAAGGAGTTCACATTCTAATGGAGGAAGATAATTCACAAAAGGAAGCTAAAAAAGGTGGAAGGAAAGTAAGGGGGTCGAGCAGGGTAGAGGAAGTCTGGCTGCAGCCTGGAGAGAAATGAGAGTGTATATTAAACTTAATGTAATAGTAACATAATTGCCTTGCTTGTTTGTGCCCCCTTTAGAACTTCTTTTTGATTTCTTTTGTGTAACTTAAAATTATTGATGTTATTTTCTTTTTAAAAATAATTTCTCGTTATTCCCAAATAACTCTCCATCCCCAATAGAAATCCTCCCTTGTAACAAATATAATCAAGAAAAATAATTTAACATATTTGCCATGTCTCATTCTGTTCCTATAGAGCAACAGTTCCCAAAGTGTGGTCCACGGAGCTCTAGGCATCTCCATCTCCCTCTTTCAGGGGATTCTCAAAGTCAAAACTATTTTCATAATGATACTAAAATACTATTTGCCTCTCAAAATACTCCTCCCTTTTCCAACTACATATCTGTGTGATGTAAGATTTTTGTCGCCAATTTCAACCAAAATAACATATTATAACAGACTGAATGCAAAAGTTGATATGAGAATTCAGCCACCTTCTATTAAGTCAGACGTTAAAAAGATTTACAGAAACATGTAAAACAATGTCACCATTCTCAACAAATTTTTTGCTTTGGGAAAGTTATTTTAATCAAAAATGTGTTACTTATGTTTAACATTTAATAGATATTAGTATAATTTCAAAATAAATATTTTTTAAAATTATCAGTTTTAATTTCTAATATGATAAATAATAATAAATATAAACCACATTAAAAAAAGATTTTGAGGAACTGAATAATTTTTAAAAGTGTAAAGAGGTCCCAAGACTAACAGGTTTGAGAACCATGGCATTAGTCTATCAACTGTCAACCAAGCAGCAAGAAGCAGACTTCATCAGTCTTCTAAAGTTGTGATTGGTCACTTCAATGATCTAAATTCTGTGGTTTTTCAAAGTCATTTCCCTCAATATTATTACAGTTGTGCAAATTGTTCTCTTAATTCTTTTCATTTCTCTCTGCATTAGTTCATAAATATCTTCCCAATTTTCTCTGAAATGGTCATACTGATAATTTCTTATAGCACAGTAATATTCTATCCAACAATTTCTTAAATTTCTTAAACATTAAATTAAATAAATTTTGTTTTTATCCTTAAATTTATTAAATTTGCTAAATTTCTATACCATGATCATTTTTCCACTTGATGGATACCCATTTCGTCTTCAATTCTTTGCTCAAGAAAAAATACTTCAATAAGTAATTTTGTATATAGGGGTTCTTTCCCACTTTATTTGACCTCTTTGGGATATATGCCTTGGTCAAAGGGTATGAAAAGTTTACTGATTTGGGAGATGTATTTCCAAAGGACTTTCTAGAATGGCTGGATCCATCCTTAGTTCCACCTACAGTGCAATAGAATCCCTGTCCTCTCACATCCCTTCCAATCGATGACTGAGATTTTTAATTCTTTTTTCATCTTAGCCAATCTGATGAGCATGAAGAGGAACCATACAGTTGTTTGCTTTTCTCTTACTATACACGATTTGGGGAAATTTTTCATATGGTTGTTGATAGCTTGTATTCTTTTTTTTTTTTTTTTTGCTTTTTGGAGGGGAAGGCAGGGCAATTAGGGTTAAGTGACTTGCCCAAGGTCACACGACTAGTAAGTGTTAGGTGTCTGAGCTGGATTTGAACTCAGGTCCTCCTGACTCCAGGGCCTGTGCTCTATTCACTGCTCCACTTAGCCACCCCTCTTGTATTTTTTTTTAATTTCATTTGAAAATTGTTGTTCCTATCTTTATCATCTGCTTGGGAATGGCTTTTATTATCATATATTTGTTTCAATTATATTTTGGATACCAGATCTTTAATAGAGAAATTCTCTGCAAAGATTCCCCATCTCCCTTCAGTAGACTGTTTCCCTTCTCACTGCACTGATTTGGCTCATGTCCCTTTTTGTTTTTACCAAGGAAATAATTGAGGTCCTGGGAAATGAAATGGTTTGGTCTGACTTTACACACAATTGTGAAGTTTGGTTTTGATGCCTTCTCTTTTCTTCTCCAGCATCCTTAAGTACCCCCTTCTCTACCCCATCTCCCATTCCCAGGTTCCCTGCCTGGCCCAAACCACTTATCCGATGTTAGCAAGAGCTAGTTCTCAGAGAGCTGCAATAGCTCACCCTTAAGGCCTTAGCTCATAAAAGTTTAGGAATTATGCCTCCCAAGGGTATTTATCTTTTATAGGGAACTCTAAAAGACCAAAAGGCCTCCAAAACTAAAAGAAACAAATCCCAATAATGGAATTTCAAGGACCATGGCAGGTGTTTAGAGAGATATTTTGGGAAGATGGAGGGCTGCCTCACACCCCTCAAATCACAACATGTAAAGTGGCTTCCTGGCACCCACATGCTGGTGAGGGGAACCAGCTCTGCACAGCAGAGATGAATCCTGGAAGTGTGGAGGGGGAGAGAGAGGAGACAAGAGAGAGAGAGAAAGAAAGAAGGAAGGAAGGAAAGAGAAAGAGAGAATCATTAAATAAGAGCTGAAAGGAACATTAAAGGCTCTCTAGCTCAATGCTCTCATTTTAAAGATGAGGAAATGGAGGCCCAGGAAAGTAAAGTTAGGTTACTTGTCTAAGATCATATAGACAGTAAGCATCAGAGACGGGATTTGAATCTGGATCCTCTGACTCCAGAGACATGGTTCTTTCTACTGGATTCCAATGATGTAGATCAACCAACTTACCCATATTAGCTCAGAAAAAAGGACGGGCTGCAATGGAGGATGTTGCCCAGCTTGGAACAGAAACATCCATATATGTCTGACCTCAGACAATTATTAGCTGTGTGACCCTGGGCAAGTCACTTAACTTCTGTTTGCGTTAGAGTTTAGATAATGTTTGTCAAGTGCTTTGTAGAACATAGAGCACTATATAAATGCTAATTGTTGTTGTTATTATTATATTTTTCCATCTATTAGATTTTCAGTGACATACTTGCAGCTAGGTGGTGCCTAGATAGAATGCCAGACCTGAATCAGGAAGACCTGAGTTTAAATCCAGCCTCAGACACTTACTAGCTGTGTGACCTTGGGGAAGTCACATCACCATGTTTGCCTCAGTTCCTCATCTGTAAGATGAGCTGGAGAAGGAAATGGCAAATCACTCCAGTGTCTTTGCCAAGAAAACCCCAAATGGGGTCATAAAAAGTCGGACATGACTGAAATGGCTAAAGAAACAACAACAAAATTTGGTGTTCATGTTTATTTAATAGATTAAAGTTGTTGGGTTCCCACCCCCCACTTTTTACTTTTGATTCCCATTTAAGAATGGGGGTAGGCAGTTTAGGAAGGCCCCTTGCACCCCAGTGCTCACTAATATAATTAATACTCTGAATAGCATCCATGACAAACATCTCCTGGCAGTTGAGGTTCAGTTTGTGTAACATTCAGCTGAGGGGGTTTTCCAGCCTCTCTGAAGACCAGGGTAATTAAGCTAAGCTGCTGGAGTGGGTTCCCTGATTCAGAAGCTTTGGTACAGGAAAAGGCAAGCCCAGCCTGTGTTTGAAGAACCAGGCAACCACTGGCAACTTTGCCGAGTATTGGAAGGCTCTTTTGGAATAGAAGCAGGAGGATGTTTTTCCTTTTTTGCTGCTTTGGAACTGGTCATTCTCCCATTGTCTGAGTGCCAGCGTTAAGAGCTGTGCCCACCTTCATGCAGTCCTAATGGACTATCTGTCCTACAGCAGATGTGTGGAAGATGGAGGGTGTTTTCAACCTCTGAAGGCAGTAAGAGTGAGAGAGTAAGACTCTTACTAAATTGACAGTATGAGAATGGGATGGTGGGGTGGGAGAGGAATGGAGAGGAAGAATAGAGGGGATTGAGAGATGTTGGCTCCAGTCTCCAGAACTAATGGCTAGTGTCTGCCATGGCTATTTGCACTGTAAACTAAATTAAAAAACAAAAGACAAAAATGAAGGAGAACAACCCAAAGGCTCGAAAGATGTTTTGGCGATGAGGAATTCGATTTCTCTCAGTACCAGAGGGACAGCTGGATGTAGCAGACGGAGAACCCCTAATAATAGCTAACATTTATGTGGTGCTTTGAAGTTTCTGAAGCACTTCATAGACATTATCTCACTTGCTCCTCACAGGAGCCTTGTGAGATAGGTGCTAATACAAGCCCCATCGTACAGATAAGGACATTGAACCTGAGAGGTTAAGTCATTTGCCCATGTCAGAGGCCAGATTTGAATCCAAGTTCTCCTGATCTGAAGTCTAGTATCCTTTCCACTGAACCCAAAGAAACATCAAGATAGACTCTCTTGCCCTTATCCAGTCAAACATACTGGATGTATGTATTTAAAACTTTGCTTTCTTCAGAAGTGTTATACCTATAATTATTAAATAATGGATTTCACATGCAAATAATGATTCTCAAATGAAAGGCATTGGAGAATTGTGAACAATTATTGCAAAAGAATGGGTAATAATTCAACATTTTTATCCCATTAAGGAAGAAAAATGCGAAAAAAAAATTCTGTGGTAGCTAACAATCCTTCTGTTTCATCAAGCATTTTTTGTGGTAGACACATTATATGCAAAGTTTTGTCTACAGTTTTTCCATCTGCTGTGATAATAGTTATTAATAAAAACTGCTGTCATACCATCTTGGGCTGTGATCTTGTCAACTCTTTAAATCTAAGTAGGGTCAGTCGTTAGATGGGAAGATTTGCTCGAATGGCCCAGGAGGGGGTACTTTTCCTTCCAAGAATGATATTGGGACAATTCCCTGACATAATGTGAGAAGCCCCTAAGGTTGTGAAATGCAGTTTTGCAGATTAAAGCAAAAATGGAAACTTTAACTGCCTACAGTCATTGAAGATATCACAGCTGATTTTCCAGAGTGTTCTGGTTAGCCTGGAAACCTGGCTCCACTTCAGGCCTTGCAAAGTTCCTCCCCAGGTCCAATCAGATTATGTCTTATTTGCTTTCTGTCTCTCATACCGTTTGGTTTTTCTGGACCTGGTAAATGCACATACACCTCATTCCATCCACAGATGGTGGCATCTCAGTGGTGAGAGGGGAACAGCAGTGATTCCCAGCCTTTTTGGAAAGTGAACTGTTTGTTTGATTTCCTGACACCCTCCCACCTGGGGTGGGGACAGGGAGGAGCAAGTATTACATGAAGTACATTAAATTCATTTTTTAAAAATTATGGTGACAAGATGTTCTCAGAAATATTTGTGGATTTTTCTACATACCTTAGGTATTGCAAAAATCAGAATCACTGATGTAGAGTCATCAAAAAATATGGGGGATAGGGGATGCCTAGTTGGATTTATGCTATGCCAATTTCAATTTTTTTTTATTGGACAATGACAGGAAATTTAGATAGAGGATTTTTTGGCTGAAGAAACCATAATTCACTATATCTGAAGCATAGCGAGTCTTCAACAAACTGTAACCCAACTCATTGGAAGCTTCAGTTCATTGGAATTGTTTTCATTCTCTCCATTTTTAGTTGAAAGGCAGATGACAAGATGAGAAGTATGTATTAAGGATTTATTTTAAGAAAACCCTCCAGCGGATGTCCTGAGGACTAAGTACATACTCGTTCCAATCTGTTAAACCATCACACCATCATCCACAGTCCTGTATATTAGGAATTCCTGTTCCTAATAATGATTCTAATGAAGGGCATGCTCTCCAATTTTCAAAGAAAGATTCACTTGTATCCATGGCATTGCATTTACAAAGGCAGGAAAGTGGACTGACGTACTTTAGAACCATTCATTCTTAAAACATATGGGTTGAAACAGGTCAGCTCTTAAGTAAGCTAGAAATTCAATTACCCAGAACCCCTCAGTTGTCAAAGCATTCCAATGAATTTTAAGTTAGATTGTACAGTACTTGGGTGGTTGAATCTACCTGCTTTCAATGCTGTTGTCACTGTTGGGGTGTCCCGATTACTATTCCTATAGTATAATACTTCAACCCTCCTGAGTGTGTGTCTTAAGTCATCACCTTCATTTTATAGATATTTTTAAAAAAATAAACTTTTCCGATGTTTTGCATCTCTTACTTTTCCTTCTCTTCAGGTTGAAACATTCCACAAAAGAGCCAAATATCAACGAGTTGTTTCCTACCTTCTTGCCCTTCCCTATACTATCAATCTCCTGTACTTTTCTCACCAATGTCCCTATTAGTCCCCTCCATGCTCCACCCCCCACTCCCTCAGCCACCCAATCTCTCATTTTGGATCACAAAAAATGGTAAACACTTCTTTTCTCTTCACACTGAGGAAAGCAGCCCCTCTAAGTAAGAGAAGGTATACCTTTCTAAGCTGCCAATTCAGCACTGCAGTGGGTAGGCAACGGAGGTGCATACATTTAAAATTGCTGATAGGGACAGAAAAATCATGGAGTGCGGTTAAAAACTGTGGAATCCATGATTTTTTCACGGGCTGTGTTCATTACTCACTAAACTTTGGCAGATTGGAGGCTGCTCACTTCTCCCGTGAGATGCATCCTATATCTAATGGAATTCTTCTGTTTTTCCTATGGTTTGGTTTTGTTATCTTTAGGCACTGTGTCAAGTGAGGACATGCCAGTCAGGTGGCAGCTGACCCTGCTGTTCTTGTCCTGGCACTATGGTGACCCTTCTTTCTGTATCAGCATCAAGAGAATGCTGGTACCCTGTGGAGCACAGTGCCACCTTCTAGTCTACCCAGCAAAAAAGGCCAGTTTTGCTTCAAATCTATCCTTTTTTTACTTTAACTGTGAGCTCCCCAGCTTAGGAAGAGAAGATGATAAGATGAATCCTGAGCCACTGCTTTCCAGTGGTAAAATTGGTTTAATTTTGAGGTTTGTCCTTTGTTGAATATAGCTTTTGAATTCTGACATAACTTAAGCTCATTTCTGAGAGAGGATAGATTTAGAAAAACCAATCAACCAAACCACACAAACAATTAAACTAAACCAATTTTATGGGGGAAGAAAGAGAATGAAATATATGGCTTTTTACTTAAGGAAAAAGAAAAAAAAATGACTAAAAAAACCTAAAGAATCAATAACATACTCAAAACAGATGGAAAATTGTTTTGTAAGGTACAGAGAAGGATGAAAATATAAGATGGTATTTTAAAAATTGTTTTCAAAATTGTAATTATTATTATTTGAATTAACTGATTGTTGGTTTTGAGAGATACGTAACGTATTTTAAGGAAGGATGAATAAATGGCATGAAAACATTTGCAAGAGTCAGTGTATAGTCAACGGCAGTTATAATATTGAATGGCAGATCTTAAAACAAGATGGATTGTCAACATTTCTTTAACCATAATAGTTAATATTCAATAAATACTGCATGGACATGTAAGAGGGCAGTGCTGTTAAGATAAGGGAACCTGAAACAGGTTCAGAAAACAATGAAAGGCTCAGGTGGTGAGTAATGCCAGTTTTTAAGTCGGCTTCAAAAGAAGTAAATTTGTATCCAATGGATATAACTTTTATTTAAGTGGTAAGGATCCATGTGCCTAATTTTGTGGCAGGCCAAGAGAAGTTCCAATGAGTCTTCATTAGAAGAGAGCTTTAAAATGAAGACTGTATTTTAGCTCAACAGCTCCTTAAATCATCCACAATGTAAATGGTTACATAAATTGTCTTTCCATCTTTTTCCCCCACTGTAGAGAATTATGAGCAGAAAAATGCAACATACTGAGAAGTAAATCCTCATTGCAAATACAATGATTTGAATTCCTGAGTTGATTTATTGCCCTGAAGCTCTCCCTTCTCCCTAACAGGAGGATCCTTGCTTTACGCCCAGCATCACTAGCCATCTCCCCAGCACTGCTCTCCAGATCAGCCATCCATTATCCCCTCCACTGAACAGCTGTTTCCAGCTTACACTGTGTGCAGCATGGGGCTATTTTCAGCCCCCTTTTACAAATTTTCATATATTTTCTAGAATTTCCCATTTGGGAACTAACCAAATGACTGCTATTTTTATCACAAGTCTTTGATTTGACCAAGCCAATATGCAATGTCAAGAGTCACAGACTTATCTTTTGAAGTTCATCAGAATGAAATGGAATTGGCAAGCCAGCAAAATATAGCTGTATAAACCTTCACAAGAGAGTATGGTTCATGCTTGACAATAAGAGTGTAATTTGAAGGAAGGCTTTGATTCACAATGGGTTCATCTTTTCCTATGTTTGGAGAACTCTAAGAATATCCAAGAAGCAGTGGTACCTAAAATGAAAATATATTGGCTTTCTTCCCACCCTTGCAAACAAAAATATAATATGGATCAAAGGTTGCTTCAAACAAAAACAAGGAATGGAAAGAGGGAATTCCTTCTTACTTTTGATACACTAGACACACAGAATTGCTAGACAGTGTTTAAAATGTTAAAAAGTTATGTTAAAATGCTAAATGTAAAAAACACATACCTTCAATATGTGGAGATTTTGGAATGAATAGTTGTATTTCTTTGATAAAGAAAATTCATACTTGCATGCGTTTTGATTGGGCTTTTGTACTTACAGAAGTTTTTCTGTCTCACTAATTCTTCCCATGGGTATTCCTCTTAGGGAAAATGCATCAACATGGCATTCTTACATATTTTTATCACAGAAAAATAAAACTCCAAGAGCTAAAACTCAGAGAAGTTGAGTAAGTTACTAATATCCACACAGCAAGTGAAGGAGAAAACATAAATTAGAATCCACTAAACTCTGAGGAGTTGACTGTTATGCAGTCGACTGAGTAGTTGTACTTGATAAGCCCACAAAATATCCTACCAGGTCGTAAATTCTGTTATTTTTTTTCATCTTTCTAATGCTTTGCCATAGCTCTCCTAGGAGGGTTTCTTCCCCTTTGTTTTCTTGCTATTTGTCATGTTTTGAAATCTAAAATTACTTTTCTTTTTCTTCCATGGAAAAAAATTGGCAGTTTTCATTTGCCAAAATAATTTGAATGACTGCAAATGGAATGTGGATTTCTATTGTATTTTTCTTCTTTTTAAAATAGAAACTGTCCAAATGGAAATTCTAATCTTGATTATACATCATTGAACTATGCAATGATCTTAAGTAGAATCTATTGCTTGAGTCCATAAGTTGATTTGGTTAGAATACAGTATTAGTGAGCCTTTGGCCCTGTATGGGCAGGTAGCTTCTTCCATCAGCAGTCACATGCTGACCTTTCTAACAGGGCCAGCTGTCTCACAAATGATGCCGTTGGGCAAGAGAGGGGTCTGTAAAAAAAAGAGCGTGGATGGATCCACGCAAATCCATCATTTCTACTGAATGAACTTCTCTGGATGCATCCCACTTATCAGCAGATCAATGGTGACAGTATCTTCATGTAGAAGGGTCACACATTTCAACAAAGAAACATTTGGTTGTGGTTTTTTCCCCAAATATGAATCTCATTTCCTTTTATGCTGCAAATAAATTCATTTTGTTGCCAAAGCTGAAAGTTTCAATTGATTGTGGTCAGACTTGGGAGATAAGGAACATTTCAAGGAGCTCAGGTAATATGTGTGGGCTTCTTTTCCATGCTCTTGGGAAGTCTTGCTGGATATCTGGGACTAGGCTAGAGCCGATGTTAGGCATGTGATGGCATCACAAAGCAGCTGGGCTCCAACAGGTGAACTGAGACAATCTGAAGCAGCTGGACAAATGGAAGAAAGGTCACATCATGTTTGTGAACACTGACTTCTCTCCAAGAGTCATTTGGATGGGAAAATACATCAAAGCACTCCACCTCGCAATAACACAGGATAGCTTTCTGGACCTAAAAAAAACCTTCACAGTGTTGACCCAGAATAATGAGATTCCCCTCATAGTTATAACCCTCTCACACACACTGGGTTTCTGTTGCATGCCTTCTGCCTGTGTTATTTCTGGGAGTGAATTGCATGATAGTGGGGGGGGGGGGAGGCGGGGAAGGTGATTCAGACACACTTTAATTGGACTGAAAAGGCAATAGACTCATCACAAATACCCAACTCTCCATGTGAAATATCTATTGACAGTGATCTCTATGAATCTCATTTGTAAATTTTGTATGGGAAATATTTAGTTAGAGAGGCATCATGGGATGGGATGCAGCATGGCATGGGTGCATGGGATGCTGAACTTTGGAGTCAGGGAGGGAAGGGGAGAGGAATAAGCATTTATTAAGCACCTATATGCCAGATACTGTGTTAAATGCTTTATAAATATTATCTCATTTGATCTTTGTCATAACACTGGGACGTAGATACTATTATAATAGCTGTTTTATAGTTGGAGAAACTGAGGCAGACAGAGGAAGGAGAAGTCATTTACTGAAGATCACAGAGCTAGTTAATGTCTGCAGTTAGATTTGGACAACCCTGGAAGATAAGTGCTAGTGATGTTCCTGTTTTACAGTTGAGGAAAGTGAGGCAGACAGAAGGACAAGTGAGTCATTTACTCAGGATCATAGGGCTAGTAAGTATATCTGTAGTCAGATTTGAACTCAGATCTTCCTGACTCCAGGTCTAGCGCTCTATCCACTGAGCCACTTAGGTGCCTCTAAGGAAGAACTCAGTTCAAGACTTGCCTCTTGGGGTGGCCTCAGACACTTGACACACTTACTAGCCGTGTAACTTTGGGCAAGTCACTTAACCCCAACTGCCCTCCAAAAAAAGCAAAAAAAAAAAAAAAAAGACTTGCCTCTGAAACCTAGGGTCTGTATGGTTATGCTAAGCCATGTAACCTTTCCAAGCCTCAGGCAGCCCTCCAAGATAAGTTATGAACAGGCTGTAATCGGTATCACAGAAAGAACTTCCATACCTGGGAGGTCCTTGGTATATTGGTGGAAACAAATAGAGGCAGTGTGTTTCAGTGTAAAGAGCACTGACTCTGGACCAAAGGAGCTGGGTTCAAATCCTGCCTCCAGTATTTATTACCTGCATGACTTAGACTAGTCCATTCAATTTTCCTTATCTGTAGATTGTCTAGATTGGACTGGACTTGGGGGTGGGGAACCTGCAGCTTGAGGTCACATGTGGTTCTCTAGGTCCTCAAGTGCAACCCTTTGATTCAGTCAAAGAAGGAGGACCTAGAGGACCACATTGGCCCTGAAGCCACAGGTTTCCTACCCCTGGCACTAGCTGGACTCTGATGTTCCTTCTGGCTCTAGAACCATGAAGCTATATATAACTTACAACCATGGGCAAAGCCTCATGCTAGGCACCAGAAATTCAAAGATGAAATACAACATAATCCCTGCACTCAAGGAGCTTACAGTCTCATAGAAGGTACAAGACAAATATACTGACGTAATGCAAGTTTATAATATAGTATGATAAGTAATATAACATGACAAACACTTTATGGAACACTGTTCCAACTATCCTATGAAGGAAAAGGTGCCAGTATTATTACTAATTTTTGTTCAGTTGTATCTGGCTCTTTGTGACCCCATATGAGGTTTTCTTGGCAAAGATACTAGAGTAGTTTGCCACTTCATTCTCCAATGGATTTAAGGCAAACAGAGGCTAAGTGAGCTGCCCAGGATCACACAGCTAGTTTCTGAGGTGATATTTGAACTTAGGTCTTCCTGACTCTGGGGCCAGTACTCTATCCACTGAGCTACCTAGCTGCCAGCATTATAGCTCACATTTAATGGATGAGTGCACTACAGTCAATTGTTCAATGTCACTCAGATTATAAGTGGTGGAATCAAATCTTAAACCTAGGTCTACTGTCTACAAGGCCAGAGTCAGTTTATGGAACATTCAGGGGATAAAAGTTTTTATATTTCAGTTGTCGGCATGGACACAAAAAACTCTGGAACAGTCTCTCATTTGAAAAACAGAAAGGGAGATGTTAAGTCTTCAGACAGTAGTAACAGCTATTAAAAAAAACAAAACAAAACAAACAGCCATTTCATACTGGAGGAGGTTCCAGAGAGCCTTGTGATACTGCTGTATCCAGGTTGCAATGCTGTTATAGATAAGGTACTGTACATAGAGCCTGGACCTATGACTTCATTGGTCTAGGGAGTTCCCAGGTGAGGAAACTTCCTCTACCAGTGCAAGGCAGCTCCTTCTCTGGTACTAGATAGTTGCTGAGAGCAGTGATATCAAACTCAAAGAGAAAAGGATGCCTGAAGGCTACATATTGACTTAGAAAACCACCAGTTAGCTATATTGTATTTTTATTTCTTTTGTTAAATATTTCCCAATTACATTTTAATCTGGCCCTTGTACTTGGTAGTATTGTGGACTGTCTGCAACTTGAGGCCACAGTTCAACACTTCTGGTCCAGAACACTGAGTGATTGTGGCTTTCGTAGGCTCACATAGCCAGTATGTGTTAGAGATAGGACTTGAATCCAGGTCCTCCTGACTCGGTGATTCTGGACTACATTTTACATTCACAGGCAAGATCTGATTTAAGAATCGTCTATGTTCCAAAGCGCATTTTAAAATAAGTTGTTTTGAACTTAAAAGGCATTTTATCAGTAAAAACAGTGGTAGAAATAGTGACTAGATTCCCACCCAAGATTATTTAACATATAATGTTAGTAGATTAGTGGCACTATAGAGTCTAACCATCACTTATAATATTTTTTCTTTGGGGAAAATGGAGTTCTACGTTAGATTCTGGGAACACATTTCTCCTGATGCAACCTTGGTAGTAGTAGCAGAGATTTTGACCTTTGCCTCAACCCTCCCAATTCTGGCACTGACCACAGCAGCAGGAACTGGGAGCAGAAAGAATCATGTAAGGGACTATTTGATTATGCCAGTGGTGGGGTAGAAGAGGGGAAGAGGAATGGACATTGCCATTTTCATCATGTTCAGGATAGAGATAGAATGAGTGTTTCTAGGTGGAGAGGAAGGGAAGAGGAATAGGAACATATGATGCTGACTTCTAATTCAATTTCTTTCTCTGCCTGGTCTGGGAATGCATTCCCTCTTCACTGCCACTTCTTATAATCACTTCTTTCCATCAAAATTCAGCTCAGAAACTACCTTTTGTAGGAAGTCTAAACTGATCCCTTAGACTCAATGCCTCCCTTCTCTCCCTAAATTATCTTGTATATTACCCCATACTTAGCAGAATGCGTGGCATATAGTAATTACTTAATAAATGTTCATTGACTGACTACATACACACACACATCATATATGAGTATCATATATGGATAGATCATATATGGATAATATTTGGATGTCTTGTCTCTTTCAATAGAGTATAAGCTCCTTGAGATTACAGAAGGTTTCACTTTTGTTTTTGTATCCCCAGGACCTAGATCAATGTCTGGCACATAATAGGTCTTTAACAAATAAATGCTTATTGATTGATGGATAGCCATGAAGAGGAGCTGGTGACTCCAAGATGGTCACAATAGCATAAAGGGGATGGAAATTCCCAATAGTGGTTATGGCACAAGGGGAGGCTCCGCCCAGGGAGTCTGTTAATATGGAAAGGACTCTTATAAGTTGAGTTGTTATAAGCATGGGGCTACTGTATCAAATGTATTACATTTTAAGAAAATTGTTTAATTGTGAAGAATTTTATAACTTAAATTCTTTTGATTTTTCTTAGGTGCAGAAGATGGACACATTTTAGCATGCCTTTTTAAAAAAAATTGTTGTGTGTGTATGCTAGTGTTAAAAATAACCATAATAAGTTATAGTGAATGTTCTCTAGGATCATTCTTAAACATGAGTGTGGGATCTGTAAAGGCAACCTCACTGGCCTACACAGGATGGCTCCTAGCACAGGTTCTTAGATTTGCTTTACAAGTAAAGATAGCTGTTCAAGGGGTCAGCAATCTTTTTTTAAATTACATTCATTAGTTCACGGGAAAAGTCAGCACCCTGAACTTCAGAAAAAATACAAACAGAGAAAATACAAGCAGAGAAATAAGAACCAAAAGACAGGGCTCTGACTGCCTGAATCAACCATACACTTTACATACATCCCTGGATCGAGAAAGCCTTTACATCTGAGAAGTGGTGGAGTTCTGGACATACCGTCACTCCGTCATTCAGAATCTCCACCAGGAA
>CM053586.1:258087451-258116652 GCA_028646515.1 Pseudochirops corinnae
TATATATGTATGTATGTATGTATAATATGTTGTCTTCCCCTATTAAAATGTTAGTTCCTTGAGGGCAGGGGTTATCTCACCAGTGTATTTGTATTCTGGGGCTTTGTTGTTGTTGAGTCATGTCCAACTCTTTGTGACCCCATTGGGGTTTTTTTTGGCAAAGATACTGGAATGGTTTGCCATTTCCTTCTCTAGTTCATTTTACAGATATGGAAATTGAGACAAATAAAGTTAAGTGACTAGCCTAGGGTCACACAGCTAGTATGTATCTGAGACTGGATTTGAACTCATGTCTTCTTGACTCCAGGCCCAGCACTCTATCCACTGTGCCACCTAGCTGTCCCTCCCAGGCCTTAGAACAGTGCTTGGCACATAATTAGAACATAATAAGTGTTATTTTTCATTCATTTTTTTATATTCATTCATTTATTCTATTTGAAGGGGGTGGGCTCTCATGATAGTTTTGTCATAGATACCTCGAGAAAAACAGATACAGAGATTTACAGAAGTGTAGAGCTTATCTTTTAGCTCCCCTAAACCAACCCCCTCATTCTGGAGATAAACTGAAGCCGAGAGAAGTGACTTGTCAAAGGTCACACAAGTAAGTGACAAAGCAAACACGAGCCTTAGTTTTCTGACTCCAGTGTCAACATCGTATCCTCTCTGCTATACTGCCTGTCTTCAGGTATCTTCCTGCTACTGATATTTAGAAGTTTGTGAATGACACATTCCCTCCTTGTCCCTTAACACGCCCTTTGTCTATACCATGAAATCTACTTAATATTTATTTTGAATGAGTCAATTCAGTTCAACTACATAGCAGATCTGATGGGCTAGAGAGATCAGTCAGTAGGATCAGAAATCCAATGTTGGTAGGAAACTTAGGAGTGATCTGATATAACCCCTTCATTTTACAGAACAGAAAACTAAGGCCCAGGGAGTTTATGACTTGCTCAGGGTCACATAGAAGAGTGTCAGTTAATATTTGAACCCACATCCTCTGATTCCAGAGCCAATATTTTTCCCGTTGTAACATGAAGATGGAAGGGAAGAAGAGGAGAAGGAAGGAAGGAAGGCAGGCAGGCAGGAAGGAAGGAAGGAAGGAAGGAAGGAAGGAAGGAAGGAAAGAAGGAAAGGAGGAAGGCAGAGAGAAAGGAAAGAGAGGTAGGAAAGGAAGGCAGGAAGGATAAAATAAAAGAAGATAAAGAAAAGAAAGATATGGCTGTGTTCCCATAAGTCAAGTTTGGTCAAGATAGATGAAACGTGTGCAACTGGCTCCAAAGTAGTACTGTCAATTAAACATGAATGCCATAGCCATTTTAATAATGAGGCAAATTAAAGAATTTTCCATAATAAACAAAAGAGTTGCATCTTTGAAATGTTAAGATAGCTGTAGCCTGGAGAAACTTTTAATTAGTGTTGGGTTTTTAAACCTGAAAACACATTTTAGGTCAGTTTTTGTCCAGTCTTATGTCAAAACAAATGGGTTTATTATCAGGATTTTACTGTTGTGTCAGAACAAGGTGGGCTCTCCTTGCAACATTGGGTCTCAAGCCTTCTTCGTACAGAGATGTTGTTGCCTGTTTGGTCTGAGTCTGTCATGTGTTGTTCTGAAAATAACTCTGGAAGGAGAGTCAGAAGGCCTCAGTTTTAGTGAGTGCTATGCCCTTAATTTACTCTATAGTCTGGGGAAAAAAAATCATTTTATCCTTCTAGGCCTGTTTTCTCATCTGTGTATTGATGTTGGGAGAGGGGGCAGGGTTAGATGATCTTTAAGGAACCTCCAACTTTTAGTATTCTAGTCCTTTCCATTCTATTTCTTTATATTTGACCACCTTAATCTGTTCCATTTTCCATGACTATATCAAGATAAGGGTCATTTTCTGGAGTATAAAGCTATCTGAAACAGCTGACATGACCTTAATCTATCTAATGATGGCCAAGATGCCTTTGAATCTGGGTTCTGTGTGCATCTGCCCATCTCTTTCCTCCCCTATGTCAATAGTGTGTTTGAATATATTTTTAATTAGCCTGGCAACTTACTCTTTGCACCAATGTGGTTGATTTCCTTCCTTGCCAGTTTTGCTCAGAAATATGAGGGACTCCACTATTCACCCCGTTTTCCCCTCTTTCAGTTGTGCTGAAAGGTTTAAGAAATACTGGTCTAGAAAGTAAACTTTTTGCCTTGAAACAGGAATGTAGTTAAACTTCCAATAGAGATGGAGAATCAGTCTGATCATTTTATATATCTTCTATTAATCAATCAATATTTATTAAGCACCTATGAGCCAGGTATGGTACTAAAGGCTGGCTAGCACATTGTTTTAGGTTATTGGTGCAGTATTGTTGCTTATAGAGCTTCCAGGAGTGACAAGCACAAGGAAGAATCACACTCGAGTCAAGCAAGTGGATAGTCTGATGGACATGCTGTCAGGAAGAGCTGGATTCAAATCTCACCTCTGTTAATAACGAGATGTATGACTTTGGGTAAGAAATTTAACCTCTCTAAGGTAAAATGAGGGGGTTAAACATTATGATCCCTAAGGTCCCTTCTAGCCCTAAATCTGTGATCCAGTGACATGAGTCCTGACTCGTATGCTGTATGGGTTATTGGTTAGATGTCTGGCACGCAATAGCCACTTAATAAACCCTTTATTGACTGACTGCCACAAAATAATCATAGTTTTTTAAAGTGAGCAGGTCTAATAAGGAAAGTGGATAGTGGGGAAAAGCTAAGGAATGAAGGATATAAAGGATTTCTACCCAGGGAATGATGAATAGTTATTCTTCATCTCCACTGTGTACAGAACAAAAGGAAATGACTATTAAATGGAGAATGAGGGATTTGGGTTAATTACAAGGGAGAATCCATGGTGGAGGGTTATGAAACATGTCAATGAGTCACCCTAGGGAAGTGGTAAAATTTCCTTCTAGGGAGGTCTTAAAAATACATTCCTATCCATCCAGAAACAGTAGACGAACTCGATCTCAGAATCTCAGAACTGGAAAGGACATCGAGACCCTCTGGACCAGCTCCTAATGTTGAATCCTTTGTATAACAACCTCAACAAGTAGTTGTCCAGATTCTTTTTGAATCCAGTGATATGGATAATTTGCTATCCTGTGCTACCCAGCAATGCACTATCTCATGGGGCAATCATTCCATTCGGAGAGAGTTCTAATTGTCAGAATGTTCATGCCCTCTGTTTTTTCAGCTTCCTTTTGTGTATTGTCTTCCCCCATTAAACTGTAACCTCCTTGAGGGTGAAGACTCTCTTTTTCTTATGTGTATCCCCAATGCCTGTCACATAGTGGGCCCTTAATAAAGGTTTATTGAATTGAATTGGTCATATGCCCTTTATGAGTCAGACCACATGCTCCTCTTTGGAGACTATTGCTGTAGATAGTACCTACAAAGTGGAAAGATAAATGGCAATGTAGGTATTCCCAAATCCCCAGAAGGCAAAGGCCAAGAAGGCAGCCAATGAGAAAATCTATGGCCTCAGATTTCTATGCACAAATAAATGAAGTATAGGTAATTACTAAGCCTAAGTCAAGCAGGAAAATTTTACTTCACAGGTATCATTGAGATTTAATGAAATGGGACTCATGACTAGAATATGATACAGAAAGATAATTCTTTATTCAAAAGGAACAGGATAGGTAAAAATGATAGATTAGCATTATATATGAAGATATACTCATTTGACGAAATCCAAGGGGTGGGGAATACGGTGGAGAGCATTTGAATGAATATCAACGGAGGTCGAAGTAATATTGTCATCAGGGTAAACTATAGACCACATGTACAGAAAAGAGCATAGATGAATAGCTCTGGAAACACGATCCTGGCATGAAATTATAGTATGAGGGGGACTTCAGTTATCTGGAATAAGTTGAACCTCTTTCGTTGCCAAAAGCAGGGCAATTAATGACTTCTTGGCTTGCCTTAATAATATGTACCATGTATCCCTTTCACCCCTGGAATCATACATTATTTATATTCACTGTGGGAGAGAAATATAGCTTGAGGACTTAGGCAGTGCTCATTCTATCAACAGACCATGAAGGAACCATAAATCTAATAACAAAATACTTAATTTGAACAGAATAGCAAAGTAAATAATAGTAAAATCTTATATTAGGATCATTCTCCGCTCTCATACATAAATGAATATAATTTCCCATAGAGTCATGCATTAATGAAGAAAAGAATAAATCCCTGGAAACCTCACACTCTGTGGTGAGAAAGGGCTTCAGTGTCATTTGCTTTGAATCACAGCTGAGAAAACCTCTGCAGTGTGAGTTCTCACAGCAACATTTCCCAACAACTGGCTTGACTTTTCTGTGGTTGTCACTACTCCTGCCATTGCCTTAGGGAAGTGTCTTGAGTTTTAGAAGGGGACCACCCTAGCCAACATCCCCAGGGACTGGTCAACACATTCCAAAGTCTATTATAGCTTTGCTCCTGCTGATCCACAAGAAAGGTTTCTCAGGCAGCTGCAAGAGTTTATTGTTGCCTTACTCAGCCTTAGGTGAGAGAGTTCTGTGGATGGATTAGATTTGATGATCTATGAGGTCCCTTCCAACTTTCAAATTCTGTAATTGTGTGATTCTGAAATTCCATTCACTTCTTTCTTATTTAGTGTTTAGATTGAACACAGTCAATGTCTAGACACAGGCTCCTACTGAGTTTTTCTGAGGCTGGGAATAAAAACTCATACTCCCCCCTTTTCATTACCATCATGGACCCCAAAGTAGCGCACGTGAAAACTGCTCTGAAGTTTCAATAAGCAAAAAGAAGGTGGAATGGAGTGCTGAATATGAAATAAGTACAGCAAAAGCTAGATTCCCTGCTGGCAAATCCCTAGTCCTGTTATGGACCATTTCATCCTTTAAAGGTGAAGAAAAGAAATCTTCTCCATGCCTTAGAATTCATGATAATGGAAAAGAAACATGATGTGAACTCTAGATTTTTGGCAAACAGATTTTAAAGAATTCATAGAAGATCTAGGTAGGATTTTATGGCCCAAAAATAGGAGATCAGCTCAGGTGAGTTGAGAAGATCTCAAGAATGAAATCCTGATGACAATAATAAGAAATTTTGATGAGGAAGAAAAGAGTTCGTTGTCAAAAGAGACTGACATGGGTGTGCAGGAAATGCACTAACAGATTTCTTTAAAAAGAAAAAAAGGCAGGTATGACCACAAAAGCTTGGTGCAGCCCTATAAAAATATTGACAACAGCACTAGAGTGGAGGCTAGTAAGAAAAATCAAGGACGACAAACAGGGATTTTTAAAAGTTTGAGTTAGGAAAAAGGGAGAGCAAATGAATGAGGGGCTTACTGCTAGGCATGGATCAGACGATGGTAATAGAAGAGAGTAGGCAAAGCTGTCCAGTTTTTTTTCACTTCTGTTTTCTTTGCCGAAGAGAATAATGTCTGTATTTGAAAGAACAGAATTTAAAATGACTAACAGAAAGTTCAAATCCAAGATATGTAGACAGAAACTGACAATACTACTCTGCCCTTGAATTCAAAACACCTGACACATATGAACTACATGCCAAGGTATTGAAATAACTGATCAATGTTACTGCTAAGTCATTGATTATAATCTTTAAAAATTTTTAGGGAATGGTGGGGGTGCTACAGGACTGGAAAAGGGCAAATGAGGTTTTGATTTTTCAAGAAAAGGAGATCCACATCTGCAAATGATAGTCTGTTGAGCTTGATTTTGATTTCTGGAAAAATTCTATTAAAGGGATGGTTAATGACCATCTAGAAAAGAAAGCTGTGATCATCAAAAGCTAACATGGTTGCTGTGTTTGTTTTTTAAAACAGGGTAACTAGATTGGTAGATCAAGAAAGTGTTGTGTATATATACATATATATATATATAATATTTGAAATATCTAGATATTTGATAATACCTAGATATTAGCAAAGCATTCCACAAAGTTTCTCATAATATTCTTGTAGAAAAGATAGAGGTATATGGACAAGATGATACTACATTTAAACAGATTCAAAACTGGTTGAATGATCAAATCCAAAGAAAATTAAGTTATTAATAGTTTGAGATCAACTTGGGAGGAGGTTTTCAGTGAAGTGCCTCTGGGATTCGTATTTGGCCATGTGCTATTTAACAGTTTTGTCAGTGATGTAGATAAATGACAAGATGACAAGCTTATCAAATTTACACATAATACTACAAAGGCAACAGGTTGTGTTGTCACCTGTTAGGAGACAAAAGTTAGGAGAGCTGTCACAATGAATTCCAAAGGTAGATTCCAGAAAAAGATCTTTATAGTTGTTGTTTGTCCTTTGTTTTCAAAGAGGACCAGAGATGATAATAGGGTGACGTCTTGACTTGTAGGTGAATTGGATTTAAGTGAGGCAGAGTGGCACAAAGTTGTCAACCTCACTGTCTTCCAGAGTCAGTAAAGTGGCAAGACAAAAATCAAGATGACTGGGGATTGCCTGGGATGTGGTGGATGACCTTGGCATCTTCTATATCTGACCAAGCTCTAGGCACTCCATAGACCCTGATTTAATCACCTTCATGGCTATTGGAACAGATTGTTCCCATCTGCCCTTTCCACTGGGAGAAGTCTTCACATGCTTGGAGCAGACATTCCCTTAATTCACTGATGAGTTTGAGGCCTGTTAGTTACCTTCAATCTCTCCAGTCCATCTGCAGAGGTGGTTTTACCAGAGGAGCTGCTGGGCTTCTTGGAATTACAGGTAAGAATTAGGTGACAGGTGGACACCAAAGGTGGATGAGCAGCCCTGAAAAGGGCTCATCAGGCTGTAGCAGAGGTACTAGTCCTCCATGAACACCTCAGATACCCCAAATTTGATACAGTGTAAGACTTCATAAATGTAAAGTCTTACACTTGGTTTAAAAAAAATGACTTCATGGGGACAAGAAGGTAGAAACTTGGTTATATAGCAGTTCGACTGAAAAAGACCTGGGGACTTTAGTAGACTACAAGCTCAGTATGAAGAAACAGAGGTACGTGGCAACCAGAAGAGATACTGTGATGTTAGGCTGCCTTAAAATACACAGAATGTCCATCCAGAGGGAGGTGATCATTGTGCCATACTTTGTTCTGGTCACATCACACCAGGAATGTTAAGTTCCGAGTAGGACATTTTAGGAGAGTCAATAATAAACTGGAAAGTGTTCAAAGAATGATGACCAGGACAATTAAGAGACCTCAAGAGCATTGTCTAATTCTAATTGTTAGAGTATAAGAATCAGAGATTGCGGATTTCACCTGCAGAGAGAATACTTGGGGTGGGATAGGTACGTGCTATCTGTCTTCAAACACTTGAAGGGTTTTAATGTGGAAGACAGATTGGTTTTGTTCTAGGCAGAGGGAAGAACAAGGATAAAACTGTAGAGACATATCTTGGCTCGAATCAAAGGAAAAACTTCCTAGCCTAATTAGAACTATCCTAATGTGGAATGCACTGCTACCTAGAAGTCTTTAAGCAAAGGTTTTATGACCACTTGTCTGGAATGTTGGGGAGAGAGCTATTGTTCAAAGTATAGTTTGGATTGGATGACCTGTGATATCCTTTCAAACTCTGATATTCTGTGATTCACAGAGGAAGACACCAAGATAAATATGACACAGCCCTAGCCCTAGGGGAAATTCCAACTCCCTCATCCAAGTTTTTCCTCCTGAAGCCAAACAGAATAAATAGAATTCCTCTTTCACATGACAACCTAGTGGAGAGAGCATAGGACATAGAGGAAAGAAGACCTGACCTTGAATCCTACCTTGGACAGTTACTAATGGCATGACCTTGGGCAAGTCACTTAACTTTGTCCCTCTATTTCCTAAAGTATTTTGGGGGATGGGGTTGGACTCAATGGACACTGAAGTCCCTTTGAGCTCTGAATCTATCCTCCTATGATTTGAAGACAGCTACCCCAACCCTCTTCGGTTCCATCAGCCCCAAGAGACTATGACAATAAAAATAATGTTATCTAATTGGCAACATTTTTCCTTTAGTTCTTGGTGTAGATGATTCAAAACTGACATCACAAAATGTATGGAGGCTCCAAAAGGAAATCTTTAAGAATTCAATTGGATCCCATTATTCTAGTGTTTATGTCTTACAGAAATTTGTCGCTATGTAGGAAATATAGAGGATCCAAAAAGAAGAGTCCTATGATTTTATATTGATTAGGAGTCCTTGTTAATTTGAAATACTTAAGCCAAAACTCCTCTGCCAACACTGAAGATACAAAAGTCTGTTCTCTTCAGTCACAGAGGAAAAATAAAAACTTACCTTTTTAATGTTCTTGCAGCCTAGGTAAGCAAGTTTTCTGACCCTGGGTGAGCCCATCCACCAAGCATATTGCAAAGATCTCATCTGTGGTTCTGAAAATCTGGCTGATTTATTCTTTTTTTTCCTTTTTTTTTTTTGAGGGGGGAAGGTAGGGCAATTGGGGTTAAGTGACTTGCCCAAGGTCACACAGCTAGTTAAGTATCTGAGGCTAGATTTGAACTCAGGTCCTCCTGAATCCAGGGCTGGTGCTCTATTTGTTGCTCCACCTAGCCACCCCAGGTTGATTAATTCTTAATCTGCATTTCTCAAAAAGTAATGCCTTGATGCCCTCTGATAACTAATGTTTGGCCACAATAATTGTCCTGAGGTTTCAATAAGCCCTAAGAAAGTACTGGAGGGGAGGGGAACAAACTGGCACCTTACCTGGCAAAATCCTTGTCATTTTCACATATCATTTTTTTCTTTAGAACAATAGTTGTTAACCTGGGATTCATGAACTTAAATTTTTTTTGATAACTATTTTAATATAATCAGCTTCCTTTATAATTCTATGTTTTTAATTTTGTGCATTTGAAAACATGATTCTGAGAAAGGGGTCCATTGACACAAATAGGTCCCATGACACACAAAAAAGCTTAAGAACTATTCTAGTGGATAGAGGAAATGACAAGAAGAATTGCTATACTTTATCAGATTTTCACCAATAGGGAGGAAATGGTAGCGGAGGTAGAACCCTGGGGGAAAATGACCACTCCATTTTAGAATCTAGGAACTGCCTGACTTGCACCCTAGATTTTGCACAAAATCTTTTTTTCTCCTATAAGCACAGGTATGCAACTGTTTGTTCAATAGCAGTGAACAGAGACCTACAGTCCTGGGGAAAATATTAGGTTAGAACTAAAAGAAATCAATTTATGGACAGGTCAGATTTTGATAAGGGGACAGGTCCTGGCCCTGTTATTTCAATGGTATGAGGAACACCCAGGTGAGTAAATTCTCTCTGCGAATACAGGCAAACATCATCTCTGCAGCATACAGGCTTAGAGAAGTGACTAGAGCAGAGATGTCAAGATGGAGGCCTGTAGGGGCCTGCACCAGCAGAATCAGATTAAATGTAATTGGAAATGTTTAACAAAATAAATACAAATGCAATATTGGTAATGTTAATTTATGGTTTTCCAAGTAGTATGCAGCCCACTGGGATGCCATTCTATTTTAATTAGACCCCACTGGGGTAGAGCTCTGAGAGGTTAAGTCATTCACCCAAAACCGGTTGTGAAACCAGTATGTGTCAGAGTTGGGACATGAACCCAAGTCTTCCTGACTCTCACATCAGATGTCTATCCACTATAACACATGACCTCGAAAAGATTTTAATTATAATTTAGAATATTAACCATAGTTGTGCTCACCAGACTCATCATTCCTTTGACACTACTTTGCACCAGGAAAGGTCTGAGGAAATCTAGTGGGCTGAAGATTGTTTGTGGGCTGATATATTTTAACAAGGCTACTGTGTTAGAAAAGGATGAAACTGATATTTTTCCACTTTGAAGTATAGAAAACAATTTCTTACTTGTCATGAACGGCAGCTGTTTGGGGGGGGGGGGGGGATCAGAAATACTCTAAATAAACCTACCTCACTATTTTAAGGTAAATCTTTGATAGAAAAAATAAATGGGGATTCATACAAAATATTTTTTAAAAATCTGGATTACTAAATCCAAATGCAGTGTAAGAAATAAATTGCTTTGGGGCTTCCCCCCCCCCCCATTATTTGATTTTCCCTGGATTTTCTTCTAATGTTCTGATGAGAGTGTGCCATTTTAAATGTTTCCTTTACTGATTTAAGCTCATTATTTGAGGTTTGAAGCTGATTACCCAGCTTTTTATAAAGCAGCACATTTTTTTCTCTGTTTAACACATCGCAACAGGGAAAATTGAGTGTCAGGTTTCAATCTCATATGTTCTATAATTCTGTGTTCTGGTGCAATGCCCACAGAACTGGGATGATTTGAGTCAAAATCGTGATCTTTCCAAGTTAATAAAACGAATACTTCTAATTGATCAGAATTGGAAACTCAAATATTGAAATTCTTTAAAATAGCATATAGTTGCATTTTAAAGATCCCAATGACACAAGGCTGCAAAAAAAAAATAGAGAAGAGGGTTTTTTGGACTATTTAATGGAGAGGGGTAGGAAGTAGACCTGGGATTTCTTGGAATATCTAACTTTTACCAAAGGAGGTCAGCCTTAGTGCTACAACTTCATCTTAGAGAGTTTCATAGAACAGCTAAGTGGCACAGTTATATGTCAGTGGAAGACTTGGATCCAGCTCATCATGACGCCAAGGCTAGCTCTCTAGCCATCCATCCTACCATGCCACCTTGGCATTCAACAAATACCCAGTGGAATAAGGAGAATGATTTTCTTCAAAGAGAGAATGGGAGGAAAAACTAATTCATTCCATGTTGTCCATCATTGTCATTATGGTTGACAACATACACAATGATATAAAATTATACCAGCAATAATAGTAACAACAGATAATTCACATTTATATAATGGATTACAAAATGCCTTCCTCCAATCAACCTTGGTAGTGGGATTGTCCATATTTAGAGCAACTACTATCCCCCCCCATGCTTACAGATAAAGAAGCTGAGTCTTGTAGAGACTAAGAGATTTGCTCAAGGTCTCACAATGAACAGGGAACAAGCTGGGATTGGGATTGACTCTGTGTTCAGGGCTCTTTTCACTATATACAAATCACCTCCCAGTCATTCATCAAAAGAACAGGAGGATTTTGTGTGAGAAGAAGGAATCTGCATATTGTCCCTACTTTGTTAAAGAACCTAATCTTCATTACATCCTCAGGAAAGAAACTTTTAGACAATTTGAAGCCAGCTGCATTCTCCAAAACAAAACTTGATGCAATGGCCTCCAAATTTAAGAAAATTGAAATGCAATGTATCAAAGACTCAAAATGCTAGAGTGGTACTGAAGCTTTTTTTTTTTTTTAAGAAGTATTAGAGGGGCAATTGTTGGAAGCTAAGAAGCAACTTAGGTAGTAAAGACTGAGAGCCAGCAGTAGAGTCAGCAAGATCTGAGTTCAAGTCCTTTTTCTGCCTCTGATGCATGCTGGCTGAGCAAACCTGAGCAAGTGACTTAACCTCTCTGAGCCTCTTTTCCTTTACAATGAGAGTTGGACCAGATGGTCTCTAAGGCCCTATCCAGCTCTAATCTAATGCTTCTATGATTCTAAGTCTCACTGTAGAGCCAGTCAGTTTTTACAGCTATCCCACTAAACGAGAACTTTATAGCATTACAGGCTTACAGAATTGGAAGAGAGCTTAGAGGCGCCTAAACCAATTTACTGTCAAATGAAAAAAATCCCATCTACAAAATCTCTGATCTACAGTCATCCTGCCTCGATGTGAACAATACCTCTAGTCACAGGGAGTTCATTACATTATAAGGCAGTCCATTTCAATACTGTGCCTCTCTAATAGTTAAATAAACTAGTTAAAGTTCTTTCACATATTGAGTCAAATTTACTTCCTTTTAACTTTCTCACATTGACCCTAGTTCTTTTCTCTGAAGTGACACAAAACAAGTGGGCTCCTCTTCCATGGGAAGATCCTTCTTGTTCTATATACATATACATATATATATATATACATATACATATACATATACATATATACATATACATATACATATACATATATACATATACATATACATATACATATACATATACATATACATACACACACACACATATATACACACCCTGAGTATTTGTGGTATGATCCAGAAAGCCCTCTTTTCCGATTACTTATACTACTATGTCTTTGAGGGCAGTTATCTTGTCTTCCCCTTAGTTTTTTCCTTTCCAAGAATTTCCAGCTCTTTCTATTGTTTTTCATATTACAAAATGTCTTGATCCCTTATTATGCTAGTAACCCACTTTTGGGTATGCTTTGGTTTTGTAAGTTTGTCTCTTAAAATATAGTCCCTAGAATTGAACAATATTCCACGTGTGGTCAAAACAGTGCAGAATATAATGGGACTCTTGCTGCCTGTAATTAGGACACTATATTTCTCTTAATGTAGCTCAAGATTTCATTAACTTTTTAGCAGCTTTATCATGCTGTTGGTTGTCATACTGAGCTTATGGTCAACTGAAAGCCTCAGTGTTGCTTTTTTTTTTTCTTTCCTTTTCTTTTTTTTACAGGAACTGTTGCCAATTATTTGTGCAATTCATTTTTAAAACTTAGATGCCAAACTTTACATTTATCCCCATTAAATTTCATCTTCTTGGTTTCAATATAATCAATTCTAGGAATATATGTATATATATATATATATATATATATATAAAACGATATAATCATTAATCAGTATAATCAATTCTAGGAATCATAGGATCACAGTTCAGAGATTTGGACCAATGCATTTATTTTATAAATGAAGACAGGGTCTAAAAAGGTTGTGACTTGTCAATGGTCACACAGTCAATTAGTTACAAAGTACTAGTAATAGCTAGTAATGATTTCAGCTTCTATTTATACTATGTTTTACTCACATTATCTGATTTGATCCTTACAACAATGCTAATATCATTTCATTTTACCAATGAAGACACTGAGGTGCAGAGAGATTAAGGTTAAGTCCGGCGTCAAACAACTAGTAAATGTCTGAAACAGGATTTGGAAACAAGGTCTTCCCAACTCCAAACCCAGAGTTCTAACTTTTCTTTTTTTAAGTTAAATTAAGTTTTTAAAAAAATTAACAATTCTCTTCCACCTTTCCTCTTCCCCAAGGGAAAAAAGAAAAAAATAGCCTTATAATAAATCTGCGTACTCAAACAAAAATAAATTCTTCCATTGGCCATGTCAAAAAATGTTTGTATGATTCTGCAAAGTGAGTCTATCCCCTCTTTGTCAGGAGGAGGGGAGCATGCTTCATTACTTGGCTTCCGGAGCCATGCTTGGTCATTGGTCAGCATTTTGAAGCCTTTCAAATTTTTGAAGATCATTTTACTTGGAGAAGATAGAAGCAATGTAAAATTAAAGTTCTATCTTCTGTCTTCATATTCCCCAAACCTCCTTTCATTTTGCCTTGCACGGAGATAAATGTGACCTTTGTGTTATCCACAAAATATTTCACAACCTTCCATTTTTTCTAATAGTTCATCTTTTAGGCACAACCTTTGCCACTTCTTGCAACATTTTTATATTCATTAATTATATGCCATTCCTTCTATTTATGTGTGTGTATATATGTGTGTGTGTGTGTGTGTGTGTGTGTGTGTGTATATATATGTATGTTTTTAAAAGCTTATCAAAGAGTTTTCTCTGCAGCCACACTGGTTTCTTTAAATTCTTCTCCTTTGTGATTGGACATTTTTGGAGCTTTTGGAGGGTAAGATGAAAGCATTTTTTTTCTTTTCCTTTGACTTTTGCAAATATTGATTTTGTAGGAACTATGACAAATAAAACTTTTGGTCAGTTAGTACAAAAATTTTAACATTCTTATTGATGCCAATCACAGAAATTAGGTAGCTCAAGGAGAGGTCTTGGCACTTACTTATAGTTACTAAGAGTTTATCATGGAAGGAAACCATCACCTTGTAGACCCTCTAACCCTCCACTCCCTCTACGGTAGTATACACCACCATATATACCAATACAATGTGAAGGTAAGTGTCTTGAACCAGACACTGATTTTCAAATGGACTTAAAAACAAAAAGATTCTTTTGTTTTAATAGTTATTCTACAGAATTTAGGTGTATTTGTCCTAAGTAACAGCCACCTGTTTCCTATTTACCAGCATGCTTGTCCTTATTTTTGTGTGGTTGCTAGAAAAGGTATTCTGTACTGCCTATATAACCTTCAAAATAATCAACTCATGCAAAACTGATTGCATTTCAAGAGTGGCTGAAGGAATCCCATGCATAATTTATATCTCTTTATGCTTATAAAGTGCCTTGCATTGAGGCCACTTAGAAAAGGTGTCAAATACATCTAAATAATTATCTTTAACTTTGTTATTTCATTTTTCCCTTGTACCATTAGGGCTGCTAATCATGTCTGTATGTGTAAAAGGGGGATTCTTTGGCATGGGGAGGGGTACTGAGAGGGGTAGAGATAAAGAGAAGAGAAGAAAGCTTCAATAGGGACAGGTTTGACCTAGATTCCCAGCTGCCCATTCTTTGAATATCACAACTCAATTAAATGTGGAGGGGGAAGGGAGCTTAACTTCCAGAGGCGTTACATTAATTCATTCCACTATCCTGGGCCTCCTCCTTTCCCAGAGTGAATCACCCAAGTCCAAGTTGGTTGTGGACAGGCCACCTTCAGATGCACATGTGCTGAGCTTCAAGCATGTATGCCTTTATTCTTCCTCGAGAGGAAGCTAATTTATTCTGCCACACGCCTCAGAAATGCTTAACCTTGTTATCTGATAGCCATGT
Source organism: Pseudochirops corinnae (assembly GCA_028646515.1). NCBI lineage: Eukaryota > Metazoa > Chordata > Mammalia > Diprotodontia > Pseudocheiridae > Pseudochirops > Pseudochirops corinnae. The sequence continues at coordinate 258,102,241 of CM053586.1, forward strand.
GTTTCAGAGCTGAGGTAGGAGGAGCTGTTTAAACTCCTTTTTGCTAAGAGAGAGATGGAATGTTAGAACTGAAAGGTTCTGTGACAGTTGGGAATGACAGTTGTGGAAAGGCTCAGCTAACTGGAGACAAAAGTGCCCAGGCCAGGGAGTTCTCAGAGCTGCCTCAGAACAGCATCCAATGCTGTAATTGGGCCAATACAGATTGCCATCTCCACCCCCACTTTCCTTATTTTCCCCCCCATCACTAGAATGAGGGGGTTGGACCAGGTTTCCAAGGTCCCTTCCGGCTCTCAATTTAAAATCCTATCATTTGAGGGAAATTGGTGAGCAGCAGAGAATTTTTAAAGGAACAAACAGTTCTGGAATATTGTAATTCTTGTCTTTCTGAGGTCTCTTTTGTTGTTGGTTGGTGCAGGGGATAAAATGCTGGGCCTGAAGTCAGAGAAGACTTACTATCTGAAGTTCAAATCCAGTCTCAGACACTACTAACTGTGTGATGCTGAGCAAGTCACTTAACCCTGTTTACCTGTTTCCTCATCTGTAAAATGAGCTGGAGAGGGAAATGGCAAACCACTCCAGCATCTTTGTGGAGAAAATCTGAAATGGGTCCACAAAAAGTCAGGCATGACTGAAATAACTGAATAACGACAAAATTTTTGTCTTTCTGAAGTTTCTTTAAGCGTCTTATGTTCTATTTTTGGATCTGTATCCCAGAATTGAAGGTTAGAACTAGAAGAGAAAGTTGTGTAATCCAACCCCCTAATTTAATAGATGAGGAAATTGTGGCCCTCCAGGAGATTCTGTGACTTGTCCAAGGTCATGCAGGTAGTCTGCTTCAAAAGTAACATTTGAATCCAGGTTCTCTGAATCTAGAGTCATACTCTTTCTTCTATATTACCAATAATTAATACTGAGATATTAGTGTTAAAATGAGACTCTTTCATCTGAAGTTTTAATCTATTAACAGTATTTATCCACTGTGTGGATATAATGACTTTACTCATTCTACAGATGTTTCATCATGGTTCTAGAATGCTATGCCAACAGGCACAGAACACAAGTTTGGTGAGTCCTCTAAAGCTGGAAAGTTGTCAAGTATATAGGCCTGTGATTAAATGCTATACCTTCTCCAAAGTCCTGACCATCTAACAGCAATTCATGCTGATCAGCTACAAAGGTGAGAAGGGTTATAGCCTATATCAATAAAGAAATAATACACAGGACTGAAAATCCTGTATCTGTGATGTAAGTATAAGTGGAAACTTATTGCAATACTATGGGAGGTAGAAGCAAAGAAAAATAGAGGACATAGTTTCCATCCTAGAAAGGTGGAGTCAAAATATACCCAAAGTAAGAATGACAGTATTTATAAAAACAACAGCTAAACATTTTCAAGCAGGTAAAGGCTAAAGGGATGTGGAGCAATCAACTGGTTGAGGGAGGAGGAAAGAAGAGAAATTAGGGAAGATTCTTTAAAGGAGGTGATTTTTGAGCTGACTTTTGAAAGCATGGGACACAGATTGGTGCAAGGAAAGGAATGATGATACTCCGTTGGAATTAGTGTCACAGATTGATGTCAGGGCACTGAGAAACGGTAATAAAGAATTTACTTGTTGACAGTGCTGTAGACCGAGAGAACCCAGGTAATAACAACAACAACAATACAATAATGATGATGATGATGATATAATCACTTACATAATACTTTAAGGTTTCCTAAGTGCTTTATATGTATTATCTCACCTGAGCAGCCCTTTGAAATAGGTGCTCTTATTATCTCGATTTTACAGACAAGGAAGCAGAGTCTGAGAAAAGTTAAGTGAGTTGCCCAGGGTCGCCCCATTTTACAGATGAGGAAGGGGAAGCTAGCAAGTTGTCCAGGATCTCACAGCTAATAATTGTCTGAAGCAAGACTAGATCTCAGATCTTCCTAACTCCAAATCCCAAACTCTATTGTGCCATCTGATTTGTCCAAGAGGGAGTGGAGGATTGAGAAATAAAATTACCAAATTAGTTGTTTCCATCTACACATGACTTTTCCTATTTCCCTCACTTGTTTTTCCTTCCTTCTGCAAGAGGTTCACGACATCAGGAAGGTGATGCCATGACTTGCAAGTGACTTGGATTTAAGTGAGGGAGAGCTATGCAAGGTCACCAGCCTCACTTTCTCCTCCAGAGCCATCTGAGTCCAGTGGCTAGATATAGATCAGGACCACTGGAGACGATCCTGAGTACAGTGGGAGACCTTGGTCTTCTTAAGTTAAGGTCTTTCCCAGGTCTCAGTTTGACTGAGGCAACACCCATTCAGTGATTAAGGCTAGGTAACAACTAGGCAAAGAATGGCCTTTTAAAAATTTCCCTCACTATTTGTTAACACTTTCACTACATTAATCCATTGAAATTACTTGTATGTATATATTTATCTATGTATGTATGTTTATATATAATATCTGATTATCTTGTACATGTTGTTTCCCTCCAGGAGAATGTAAGCATTTTGAGGGCAGGATTTTTTTTTTTTCATTTTTGACTTGCATCCCCAGCTTATAGCATAATGCCTGGCACATAGAAAGTGTTTCTTGAATGAAATAGGATATGCAAACAGGGCAAAGAGGGGGAATGGTCAGAGTTGTAAAAGTCAGAATGAGGGGATGAGGAATTAGGATTTGAGAAAATCATCAAAGGCTTTTTTCTTTCTTTTTTTAAAAAAGCCATTTCTAGTTACTCTTTGAACAATGTTGCTGTTACCATATACGAGGTTCTCCTGACTGTGCTGATTTCATTCTACATTATTTCATAGTCTTTCCATGTTTTTCTAAAACTAACCAGATTGTCATTTATTACAGCACAGTAATATCCATCAATCACAGGCTCTTGAAAATGGTGAGTCTACCCAACTGGAGATAGAGGAATAGAGTCAGAGTGAAAGCCCAGGGTTAAAAATTCAGATTGGATAGTCATCTATGACTCCTAAACCAGGTAATCAAAGCTCACTGAAAGAAGATAGGGAAAGAAAAGTAGAAAGAGCACTATATTTAGAATTAGAGAATAGGAAATTTCAATCCAATTTACTACCTGTGTGACTTTGGGCAGTCATTTGGACCAATTTGTGCTTCTGTTTCCTCATGTGTGAAATGAGTAGGGTGTATTAGATGATCCCTACTAACTCTAACTGCTATGATTCACTGACAGTGAAATATAAATCGGAAATAATCTGGCTTCACAATCTGACCTTTCTGGGTTTGCTTCACATTGTTACCCTTCATGCACTCTTCATTCCAGTCAAAATGCCCTACTCATTTCCCAAACCTGGCATTCCAGTTTCCACTTCCCTACCTTTAGCACAGGCTACCTTCCACTCCTGGAATGCCTACGCAATGTCAAATAATCATGCATATGTTTTACTGCTTGTATGTTGTGGAATGTAAGTAGAACTTAAACTCCATGGGTTCAGGGACCATTTTTTGTTTTGTCTTTGGATCTTTCCCTCCTAACACAAAGCTTTACACATAGAAGGTCCTTGAAAATTGCTTGTTGCTTTAGTGAAGAGAACTAACATGAAAAACCCAGGAATAGACTTTTAAGAAAGAAATTTTCGAAGTGTCATGTTAATTTAAAGGACAGACATAAAAGGAAACACATCACTGGTAAACTGTTACCAGAGGGGCAGCGCAGCAGAGCAGACCGTGAGCCAGCCTTGGAAGTCAGGATGACCCACCTCTAACATACATTGCATAGAAGGTGAGGGACAAGTCACTGAGATTCTCATCACCCCAGGCCAAGCTCTAAGATGATAAATTACAAATGAGATGCCAATCTGCATTTATGGAGGTAGTTTCCACAACAGGACTTCCTTTCATTGATGAAACCATAGGTCTGAACCAAATAAGCAAAAAACAATTCCAGCATTATATACCTATTCTAACATTTGGTTGGTTTATTTGTTTGTTTTTCCAGAATAAGTTAGATCAGTGGTTCTCAACCTTCCTAATGCTGCAACCCTTTAGTACAGTTCCTCATGTTGTGGCGACCCCCAACCATAAAATTATTTTCGTTGCTACTTCATAACTGTAATTTTGCTACTGTTATGAATTGTAATATAAATATCTGATATGCAGGATGTATTTAAATTGTTACAAATTGAACATAACCCACAGGTTGAGAACCGCTGATATAGATGTTGTCATGTGGGTAAAGGATTAGATGCCTATAATTCTCCAGTTAGAAGCAAACTGTTACCTAGCATGCTCTGATGATTCCCTTATATTGTTATAGAAATTTAGCTACATTTTTGTCATAAATAATACAACTAATAAACATATAGGGATTATGACTTCATAAACAAACAGAATGCCATTTCCCATTAGTTGCATATTCATGTGATAGCACAATTCATAGAATGCTGGACTTGAAGTCAGGAGGATCTGAGTTCAAATCTAACCTCAGACACTTAGCTGTATGGCCCTGGGCAAGTTGCTTTTCTCATCCTTTTATCATGCTCCCTTCTACCCTACCTCCCAACCCTCAACAAACTCCAGTGGCTCCCTATCCCCTGTAGGATTGAATATAAACTCCTCTGACCTTTAGATCTTTTTTTGACCTGTTTCCTTTCCAGTCTTCTTATGCTTTATTTCCTTTCTTTCACTCCATGGTCCATCCATACTGGGCTGCTCTCTATTCTGCACACAGGATGCAGCATCTCCTATTTCCATGCCTTTGTTCGGGCTGTCTCTTGTGTCTGGAATGTACTCCCTTCTCACCTACACCTCTGGAAGCCCCTGGTTTCCTTTAAAACTCTGCTTAAGCAGTGAAGTCATCCGTGCTCCCCCAGCTGCTAGTCAGCTCCCTCCCCAAACTCTCCTATTTTCATATTCTGTCTGTCTTGTATGCGTTATCTCCCCCAGTAGGAGGTAAGCTCTCCTGGCCTCCTCAGTCCTTATTACAGGGCCTGGCACACAGTAAGTGCTTAATATGTCCTTGTTGATTGATAATATTCATATGCATATAATACTTTCAGTTTAAAAAAACCAATTTCCCCACAATAACCCTAACAATAGTCATTATGGGTACTATTATCTCCATTTTTGGCTACAGAAACCCAGATCGAGAAGATTAAGTGATTTGCTATGGTAAACCACCTAGCTTTAAGGCAGGATTTGATTCTGGGTCTCTTGGCCCTAAGCATGATACTCTTTCCACTTGGTTAATGACAGTAGGTTTAATTCAACAAATACTTACTAAGTCTTGACTATGTCCAAAGTCCTGTGCTATGTACTGAAGGAAGAAGAAAGATTAATAGAATCTTTCAAGGAATTTACAATCTCAAAGTGGAAACAGACACGTACACAAATAAACATATTGTTGACCAACTGAAAATAACTGCACAATAGAGGTGGGAGCCAGTATGTTATAGTATAAAGAGCATGGGCTTTAGATTCACAGGATCTGGGTTCTAATCCTACCTCACACTTATTGCCTCCATGACTTTAGTCATTTAAGCTCCCTGTGACCCACTTTCCTGATCTGTAAGAGGAAGGGATTAGACTAAAACAAAGAGCTCTGAAAATTCAGAGGAGGGTTCCCTCTGGCTAAAACAATCAAGGAAGATTTCCTGAAGGAGATAGTATTTGAACCAGGCTTTGAAGAATGGGAAAGGATATTAATGGGGGTCTAGTGATAGGGAACAGTATGAGTAAGGCAAGAAGGTGGAGAAAAGCAGAATGTGTTAGGAAACAGCAAGTAATTCAGTTTGACTGAGACCTAGAATGAAAGTGGGGGCAGGGCAAATAGTGCAAGATAAGGTTTTTTGGACTATATCCAGAGTGTGGAAGGCCTTTAATATAAGCTAAAGAGCTGAGACTTTGTTTAGTTTAGCAAGGAGAGAACTTTGAAGATTGCTCAATACCCGATTGCTGGTGCTGAAATGATTAGATTCATGCATCTACCAATAGCGGTACTTGGTCTCAGAGAGTAGAATGAGAAAAACAGGGACAAGTTATAGGGAGTCAGATTCCAATTTGACACAAGGAAGAAGTTCCTAAGGCAGGGAAATGATCAAGGGAATTCCCTGAACAACCTGAGCAAGGTATAGGGAGTTTTATCTCCCAATTTGGGAGGTAGAAATGCTCATTTTTCAATCCACTTGACTCTCATTGGGGATGCTTGACAATAATTCAGTTGCTTCGTTCAAGGCCCCCACAACAATAATCAGAGTTGTCCAAAAAGAAAATTGGAAGTGGGGTGGGAGGGGAAAGGTTGGGAGAATTATGAATTTCCTCACTGAAATTCTTGAAGAAGAGACTGGAGAAGTTCTTTGGGGATGAAGGGTTAGAATATTGGAGAGGCTCAATTCAAGTGAAGGGCCCACGTTAGGAATGGAAAGTAGGTAGTTGATTTAAGAGATATTTTGGCTGAAGAATTGACTGGGTGAACAGATAAGGGGGCAAAAAGATAGGGATAAATCAAAGACGACAGAAGTTTTAAACATGGACAACTATGAAAATGGTAGGACCATTAATAACAATAATGAAATTAGAAGAAGGATCAGGTTTTGGCAGGAATGGAGGGGAAAATGCTGAGTTCAGCTTTGGATATATTCAATTTTAGGTACTTGGTTGAACATTTAGGTAGAGATATCTGGTGGGTAGTTAGAAATTCAAAGTTGGAGATCTGGAAACATATTTATATGGGACCCAGTAAATGTCTGGCAACTGAAATTGTGGGAACGTATGAACTCTTCAAAGCAGAGAAAGTATAAAAAGTGGACAAGGAGAAGAGGGTCAAGATTAACCAACAATTTCAAATTCTTCCTCTCTAAGACGTGGAGGTTGTTTTTTGGTTTTGGTTTTGGTTTTGGTTGATTTTAGGGAGATAGAGTGAGCAGTTCTCTTGCTTTACATTTGATTTGCCCAATTACAAACTGTGATTTTATAGTGACATTTTTAAATAGTCAATATCAGTCTCCCTCTGTCTTTCAAATACTGTGTCAAGTAAAGCAAATTTGTGACATTTGTTTTTGTCTTTTTGGAGGGGGGAAGGCAGGGCAATTGGGGTCATGACATTTTAAAAAATCATATATTTTTATCATCCTTGATCTTGGTACTGTTTAATCTTTAGCATTTCTATGAAAAAATAAATGGGGGTAGGTCACCTTTTCGTCTTCCCTAGTCTTTCCTATTCATGGAATTGGGCCATTAGTTTGGCATAAAGCCATGATAGTTCATGGTTTCCTATCTTCATTAAGTTCCAAAAGATATAACAATCTGATATCACTTTGTGCCTTCCTGTGCAGTGTTCTACCATTGTCTTCTCTAAATCGTTGGTCTTGGAAGGCTGCATTATTCCCTCTGTTCATCTATCATTTCCTTCCCAAATTGGAGAAGAAACTATGAGAAGTATAGTGTCCAGAGATGAAATACTGTCCTTATAGGTCCTTAATTCCTCCTTCCAAATCTTATATTGACAACAGAGGTCTTTTTCCCTTTCCATAATGTTCAAAATGATCTGCCCTTTTATGAATGCCTTGAGAATATCCCACAAAGCTAACGGTAAGGGAGCAGATGCCTCATTCAATTCCAAATAGAAGGAAATCTGTTGTCTCAAATAATCCCTAAATTCAGACACTTTCAGACAGCTATTATCAAGAGACCACATTCTAAGAGCAGATGTGTTATTAAGGCAGAGAAATGTTATGAGGACTTCGTGATCTGACAAATGAACTGAATCTCTCCAACATTCCAGAATTTCATCTTTTAATAAATCAGAAATCAAAATATGATCCATCTTGGGGAGACAAGTCATGGATAATAGGTAGGAAAAAGAGTTGCAAATCAAGCTTCATTTCTATACACATTCCCCTCCTCTGTCATATAAAAGACACGGTGCCCTTATACCGGGCATGATACCTTCGGCTAAAGTGATTAGGATGGAAGTTATTTTTCATTACTAGACCCAAAGTCATGGTTCCCTCCCCACAAGAATGAGGTGTGGATCCTGCGATTCAGCAAGTGCTTGAAAACAAATGTTTCCTTCAGCTGTCTTACCTGAATGTAGATACAATCCATTCTTTAGGTCCCTAAGTTTGCAAGTTTTCATTTAGCCGATTCTCCTGTAGTCTTTCCGCTAAGGCTAGCTGTATCCCTCAATGTAATGAAGGATAGCGAGACCATTACCTGTAAATTCTGCATTCTTCTGCTTGTTGATGTTTTCATTCTCTCTCTCTCTCTCTCTCTCTCTTTCTCTCTCTCTCTCTCTCTCTCTCTCTCTCTTTCTCTCCCCTTCCTCCCTCCCTCCCTCCCTCATTTTGCAAGGTTCCAAGGACCTCCTACCCTCTCTGGATAATCAAATCTTCTATTAGGTTATAGTGAATGTTACCACCTGCCCCATTCAGGAGCACAAAGTGTGCAGACCAATAACAAAAGCATGCATTCCTCAGCACTTGAAAACTGCTTATTATCCAGCAATGGTACTTTGATCTCTCAAAAATACCTGTGGTACCATGAGAATTTTCATAATCCTTTTATTGTAAAATATAATAAAACTTAGATCCAGGGAATACCAATTATAGTAAATAATAATACTGGTGATAAAGCTGCCCCAAACCCCAGAAGCATCATTCTCCCCAACTTTCCTCCTTGAAATTTATATTCCACCTGACCTAAGAGAAAGTGAACAATATGGCTATCATGACCTTGTTCTCTGTAATCTTCTGCAATTGCTCCCCCTCTTTCCCTGCTTATACAGACCTCATTGGAACAAGATTCTGGGGATGGAAGAAAGGCAAACTCCTAACTTTTCCACTCAGTACTTATTAGATTTTCTTTTTCTTTTCCTAAAGGATCACTGGCAAGAGTAGGCTTTGAAAATAAATGATTATATTTATACCATAATTAAAATAGGAGATTTCTAGCAAAGCAAGTAAGCAAGCAAACAAAAAACACCAAGGAACTGCAAATTTGGGACCAAAGAAGGCAACATCATTCCTGAAAGAGTCTTGAAGTCAGGAGATATTTAGCCTACATGGATCTAACAGTGTCAACATTGCTAAGTTGCTGCTAGCAATAGGCAAAGTTAAATCTTCAAGCCTGACAGCTCCCTCTGAATCATGTGAACCCAAAGCAGAATATTCTTATTTATTTTCTCTTTGGACGTTCTAAGCTTTAGGAGTATCATCATCCAAAATTCTTTCATTCAACCGACATGTAGTACACGTCAAGGCAAAATTCAAATGTATATTTGAAAACCCATGTAAATAACAGATATTCAAAGTAACTTTCCACTGACCAAGAAAACATATGAGTGAGATCCCATTTAAATAAAGTGTGAAAGAAGAAGATGGGCTTGGTAAATGGAGGCCAGGAAGCATTTAGAAATAGCATCTGCAAAACTGATATCCCCAAACAAAGGGTTTTTGCTGCCAATATATTTTGCTCCCTGGAGGCAGTTTGGTGTCACAGTGGGCCTAGAATTAGGGGGACCTGAATTCAGATCAGGCACCAGACATTTACTAGCTGTGTGACCCTGGGCAAGTGACTTAACCTTTGTTCATCTCAGCTTCCTCAACCAGAAAATGGAGATATTAAGAGTCAGGGATGTTGTGAGAATCGAAAGAGATAGTATTACAATGTTCTTAGCAGTACCTGACACATAGCAGGTGCTTGTTTCCTTTGCTTGTTCCATTTCCCTCTCAGTCATAAACTCTAGGAAGATCAGACAATTTCAGAAAGGGTGTACAATAAAACAAAAAGAAGAGTGAATATTTGTAAGACATTTTTAAAGTTAGCAAAGTATTATGTCATTTGATCATCTATGTGAAGGTTCTTATTTTACAGAAAAGGATACAGAGGAAAAGTGATTAGCCAAAGATCACCCTGAGGGGAGAAAAGCTGAACTGAATATGCAGATCTGGTGCCTAGGCCAGTGCTCTTGGTACAACCTGTTACCTTTCGAAATACAGATAAAGATTTCCCAGGGAAGTTGTAAAATTTCCTTCCCTGGAGATGATTAAAACTTGGAAGAATACACATTTATTTGGAATACTTTAGGTATAGACCAATTCAAAGGTAGGGAAGATAAGAGGCCTTCCAGGCAGCATTTTGTGACATCGGGTTATAGATTATAAATTAGATGGATTGATCATAGAATCTCAGATTGAAAACTGGAAAGAAACCGAGAGGTCATCTGGTCCAATCATCTCAAGTCTTCCAGGAAGACTGCCTTCTGAGATAGCATAGGCAGAAGGCAGAAATCTGTTAAATCCAGCAATTACCACAGTCTTACAGTCGATTCCACATGGAACACTTCCTATGCATGTGCAAAGTTCACCACTGAACTTCCATGGGAAGAGTAGGTGTCTACAAACATGGAGATGGTCTAACTCTTGGGATTACACCCCAAATATGGTGACCTGGATGAGTTAAACACAGTCTCTTTTTACTTTGCAGTGATTATAAGACTTAAGCTCCAATGTGGCAAATTTTCTTCTAGGAGCTTAGGGCAGTTTCTGCAAAGTAGTAATTTTCATTGGACTCAGTGAAACAAATGTCATATGAACAACTGGGACTGTTCTTTGGTCCAATTTTGTGAACCATCCCAAAGATTATATAAAATGAGAATAATTTCTGTGAAATTATTTTCAAAAGTCAACAGAAACCACAAGACTCAAAATCTGTGCCATAATATGCAAATACACCCACTCATTATACTGAGACAATTGTCTGATTATTAAAGTATAGCCAGAATGCCAAACTTTTATGTCTTCATTCTCATCATGCCACTAAGTTACTATGTGACAACCTTGTACAAATCAATCTGTCTTTGTCAGTTTGTCCATCCGTGAAGCAGGAATGTTCAGGTACCTTCTTCGAGGAATCTGAAGATTAATAAATATTGTCCAGACTCTTTGGATTCTTAGCATGGAGGGTGATCTATAAGAGCAAATGACAATGATTTAAGTAACACCTTTTGGCAAATGAGTGTTTATCTTCTGTTTTAACTTAAATTGGCAATATGAAAAATGTATGCTTGAAGCTAGCCATGTGCTCATTGGAGCAGTGTTCTAATATGCTTCAACTGCTCAGTCAAGGAAGTTTGCTCTAGAGTAGCGGTTTTGGGAGGACATGGATACCTCTGGCCATTTGGTGAAATCCACAGATCCCTTCTCAGAATAATGTTTCTAAATACATGAAATAAAATTCAAAGGATTATAAAGGAAACCAAGGGATCAAAGTACAGTTATCAGAATGTTTTAAAAAAAAAAGTTCACAGACCCCAGGTTAAGAACCTCTGTTCAAGAGGAGGCGTGATTGAATATAACAATACAATCATTCTTCAGCATGATTTGGCTTAATTTTAGCATTCTAAAGCAAGGTGCCTAAGCTGGAACACTAAGAAAAATTTCATAGCTTCTCAACACGAAAGACTCATTTAAAGTAAATATATAAAGAGGTGGACATGTCAAGGTGCTGCCCAAGACATACAGGCAAAAATGTTAAGCATGGTGATATAGGAAAAATATGCCATGATCGGTAGGACTTTTATGAGGCAAGAGGAAGGTGGTTTGATTGGTTGTTTTTTTTTTTTCAATTAAGCCATTCAGGTTTGCTTGAAAATAGGTCCAGAATTAATGATGGATGCATAGCATAGAAGATATTTACTTAGTACCTATTGTGCACATGCCACGCTCTGCTCCCCGACAAACATCAGAGGAAATTTGACTGGGTGTCCTTTGAATTACTCAAGTTCAGTTCTGGGGCTCCATGCTTTGCTGATGCATTTTGATCTTTTCACCCCCTGTGTCCAGCACAGTGCCTCACACATAGTAGGAGCCTCATAGATGTTTGTTGATTAGGTTGAAGACTGTATCCAGGTTGTTGATTGCTCTGATAAATATTTGCTTCAGTAACCTTCACTGAGTTTTAAGGTCAGTCTATTCCATAAACCAAAGCAATGTCCAGTTTTTTTCCCCAGTTTTCCAATCTTTTTGACTATGAGGACCTCTTTTTAAAGGTTAAAAAAGTGCAAAGATCCTCACAGGATATGAATTTTATTATTAGTATCCACTGACTGAATAACTGCATAATAATAAAAAGAGGCATGGATTCGGTAATTTTTAAAAATAAGTTTGTATTTTATTGGAGCTTAAGAAGGTCAGAATGACGATTCCTGTTGTGCATATTATTCCTAGACTCCTTGCAGTATCCTTTTCTTTCCTGGGGTCCACAGCTCACAAACAGGGAAAATTAGACACAGCAGCATGCTGGTAAAGGTTTAACCACTGGCTCTCCAAAAAGGGCAATACACTTTTTCTTTCAATTGGGTTAAGTGATTTGCCCAGGGTCACAAAGCTAGTTTTGTGTTAAGTGTCTGAGGTTGGATTTGAACTGGGGTCCTCCTGACTCCAGGGCTGGTGCTCTTCATTTCATGCCACCTAGCTGCCCCAACAATACACTTTAAATTTTAATCTGCAATATTAATATTTATTCATTACTTTCTTAACTGTAGACAATCGGCAGAACAATGAATCAAACCGTGATTTGTAGAATTTGCCAATTCCTGAGGTGTAAATGCTCACCGAAAACAAAAATCTGCCCTCATACCCCTGAGATAACTAGGGGAGATAAAACAACAGGGACAGTGAGAAGCTGATTCACTGAAAATAAAAAGCAACAACAGCTAAGTTGGAATGTTTGGCTAAGTCAATAGTGAACATTTAATAAATGTTCAAAGTATTGTGCTCGGGTGCTGGAGGAGATACCAAGTTCAGATAAGTTGTGATCCCTCCCCTCATGGAGCTTATGGTCCAGTAGGGGGTAGAACATCTATATAGATAACAAACTATAAAATTGTATGTGATAAGTGGACGAAAACCATGCATTTCATGGGACTATGTAAGGCTTAAAAGGATAAAAGTAGCTAAGTTCTGAGGGAATCAGGAAAAATTTCATGAGAAAATTAGCATTTTTGTTTCGCTTTACAGGATGAATAGAAATTCAATAGGAAGAGGGAGTGGGAGAAAGCATTTTAGGTTCAGGAACAGCATGAGCAAAAGCACGGAGGTAGGAAGTTCAGGTCACATACCGGGCACAACAGATAGTTCAGTTTAGCCAGAGCAAATAAATATGGACAATTTCCTGAATTTGTGTGTCATGAGATACTACTGGAATTCTGATGAATATACCTTACTAGATGAAAAATAAGTCACAATATCCTTGGTGATGCATGGGAGAGTCCACATTTATGGTAAGAGTCTTGTAACCAATTCTATTTTTAAATATGATATCTTGAACAAACCAATGGTTCAGATTCTCCCATAGAGTTACACAGGATGAGAATCTGGCTCTTTATATTTAGCCGCAGGCCACCTAACAAGTTCTTAGGCGAAACACATTATTTTGTTAGCACAAGAAGAATAAAAACTGTACTTGGAAACTAGGAAAGTTCCAGTGCTTTTCTTTAAAATATAGCTGTTTCCATAGCAATAACATAATGTACTAAAGAGTGGAATAGTGTTTCTTTAGAAGCCACGTGTATAAACGTGCACTCACGTTGAGGGCATTGAAGCAGCTCACCTTATGTTACATAACTGGAGCAATGATGGTTCAAAGAGAGCCCGTCAATGATCTGGTCGATGGATCACAAAAGGTCTGTCTTCAGCACAATAGAGTTCCAAGAGCTAGACCCCTCTGGTTACGTGTTGGTCTGCTGGCTTAGGTCACAAGTTCTTCAGGTACAAAATGGGTCCATGCACACAGGGTAGTACGTAGAGCTAATACTAGGCGCAGATTGGCACATAATACTTCTTGATGTAGCGTGTGGTTCAGAACACTTTAAGGTCAGAGAGTGATCCATATTAAAAGGCAAGTGGAGAAATCTTAGATTTTATTATCAGAGATTTCAAACAAGAAAGGACTTCAGAGTCCAGTTTGATCATCTAATTTTATAGATCAGAAAACTGAGTCTCAGGCTGGTTATATCTTGCTCTAGGTCACAAAAAAGTATATATCAGAACTAGGATTTGACTCTAAAATCAATGTTCTCTCTGTTGCACCTTTTTGAGACAGCCTGGACAGAAGGCAGAACTGTAATTAGGACAAGGTAACTGGGGCATCACCCCAGGACCTTGAATCCAGAGGGCACTGGCAATACTTGTAGTCTTTAGCACCTAATTAGAAAGAACAATTAAAATAGGAAACTAGCCCACAGTGGCTGGGGTGAGCTTTCTTTGTTGGAATAATTGTGGGAGAGAGCCGAGTTGTATCGCTTCCTCCCACTCCACCATCTTTACCAGTTTCAACAGCTGTTTTCCCAGGGTCTCTCTCCCTCCTCATCCTGCTTGGGAAGTGTCCTCTTACTCCTCCTCCCATCCTGTCTCCCTGCGCCGTGCCGGCCTCCGCCACTCCTCAGCGCCCCCCC
>CM053586.1:258116752-258153416 GCA_028646515.1 Pseudochirops corinnae
CATCTTAAAGCATTATAGAATGATGGCGATGAAGATAATTCTTATTACTATTTACTACAGAAGAAGCAGCTGGGAAATCCAAGCTCATCTAATAAAACGAGAAGCAGAAATAATTCTTAGTTTGATACCACGGATACCCTATTCTGATGCATGAAAAGAGGGTACTATGGAGAAAGGCATCATGGCTGAACAGCGCTCAGACTGGAACTTCCACAAAACTTTCAGAATCCTGTGAACTCCGATTCTCTGGTGAATTACTGCGGGTGGGGATGGGAGGGTTCTTCATCTCTCGGATTTGGCTTTCTGGGGAGGTCCTAGTGCCCCACCCTCCTGTGATTTCGCCTGCTCCTCTGTCCTTCCTCAGCAGCTATTCTCTGGGGTTAGGGGGCTAGTGGGTGGGAATATCTGAAAAGGTCGATAGCCTGGCTTACTAATGGCCTTTTAGCATCTGGCAAGGGAGAAGCAGGTCACAAAAGTCTTCATGCTGTGTCCTTCACTATTCAGAGAAAGAGTCTTAAATGGATCAGCCCCCGGCCGACCCTCCCTCTCTACCCCCTACCCGTCCTGGGGCCACGCATCTTTGTCTCCTATACAAGGCTTCACTTGTGCTCTCAGTTGCAGAAAACGACGAAATACTTAATTCCTTAAGAAACCCTTGTATATTGACATGTGCGAGGTCCCTTTGTGCAGCAGTCTCCCCGGAGCCCTTTTCCAGGACAGAAGCCGAAGCCTCCTGACTCCCTTAGACTTTAGATGGATTTTGAAAAAATGTCTCCCTGTTAACGATGCTGCTTATGGTTGTAGGAGCTTTCCAGATAAGAATAATAAAGGAAATAACTTCACAGGCTAGGAAAGAAGTTATGATGACAGGAGGATTTTCACTGAAGCCATGCTTTCTTTAGAAGTCAGAGAAGATTGGTCAGATCACCAGACAGCTTTCTGGATTTCCTACACCCTTATTCTCCAACAGGAAAGGAGTCATAAAAAAGACTGCCATTTCATAGACAAGAGGCAGTATGGCACAAGGGAAGGAGCCTTAGATTTGGACCTTAAGGTCCAGGCAGGCTTAAATCCCACTTAAGCCACCTGTATGACCTCTGTGGAATTCACTTGACCTCTCTTGCTTACCCTTTCCTTTTCTGTAAATTAAGGGGTCAGGTCCCTTCCAGTTCTGAATTTATAATCTTAAGAACTTTCAATAAAACTGTCTCTCAATAAGGCCTGGAATCTCAGAAAAAATTCCAACACTAACAAGGAGGGTAAAGATTTGGTTGCCAACCACCCAACTCTTTTAACCACTGTGATTCTACCCAGATGTTCTTTCCAAAATGCAAAGGGATTATTTTCTTGCCAAGAAACTGGATGATTGATCAAACCTTCTTTAAATCATTTTTCATCTTATCCGTTACCATCTGAAAGAGCAGATATTGCATGAATATTAATATTCTGGGAGAGTAGCATGTCCACTTAATTCTTCCACCCATCTTCTTTCTTTCTTGCTGTCTCATTTAAGAAAGAAATGCCCCCTTAACCCAACTTCAAATGACTGCCAACAGCGTATAGATATGAAGTAAAAGGAGGAAGCTACTGAGGAAGATTCTATGGCTGTTTTTATTAGCAACAGCTGGTTGCAGTTCCCCATTTTTGAATGTGGTTGTTTTTTTTTAATGTTATACATGTCAGATCCAGCTTCTTAAGACTGGATGGCAAGGTGGAAGGTAGGAGCATATATATCAGTTTTTGCACACACACAAAAAGGAGATTTCTGCTAAATGTGGTGTGGGTAGCATCCAGAAGATTAGGAAACCTTCAAAAAGGAATATTTGCTATAAATATTGTGTAGGTAACATTTGAACAATTAGACAAGCATATTGAGTAACTGAAGCCACCTGTGCCATAAAAATATAATATCATAAAAATATATAATATTATTTCTTCTTATTTGTCCAAAATCCATTAATAGAAATAAAAATGTGGGCTGCACATGTCTAACATCTATCCTTATTGTAACTTTTAAGTGTGTTTATAATCAAGGGTGGAGTTTGCAACACCAGAGCTCTTTATAACTACATTGGAAAGAGTGGAACATCAAAAGGAAATCTCTGCCATCCGTCTACCATTGAAATAAATCTTCCTTTATTCACATGTTCACTGGCTCCTACACAAGAAGCTATAATGGACAGTGTTTCATCTTATTTCATGTTTGGAATTCCAGGTAGTATTTTCAAGCATATTAAATTCACATATGGCATCTGTCTTGGACAGACACATCTTGCTGATTTCATATGTGCCCTATGCCCTTGCAATTATTTCATTTTCACTTGTTTTCACTACTCTGAACTATAATGCATGAATTGCATGAATGTCTGATGTTAGGGAAAGAGACCTGGTTTTGGAGTCAGCATTCTAAGGGTTTTAGCCTTACTGGGTGTGTGATCTCAGCTAAAACCTTTGGCTTCTTAGAACTTCATTTCATTTAACAGATTGAAATAATAATACTTACCCTGCTATCTCATAGGGTTGTTTTAAATGTCAAATGAGACTTTGTAAGCATAGAGTGTTATCTACACATGTTATTTACCCATATTAGCAATAATAGTAACAATAATGAAATTGATGGAACATTGACCACCAAAACTTCAGAACAATACTTTAAATAGATGTCATATATGAAATACTCACAACCTCCAAGTTACATGGAATGAAAAGTTCTCAAAATGTATAGACCCGGCAGAAGATATCAAAATCACGTGGGAATAGGCTCATCTTAGTGTCCTGTCTGCTACTGGAGTGCTAGAGATAAGTCTACTAATGGAGATGAGCTTATATCACACTTCTATTCAGCTCCCCAAACCAGTTATTCTAACTGTGAAATAGGCCATAGAATATCAAATAAAAAAGAATAATAACAATACAGCAACTTGTCTCGAGACTTTCCATCTACACTCCACCAAAAAAAGAAGGCAATGAGATAATGATAATAGTTTATATGTTTGAGTATATAATCACTTAAATTTCATAAAATATCATTTATATATTGTGCAGAAAAATAGTAATATACAAATGTAAACATGTTTCTGGTAGTAACAGAAAAAGGGATAGAGTATATGATTCAAAGCTCTCTGCTTAATCCAGGATCTTGAATTAACCCACAGCACTAACCTATGATTTTCCATAATAAAAAAACTAGCATTTACATAGAACTTTAAAACATGCAAAACATTGTACAAATATTATCTCACTTTATCCTCACAACCACTCTGGGAGAAAATTGCTATTTTCCCAATTTTATAGATGATGAAACTGATGTAGACAGCACTTAAATGATTTGTGCAGGGTCACAGAACTAGAAAGGCAGGATTTTGAACTCATGTCTTCTTGACTCCAGGTTCAGCACTCCATCCATTACGCCACCTAGATGCCCTAGGATTTCCATAGATAACAAATGCTGGACAATAAATGGTCAATACATTGTCTTGTCATCATACAGGGCGAAGAAACTACAATGATTGCAGATGGGAAAACGATCTTAACTGCAATCAACTTTTCTTGCTTTTATTACAAACCCAAAGGTATATGTTTCTTCCTTCTTGTAATGAGACAATTTTTTTAAAATTCGTAATAGACTTTAACTTCCTAGATCACAGGATCGTAGATTTAAAGCTGGAAAGTATATCAGAGTATATCTAGTT
This sequence comes from Pseudochirops corinnae, assembly GCA_028646515.1. Classification (NCBI taxonomy): domain Eukaryota; kingdom Metazoa; phylum Chordata; class Mammalia; order Diprotodontia; family Pseudocheiridae; genus Pseudochirops; species Pseudochirops corinnae. The sequence goes on from CM053586.1 coordinate 258,120,445, forward strand.
CAAATGCTCTCATTGGAACCTAAGATTTTGCTACTTCTTTAAAAAAAAAAAACCTGCCTAAAGTGACAAGGTTTAGCTAGTACAAAAAAAAATGAAGCCTATATATCACATACGTGCTGTACTGCCTTTCTCTTTGTCAGGTCAGGTCATAAAATTGAGAATGACACGTTGGAAAGAGTACTGAGTTAGGAATCAGAGGACCTGCATTAAAATCCCATCTCTATTACTAGCTCTGTGACCTTGTGCAAATCATTTAATCTCTTTGGGTCTCAGTTTCCCCATCTGTAAAATGAAAAGGTTGAGCTAGATGGTCTCCAAGGTGTCTTCCAGTTCTAAATGTATGAGCCTATGGTCCATGTAGTAAAGAGGAGCAGATTTCTGGGGTATGTCTACTTCATATATAGTGAATTAAGAATTTGAGGCAGTATTCCAGATAAATAATAGTTTATATGTTTGAGTATATAATCACTTACATTTCATAAAATACTCTTTATACATGTATGGTACAGAGAAAAAATTGTAATATGCAAATGTAAACATGTTCTGGTATTAACAGAAAATAGACTAAAACATATGATTCAAAGCTCTCTTCTTACTGTGGGATCTTGAATAGACTCTATTACAGATTGCTTCCACACAAATCCTTTCTATTATGGAAAAAGTAGGGGCTCCAGTCCTGAAATGTCTGGAGTAACTGTCCATTTTAGGTATCTGAGCAATTCTTATATTTGTCCTGACTGAAAGATCCAGCCAAAGGCTAAGCCTCTACTAAGTGGCAGAATGATTTTCATACCTGTTCCAAGCATAATTTTCCATCAGACTGATTAAGACTTCAGAGTATAAGTTGCTTCAAATGACGGAATGCATGTATTTTTTTTTCCTAAGACCAAATGCATTTCATCTTGAAGAAGAATGCTGGTATATACTTGAGACTTGTGATATGGCTCCCTTGTTACTGAGCACTTGGGTATAAGGACTCTTTGGGATTCATTAGCCTAAATTTCTCAGCTCAGTACATTGGAAAGAGAGTTGGATTTGGAGAAGGAAGATCTCAGTTCAAGTCCTGGCTCTGTTACTTGCAACTTGTGTGATCTTGGAAAAGTTGCCTACCCTTTCTTGGCCACAGATGCCTTATCAATAAAATGAAGGAATTAGACTAGATGATGTCCAAGTCCCCTTACAGCTCTAAGTTAATAGCCCTATGAATGCTTTGCAGAAATGAAAATGAAAGGTACAGTCCCAAAGGAACAGACATGTATTGTAAAAATGTGCCTTCAGTGAATGAATCTTAGGAAATTGGTTAACTTTTCATTGTATTTTCAGACAAAGCAGCAAATGAGATTAAGATTTTAGTTTTTCAAGAAATAGTATGAGTCTTAGTGTTACCAAAAGTGATTTTATTTTATTTAGATTTTAAAGAGAATTTCCAACCAACTTCCATGTCAATGACACAGCAAATGATAATAAAAATATCCTGTACTTTTTTTGTTGACATGTTTGTCTTCCGATAAACTAAATAGATAACAGAAAATCAATACATTTAATGATATTCAGAGGCCCTCTTTTAAATCTGTGGGAGAAGTCTTGATCAAACGACTCCTTTTTGTCTCATTCTCTTTCATCAGGGAAGTTAGATGTGGAAAAGACCCACTAGATCATAAATTAATGATCCTGTGGTAATGCAGATGTCCCTGCTAATTAATAAAGGGAAGTGAAATGTGAAAGCATGCAAATATTTCAGTAGATTTCGTATCAGAGAGAAAGATGGGAAACTTATTTTCCCTATGCCTTAGCTCAAAGAATAAACTTGGACAATCTTTTAAGCCTAAGATTCTGAAGGCCAACAATTCTAGTCAAATATATTTCCCCCCATAATGAAGCAAAAATTATATTTGAGTAACCTTTACAGAGTTGAAATGATTTGTGCTCAAGACATCAATGTCGTAGGCAGAGTTGCTGAGGGCAGCAGGTCATTAAAACTACTTTCCTCCCTACACTCCTCTCCCTCCCCCCTCAATTTCCTCTTCAGGTTTCCATGATTTCCCTTGAGGTAGCCCAGTTAGAAATCTTTTATATTGATTCAATTCAATGAACTTTTAAAAATTACCTATTATGTGCAAGGTCCATGATGAGTCACTGGAGATAGAAAGTAAAAACACTGAACAGTCTCTGTCTTCAAGAAACTTGAAGTCTTGAGGGGAGGAAATAAAATTGGGACACAAATGTGTATAGTACAAGGCAAATAGAGGAAAAAGAGAGAAAGAGAGAAAGAGAGAAGGAGAGAGAGAGGGAGATGGAGACAGAGAGAGAGAGAGAGAGAGAGAGAGAGAGAGAGAGAGAGAGAGAGAAAGAGAAAGAAAGTGAGAGAGAGAGAGAAAGAGAGAGAGAGAAAGACAGAGAGAGAGAGAGGGAGGGAGAATACAAGTTCCAGGGGGAAAAGTTGGAGATAAGATTGAGTAGTATGTGCCCCAAGGCTCTATCTTGGGACTTCTCATCTGGCTTTACTCTCTCTTGGTGATCTCAACTCCCATCTGTTCAGTTTTGATTTCTATGCAAAATTCCCAAATCTACATATCCATTTCTCATCTTTCCCTATTCCCCGCCCCCCAAGTACCAGTCCCGAGTCACCAACTGTCAGCTGAAGAGCTCCATCCACATCAATGTCTCAAAGAGGGACGAAAGGGAACAAGCATTTATTAAGCACCTACCATATGCCAAGCATTGTTCTAAGCCTTTTATGAATATGATCTCGTTTCATCTTCACAATAGTCCTGGGGACAGGTTCCTACCTGTCTTTCTAGATTGGTTTCACACAACTATTCCACATTATCTTCCAGCCAAACCAGTATATTTGCTACTCCCTGTATGTAACATTCACTCTCCTACCTTCTTGTCTTTGCAGACCATCCTCTCATGCCTGGAATGTTCTGCTTCTTTACCTCTACCTCTTGGAATACCTAGTTCTCTTCAATCAATCAACCTACCTGCAAGAATTGATTAGATATTTACTGTTTGCCAAGCACTGTGCTAGGCACTGGGGACACAAATACAAAGAAAGAATCTATTCCTACTCTCAAGGAAACTGAATTCTAAGGGGAGACAAGAGGAGGTTGTATAAGTATAAACAGAATAAATACAGATGGCTAAAGACAAAGTTTATAAGAAGATAAAGCACTTTCAGTTGGGAGGGGGATTGAAAAAGTCTACATGTGGAAGTAAGAGCTTGACCTACCCCTTGATAGAAAAAAAGGGTTCCATGGGATAGAGGTGAGGAAGACATGCATTCTAAGCAAGGAGGATGGCTGGTACATAGGCATGGGGATAGAAGGGGTGCCTTGTTTGAGGAACAGAGAGAAGGATAGTTTGCTTGGTTTGTTGCATATGGGATGGGCAATAATATAATATCCACTGAAGCTGAAGAGATAAGCTGGGACTAGGTTGTAAAGTGTTTCATCCTAAAGATGTTGGGGAGCAAGTGGATGGATGGAGCCAATAGTTAGGGAAGTAACATAATGAGATCTGCCTTTAAGGAAAATAACTTTGGTTTCTATCTAGAGGACCAAAGGGAGTATGATGACACTTGAGGCAGGGAGATCAATTAGAAGGCTGTTTCAATAAAGTAGGCAAATGGTGATGGGGGCCTGAACTAAAGTGGTGGCTATATGAGTGAAAAGAAAGGGCTAGATATGAAAGCTATTGTATAGGTAGAAATGGCAAGAATTTGCAATTGAATAGATATGTGGGATGAGAGAGATGGAGGATTTGAGGAGAATGCCAAGATTTTGAACCTGAGACACTGCAAAAATTGTGGTGGCTTCAACAGAAATAAGGAAGTTTAAAAGATTCATTGATTTGGAGGAAAGAGCACGAGTTCTGGTTTGAACATACTGAGTTTGAGATGTCTTCAAGGCTTCATTCTTCTTTAAGGGCCACACCCCAGATGAGACCTTTCCATCCCTCCAGATAGCTTAGTATTCATTTTAAATTTGTTTATCTGTGTACCTGCTGTCTTCCCCCAAAAGATGCAGACCCCTGGAGGACAGGAGCTGTTTTGTTTTTATCTTTACAGGCTCAATGTTGATGGAGGAAGGTATACTGGATAGAGTGCAGGCCTTAGAGTCAAGAAGATCTGGGCTTAAGTCCACCTTGGACAAATACTGGCCATGTGACTGAGAAAGACACTGAATTGCTCAGTATCCCAGTCAACTCTCAAAGACTGTAAGTATTGACAATTCCCTATACCAATAAAATCACAGTGAAAATCAAATCATGATGAAATCAAATGAGTTAATATATTTAAAAGCTCTTTGCAAACATCAAATTGCTACATAAATTCTAGCTATTATTACTATTATCATTTTCATTATCACAGGTCCTGTCTCACTCTATCTTATCCCTAGTGCTTACTACAATGACTGACACATAATGAGTATTTAGTAAATGCTTCTTATTGAGATGAATTGAAGGAGAGGGGTTTATTATGGCAGAAAGAGGGATCATTTCTTCCTTAGAGGAAGAAGTAGAGAATAAAATGGATGTAAATATAGACAGGTTTTGAGGTAGGGGATGAGAAAAATGAGGAAGCTATGAATGCTTGATTTCAATTTTCCCAGTAAGTAGGAGAGGGGTGAGGAGGTAGTAGCAAAAGGGGTCTGAGGAGACAAAAGAGGGTTTGGAATAGCTACGTAGAGGCTGTGGTGTGAAGGGTTACAGAGTCAATTTGGGAGGAATAAAAGTATTTTGCTTTGCAGCAGTCATGACCTAATTGAGATTAAGTAACATAGATTGGTTTTGGGCCAAGCTGTCAGGAATGCTTGACTTCTTCCACTGGTATTCATCAGTACTGAAGTAGGAGTAGTGATAGAAAATGATGGGGACAACAGGGTTCGGGGTTGGGAATGCATGGATATTGATAGGACAAGGGTCAAGGTATTCAGTGGCAGAGGTCAGTGTATAGATTAATTTGTTAAATCTAGAGTCAGGGTTATAAAGGTAAGAAAACTTTTGCAGGAGTGATAGGCTGGCAGAAAAGGAAGGGTTGAGGTGACTAGGTCATAGTAAGACTAAAATATATGTTATGGTAATAATATATTAACTGAGGCTGACCACGCCTGGGGGTGGATGAGGCTAAATGGTGTGGGTCATGGGAATTTACAATGCTGATGTCTATTGAGTTCCGGAAGTACAAGGGCAGAAGTTGAGGTGGAAAGGAAGATTATTAGTCAGTATCCTGAGCTTCTCAAGGAAGGAAGAAGAATGACTAGGGAGCTGGTGGGTGACTAAGAGCATCTGGGAAGAATAATGTAGATAGATACAGTGTCTTAAAGGAAAAGGAAAAGCTGCTTAGTGATGGTAAAAGAGGGAGAGTCTAGGAGTAGCTAGGTGGCACAGTGAATAGAGTACATGCCTGGAGTCAGGAGGAACTAAATTCAAATCCAGACTCAGACATTTAACACTAGTCATGTGACCTTGGGCAAGTCACTCAACCCCAATTGCCCTGCCTTCCCTCATCCAAAAAGCAAAAAAAAAAAAAAAGAGGAAGAGTCTGGAAGCAGCAATAGGAGCAAGAAATACACCTACTGATTCTTCTGGCTAAGCATGTTGGGAAACATAGAGAAGGAACAACAGGCACTAGACAAAGTGGCCAGGCATGTAGCATTTTCTAGAGAGTGTCAAGTTTCCATAAGGGCAAGAAAATGGAAAGAATGTGAGGGAGGGAAAGAAATCAAGGACAAAGAGGAGTTCATTCTCAACAAAGCAGAGGTTCTAGAGCAGCAGTTCTCAATCTGTGGGTAGTGACCCCTTTGGGGGTCGAATGACCCTTTCACAGGAGTCACAGGGGTTGCCTAAGACCATCAGAAAACACATATTTCCGATGGTCTTAGGAACCGAGACTTGCTCCTCTATCTGTCTCCAGGCGAGTCCACCCACATGCAGATACGTCCACATATGAGTATTATTAAAGGGTTATGGCAATAGGCCACTGTTCTAGAGGAAGAAATGGCAAAGGCAGTCAGTCACTGATTCTTCTGTGTTGGGTCTTTTTTTTTTTTTGGTGAGGTGGGAGGGAACTACATTGAGATACTGGATTTGACCCATTATTCACTAGCAAACCTACAAAGGAAAGGAGGAATGTATGTGATTTTCTCAAGTAATGAAGGTAACTTGAATATTTGAATAAGGATATATGTACAGATTCAGGGAGGTATGGGAGAGTGGGATCTCATGTGAATTATGTTTTCTTTATAGTGGCCCAAAGTATAGTTAATATTTGTTGTGCATGGAGCATTTCACATCTTAGGTACTTAGTCAAAAAAATTGGGGAGTTGGGTACAACACAGATACAGTCCATATCATTCTAGAATTGTCATCAGCAAAATCTGGACTCAAATTCCTCTTCTCATATTTACTAGCTGTGTGACTGTGAACAAATCCTTTAACCTTTTTAAGCAATTTCCTGTATTGATAAAATCCCAAGTCCTTGAAGTACTGACATGTACACATAAACAGGAGATGCCACATGCCATACTAGAAAGAGAATTGACCTTGGATGTAGGAAGACTTGGGTTCATATCTCTGATGCCTACTGGCTTCACTTCGAGTCTCAATGCCCCCAGAGCAGATCCCCATCTCTGTTGGTATATAGAGTTTCTTTGGCTTGGAACTCCCAATACCGTAGTCCCAATACCAGACATAGCACCACTGGGCTGTTGCCCCAATATACAGTGTGATTGGGCTACTCCTCCACCCTGCACTGGCAGGTTGAGTTCACTCAAGTTCTAGGATTAATTCTATGGAGCTGCACTCCTAACATTGGTGTGTTACCCATTTACAATTGGTTAGTAATGTCAATTAGCTCTCAGAAAAAGCATTTACTCTAATGGCATAGCAAAAGTAGTGTTTACAAAGCTTCTATTCCCACCACAAACTTGTATGGTGTGGAGAGAGTGAGCAGAGTCTTAAAGGACAATGGTAGTAAAGCACCCATCTAAGGAACAAAGAGCCCAAGCAACTCAGAGCTGCTAACAGAGTTCTCACAAAGTTCACAAACAGGCGAGTTTCTTGGCAAAGCTCTTCAGAGCTTTGCAGCTCTTGCAGCTCTTGCAGCTTGCAGCTCTTCTGCTGCACAGGTCAATCCAATAGACTCCCTGGGATTGCTCCTAGATAGTTAGCTGTGGTCTCCATCACCTTCAGCCTCAGGCTCAGCTGCAATCCTTGACTGGCATACTGCTGGTTTCTCAACTGCAGAAATTCTGCTCATTCAGGGTCTCAGCTCTGAGATTTGCCTGGTCTCAGGTAGGGGAAGGAAGAGCAGCGGCTTAGCCTCTCTTTTGGACAATTTTTTCTGCTTCAGAGTTTGTTCCATTTGGTGAGACACTTCACCCTAATTTGTGGTTTCAATCTAGTACATTCCCCAAATCTTTACTTCTGTAGGCAACCCATAAACAGACAATGGTCATTTCCTAACAGTGGTCATTTGCCCAAAATTCACCAAACATCCAGGTGGGTCAGATTTTCCCAGGTTGTTCATAGTTGTTTTTCACTCAAAAGTTCTTCTGTTGGTCTATGACTGGGGAAAAGGTAGAGAGGCAATCTATATCCTAGGGACAAGCTCTTTGTCTCTTGACTTATTCATTTGCAAATGAACTACTTAAAGCTTCACCTCCTTTACTAGGTATAGAATGGTACACTTCCATTGGAAAGGGGCTCCTGGTCTACTGGGTACAAATGCAGTTTGTTTGGGATGCACCCTTTGCATCTCTTTATCTTTGTCACTAGCCCCTTGCAACCTGCTAACGTGAAAGGGACATACTTCATATGTATGTGTACATACACGCATATAAAGGCATACCTTGTTTTATTGTACTTCCCTTATCGCACTTTGCAGATATCATTTTTTTTTAACAAAGTAAAGGTTTGTGGCAACTCTGTGTTGAGCAAGTTTGTCAGCACCATTTTTCCAATAGCATGTGCTCATGTTGTGTCTCTATGTCACGTTATGGTAATTTTCCCATATTTCAAACTTGTTCATTATTATTGTGTGTTATGATGATCTGTGATCACCGATCTTTGATGTTACTATTGTAATTGTTTTGGGGCACCATGTAGCAAGCCCATATAAGACAGAGAACTTAATCAATAAATGTTGTGTGAGCTTTGACTGCTATAAACCTATTTTCACTTCTCTCTTCCTCTCCTTGAGCCTCCCTATTCCCCAAGTCACAACAATATTGAAATTAGGCCATTTAATAACCCTACAATGTCCTCTAAATGTTCAAGTGAAGGGAAAAGTCAATTGATGTGGCAAACTTCAATGCTGTGTTATTTTCAGAAATTGCCAGTTACACCACCATGCAGCAACCACCACTCTGATCAGTCAGCCCCATCAACATCGAGGCAAGACTTTCTACCAGCAAAAAGATTTCAACTTGGCTGAAAGCTCAGGTGATGGCTCCATTGTTTTTTAGCAATAAAGTATTTTAAAATTAAGGTATATGCACTTTTTAAAGACATAATACTGTTGCACAGTTAATAGAGTACAGTTTAGTGTAAATATAACTTTAATATGCACCGGGAAACCAAAAAGATTGTGTGACTTGCTTTGTTGGGATATTTACTTTATTGTGGTGGTCTCACAATATCTCTAAGCCTGAATATAGATATAGATCTATACACACATATATGTGTGTTTATATGTATATATATATATATATATATATATATATATGAGTGTGTATGTATGTGGATAGATAGATAGATAGACATAGATAATTGCCGTTGAGTCATTTCATGTCATGTCCAACAGTGACACTATTAGGGGTTTTCTTGGCAAAGATGCTGGAGTGATTTGCTATTTCCTTCTCCAGTTCATTCTACAGATGAGGAAACTGAGGCAAACAGAGTTAAGTGATTTGCCCAGGGTCACACAACTAGCAAATGTCTGAGGTCACATTTGAACTCAGGTCCTCCTGACTCCAAAACCAGCACTCTATCTACTATACCACCTAGCTGCTATATAGACACATATACGTATGTATGTCTATATATGTATATATGTACAAAAACATATATACATGTGTGTCTATATATTTGTATGTATTTACATACATACATATATACACGTGTGTATACATATATATGTATATGTATATATCAGCTAGGTGACATAGTAGATAGAGCTCAGGCCCTGGAGGACCTGTCTCCATATGAAAGTGTATGTATGTTTATATGTGTGTATATATGTGTATATGTCTATGTATACAAACATTCACACACATACATTCATGGAGACAGAAAGAGATTTATATAGAGGCAGTTAGGTAGCACAGTGGATAGAACAGACTAGGCATGGAGTCAGGAAGACCTGAGTTCAGACCTCAGATACTCACTAAGTGAACCTGGGCAAGTCACTTAACCTTTGTTTGCTTCAATTTCCTTCACTGTAAAATGGAAATGATAGTAACAACACCTGCCTCCTGGGCTGTTGGGAGGATCAGGTGAGCTGAAATTTATAAACAGTGCTCAGCACAGTGCCTGGGCCATGGAAGTCACTGTATAAATGTTATTCCCTCTCCCTCCATCTCTCTAAATCTGCTTCCTCCCTTGTAAAATGAGAACAATACTGATATGCCTAACTAAATGGGATGTTTGAGAATCAAATGAAATGTCAGAGTATTTTGTAAACTTCAGTGTCACTTATTACTATTATCATCAATCTTGATTCCCCTGTGGCTTTCACATTTCTAATAAAATCTTTATGAGACGAAGCCAGTAACAAGGCAAAACATACTTTTGGCCTACTGGCTTCTGAACACCACCTCCTCCCCTCCTATTTATTTGAAATCATTGATGTTGAACTGGAACTGGGACTTTTCCATGTTGCCAGCCAAGTGCATGGGAGGGGAGGAGGCCCCAGTCCACAGTGTGGCCCTGGCTCTTGCTTCAGGAATGCCTTCTCTTTTTGTTGGTGTCTGTTGTGAAGGGCACAGTGATTCCACACACAATGCCAAATATTAACCTGCCTATTTTTATTAGTTACCATGGAAATGACTAAGAGGGTCCTCTGTGGAGCCTAAGGACTCTTTACCATTGAAACAAGGACAATAGGAAAGTATGTTTTCTTGACCCATTGCAGGAAATCCTGCCCCAAATTACAGGGAACGCAGCATTTCCCTGCACAGCTAACTAGCTAGTTCTATCTCAGCACTGAGAGGATCAGAATGAGCAAAGCTTGAAAGAAGCAGATTTACAGCCTTTTGACCAAATCAAATCATCTCACTGAGTAGTCACATTTGGATACCATTAATCTCACCTACCCAGCATGCTAAAGGGCAGTGAAAATCCTCCTCAGTTGTTCTGGGTTGTTTGGAAAATACTTCTTGGTGATCCATGTATTTCTAAACACCTAAGAGAGAGACACAGGGATGCAAGGGCCTCCTCTAGCCCCCATCATTGCTAATCTCCACTTCTTGACTTACTTTTGACTTTAGACGTTGCTTTTGTAGATCTACTCCCCTAATTCTAATACAAATGATAATTATATTCTAGAATTTGGGACTAGGAGGGTCCTTAGAAGTGGAAAATTGAAAACTGTCTTGTGGCACAAGAAACAAATGCCTGAGCTTGATTCTTTTATTCTGGAAATCACTGCCTCTAAATGGTATAGACAGATAGATAGATAGATAGATAGATAGATAGATAGATAGATAGATAGATAGATATGTAGATATATTCTATATACCCCTTCCCTCAACCCCAGTAGAAATCACAATGACATACTAAGCACAACTGTCCTGCTGTGCATTGATATTTCTGGCCCTTGCAGAGGGTGACATGTAGTAACATTGATGGCTGTCTTCAAACAAAAATAATGAGAGAAACATCTGTCTCACTGTTATTCTCTTTTCCAGGCAAATGACACTTAAGAATCTTAGGATTCTTATTTTAGACTTGTTAAGTGCTCCCAGAAAAAAGCCATCTCCCCCAGTGTTCACAGAGCTCTCTCTTTGTCTTTAGGTCTCTTGGCCACTTTCCCCTCATTAACATATTTAAGATCTTTTAAAGGAACAAAAAACAAGCCCAAAATCATTTGTCTACTTTTCTAACACTATAAGCTTGGAAAAGAAGTGAAGGAATCAATAGAATAGCTTCTCATATGGATGCAGATAATTTTCCCTTCTTCTTTTAAACATGACAAACAGAGATATTCTTGGATATGTTCCTACCAGAACCATTTGATGTTTTAAAAAATTAGCTCTCATAGCAAACAACCTCAGGGATGAAGTATGATCAGTATTGCTATCCTAAGAGAACAGAAAATGATTTGTGTGTGGATATACAGAGCTCCCCATGCACTCTGAGTCACACACATAGAAATGTCCAGATATTACATATATGCCTAACATGCTGCAGTACGAAAGTTTATGTCATCAGGAAACTCTGATATCTTTGCAAGTTACAGGAGAGATTGAGAGCCATTGTCTGCAACATGAGGGGAAATAGGGTTTTAATGCCACAAGGTTGGGAGACATAGAACGTCTGCTTAAAGAAAGTTCTCACACTCTTCCATTTTGGCTCACTTAAAATCTTAATATTTTAGAGTAGAAAGAGAACTTAGGAATCATCTAGACCGGGGGGGGGGGGGGGGTGTCTTAAGCATTTCAGGAGGTTCTAGAACTAGGATGGGGGAAAAAATGACATTTCTAATTTCTGCTAACTCCAAGTTGACTTTCTATTGCTTAGAAATATTACTCCGAGAAGGCATCCATAGGCTTTACCACTCTTCCAAAGGGTCCATAACAAAAAAGGTTAAGACCACTTGACCTAGACTAATTCCCTCATTTTACAGATGAGGAAACTGAGTCCCACGCAAGATAAAGCAACATGCTCAAGATACCACAGCCCATTAGTAAAACCAGCTAGTCTCCCTTCTTTCCTTTTAATTCCTGCCTTTGCTGCCTCTTTTAGTTCTTTCAGTGAAATGGTTCAGAAGATAGAGTGCTGGACAAGGAGTCAGGAAGACCTGAGTTCAAACCCACCCTTAGACACTTACTAGCTGTATGACCCTGAGCAAGTCACTTTGCCTCAGTTTTCTCAACTATAAAATGGGAATAATGATAATAGTACCTGCCTCACAGAGATTGTGAAAATCAAATGAAATCATATTTGTAGAGTGCTTGGCACAGTGCTTGGCTCTCAGTAGGTGCTATATGAATGTTGGCTACTACTATTATTATTAATTAACTTCCTTTCTCTATCTCTTGCATTTCAGGCCTACTTCATCTTCCAAGTGGCTCCCAATTTCTCAAAAACGTTCCTGCTGCTGTTGTTTGTCAAGCAAACAAGATTGAAGAAGTGTATTTCTAAGGGTATTTTGGTGCACCCTGACTTGTAGCATTTGTGAGACTAGCACTAGCACCAGCATTAATGCCAAAGATATACAGAATGTGGTAGTGGCTGCAATTACTTGTGGCTTAACCATGAAAGAGTCTCTTCCCAATTCTCATTCCTTATTTGTAAGTAAAAGGCTTCTGAAATCTTTTCACCATTTAAACAGTCAGTCTGTTCCCACCCCCATCAAGGCTAACTAAATTGGGGGAAAGAGAACAAATTTCTACTCCAATCCTGAAAACTTTTGTGGTTGTTGTTGCTGTTCAAGGCTAATAATAAATTTTTAAAAATTTTGTGTCCGTAACAGTGGGATCTTTTTTGACACTTCTCTCTCCCTCTTGTCACCTAGCCAGTTACCAAGCCTTGTAGATTCTGCTTTCATTGTATCTCTTACATAGATCCCTTTAATTTATCTTTATTTTATTTTTGTTATATTTACTATATATAATATACTTTATCATATGTTATATATTATTTTATTATATTTATTATTATATTTATCTTTATTAATTTTATTTAATAATCACAAGATCTGGAGTTCATCTTGTCCAGTCCCTTCCTTTTACAACTAAGGAAACGCTATTCTCTCTGCTACCAGCCTTTGACAAACCTTATGATTGAAGATCTAAAGTGGAAAAAGACATTAGGGGCGTTTAGTTCCGTCTCCTCTTGTAGATGAGGAAATTAAAACTGAGGAGCTTAGGTGTCTTACCCAATATCTGCGAGATGAGTTAAGCATCAGATGTGCGATTTGAACCCAGGTCCTCTGACAGTAGTTGTTTAGTCATTTTTCAGTTATGTATGACTCTCTGTGACCCTGTTTGGTCTTTTCTTGGCAAGGATACTGGAAGGGTTTGCCATTTTCTTTTCCAACTCATTCTACAGATGAGGAAACTAAGACAAACAGATATAAGTGACTTGCCCAGGGTCACACAGCTAATAACTGAGGTCAGATTCGAGCTGAGGAAGATGAACCTTCTTGAATCCAGGCCCAGCACTCTATCCACTGCATGCCTAGCTGACCAGAGCCTGTACTCTTTTCCACTGTACCATGGTGCCTCTATTACCATATTACCACTTGTGTACCATTTCGGTAGTGTCCTAACGTGATTCTTCCTCTTCCTCCCTTATCCCTAGTCTATCTTAATTTATCTTAACACTGCCAAAGATCCTTTCTTGGGCAGAGCTATAGTTATGCCAGTCTTCTCAAAAACATTGCCTTGAGAGTGGAGTTCAAACTTTTTTTCCAAGCATCTAAACCCCTCTCTACAATCTAGAACTACCCTCACTTTTGTAGTTGTATATAAATTAACTGTTTCCATGAGTTCCACAGTCTACCAAGCTATTCTGCTCCCTACATCTTAAACATATCCAGGGTTCTTTCATTTTAGTCCTTCTGCTAATTCTGTTCCCTATGATGGGAATGTATTTCCTTCTCTTTTCCTATGGAATTTCTAGCCAGTTTTAAAATCCACTTCAAATCCTACTTCCTCTGTAAAGCCTTTCTCATTTTTTCTATTCAGTAAAGACCTTCCCTTCTGGATCTCACACAACAGTTTGTTTTGCATTTCCTTCATGTGCTTATCATTTATAATGCATATTATAATAAGAACTGTGTTTGTATTTTATTTTCCTCTTAGAATGTATGCTCTAGAAGGGCATTTTCTGATCTGAACTTTATATCTCTCCTAGTTCTAACTTGCTACTGTTCTCGAAGAGGACCAGGACATCAGGGAGATAACACCATGACATGTAAGTGAATTGGATTTCAGCAGGGAGAGCTGTGCAAAGTCACTTTGATGGGAAGGAATATGGAGAAATTGGAGAGCTTTGAGAGAAGCAAAATGAAGATGATCAAAAGGCAGTGTTTTTGAAGGAAAGTTAAAGGTAACTGACATTATTTAGGCTGGAGAAGAAAAGGTTGAGGGCAGATTCTGAGCACATGGAAAAACTTCATTACATAAACATCGGAACAAAAACAATCTAAGAAAGACCTAGACAAATTATGAGACAGAACTCTCATGGATTATCATAGAATCTCCTTCTCTGGCAATCTTTCAAAAGAGGATGGAGACATCTGTCTGGCGTGGTAAAGGTGTGGTCCTTCCTGAAGTCAGGCAATTGGACTAGAGGAATTTTCAAGAGTTTTCATTTAATTTGTAAAGAACAAGCATTGTATTGGGCTTTCTCCTGTTCTCAGCTGCCTAATCAATTTTTGACCTTAACTGATTTCTCAGATACCCCAGGGAGCAAGCCACCCAAGTCTCTAGCTTTAAACAGATACAGCTTAATTAACCTTTCATAAGTTCTTATCTGTTATTAAAAGTTCCCCCTTTCTTCTTGTAGTCTACTAAAACTTTCACTACCTGTCCAAAGATTGGACAGTATTTTCCTTTATCCTTTCCTTATATCTAGTAAAACATTAGTTTAATGTCTTTTGAAAACTGAATTTTATTTCTTGCTGCAATTTTACTTAGTCTAAATGGTTTTATTATTTCTTTATGCTTCTCCTTGATTAATAAGTTTCTACTTTTTGAGGCATATTTAACTTATCATTGAAACTACAGTACCATTCATGATAATTTTCTTATTTCTTTGAATAAATAGGTTGAAGTTGAAGATTATTTGCAAGCCATCTTGATTTTTCTGGGTTCTTTTCTTCCTTCCTCCCTCCCTCCCTTCCTTCCTTCCTTCTTTCCTTCCTTCTGTCCTTTCTTTCTTCCTTCCTTCTTTCCTTCCTTCCTTCCTTCCTTCCTTCCTTCCTTCCTTCCTTCCTTTCTTCCTTCCCCTCCTTCCCTCTCTTATTCCTTCCTTCTTTCTTTAGGAATTTTTTCACTCTACCCACCCCTCTGAATTCCTTTCCTTTTAGGGAAGGAAGGGAGAGAATAAAATGCAAGAATTATATTAGCAGAAAAATTATCACCAGCCTCTAAAAGGTTTAGAAATGCTACAACTACGATCTACATAACTACTTCTATGTGTTGTTTTTTGTTATTTCTATAATCTTTTTAAAATGATCTTATTCTAGGTTCTCCAAGGAAGTATTGCCTTTCAAATTGAATCAATAAAATTTCAAAGATACTGTTTTAAAAGAGAGCAATCAATATACGACACTGGGAGAGAAAATGACTCAAAGCTCCTTCATAGGAAGACACAGCAACAGAAGGGAGTCCAGCTCTTTGAATATGCAGTGTGACATAATAAAAGACCGAAAAGGGAATGATGAGTAGTAACTTTAGCATCAAAACCAAACTTCCACATGTGGAAACATCTGTTGGGATTGTGGCAAAATTTTCTGGTCTCAAATCAGCCTATTAGTCATTTAAGGACATGTGAACAGATCAGAAAAAATAATCTTCATCTCCAAGGCTCTGCTATCATCATTCTATACATGCCGCTTTTATTAGATATTGCTGGTTACACTTTAAGTCATTTGTAAGACTGAAATGGAATGGTTAATTTCACATTAAGAAGCATAACTTTATGCTTTTTCAAAAACCTGAAAATGAAATTTTGGAATTTACCTTAAAGCCTTGAAATGCTATCCAACCACCTGAAGTCATGGTCCTCTTTGAGAACAAAGAACAAACAACATTTCAAAATAAATTGTCCTCATTTTGATGATTTTCTTATGGTATGTAAAACATAAAATGTTGATTTTTATGCATGTAAAATGTCCTCTTTTTTATGAGTTCTTCTTTGTCTAAGAATATATGTAATATTAAGCCACTAACTCAGCTATTTGGCCACACATTTCTCCCCCATCCCTCCGCATTCCTATATAGAGGAGCAATTAAAAAAAAATTCAGGGGCATGAAAAGTTTGTCACAGATGGAACCATTTCCAAGCAGTCAGTTGCCTTCTCAGAGAGCAACCTGGAGTTGCTTAAGGTTAATGGCTGGGTGCTGAAGGATGCTTGAGGTTATGCTTTATACTTAGCTATCATTAATTCCCTTTTACAAAGAACAGCTCCTGGGGAGGCTGGCTTACATGTGTCAGTCAGTTTGAACCATTAGTCAATCAGGTAGCCCATATAGAAGCCTAGAGCAGAAAAACCTCAGGCTAGGTGAAGTCAGCTTCAAAGCAGAATAGTTTTCCTTGGAGCTAAGAGCCTATATATTTATGTACTAGGACAGTGGTAGATGGTCATCCCTGAAGAGACTAAAACGGTCCAATCACAACTGACAGGAAACAGGTGTGGAACTTCGTCATTGATGCATAGGACCGAGACACATTCCTTCTCCTACTCCATTCCTACTTCCTGGAAAATCCCTTGGAAACAGGAAGGGCCAACACCTGGCCACATTGCAGGGGTAGGGTGGCAAGCTTGCCTCCAGTGCTCTCCGATGGTCTCTTCTACGACCTGGTCTCTCCTCCCTCTGCCCAGGAGCATTCCTCTATCGATGCTTGCTGTTAAGGACTCAGAGAGTGATAGAGTAGAAAAAGCACTAGACCCAAAGCCCAAAAATGTGGATTCAGGTCTCAGCTCTTCCATTTGTCAGCTGTAGGGAAATTGCTTAACTTCTTGAGCATCAATCTCCCTATCTGTAAAGTGAAGAAAATAGTGCTAATGGCTATAGCTCACAGGGATTATGCAAAGTGTTTTATGAGCTAATATTACTTTATAAATAACAGGCAATCATTGGTGCTTTCCAATAATCCCTCATATGATGTTAATCGATAAGGCATGATTCTCTTATGGATATGTGGTCAAAGTTTTAACAGAGACTTCAAACCTGTCAGCCCCAAAGAATGAAGCTATAATGATGGAATGATTAATTGCAGAACTGATGGTTTTGGACCAAGAGCTCTGCCTGGAGCCCCCTCAAATTTTAGGTGGTTGACAAGTCCCTGATCAGCATATTCATAAGGTCAACTTTCTTCAGTGACTTTAGTGTATCAGGTGATATGACACAGATCTGTTGTGTGAAAAATGAGTGTTCCTAAGACTAATTTTTATTTGTAGGAATAGATGAGAAGGATTAATACATAAGGGACACACGGTCCTATAAGGATACTGTCAGGAGGGCTCAGAATGGGCTGATCAATGAATTCTGGGAGCAAAAGAAAGACAAAAAAAGGAAATAGCTCTCCTGCTAGGATTCATTTGGGATGATCAGAAGACAATGGAAGGAAGGCTGGATTCTATTAACCTTTGCTTCTGTTTTCTCCATCAAGGGCCATCTTCGAACTGAAGAGATTATCTTTTTACTGCTAATGTGAACTTAGATAAGTCACAACTTCTCTGTAGGTCATTTTCTTCTTCTTGTAAAATAAGGGGATTGGACTAGATTAGGGATGGGGAACCTGCAACCTCCAGGCCGCATGTAGCCTTCAAGGTCCTCAAGTGCAGCCCTTTGACTGAATCTAAACTTTGCAGAATAAAAGGATCTGTTCTGTAAAACTTGGACTGAGTCGAAAGGCCACGCTCAAGGACCAAGACATTTGGCCTCTGGGCTGCTGGTTCCCCACCCCTGGACTAGATGATCTCTAAGTAAGGTCCATTCTAGTTTGAAATGAGGAAAGGATGATAAGTGATTCTGCCCTCAATAAATTCGTCACTAAGTCCTATTAATAGATGTGATTGCTGTCAATGATCGAGTATTGAAGATGCAACAAGATTGGTTAAAGGGTAAATATTATGCTGATTTCTCAAAAGGGAAGCAAATTGCATCCACAAATGAGAGGTCAGTGAACCTGAATTCAGTTCCTGACAAAATTCTGTAACACATTAAAGGAATAAGAAATGAATTATGGAGCATGTAAAATTCTATATTTTGCTTTAAAATGTCAAATTTATAGAATAAGCTGAAAGGAAAATTGAACAAATGGACAGATAGGTAGATAATTTAATGAGTTTGTATTATATACCGCGCATACTGCTAACCACTGGGAACACAAGTAGAAATAAGCAATATAGTCTCTATCCTCAAAGATCTTGCATTCTTTTTTTTTCTTTTTCTTTTTGGAGAAGGGAAGGCAGGGCAATTGGGGTTAAGTGACTTGCCCAAGGTCACACGGCTAGTAAGTGTTAAGTATCTGAGGTCAGATGTAAACTCAGGTCCTCCTGACTAGAGGGCTAGTGCTCTATTCACTCCACCACCTAGCTGCCCCGAAAGATCTTGCATTCTTAAAGGAGAAACTGGAAGAGAAGGTGGGGTTCATGGGTGTCAGTACTGTGTAGAAATGCCTGTGAAATAATGTAGAGCTCTGTTTCCATGCAAGAGGAAGTGAAAATTTGTCTATCAGGGCCCCAGTGACAGAGGCCAAGGTTCCAATGGGAAGGGTATGAAGATAATGATGGGAATGCAGGTAGTGTGAATATGGCCAGCAAGATAATCATATAAAAGAGAATTGGGGACTTTAATTGCCCACAGGTTTAACAGGAGTCCACATGAATCAACATGGCAACAAAAAATATCTAATACAACATTGGACTGTATTCAGATGTTCATAGTATCCAAAAAGAGGGATTCCCGTCATAGTCTACTTTGGTTAGAGCAAATCTGATTTAGAGGTAGGCAGGTGGTTCAGTAGATAGAGTACTAAACTTGTAACTTGGAGTTTAGAAGACCTGAGTTAATTCTGACCTCTGACCCTTACTAGCTGTGTGACTTTGGGCAAGTCACTTAACCTCTGCCTCAGATAACTCATCTATGAAATGAAGATGATAATAACATATACCTTCCAGGGTTGCAGTAAGGATAAAAATGAGATAATGTTTATAAAAAATGCTTTACAAACTTTAAAGTACTATGTAAATGAAAGCTATTTTTATCTGATGTATTATTGTGTTTAGTTCTGAGCATCACATTTTTGGAAGGATTCTGTTGAGCTAGGAAATCATTTAAAAGAAGATGACCATGATGGTCCAAGTATTGAAGATGGAAGGTCAGATTATTATTGATTTAAGGAATTGGAGCTGTTTAGATTACAGAATATGAGAGGGAGATATGACAGAAGTCCTCAAGAATTTTAAAGGCTATCACATGGAAGGACAATTTAACTTGGGCCCAAAGATCAGGGCTGGAAACAATGGGTGGAAATCACAGAGACAGATTTTGGCTTCATATAATGAAAAACTTCCTAACAATTAGAGCTGTCCAAAAGTGGAATGAGCTGCCTTAGGAGTTAGTGGGTTCCTAAAATATTTGAAAGATTGTGGGAAATAGGAGAGGTACCACAATATCGGAGATAAGACAATATCCTGATTTTCAAAAAGGGAAAATACTGGAGTCTACAAAACTATAGGCTAGTATGCCTTGCTTTAATTCCTAGAAAATTCTAGAACAGAACATTAAAGAAATATTAAAGAATATTAAAGAAATTTCATTAAGAATGTCATGTCAGACTAACCTTATTTCCCTTTTTGATAGGATTATTAAGTTACTAGATGAGGGGAATACTATAGACATACTTACACAAAAAAGCAGCATAGGGCAGTGCAACCCTAGAGCAGGCCTCCAAGTCAATAATGGGTTCAAGTTCTGCCTTTGAAGCATACTGTGATTTTTTAATGTCCTCAGGAAACTCTATAAGGTTAAAAGTTGCAGAGAAGGTGGTGATTCGCATTAGTAGAGGACAGCCTTCACCAGAAACTTCCTATGCTAATGAAATCATAGGTATGATTGAAAAAAAAATATTTTTTCCTAGGTTTTAGTAAAGTTTTTGACAAAGCATTTCATCATTCTTATTGAGAAGAAATGATAATCCAATTGAATGAATTCAGAACTCAAAGAACAGTCATTAATAGTCCAATGTTAATATTGCACAAAGTTTCCTGTGGAGTACCCTAGGGATCTGTGCTTAGTCCTGGATTGGTTAACCATTTTTATCTATGGTTTGGATAAAGGCATAGATGATGTATTCTTCAGATTTTCGGAAGTCATGAAGTTGGAAGAGATTGCTAACAGACTAACAGATTCAAGATTCCCAGAGATCTTGGATCTTAAAAAGGCTGTTTGTTTTTGGTCCTTCATTTTTGAAGAAGACCTTGACTTGTGTGAATTGGATTTAAGTGAAGCATTGTTATACAAAGTCATAAGCCTCACCCTTTCTTCCAGAGTCATTGAAGCCCAGTAGCAAGATAAAAGTCCAGAGTACTGGTGATGGCCTGGGATGCAGTGGATGACCTTGCCCTCTTTGATGTCTGACTAAACTCTAAGTGCTCCACGGTTCCCACTTCAGCAGCCTTCTAAATAAATAGAAATGAGGCTATTAAATAGTACATAAGGATTCCTAGAAAACCACATATTAATAGTATCCATGTTCTATTTTATTTTGTTAAGTATTTCCCAAAAACATTTTAATTTGTTTCAGCCTATTCAGGAGTGTGTGGCTTCAGGCTACAGCATCCAGTTAAATCGACCACAATGAAATATAATAGAGATAAAGGTAAAGTCTCGAACTTTGGTACAAAAACAACTTCACAGATTGGAAGAGTTATGGTTATCATGGGCAAAACGCAATCAAGTTCCTTTTTCAACTATGAAAGATGTGATAATCCAAAAACAAAACAAAACAAAAAAGGAACAAATCTCCAAAATGACAAAATTGACTAACACTAAGACATCAGTGAGTCAGGGCCAAGCACTTTTTAGGGAAAGATATATTATGGACCATACTTAGACATGACTAATCTAAGTTTGTGCACCACAGCTTTAGAATGTCTCCTAATTGGACATATCCATCACACCCAAAATAGAGATAAACCCCATTTAAGCTTTAGCTTTAGAGCAACTAAAGTAGAATCTCACTCATTCAGACTAATTAAATGAGATATCAGCTTGAACTAGGGACAAGTCAGAATGACAATATTTGTCATAGATCATTTTTTTTTTCTTTTATGTTATTGCTTCATTTATTACTATATTACTTTCAAGCATTTACTGGAACTAGGTTAAAGAGAATGTTGCCCACGGAGAGTTCCTTGGGGAACTTGCTTTAATGAATAGATAAGGATGGTTTGTAATTAGCCAATCAATTATTTATATGGAAGGTACTTTTAAAGTTTGTTCTCGTAAGTAGTTTAAATATTCCTCCAACAACCGTTCTGCTATTAATTTCCTCTATAAATAGGAAAGAACTTAATAAGCAAAATCTTGGCCAGTGAGAAGTATTGCAAAGACCAAATTGGTTATAGTCCAAAGTAAGGAGCTTTTACTGTATTTATGAATTGTATCCATTGTTGAATTTCTATGTGTCATTGCAAGATAAGTCCTTTCTTCCCTTGCAATAGAGTAGATTGATGTTGGGTATAAAAATTAATTAGGGAGAAAAGATGTCATAGGATCCCCCCCCTTTTTTTTGGAAACATAGGAGAAGAAATTTCAAAATACATTCTCAGTTGAATGGATGAAATGAAGATTGATGCCTTCTTTATCATGAAAGCCCTGAAATGAAGGAAAATTTCTTGTGACACCACATATACTGCCAATCTGATAGACTGCTTTTAAGGTTATAGCTTATTCCATCATTCATTCTTTCATTCCCTCAAGAAACATAAATTAAACACCTACTGTCTGCCAAGCACTCTGCTGTAAGAAATGTAAAGTTTAACTGTATCTCTGCCCCTGAAGCCATGGAGTTTGTAGGCTAAGGAGAATGAGACAAATACAAAAGACTATAATTCCATGTATTATAATCATGTTATACAGTACTAATTGTACTAAAGACATGCAAAAAAAAAGTGGCTATGGGGAAAGACTAGGCATTGTGGTCAGGTAAGTCTCCATGGAAAAGGTAGTATTTGATTTGTTTTAAAGAGCAATGCAGGAAGTCAAAAGGCAGTAGGTGATGTAGTAGTTAGAGTTCTGGACCTAAAGTTAGGAAGACCCAAGTTTAAATCCTGCCTCTGACACTTACTAGTTGTGTGAAGCTGGATGAGTCATTAACCCATTTTTTTTTCTTATCTGTGAAATAGGGGTGATAATAACAGCTACCTCCTGGGGTTTATTATGAGTTTAAATTGAGATAATAATACATGTGAAGCTTTTTGCAACCTTAAAAAGAGAGAGTGAGGACATTCCAGAGATAAAGTAAAGAAAGTAAAGAAGTAAAGAAAGGTACTTAGAGGTTGGAGTGCTTCATGTGGTCCAATTTCACTGGATCATTGAATTTGTGGAGGAGAGTAAGATGAGGTAAGGTTGAAAAGGCAGGATGATACCAGATTATGTATGGAAGGTCTTGAATGCTACTCCAAGCAAGGTAGTTTGCACTTTATTTGAGAGGCAATAGGAAACCACTGAAATATTTGAGAGGAGAAACAATATGACTTAATCTATGCTTTAAAAAGTTTATTTTGGCAGTGTTATGAAGGACAGTTTGGAGATGGAAAACCTTTAAGGAGGTTATTGCAATAGTCTAGGCAGTGGACAAAAAAGATCTGTTATGGGATACTGACAGCAGAAATAAAGAGGAGGAGATAAATGTGAGAGAGGTCTTTTGACCCAGATTTCTGATTTTATTAGTGTAAGGAGTTCCTAGAGAGGAAACTCAATGCAGACTGACAAATATTCTGCCACTTATAGTCATAGAAAGTTGTGCTGAGGGTGAAATTGACAAAGACTTAGTAACAAACTGGATAGAGAGAAGTGGGAGTTAAAGATGGTGGAGTCAAAGAGAACCCCAAGACTATGAATAAGAAACAGGACAAGTGGGGGTGCCACAGATAGATATCATGAAGCTAGAGGAGGAGTATATACAGGGGAAAGATAAACCCAGTATGGGACATGCTGAAATTGAAGTTCTGATGGGATTTCCAGGTAGAAATATCCTAGAGGTTAGCTGGAGATGTAGCTCTGGAGCTCAGAAGAAAGGCAAGGTCTAGAAAGTCAGATTTGGTAATTATCTGACTAGAATTAGGAGCTGAAGCTCTGGGAATGAACAAAATTGCCATGAGAGACTGTATAGAGATTAAAGAAAACAATTATGGTATAATTGAGGTGGTTAGGTGATGTAGGGGCTGCTAGGTGGCACCATGGATAGAGAGTTGGGCTTAGAGCCAGGAAGACCTGAGATCCTACCTTAGATACTGCCTAGCTATGTGACCCTAAGCAAGTCACTTAACCTCCCTCAGTCTCAGTTTCTTCATATGTAAAAGTGGTGGGGGAGGTGATAACATCTATCTCACAAGATTGTTGTGAGGATAAAATGAGATAATATTTGTAAAGAATTTTGTAATCCTTTAACTACTATATAAATGCTGGTTGTTATTCGCTAACTATATTGATTAACTAACTATATAACTATCTGAACTGTTGGAAATCAAGAAAAAAAAGCCAGGAACCAACAATCTTCAGATCAAATCAATTAAGCTGGTGAGATCTTTTTAAGCATGGTTAGATAAGGGAAGTGTATCTCTATAAGGTTTTAATACTAGGGTATCCATTCCTCTGTCTGGATAAGATGCCCTCAGTTCTCCTTTGGGGCTCCCTTCTAGTCCTCTAACTTATTCAAGACTAGCTACCTGGATGGAAATTTGAGGTTTTCCGTTTATGTATTCTTTTGTGTTCCAAATGCTGTTTCATGTGAGTGCACAGTTCACTAAAGGCCAAAATAAAATCTTTTGAATGCTGATTTGCATCTACATTAAATGCAAATAAGTGTACTTTAATGCATTCACAATGAATACATTTACTCAATATTACTATAAAAAACCTGGAGTATTTAGCAGGCTGAATCCAGTCACTATAAATGGGCTTCTGAAGTTAAATAAGTAAGGATTTGGTGTAAAATACCTGGGTCTCAGAGACAGTTACCTAAAAACTCTCCAATTCAGATCATGTCAAACTGCGTAAGAAGGATGAGAGAACAGAGAACTGTAAAGAGTGAATTGTACCCTGGTTTAAACTCTTTTGTATTAGGAACTAACACTATTCATCAGAGTCCTATAGAGAGCTCTAGGAATGTGTCAATTGTCCAAAAGAATGATAATTTACATGTACAGAGTTGTCACAGTCTTGGAACTTGGAAGACTTAGAGGAGTTTTCACAAAAGAGCTGGATAGACCAGTAATGCTTAACAATACCCATATTTTATTTGGGTACCTCATAACTCACAAGGGATACTAACAAGCCTAAAACAAGAGGCAAGAGCATGGGTGGAGGGACAAGAGAAACAGGATTTGGGGCTTGATAGTAGCATTAGAAATGATCACAATGGCACTTTAAGGTCTACAAAGTGCTTCCTTTCCTCAGAACAACCCTATGAGCCAGGTAGGTTAAGTATTATTTCCCTTTTGCAAGTGATGAAGCTAAATCTCAGAGATGTTAAGAGACCTAACTCAAGTCTCATAATGTCAGAACCAAGACTCTAATCCAGCCTTTGAACTCTAAACCCAGTGTTCCTTCTACTATTCTACATAAACCTCTCTAAAACATTACATATGAAGTCACTATTCTCCCAGTAGACAATACCATCCCAGTAGAATGTGAGCTCATTGAAGGCAAGGCCTGTTTCACTTGTGTGATTGTGTTCCCAGAGCCTAGCACATAATAGGAACTGAATATGTACTTGATTATGTACCATCTCCATTAGACAGAGGTTCTCAACCTGTGGGTTATGTTCAATTTAAATACATCCTGCATATCAGATATTTACATTATGATTCATAACAGTAGCAAAATTACAGTTATGAAGTAGCAACAAAAATAATTTTATGGTTGGGGGTCACCACAACATGAGGAACTGTATTAAAGGGTCCATGGTAGGTAGGACATTAGGAGGGACAAAGAATCAGTAAACAAGGAGGTAGGAAAAGAAAATAAGGACAGAGAGGGTCATCAACAGTAGTAAATACTGTCTCATTACCTCTTAGTACAGGTGTACCTAAGAGATATTGTGGGTTTGGTTTGAGGCCACCACAAAAAAAACAAAAATTCCAATAAAGTGAGTCGTGAATTTTTTTGTCTCCCAGTGAGTACTAAAGTTATGTTTACACTAGACTGTACTCTATTAAGTAAGTGTACACTAGTATTATGTCTAAGAAATGTATATACCTTAATTTGAAAATACTTCATTGCTAAAAAATACTAGCCATCATCTGAACCTTCAGCAGGTTGTAATCTTTTTGTTGCTGGAGGGTCCCACTTTGACGCTGATGGCTGCTGACTGATCAGGGTAGTGGGTGCAAAAGCTAGAGATGGCTTTGGTAATTTCTGAAAATAAGAGAGTAACTAAGTATGCTGCATCAATTGACTCATCCCTTTGTTTGAACACTTAGAAGCCCTTGTAGGATTGCTAATTGGCATAATTTCCATATTATTCTGTCTCAGGGAATAGAGGTTCAAGGAGAGGGAGAGAGACAGGGAAGGCCAGTTGGCAGAATAGTCAAAACACATACAACATTTACCAATTAAGTTCCCTGCCTTATATGGGTGTGGTTTTTCTGTCGCCCCAAAATAATTATACTAGTAACCTTGAAGATCACTGATCACAGAACACCATAAGAGATATAATAATAATCAAGATGTTTGAAACATTGGGAAAATTAACAAAATGTGACACAGAAACACAATGTGAGCACATGCTGTTGGAAAAATGGTGCCAACAGACTTGCTTGACTCAAGGTTGCCATAAACCATCAATTTGTAAAAAACACAGTATCTCTGAAGCACAATGAGGTATGACATACAGAGACAGGACCCCACGATTTCATTTGTATAGGTGAGGAAATTCCTCCTACCAAAGCAAGTTATAGCTTTTAGAGAGCTGTCTAAAGTGGTGGTGTCAAATTCAGACAGAAACAGGAGCCACTGAATCATATATTAACTTAGAAAACCACCCGTGTTTATTTTTCTTTTTTTAATTAATACATCACCACATTAAAAGCAGATAGGAACTACATTTTAATCTGGTTCAGGCTGCTCTTGAGAGTGTTGTAAACCAAATGCAGCCCATGGGCCATGTGTTAGATACCTCTAGCCCAGAGCACTGAAAAGTGAAATAATGTGCCCAGAGTCACTTCTATTGCACTAGAAAGCACACCAGTGCTTGAAGGTGGGTCTTCCTGGCTTTCAAGGCCATCACTCTAGCCACTAGACCATAGGACATCTCAAATATTTTTTACTCCCTGAAAAAAAATCTTTAATCTCGTTTGGAAAGTAATTCTAACAACCTATATGTGTGTAAATAGAATGTAAATTCCTTAAGAAAAAGGCGAAGTAGTAGAGTTTTAAGGAAAAAAAAGTACTAGTTTTGGAATGAGAGGTATAAGACCAGGACTTGCGACACTGGGCAAGTCATTTGACTTCTCTGTGCCTATTTTCTCATCTGTAA
This sequence comes from Pseudochirops corinnae, assembly GCA_028646515.1. Classification (NCBI taxonomy): domain Eukaryota; kingdom Metazoa; phylum Chordata; class Mammalia; order Diprotodontia; family Pseudocheiridae; genus Pseudochirops; species Pseudochirops corinnae. Next base: position 258,147,112 of record CM053586.1, read on the forward strand.
AATGAGCATCTGGATTAGATAATCTCCAAATTAGAGTGCCTTTCCATTCTAATCTATAATATTATAATCCTTTTTTAATTATTTTTTAAAAAGGCAAGAAACTTGAAGACTGCTGAGAAAAGACCATTGGACTTGGTGACTAGAAAGTCATTAGTGGCCGCAGTTTGTTGGTTGGTCTCTAAATTTGCACATCCGGCATTTCCTTTGAGCTATTTCAATTCTGTTTTGCTCATGGAGCACAGCACCTTTTCTGATGTGGGCATGCCATGCTGATCAGTCCTGTGCCAGTGTCTCCCATGTCACACAATCAGTTCCAAAGTTCTTGAGAGATACCTTGAAAGCATGTTTGTATGGCTTTTTCTGGCCACCATGTGAATGCTTGCTAAGTGTGAGTTCTCCATAAAATAGTCTTTTTGGAGAGTGTATGTTTTGTACTCCAACAACGTGATGAGCCCATTGGCGTTGTGCGGAGTTTGAAGGCTTGGCAGTTCAGGTCAAGAAAGGACGTCAGTGTCTGGTGTCTTATCCTGACAGTTGATCTTGAGAATCTTCCTGAGACAATTCAAATGGAAGCAATTCAGTTTCCTAGTACGGAGCTGGTAGACTGTCCAGGTTTCACAGGCATATAGCAATGAGGTCAGCACAATGGTTCTATAGACCTTCAGTTTGGTGGTCAGTCTAATACTTTTTCTCTCCCATACTTTCCTTTGGAGCCTCCCAAACACTGAGCTAGTTCTGGCAATGCATGAATCAACTTCATTATCAGTGTGTACATCCCTGGAAAGTACACTGCCAAGGTAAGTGAACTTATCCACAGCATTCAAAACTTCTCCATTTGCCATGTATGGATGGTGGGGACAGAAGTCAGAGAGTGAAGGGTTGAAAAATGAAAGGATCAAGCAGGGGGTGTGGCAGTATGGGTAGTGACTGTGGGTTTCTTTTTAAGGAAGTTTTACAGTGGGAGGAGAAAGATAAGGCGTCAGAGTCCAAGGATGTGTGTGTGTGTGTGTGTGTGTGTGTGTGTGTGTGTGTGTGTGTGTGTGTGTGTAGATTTCTTGGAAGAAAAAAGACTTGAACGTATCTATAGGTAGGAGCCACAAACCAAGAGAAGATTGAAGATCTAATAAGGGAAATCATTGATAGGGTAAGGTCTCAGAAGAGTAGAGAAGGGAAAAGATCTAGAACCCAAATGGAGAAGTTAGCCTTGACAAATAAGAAGAGAGAGATCTTTTTTTCTCCTCAGAGATAAGAGGGAATGATAGAAAAAGGGAGTGAATGTATTTGGAGATGCAGACTAGGAGGGGAAGACAATTGGCATAGTTCACATACTTCGCAGAAATCCAGCTGGGGTTAAGCATCAGCAGCAGGGAAGAAAAAAAGTATTGAAACAGCCTCACTAGGGGAGAGAGTAGAGAGATAAGGTGAAAATAGAGGGTATGGCTCCTTCTTTTCTTAGCAATTTTAACAATCAGCTCACGTATGATAGACTGGAGCAACTGTACAGTCAATCTGATTTGGTCATTGAGAAAGACAAAAATATTGGGTTGACTATTTTTGACAGTTTTTTTTTCCTGTATAGTATATTCCATTATGTCTATTATTTGAAAGTAATCCAGTTTCAGGTCATCAGCACAGCCAGTTAGTCCAGGCTGTTGCTTGAGTCATTATTTTGGTGCTGGTCTCTGGCATGAAACTTGTTGCTGGGATGATAATGTACAATCTGATTCTCTAATCAGAAAATGCTTCTCAGGATGAGCCTGGCAAAGTCTGAATCCTAAGGCTCAGACTGGGGCCTTTAAAAAATATATATAAACAAACACGTGGTGACAAGGATGATAAAACCTTAAGCCATTATGACAATGGTTGGGTGAATTGGGGGTGAAAGACGCCAACCTTCCACAAGGTTACCATTGCTGGGAAAGAGTCTAAAATCACAAAAAGGGAAATGCAGCTAAAGAAGACTGGAAGGTTTCCTGCTTTTGGACCTCATCTACAAAATGAGGGATCTGAACTCAAAACAGTGTGGTATGTTGGAAAGAGTATGGATTTTGGAGTGAGGGGACCTGGGTCCAAATCTCTCCTATTTATTTCATGTGTGACCTTGGGCTATTAATCTCTCTGGATCTGGGCTCCTCATCTGTAACTAGCACCTGCGTTTTTGACGCTCCAAGGACTGGCGACGTTTGCTGGCCTCTATCCTTTACTCGCCCTTGTTGTTTGACCTGGGTTCATTGTTTTGAGGCTCCCCTCAAGAGGGGAACTAGGCCTTCAGGGCTTCAGTGCCACCTCCACACCAGATTCATGCAGGATAATTCTAATTTTTTCTCTAGTCCCAGGGGTTCTCCTAAACTGGGAAAGGGAGGGGAAGGAAAAAGAGTACCTAGAACACAAATATAAGTCAGATGTGGGATATACAGTTTTAATCCCACACAGAAAAGAAACACAGCAACAAAAAAGAATCCAAGAATGGCTAACATCACTTGAGAGGCTAGTATACAAATCTCATTGTGACATCTGCAATTCGGTTGTAAATTGGCTTTTTTCAGATGTCACCTCCATTGATAGATGCTGATCAATACCACCTGGGTTCTTGTTTTCCTTGTAGTTTCTCACTGTGTGTATGACTCTTCCTCTGGGATAGTCTTTGGCTGCCTCTACCAGTTCAATTACCCAGGAACCCAAAAATAACACTTCTTGAATGCCTGGGAACACAGAAGATGCTAGCTGCTCTTTGAGATCTCCCAAAGCCCCCCGGAACTGAAAGAAAAAAGACACAAACAGGAGGTGGCCCCATTTTAGACACAGGCTTGCCTAGGAGGCCAGGCACTTGTGGGCAGTTCATGAGAGGTCATACTGGCCCTCTGGAGTTCAGAATATGATACTTACACTTTGTGGCCAGCAGGAAATAGAGGCCCTAGGTTTGGGAATTGCCTCCTTAGTAAATCCCTAGAGTTTAGCTCAGAAACCAATTAGACAAATCCTTATGGCCTACAGGAAGGACCCTTTTATCTTGCATCCCCAAGCAGGTGCTACATGTAAAATAAGAAGATTGTACTACATGGTCACTAAAGTCCCTTCCAGCCCTAGGTATAAGATCCAATGATCCCCTGGGACAATAAAGTTCTCCATCTATTCTAATGTAGCCCCTGCTATTTCTACAACTGGGAAAATGAAAGGTCTCCCCCCCACCCCCACCCCTGGTGACTTCTAGATATGAAAAAATCACTTCATGGTCAGACAGGGATCTCAAACAGAGAACTTCCTCTCTATTCAAACTTCGGCTCCCCTGAAAGTCTACTCATTTGCCTATTATAGACACTGGGTGATTTAGCTTTGAAGACTTAACTTCTCTGCACTGCCCTTTCATAAGGCTTAAGTGAGAGGAAAACACTCCTACAGACCTGGCCACCACATTTCCTGAAGTTTCAGACAGGGGAGGCTATTTTTCTTTCCTTTTCAATTGTTTTAAACTCCAATAGTACACATGTCAAAATGTCTAGGAGCAGCAGGAATGGGCTTTATAGAAATGATAATCAGAGGCTTGATTTTTTCCCTTTGTATGTAGGTAGATTAAAGCAATATGCCCAGCGAAGCATGGGTCTCCTTCCTCTTTATTCTCCAGTGCATCTGAACTCTTCTATCTGGCTACAACTTGAGGGGAAGGGGTTCTGCTCGGCTGCAGGGCAATTGCCAGCAGATGGGATCGCTCTAGTTAGGTTCATGTTGAACTTCAATGGACAGATGGACAGTGCCAAAGGGGAAACGAGCTTTCCCACACATTTCCGTTCACAGTGAACCTTTGATGTCAGAAGCAGCAGCAGATAGCATTACCCCCACGGGTTAGAGAGAAAGGGGCACTAACACAGAGTTATTTAGTCAGCAACAGGACCTGGATTCACAGATTTGGATCTGGAAGTGGCCTTCGAGATCATCTCACCAAAACGCTCCATTTTGTGGATGAAGAAGTGAGGCCCATAGAGATTGAGTGAGTGTGTGCCCAAAGTCACACAGGTGCTAAGAAACAGAATCAAGATTTGAACCCATGCCCTTTGACTCCAAATCCAGCACTGTACTGCATAGCTTCCAATGACTTCACCTAGAGCTCTGCTTACTAGGGTAAGCAGGGAGCATAGATTTGCAAGAGATGAAGTCTCTATATTTCAGCCAAATCATAAAGCAGAGCTGGGCCACCTAGAGTGCTGATGTAAAATCTGGAGCAATTTTTGCTAGTCCTCTTCCACACCTGTTTTATGGGCCTCTTTCTTCCTTCCTTCTTTCCTTACTTCCTTCCTCCCTTCCTTCCTTTCTTTCTTTCTTTTTTTCTTTCTCATCCTCTCCCTTCTTCCACTCTTGTTCCTTTTTTCTCTTCTGCCTATGACTCATCCCTGCCCATGGCACTCTGAGGCACCCGTGGAGAAAGGCTGTTGGAGAAAGTCAAGAATGACAGAGGTTATTGACCCCAGGCCCTAGCTGATGGCAAGCTGAAGGTTTATACATAGAAGAGGCTGCTTTGCTTTTATAAAAAGGCATTCCTTGATACCTTTATGCAAAGAGCCTGATCAAAAATAAGGAGACATGTTCTAGAAGGCTTCTACTTCATTTTTGGAGAAGATGACGGAGCTGTGAGGGGTTCTCATTCATCAGTTCAGCAGCAACATGCTTCTAATACTTACCAGCTGTGTGACCCAGCTTCCCCTTTTATATATGTGGACAGTGAACTTAACTAACGTTAAGTGGTTTGCCCAGGGTCACACATAGCACAGCAGGGACCAAAATCCACAGACTTTGAATTTCCAGCCTCTTGCTTAGCCTGTCAAGCCAGCCTACATCATATCCCACTACCCCCTACGTGGATGGAAAGCAAGCAATCTCATTTGATTCAGCGTAAATATACTTCCCCTCCTGTTTCCAGAGACAAATGCCTTAGGAAGCCCAAGCTGTGCATTTAACTGTAGGCCACATGGAAAAACCAGTGTGAAGAAATTGGGTTCTCAAATCAAAGCTGATAAGAACATCCTTCAGTCTTAGGGAAGGCATTTTAATAGCTTTTTCTTTTGAGGAGAAAGCAAGGGGTGTGTGTGTGTGTGTGTGTGTGTGTGTGTGTGTGTGTGTGCGTGTGTGTGTGTGTGTTTGTCTCTGACTTGCATGTTAAGATGTCCACACAACCACTGATTTCCCTAGAGGGTCGGGGACAACCAATGAGGGCTTAGACTTAACACATTGTTGCTGCAATTTACAACCCTGTTTCCAGAAATTCCATGCTATATAAATGGGAACCATGCCTACTTCCTTCAGGCCAATGCTTTGACATTTCAAAACCCAACGCCTCTTCAACATGACTAAACTCAGAAAAAAATACATGCAGTTGAATAGTGCCATATCTTTAGAAACTCCAGGCTCCAGGGCATGGGGGCAGGGGTAGAAATAGGGTCAACTTTCTCTTTTAACTCCATTAACTATTTGAGAACATGATGAATGAGGGAACATCATGGTGGGGATGAGAAGGGTGCAGAGAGGGATTTGTTTTTGTTTTTCCAAAAGGAAAAAGGAGTTTGCTATATTCTATAATATGCAACAGGACCCAAATGAGCATGCCCTAGGTCACATACTTTTAGCACTTTTGGTTTAAACACTTTAAAATGGTCTAAATGGCATCTAGGTGTCAGGACATTGTCCATTTAATCAGCAACTGTTCTTACAATTTGACTTGGAATAGTCCCAGGGCATAATAAGCTCTGAAAATAGAGTCCGAGTGGCTGTAGAAGATGAATTGAATAAACTGACTCCATTTAGTGTAATGAAGCTACCTCACATCCTGCTGCTAAGATGAATACCTAAATTACCAATGGTTCCCAAACATGGTCTATGGATAACTTGGTGACTACCATGAAGGCCTTTTCAATGAAGTTTTATTTTATTTTTAAAAATATTATTGTTGGTTTTTTTTTTTAGCCCAATCATTTTCACATATACCTCTCACCACTGAGTTTTCCTTGTCATAAAGAAAAGTAATTAAGCAAAACTAACCAAACGAGTAACTAGATCTGAGAGTAGATACCACATTCTGCCCCTGTAGTCCCTCATTTCTCTCCTGAGAAGGGAGGAGGAGCATGTATCTATGGTATGACTTTTTCCTAAAGCTTCAGGGCCACAACAAAGCTCTTAAGAACCTTATGTAAGCCCTTAGGCCATGGCTATGCTTACCTGAACACATCCTTTTTCTTTTAGGCTATGATACACTTAGCCATATGCGATAAAGAAGAAGCCTTCCTATGTTATAAAGACGTCTATGAAAGGAGAAGGAG
>CM053586.1:258153916-258185188 GCA_028646515.1 Pseudochirops corinnae
AGAAGAAGAAGAAGAAGAAGAAGAAGAAGAAGAAGAAGGAGGAGGAGGAGGAGGAGGAGGAGGAGGAGGAGGAGGAGGAAGAGGAGAAAGAGGACGAGGATAAGGAAGACAAGGAGAAAAAGAGAAAGGAAGAGGAAAGGAAGAAGGAGGAAGAGGAGAAAGAGGAAGAAGAGAAAAGAAGAAGAAGAACAGCAACAACAAATGGAAATGTCTGCCACAGGTAATCCCTGTACAACAATTCTTCTAGCTAAAGCCATTTCATGTTCAGATTTCAAACAACTTGAATAAGTACTAGAATCCAGAAATTCTAAAACTTTTTTGCAGGGAAAGGGAAAAGTGTTGACTCTACTTGCAGGCATCCCTCCTGCCAACACCATTGTTAAATGGGCCAGTCTTCTACATGAAAAGAACATAAGTGTGGCTCTTGAATTTTCATAAAAGAATGACATTTTTGCCCTACTCATATATGGTAGTTAAAGTACTTATATTTCATTAAACAACCCTCCCCCCCCCCCAAAAAAAAAGGTTAGAAAATTCATTCATGAATGAACAGTGAACCTATCAAAGGCTGTCTTAAGACATCTGATCTCTGGAACAGTTGATTATATATTCTCTCCTTCTAGTTCTTCGAGAACTTTCTAGAACTATTCCTGAATTGTTAGATCACTAGAAGGCAAAGTATCTGCATCATATTAGCTCAGACTCTCAATAGAAATGCCTTCATATTATGCTTTTAACCTTTATAGAGAGTTGACTCAAGATTCTTGCATAAATAGTGTTTCTATGTCTTTGGCAAAATCATTGTTGAAGAACCCCTGTCTATTACGCAATATCCTGCATGCAAAGGCCTACTCAATAAATTCCTGCTTGAATGTAGTTTTTGGACAAAAGTTTGGTTTTGCAGGGAAAACTACATTTTTTTTGTCAGACAATGTAAATTATGTAACCCAACTTGCTTCCCTTTTTTGCCTTAGCTGCCAAAAACTTACAGCCAAATTGAAATTCATCCATGCCCAATTATAGTAATCAGCTCCTCAGAAGCCTACTTACATCTAATGGTTAGGTTTAGGAGAGGTAATGCCACACGTGGAATGAATATTGGCTTTAGTGTCCAAGGACCTGGGTTCAAATTCTGGCCCTTCTAATATCTATATGACTTCATGAATACCTCCCAATATAGCCTCTAGTTTTTCTTGGCTTCATTAAGATTAGAAATTCTATTGCTTCCAATCCTTTTAGAAGGTCTCTATTTTACTTTTGGCTGCCCCTGTCTTATTTTCTATTATGTTAACTTGTGTGAGCCTTTTCAAAAAAAGTAGGTAGGATATTAATTATAAACAAATTAGATGTTGGCAGAGCAAAAACTAGGGCTGGGCAACTGGGCTTTTGCCTAGGATGCCAAAATTTAAAGAGGTTGTCATGTGGCAGTCCTCAGACTAACTCTTCTTATGCATCATGGTCCTCTCTCATGCTCTTGTGACTGCAGTACAACCAGCTCTGTTCCCTTTCGGAGGCCCCATGCTGTTGCACATCCTTCCAAAAGAGGATCAAAAGAGATATTTGTAAAGCATTTAGCACAATGCATGGCATATAGTAAGTGCTTAAAAAAGGCTTTTTCCCTTCTCTTCTTTTCTCCTCCCCCATAATTATACCTTCCAGCAGCCCTGTCTGTTCAACATTCTTGCCACCTCCCAAGGCCAATGGAGTTCAACCATAACTCACCTTCACCTACCACCCATGTCACACCATGGGCTGTGCTTCCGGGCTCTCTACAAGTCGTGTTATCTTGGTGACCCTCTAACCCAGTGGTTCTCAACCTGTGAGTTATGCTCAATTTGTAACAATGAAAATACATCCTGCATATCAGATAGATTCATAACAGCAGCAAAATTACAGTTATGAAGTAGCAATGAAAATAATTTTATGATTGGGGGTCACCACAACATGAGGAAATGTATTAAAGGGTCATGGCATTAGGAAGGTTGAGAACCACTGCAAAAACCTATTTGCTACTTTATCCACTGCATGTACCTTTCTTGGTCTCAGAAGTCAGGGTCCCCCTCTATTCCTAGTTATAGTTGTGTACACTGGTTTTATCTATATGGCTTAAGTAGTATCATGAATGGTCTGCCCACCAGGCAATCTCAGTACTTCAGCTATGGAAAGAGTAAGTAGCTCCCAAGGTGAAATTTGGAGGACATGGCCAACAACTTGAATGAGCAACATCAGGCCAAAAGGTCCATATGAAACGGTTTATGTTATGACAAAGACAACATTTTGGCTAATTCATTGTTTTCACCAGTCATGTCACTAAAAGTGTTGCTGCTATATGTTCATAATCCCTTCAATTACCTTTTCTTCACCTTATTGCCTTATTCCAGATCACCACTGCAATAAAAGAAGATTGAGCAGTCAGTCTAGTCTTATTTCACCTCTTTTAAATAGTCATGTTTTAGGAAATAGGAGATCCAGAAGCTTATCTCTGAACACACCTCAGCTCTTCTAGAAAATTCTTTAATTCAATAGGCCATGAATATTATCACAAGTCCTTGAGCTCACCATCCAGGAACAGCTGTGTGCTGATGACTCCACTTTAGAAGCCCATGCATAAGAATCCATGGAAAAGGTTTTATGCACTGTATGTAGATGGCGCTGTTCTAAGACCTGATGAATCCTAAGAAAATCGTACCTTTCCATCCAAACAGTCAGGGATTTTCATTGATTATGTAGAACTGGAATCCATTAATAAACTGTTATCAATACAACTTTGTTTCCTACATGAAGTCTTTTCTGAAGCTTCTCTATTAATATTGTCTACCCACTTTAAGTTCCTTTGTCTTACTTTGATCACTTTGTATTTTCTTCTCTGAATCAATCAACAAGCATTTACCTTTATGGCATCTCTCATTTATGTCCACTTGTGTCCCCTTCTTTCCACTCATATGGCCTAATTCAGGCCATCTTGACCTCCAACCTGGACCATAGACACAGCCTTCTCATTGATCTCCCTGCCACAAGTCCCTCTCCTTTTCAATCAGTCATCCACAAAGTTATTTTCACAAAGTACAATTCACCTGCTCAATAAATTCTGGGGTACCATGGCTCCCTTTCAGAATAAAATGTAGACTCTTCTGTTCAACAGCTTAATGCTCTTCACAACCTGGTCCCTTCTGTAATGTTAATGGTATATAAGATCTTCCCTGCCCATTAAAAGGCTTCAAGTGGAGCCCATTAAGGGAAGCTTGCTTAGGGGAGGCTTGCTTGTAGGAAGGCTTTCACACCTTTTGTTAATTTCTGATTAGGCCCTGAGTCATGAGGGTTGTAATGCCTTCTAGCTCTAAAAAGGGTATATATACTCTGAGGTTATCATTTTGCTTTGAGAGCTCAGTCATTGGAAGAGTATTATTGTGATTTGGCCAGATGAGGCTCTGGGTAGCCATTAAGGAGACTCCAAGCTTTGAAAAACCCAGATGTTGGTGCTTCTCTCTCTCTGGTAACTATGTATGTATTGCCTTTGTCAGACAGTTGGATCTGTCTGTTGATCTGTGCTAATTTCTCAGACAGTTAGAAGCCCTGTCTATTGGTTTTTTATTTCTCTGCTTGTATTTTCTCTGAAGTTCAGGGTGCTGACTTTTCCCCTGAATTAATGAATGTAATTTTAAAAAATTGTTGAGCTCTTGAACATCTATCTTTCCTAATAAAGCAGATCTAAGAACCTGTGATGGTAGCCATCCTGGGTATTACAGTGTGGTTGCTGCTATGCCTTCTTACCTTTCTAGTCTTCTGGTACTTTACTCCACCCCTCTCTGACCCCCATCCCCATCCCCACCAACCATAGACACAGACACACAGACACACAGACACACAGACATACACACACACACTCCAGCAATACTGATCTTGCTGCTCCTCACACACAACATTCCATCTCCAGTTGCCATATCTTCCCATTGGTTGTCCCCATGATTGTGATGTTCTTATTCCTCACTATTTCCTCTGGGAATTCCTGGCTTCCTTGAAGTCTTAGTTCAAGTGCTCCTCTCTTCAGGCCTTCCCCAGAGCCCCAGTCACTTGACCCTTCCCTTCAAAGTTTCCCTTCCTTTTACCCTGTATGTAACTTGTAGATACCTATTTATTTACATGTAGTTTCCCTCATTTGTATGTAAGCTCCAGGTCATGGGTTGTTTTTATGTTTTTGTCCTTTTTTTGTATACCCAGCACTAAGATGGAAACACAGTAAGTGCTTAATAAATTCTTGTTGATTGATTGATTAAGTATCTACTATATGCCAGGCATTGGGGGATACAACCACAAACACAAAAATGAAACTATGCCTGCCCTCAAGGAGCTTATATTCTATTCTTACTTGTGTATACTTTGCATCCCTCCAAAATAATATAAGCTCCTTGAAGGCAAGAATTATTTTATTTTTGTCTTTGTCATATTTCTAAAGCTTAACATATTGCCTTGAATATAGGAGTACTGGAAGTGAATCACTAGTTTGAGTGGCTAGCTAGGTAGCAATGGATAGAGTGCTGGGCCTGGAGTCAGGAAGACTCATCTTTATGAGTTCAAATCTGGTCTCAGACACTCACTAGTTGTGTGACCTTGGGCAGGTCACTTAACACTATTTTCCTCATCTATAAGATGAGTTGAAGAAGGAAATGGCAAAGTACTCCAGTATCTTTGCCAAAGAAAACCCTAAATGGGGTCACAAAAAGTCTGACATGACTGAAAGACAACTGAACAATAATATGGTGAATAAGGAGAAAAAAGGAATTAAGATCAGCACAGTTTTCAGAAGTCTGTCACATTCTGGAGTCTGTTGATGGGCAGAGAGGCAATATGTCATTGTCTTCCATGAGCAGAAGTGATGATACTAACTCTCCATCTATTGGATGGAGTGAGAATTTTGAGTGACTTCCAGGAGAGAGGCTGGATTTGTGACTACCTATCCACAATGTCTCCTCCAGCCCTGTTTGTGATGGATGGCAAGGATTAATGAGATGGCATAGCAGGGTTAGAGGTGCTGTCTGGTGTCATGAGCAGAGCAAAGCTAACTGACCCACGTGGGAATTAGACCCATGACCTTGGCCCAATTAGTTCTAATCAACTGAACCAAACCGTCACAGACTAACAGAGAAGTAATAGTGTCTTACCTCCTATATGCCTGTGAAATTGGGACCTAAAGCTATAATTAACAGCAAACAGCAAGGCAGAACATAGCCAGTCTCCCAGAGCTGAAGAAGCACGTTCCAATTTGGGGCCTCTGGGCAGGACATGTGCAGAGATGGATGAGAGCAGGATACCCAAGCAGCTGCTGTATGGTGAACACAAGTGGGACAGCTGCAAGAAACAAGCAGAAGTCACCTCAAAGGCACACTGGAGAACAGCTTCAAACAACAAGGCCTAGCTGCAGACAGCTGAGGAACAGCAGCAAACAGACAAACCTGGTGTGCACTGATCAGGAATGGAATGGCCCTTTTCAGAGTAAAGGCATTGGGCTGGTCATGAGTCCAGGAAGCAGAGATGCAAATGGTGCTAGGCAGTGCAAACAGCAGCTGCAACCACTAGCTAAAGGATATTCTTGACATGTGAAGAGTGTAGGAGTGGCTGCGGCTGGCCCCAATGCCACCCTTTCAGCCCCACCTACACAGGCAGTGACCACCATCAGTGAAGTCATTGAAGATTCCATTTATAATATTTATGTAGGCAATTGTACCCCTGCTTCTTTCTCACCACAAAACCCAAAGCTACATTTTTTTTTTTCTGGAAAGGGGACAAGTTTGCCCTGGCCACCAGTATTGGCCATATGCATTTGGCGTTAGTTAGGAACAAGCCAAAAGTCAACCCATCTAAGAATCCCTTCTACTTAAAATGAAGCAGAGAGAACCATATGGTTTTCTATTATATGGGCTTTGGACAAGGGGGACCAACCATATTTGTGAATTGTACCACCCAAAACATGTCCCCATGAGGAAACAGGTCAGGTACATGCCTACAGACCTACATCTTAATTCTGAAGTCTTTTTGAAGCCAGGCCTGTGTTTAGGGTATCATTCTGTTGATTTCATTCAAGCAAAAGTTTCCCTTGAGTTAAAGACAGAAATCATTGGGGAATTTTCTGACCCTAGCATGCAAACTCATGCCTGCTGGGATTGGGGGGAGGAGAAAGTCTTGATCAGGCACCCACAAAAACCATGCTTCCATGACAGAAAGCAAAAACCTACTGAAAACAGAGAACAACAATCTTTCAAAGAGCAGAGATTATGTACATTTCTGTCTAATGGTTTGAGATGGGTCCAGAAAAATCCTAACTTACACCTCCCCAGTCTAGGCCCACTCCTGAAGATAACAATGGTGGCAGTAGTTTACCTCAAGAAATTGCCTGGGAGTTCCAAACAGTGTGGTTACAGTAGGCATAGTGATGCAAGAGAGGCTGGGAGCCAGAGTATGAGGTCAGAGGTATGCAACTAATGCCCCCTTTAAGGCTGTCTCCTAACCTGGGAAGTCACAAGTCAGAGGTGGGAAGGCAGAGTTTGTCAGGTCAGAAGATTAAGTTCCAAAGGAGACTTTAAGAGAGCATCAAATGAGATTATATAAATATTATACATATATATATATATGTGCACATATATGTATATGAACATGTGTGTACACTTATGTGTGTCTGTATATCTATCTATATCACTTTTTAAACCTTGAAGTGATATATAAATGCTAACTACTATTATAATTACTAGGTAGTTCCAATCTCCTCATTTTACTGATGAGTTGCTGGTTAGAAGGCACCTGGTTGCCATGCTGTGCCTGGTCCCCAAACCACCACCTACCCCCACCCTTGAATCTGTGCCCTGGCTGAGGACTCAATCTTGAGCATTTAGCCCAGGTGTGAGCATAGTTAGGTACATCTTGGAAATCAATGCTGTTGAACACCAGTCAAAATCTGCATTCAGTCCTAACCTTGCTTCCTTTTTAACCCCTGTCCTTACCCCATATTGGGGTCCTTTGTGACTGATCACTTGAATTCTAAATCTGTTCAGCAGGGAATCTGTGATTCTATTTCCTGTTTAGTCTCAAATGTATAGTCATTTCTGTTCAAATTCTCCTGTTCCTGGTACCTTGTCATCAATAGGTTTAGTCTATCCATACTGACTGAGTGCCCACCATGGACAGAACTATGTGGTGAAATCTCTAATTCACCTATCATGGAGGAGGCACAAGGGGAAGGCAGGCTCTAAGTTGGCTTCAGCCTTGTCATCCTTCATTACAACAGACACCTAAAAGAAACCAGGGACGAACAATGGGCCAGATGCGCAGCTGCTACAGATGAATAGAGCTCTGGTTGTGAGGGGAACTTCTCTCCCTAGGCAAGATGGATGAAATGCCTTGGTTCTAAAGAGACCTGTTTGATTTAGCCTTCCCCAGAGCCACGTTGACCTCTCAGGCACCAAAAATAGACTATGTAGGGACTATCTCCCTTTCCTGTCCCTTCATGTTCTGATGTATGTAGGGCATAAGGAGTGGAAATTTTGAGCTAGAATTTAAAATACATTAAAATAGCACTCTCCACATACATACATGCTCTCCTCTTCATGATGGAATCAATGAAGACACAAAAGCAACCTTACTATGCCCACTGCCTGGAGCAAAAAGATTTTTTAAACTATTTTTCAGATAGTTTTGAATATATTATGAGTATATATTTTAATATGATCAGACACAAGTATTTAAAAGACTACAAACAAATAAATTTATCTCTTCTTGGAGAAGAAATCTCACAAAGTCTAGCTCAGAAGGGTCAACACATAGCCCCTCCCAAACGCTTCCTGAACCAGATTAAAATATAATTTGGAAATATTTAACAAAAATAATTTAAAATGTAATACTGTATAGATAATATTATATTTTAAAAGCTAAGTCAATATGTGTTCAAAGAGATCCTTATTTATGGTTTATCTATTTGAGTTTGATTCCACAGCTCTAGGTAACATTTCTTAGGCCACCCACAGGATTAGCAGGCCAAGTTGGAAAGAGTATAGTTTAGTGAACAAGACAAGTGAATTAGGCAGTATAAAGTTAAGGGATTGTGCTGAGCTTAAATTGGGAAGACTGAAAACTAGCAAAAGTGGGCCCAATAACAAGGCATACTGAGCATATTTCTTCCTTGTTTAATTAAGTGTGTACAGGGAGTCGATGGGAAAATCTACTGAAACCAAGCAGTCATTTTCCATTTTCCCCTATCTATGGCCCATGGCACAAGAATGTGGGACAGGCAGGGATGTCCATAAATAGTCTGGCTCTCATTTGACAGAGACAATTCCTTTCACAATCGCCACTTTAACATGTGCTAAAAATGACAATGCCATCCAGTGTCAATAGTTCCACCGAGACCCGTCATTCCTGGCTACTGCTATAAAACCGCTGGTGGGTGGTCTTTGCTCATGGTTGTCCTCATTATCATTTCATTGTGCTTATGTGAGGCCCAGTGAGCTCTGGAACTCCCTGGTATTTTCAAAGCCTTTCATGGATTGCAATAGCTTGACATTCATATTTATATGTCTTGGTTGTATGGCAGCAGATTCTCCTATTCTTAAGATCCATCTCTTTGTGTATTCAGGTCTCACCCCAGTGAAGTGGGAATTGTGATGAAGCCCTGGGACCATCAAGACATCAAACATCCCCAACAGCAAGTCAACTGTACGGTATATTTTCTCCCCTTCGGCTGAGGGGTTTAGGAGTGGTAAAGGTAAAGATCTATTCTTTGGAAGGCAAAGCAAAACCTAGAACTAGCTCCATTGGATTAAGACATTCCAATGATTTCAGTTTATAACTGGGAAGGAAGGCTAAAAAGTATTTCTCTATGTCTTGTTTAAAACATATTTTTAATGTTTCATTGACAAGCAAAGACATAACTATCTCCATGCTGCTAAATCACTCCAAAGCACAGTGCTGTACAAATAGTGAGTATTTAATAAATGCTTTTATCATTCACTCAAAGAAAATAGCACATCTTAGGAGCCTGTGGTCCAGAAGTATCCTGGAACTAGCACAGGCAAACTCTAACCTAGAAAATTGTTAAATTTTCAGTTTGAACATGTATTCCTTGGAAATCAACAAATTTATTATTTTATTGGTTGTCTAGGCTGAAGAAAGTGATAAAGATTATGTTAATAATACAAATTAAACTTAAAAGTGTACTCTGCATATTTTGCCCCCCAAGAGTCCATTGTTAAACAGTTACCAGTTCACCTCTGCCATTATCCATCTGGGTAATGCATAGATTCTGATCAAGTCACCGGAAAGAGTGTCAGAGGCGGAGAAACAACTGGCGTGCTAAACATAGAGCCTGGCTTCTCAAGGCCAGGGAAGACCCGCCAGGGCTTCTCGTGATTTCCATTCTGCTTTCTTGAGGCAGAAGGGTGATCATATCACTCACGATTGCCCATAAATCCAGGGCTGCTGTTTCATAAGGGCGCCAGTCCTGAGGCATGTGTCGGTTTGTTTGCTTGCTTTTATGGTTAGTTTGCCATCATCCAGTTAAGGAGAGGAGCTGCGGCAGCGGGGTCCTTCCCTCCTCCAAGGCAGATGATTGTTCACCAGAGAATTCAGTACCAAATGGCAGAGTGAGTCACAATGGAGGGTTGGGGGTCCCAACAGAAGGAACTCCATCTGTATGAAGGGAGAAGTAAACTGAGGTTTTCTCTTCTGACAAAGGGACAAGCTCTTATCCTTCTACGTTTTCTTTGGTTAAGTATTCTATAATAAAAAGCAAAAAAGGAGGGGTTCCCTGCTTCCTGGATGTGACTGTGAGATAAAACCAATTGGGTATTCAAAGAGGAAAGAGAATGAAGATGGTCTGCTTAGAGACAGAGTGGGGAGGCTGAAAACCTGATCCATCAGGCTATTGCAAGTAAACTACATTCCATGAAAGCTGCATTTATTCCCCCTTTTCCCCTTATATTTGATGACCATTGTTTGGGTATTGGAGAGGTAGTGTGGCTAAATGGACAGGGTGCTAGATTTGAAGGCAAAAAGACGTGAGTTCAAATCCCACTTCAAACATTTAATAGTTGTATGACAACAGGCAAGTCACTGACCTTGTCTGGGCCTCAGTTTCCTCACTGGGTAAAATGAAGAGGTTAGATTAGGTGGTGTCTGGGGTCTGCTCCAGCTCTAAATCCTTGATCCTTTGAGGAATTATCCAAGAGCTTGATTCCTTGCTGCTTTTTTTCTTTTTTTTCAAATCTGAACTGTCCTGGGGATTTGAAGAAGCCCCTTGAAGGGCAGCTGACCACTGGCCTGAGTACATGACCTTGCAACATTAGCAATGCTTTCTAACTGGAGAGAAACGAAAGTTTCACTCTTGCACAGCAGCTGAATCTCTAAAATGGCCTGCCCAGGGTCTACCCCTCCCAGTGCTGCTCAGCTCCCCTAATATGTGCTTCAAAAACTATGGGTCAAAGGCAGGCCCGGGTTGGTTTTGGCCATGCATCAGGGAGCCCCTGGAGGCCCGCCTCATTCCCCTGAGGGTCAAGGGTACAATGAGACCCCCTCCTGAGTCCCCTGCACAGGGGCTTGACCCCATGGACTCACCCAATCTGGAAATTCTGAAGAGTCCAAGGAATTAGGCTCCAGGCACCCCTCCCTCCAGTACTGTAAGCAAGCTCTGACTCACTTCCCCTCCTAGATCAGATTTCCTCTCACAAGAGGGTTCCTGGTGCCAAGGAATTCTTTGAATGCCTTTGTCGTTATCCATTTGTTAGGTGTGCTCCTTTTCTTGCTAGCCGGCAGAGACTCCAAGCCTTGGTTGCTGCTGGCCACAGGGCCGTGACCTCAGGCTTAGAGCTGCTCACCCCCACCCCCTGACCCAGTGGGGAATAATCATGATAAGGATAATGATAATAACAGTAATAATAACAGATGACTTTAGTCTGTTGTTTCCTAAGGGCAACAATCCCCAAGCATATGGAGGTTTGCTTATCTTGACACTTCACAACGTGGTCATATCTCCTTTAGCTCTTGGGGTTCTCACGACAGCCCCGTGGAAAAGGCAGGACAGATATTAATCACGCCCATTTCTCAGATGAGAAAACTGAGGCTCAGAGAGGTTGATTTGTCCCACACATATTTGACTAGGAGACAGCAGGCACAAGACAGAAGAACCCAGGTTTTTTGAATGTTAAGTCCACGATGCCCAAGCAAATAACCCAGTATCCTAGAATACAGACCGTTAGGCACAAGATAATAAGAGCCAGCTTTTTAAAATCTTCTTTGATTCTCACAACAATGCTATAAGGTAGGTGCCATTATCAACCTCCTTTTTCAAATGAGAAAACTGAAAATAAATGTCTTGACCAGGGAAATCTACCTAATAAGTGTCTGAGGCAGGATCCAGGCTCAGGTGCTCCTGAGTCCAGACAAACCCTCTTATCCAGACTGCACCATGTAGCTGCCTCAAAGGACCCCGCCTCCTCCCAGACCAGGTGACCCCTGACCCCTATATTTCCAGTAGCCAAACAGCACATGCCAGGGGGCAGGCTTGGCCTTAAGGCATCCTTAAATCTCATTCCCACACCCCAGAGGAATTCCATGGTCCAACAGTTTTCATACTGATAGGGTTGCTACAAAATCAAGTCATGAATAATGTCAGATGGTACAAAGTGATAACACTTTAAGAACCTGTCAGAACCAAAGCTTTTCTTTGAAAGGGGAAGGGCCCCTCCCTGAGTGGAAGAGTCCTCATGACCTAGATTTAATCCAATGGAACATGGTTTATTCTGCACAGTGAATGAAGATTACCTGTTCAGTCTCCCAGAGATTAAACAATTTATCCATTGGCATACAGCTAGTTAGCCCCAGAGTTGGGATTAGTACCCAGGTCTCCTAAATCCCAGTACAGTGAGTGACCTTTCCAATATGGAGACCATGCTCTCTCCTCAGTGCCTCACAAGTGTTGTTATGTTAAATGTTAGACAAGATAAAATGACTTGAATGGACATAGTCCCTGTGCTCTAAACATTTGTTCATGCCAATTAGTCATCCTATAAGCTAATGGATATTAATTAACTTTACCTCCCAAGATATAAGGCCTGTCTTTATCTACTGCTGGCCACTATATAGTGATTAGGTTTGTGTTTATTTAGTGTTCTGTACATGGCTAGTGATAAAAAAAAGACTTGACTGTTAAAATTGATAAAGATACTGATGTAGGGGGGCAGCTAGGTGGTGTGGTGGGATAGAACACTGGCCCTGGAGTCATGAGGACCTGAGTTCAAATATGACCTCAGACACACTGTGTGACTCTGGGCAAGTCCCTTAAGCCCAATTGCCCCTTGCGGCCCCCAAAAAAGGTAGTGACATAGAGATTTTTATTTTATTAAATCATAATATTTCTCTAAGGTGCAAGAGAGCCTGGCATAGTAAATAGAACACTAGACTTGGTGTCAGGAAGGTTTGGATTCAAATCCTGCCTTTCACACTAAGTAATAGATAGCTCATACTCTTTATCATGTGTAGGGTTTCCATATTAATGGAATAAGAATTATAGAATCATTCTATATATCAGAATCAGTTGATATGTTGGCATATTTCTTTACAGCAAGGGGGAAAAATCTTATTTCCAAGTGAGGAAATTCATAACAAAAAAAAAAGACAAACAACTTTCTGAAGGTAGGGAGGCCTTGTGCCTCAGCAATTAAGTGGCATAATGGGTAGAGAATTAGACCTGGAGTCAGGAAGACCTGAGTTCTAATCCAACCTCAGACAGTTAATAGCTACTTGGCAAGTCACTTGACCTCCATCTGCTTCATTTTCCCCATCTAAAAAATGGGCATGATAAGAATAGTACCTAGCTCTCAGGGGATTGTTATCTTTAGGGATAAAATGAGATATGTGTAAAACACTTTGCCAATCTTAAAAGTGTCATAGAAAGGCTATTTATTGATATAAGGATATCCTGAGATGTGGGAGGTGGGGGTTGTTGTTGTGTTTGTCCTTCGTTTTCAAAGAGGACCATGGCATCAGGGAAATAATGATGTGACTTGCAGTTGACCTTGATTTGAGTGAGGGAGGGCTGGGCAAGGTCACCAGCCTCACTTTCTCCTCCAGAGTCATCTGGATCCAATGACCAGACATTCATCAGAATGACTGGAGATGAACCAGGATGCAATGGGAGACATTTGGTCCTTTTGGGTAAAGACCTTTTTGGGCACTCACTTAGAGTGAGATAATGCCCATTCAGGGAACAGGCTCTTTAAGAAGTGAGTCAAGAGATGACCTCTTTAATTAAAAAAAAAAGAAGAAAAAATCAAGCTGGGAGGGGAAGACCCTCAGGGCTGCTATTCGAAAGAAAAACAGTTACCCTTGACATTCACTCTGAGTCAGGAGGGCCCAAAATACTCACTCAATGAATGCAGAGCAGCTCCTTCTCTGCAACTCAGAAACTTGCCTAGAGCACTGAGAAGTTAAGTGATTTGCCCCGGGTCCCATAGACAAAGAGTGTCAGAGACAGGACCTGAATCCTGGTCTACTTGTCTTCATGCACAACAAAATGCTGACGAGTTTACCAAGTAATAAGATGTGCACGATGCAATGGGCTATGACCCAACCAGATGTTGCCATCACATTGCCACAAGGGAAACCTCCCATGACAGAAGGCTGTGGATCCTGACAACAACCTCTCTGGTGAAAGTTACATTGTTAGCTAAGCAAAATTAGCCTAGTTTGATTGGTTTAATTGAAAAGGACCCAAGAACATCCCAAAGTACCAGTTAACGACTTTTAGGGTTGGGGCAATGAAGAACCCACTTAGAAATAACATCATCACCATCATCATCATCATCAAAACCATTTTTGTAACAGGAAGAATGGTCATCATCCATCTTTCAGACCCAACTCCTATATCTGTGATAATGAGGCTGAGAAAGTGATGAAATTGGAACAGTTAGTCTCAATGAAGTAACATTTCCAAATGATAGTAAGACCTTCTCACAGAATGCTCAGGTGTGGTGAAGCAGAATGGTGACATATTCATGAAGTAGTCATGTCTTAGAGGGGAGTGGGCAAAATTTCAACCCAAAGTAAATATTTTGGCAAATGCCAAAAGGTCAAAGGCCAAAAATTAAGTTTAGAATGGGAAAGATCTTACAGTTTATCTAGTCTAACCCAGGACCAGGGAAGTGACTTGACTTTCTCAAGGTCACATGAATGGTAGGGCTGGAATTCAAACAAAGGTCCTCTGACTCCAGAGGTAACACGTTTTCCACTTAGTTGTTAGCAATTGTAATTGGTTCTTAGCAATGTAATTCCACAAGCATTTATTAAGCATAAATGCAAGGCATTAGGAGTTTAAAGACTGGATTCACAGACTCTGTGAGAACTTAGAACACAAAGTGTTATGAGAAACTTGAGGAAGTATAGATGACTTTCAACTGGAAAGGTCAAGGAAGGTTTTATAGACAAGACACAATCTGAGTTGAGCCTTTTAAGCAAAGAAGCAAATTCAGGAGTTGGAGATTGGAGGTAGAGAGCAGAATATTTTAGGTACGGGGATGGTATGAGCAAAGGAATGGTGAAGAGAAAGGGCAAAATAAGAACAGAAGACAGAGAGTAGTTCAGTTTGCCTAAAATATAAAGAACATGAACATAAAATAAAACTAGAAAGGTAGGATCAGATGATGAAAAATCTTAAATGCCAGGACCAAGAATTTGTGCTTTATTTGAGAAACAAGGGGGAAACACTGGAAATTTTTAAAGCAAAACAG
This sequence comes from Pseudochirops corinnae, assembly GCA_028646515.1. NCBI lineage: Eukaryota > Metazoa > Chordata > Mammalia > Diprotodontia > Pseudocheiridae > Pseudochirops > Pseudochirops corinnae. The sequence goes on from CM053586.1 coordinate 258,168,682, forward strand.
AAATGTGATCAGAGTAATGCCTTATGAAGATTGCCTCCTGCAGAAGATGAATTGTAGAAGGGATAGATTAGAGGTGGGTTATAGAAGTCTATAACAGTGACTCAGGTAAGAGAGAAATTCAGGCCTAAACTATCAATCAGTCAGCGAGTATTAAGTGGCTACTGTGTCAAGCACTGTGCATGGATGCTGGGGGTACAAAGACAAAAATGAAATGGCCCCTGCCCTCTGGGTGCTTACATTCTATCAAGGAAGAAAAAATGCATATAAATAAGTGATTAATGCTCATAAGACAAATGCATACCAACATGTATACCATAAATACTTGATGGTGGCTAAACAAATACAAAATGATAGCAGTGAAAATGAAGTGGATGAGATCCAGGTTTGATAGGACCATCATTTCCCTGATTCAGCTTTTTTCCTTCTACCTACAACATGGGGAGACTTTACCCAAAAGAAGTCAAAGCTACCCTGGACCTGATTGGCCCATAGGATCGGATCCAGCTTCCCTGATTCAGCTTCTTTCACCTACCCTGCACTGAACCAACCCCCTACCCAACATGGGGTAGGCCTGGGACAAAGCTCTCTGGGATTTGATTGGCCCCAGCTTCTCTGACACAGCTCTCTAGGCATTTAAGGACATAAAAGGTTATGACATAAGGTCATAACCACATAGAATCTAAGTCCCTAGTATTTCATGGATTTCTGAGGCCCACAAGTAAGTTACCTTACCCTGCTGACCAGATGTCTTTTCATATGGAGAGGAGGGTAGGGTGAGGAGAGAAGTTAAGTACAACTAGAACCTTGTTGCTTATCCTTGCTGTGTTAGGGCAACGTAAACCTCCTTTGTATTAAATCTTTGAAGACTAATGAGTGACTCATTTCATCCCAACATTGAACTTGAACAGAAAGTATAAGCAGTGTGCCTCCAACACTAAAATAGAATAAACAGGATGTATCAAGTGATTGGAAGTAGAGGTGAGAAAAAGTGAAGACTGGAAAATTCATCAAACAAATTAATATGCATTTGTTAAATACAGTCAATCCTTAACTTTTGCAGGAGTAATATTCCTAGAAAATGATATCAAAAGCAAAAAAAAAAAGTAAAAAAACATTAATGATGATACATCAAACCCATGGGAAATAGGGAGTTAGGCAACCATGAAATAACCCATAAAACACAGTGCACAAAATAAAATTGGTAACATGCAAAACATTTTTCTCTCTACTAATTCACTAGAATTCTGTGACCTTTTGTTCTAACATCTCAATGGAAAAAACATTAATTTTGAAAATATTTACTTTTTATAACACACAAAACCTATAGTATCATAAATACTGTACAGCAAATAAAATTCTTAAAACTAAAACATTTTTTTAACCTGAATCCGACCTTCGACCGTATCAGATGGTAAGGAGCATTGTATTCTATATTATACTGCTGTAAACCTCTATACCTTGGCTGCCCTCTGAAAATCAGGATAGAGGTTACTAGGACTTTAGTGGCTGCTGTTGGAAGACACTAAGACTGATGAGGTCTCAAAATCACCTCCAACACTCTGTCCTATGTTGCTGGTGAAAGGCACTAGAGATTGTGAAGGATGCACCAGCTTGAAATAATCCTTTACTGAGGTGGCATGCTGTTTGAGATACTTAAAGTTCTCAGAGTATGGGAGCATAGCAGAGATGAGTTGACATTTAACCTTGAGTCCCATGATCCATGATGGGATCAGTAGCTTCAGTGTCTCTTGATGTCTCTCTGCTCCACAAACTTGTATATATCACACTTCTCATTTTTATCTCTACTGAGCATAGTCAAGAAGATGCACTACTCCCACTGTGAATGTGAAAATGAGGTTACTAATAAAATTACATGAATGCTTCAAGTCTGAAAGTTAAAATATCAACTGTACCTACTATAGACAGTACACTATTCTAGAAATTGATGACATGAAGACAAAAACAAAACAGTCCTATATTCAAGGAGCTTATATTCCCCTGAATCACTTTGAGCTCACAAGCTTTGGGAGTTGGGAGAATCATGGTGCCATCAACAGAGAAAGAGAAGTCAAGGGAGGAGGAAAGTTTTGTGGGGGAAGATGAGTTTGATGTAACAGCAGATAACCAATGGGCAGTTGGAAACCTAGGACTAGAACTTATAGAGGTTGGGGATGGAGATGTAGATTTGTAAATCATCTATAAAAATCAAAATCATGGAAGTGAATGAGATAACCAAGAGAAAAAAAGTAGAGAAAGAGAAGAGAAGAAGGACAAAACTTTTGGGGACACTACTGATTAATGAGTGGGAAAAAAAATAGGGAGCCATTAAAGGATACAGAAGAGTGATTGGAGAAGAAAAGTATATATCATAATATCACAGAAGCCAGAAAAGGAGATTATGGCAAACAGGAGATAGAAAAATGATGTGAACAAATCAAGGAGGACCAAGACAGGAAAAAAAAAATGAAGCTATTAATGACCTTACAGGGGTATTTATTTCAGTAAAATGGTGGAGTTTGGGAAATGAGAAGGTTGTGAATGGTGAAGAAACGAAAGCAGGAAGTGTAGATTTTTCTTTATAGAATTTTGATAGTTAAGAGAAAAATAAATAGGACAATAATTTGAGGAGGATCAAGGGAAGGGACTCTTGGATGATGGGAGTCTTGAAAGAATGGTGTCAGAAAATGAATGTAGTTACATGGGGATTTACATGCACACAATACCACCATTTTTATTAAATTTACGGGTTAATTCAGTTATGCCATTATTTTGACTGTTTTTTTCTTGAAATTTCACTTTGTTGGGTTGAACTCATCTGGATTTTAGAAGTGCAGAAGTGAAAGAAACCCTACAGTTCTTGGAATCTTGCCCTTGTTCTAAGATGATAATAATAATAATAAATATAATAGTAGTAGTCAGTATTTATATAGCACTTTGATGGTCAGAAAGCATCTTAAATATAGTATCTCATTTTGTCTTCACAATAATCCTTGGAGGTAGCTGCTGTTATTATCTTCATTTTAGAGACAAGGAAACTGAACTACAAGGAAATTAAATTTCTTGCCCAGAATTTCTTGTTCCCTTCTTGATGTGAGAGCCTTGAACTAAGAGAGAGAAGACCTAAACTGCAATCCTAACTCTGCTTGATAAGTAACCATTATATAACTATGAACGGGTCATGCCCTTCATCTCTTTTTCTATAAAATAGGGTTCTGGATACCTGTCTACTTCCCAGGGATCAGAGCAGAGCAGGAGAGAACATTGGCTGCCACAATTAAAGTGCTTTGTCCTGGAGAGTCAGAATTGCAGACAGGACAGGTAAGTGGGACCCTCCATATATTGGGTGCATAAAAGAAGGACCTTTTTTCCATCACTGAGGATGGATTGATCCACTTAGCTTATCTACTCTTGAATCCTGATCCTCTCTCTAAATCAGAGCATGGGTACATGATGGTACCTTTCCAAGGACTAAGGGAGGTGATAGTCAAGTTTGAGAGATGCTCACCATCTTATTGATTTTTTAATTAAATTTTTTTGCCTCCATTTCTCCTCTAAATGTTCTGTTTTCATGTATAGTGACATGATACTAACAAGTGTTCTGTGTGTGTGAGCACCAAATTATTTTTAATAAGCAGAAATAGATATTTTTAAATGCCTAGGATCACATTACTAGTAAGTAGCTTGGGGGTAGATTTGAATCCAGGAATCCCTGACTCTAGGTCATGCATTGTGTCATTTACTGCCTGAGATGAACACCCCTTTTTTGTGACATGAATTTGGTTAGACTAAAGGGATCTTTAGTCTTTAGGCAAGTTGGGCTGGCTTGGATAGACTGTTTATAAGCTGGGGAGGGAAAAAGGGGGAAGAGAACTTTATCCACACTTTGTCTAATGTTCTAGCTCAATTACTTGTTAATTGGTTGCAGTACGGTAATTGTGGTAAATACAGTGGAATTGAAGCCTGGAGACCTAGATTCAAATCCAAGCTGTACTATTTGCTACTAAGTCCCTTTAGTTTTTCATATGTGAAATGTATATAAGATGATCTTGAAGTCTCTGGCAGCTATACATGTCTACCATTCGATGACTGATTGATTGAGACACTCATATTTTCCAGCAAATCTTGACGAATTCTTTCATCATGACATCTCTGAAGTTTCAAGTGGAGATACATCCTTTTAATCACAAGAAGACAGGTAGCATGTACTACTTCATAAATTCACAGGCCTCAATGATTCTTCCTCTTCAAGTTCTCTTTGTAATCTCCAAGTCCAGGGAAAATGACAAGAGCCATAATACCATCTCTTCCTTTTAAATATCACATCTTCCATTCTGATTCAAACATATTCCTAAATCCCTACGGCAATGCTTTCCATCTCTAATTTGGGGATAGCTCAAGGTATCTCTTCTAATTAACTCAAAGTATATCATGAAGCCCTCAAAAATTCCCAGCACTGACTTAATTTTAATGAATTTGCATAGCCTTGAGGTATTAAAGTGTATTGTTTATTTGTGTGCATCCATACTTCTATACAAACAGTTTGTGTGCATGTATGTATCCACACATCTCTATACACACAAACCCATCACTTTCTTGGGCTGGGTCACAAAAACAAATGACCATACAGGTCCACCATAATGAAAGGATTTGAAAATGCTAACCTACCACATCTTGTCAGAGTTCCAGAAAAAGTCAGTTAGGGATAGATCTGGTTTTTAGCTCTATTCCCAGTCCGAAGTCATTGAGGGCATAAATTCCACCTATAGGTCTCTTTCCATACTAAGATGAACAATAATATGTTATAAAAGGAAAAGGTGAAAAAACCTCAAGGGTGGATGTCCTTTTCCCCCAGCATCTGGCTCATAGTAAAGAGGAAAGAAATAGTTAGCTTTATAGGTGTAGGGGAGTCTGAGTACTCCCATGGTTTTATCTTTTTAGATAACCATACAGTTTCCTCCTTTGGGAGTGGAGGTAGACTACATATGGCCAAGTTTCAGACTCCTCAAAACAGGTTCATGGAAGAAACATGGAATCATGAATACCCATCTTCAAGACACCGTGCTATCGTGCCCAAGCACAGGGACACTGACCTCCAGCTTTTCAAAGGCAAAATTTGAGCCATTAGGCTACTTCAATGTTGGTTTCATAAAGCATTTGGATGGGCCCTTATTCACAAATGAATAAAAATGAGTAAAGTCCTCAGAATCAAAGGTAAGCCAAAACTGGTATCCAGAAGCACAAGGCAACCCAGAGAGTCCATCTGCAGCCAAACCATGCAACAGACCCAGACACAGCTTAAAGGCTGGCAACAAGACTGACTGTGGAATCTGCCAAGGAGCCAGATGCTGTTGCTTCCAAAGCTTGGCATCAGGGCCCCTGATTGCCATCCAACAAAGAGGAAAAATAGGAATGATATAATGTGGTGGGATAAAACACATCCCACCTCAACCTTTTTTATTACTCACTGAAAAAAAATGCAGAAGATATTTATGGGAAAGTACCAATGTTTTTGGAAATACTGTATATACATTAGCTACAACACCATTTTTGCCAGAATGGAAAAACGTATTTAAAATATGTAGCATGTGTGTATCTGTCTAAAAATAAATTGTCATCTCCTCTGATCAATAGATATGTCCGTGATTTGGAAATGACTCTCCTAATTGAGGATCCTGTCAATTGATTCACAAGTAAGAGCTGGAGAAGTAAAGTTATAAGGAAGTGTGTGTGTGTGTGTATGTGTGAAGCAGCAGTTGTGTTGTGACATAAAGAGTACAGAAGAAAGATTGGCCTTTGTTAAATACGGAGCAGCTAATGAAGGAGGCATGTTGTGATTTATGGTCGTGTAAAGTATGGAGAATTTTGTTAAGTTGAGTGAGTGGGATGAGGCAGGATGTTGGGAAGAAGCTAGAGTGTTGTGAGGCAGGGTGTTTGCCAAGGCTCCAGGGTGGTTTAAATCAATAATTCACATTTTTCTTCTTTTCTTTTCTCTTCTCTTCTTCTTTTTTCTTTTTTTGTTAAATGAACTTGTATGCACACCACACTGGTAGATATGGCAAAGGCGTTGTCGCTTCTGTTGATAATGGATTTCAAATTGCTGCATTCGTGTGATTGTTTGGTTGCCTTTGTGGAAGGCAATCCTTGTTCCAAGCTGCCTTTAGAATGATACTTATGGAGACAGAAAAGATGAAACTGAGAAAGAGGCTGGCTTCTTTCTTCATAGGTCCTATAAGGAGCCACCTATGGGGTATGATTTGAGAGATGGTCAAATAGCTCTACTGCTCCTAAAGTCACAGAAGCAGAAGAAAACTTGATTGTAGAATCATAGATCTAGAAAGCACCTTAGAGGTCATCTACTTTAACTCCCTCATTTTACAGATGAGGAAACTGAGTCTCCAAGAGGAGAAGTTGCTTGTTCAAGGTCACCCAGGTAGGAAGTGGTATAGGTGGAAATTGAATGCAGATCTTCTGACCTTCTCCCTGTCCCTTCCCACCAAGCCATTGTTTCTTCTACCATCCTGTGCTACCTTCTTATCACACTAGCCTGCCATAATACGAAATTCCCACCATTAGCATCACTGGAGACAGCTAACAAATGTGGGGCATTACTTTTAGGAGACCTCAGTTAATAAGCAGCTCAGAGAATGGAATTATTAGGTGGCATGAGGGTGCCAGGGAGCATAGGCCTAGAACTATCAAGAATCAAATACAGGAGACAGACTGTGGACGAGCTGATGGCGATAAAGACACCAAACTGGAAGAGAGAAGATAAGGACAAATTTCCCCTACTTAACAATTTTGCCTAGTTATGGAATCATTTTATCTGCTCAGAAACCAAGAATTTAGGGCAAGTATCCAAGGAAAGTGGTGGGTTTTTTTTTCTCTTTTTTCCCATGTCATGGTTGCTCCCTTTTTCAGTTGCCCATTTTGGATATGAACAGTTGCAACCAGTATTTCCCCACCATTTTGGAGCTCTTAATACTTTATTCCTTGGCTCCAAAGCTAAATGAAGAAGGCAGTCAAATTGCCTCATTTAAAAGGTTTATTTCAGAAGAGCCAAATTTTCAATTCCCTTCATGGTTTTTTTTTTCCATGTGTGCAGTTCCCATTGGTTCTCAGGGTAGAAAGGAGAATGTAGGCCCAAGAAATGCTTTGCTTTTAAATAGAATGTTGAGATCTTCTTTAGCAGATAATTATTTTAAAAATAGCTTTCAGGGGGAAAGTTATGATATTAAAAGGCAGAGTGATATGAGTGTAGACCCTACTCCATGGGTCTACAAATATAAGGAATGGAGGGTCACAGTCTCAGAACCTTAGCACCTAGATGGTGCTTCCAGAGACAATACCAGAAATGAAACACTTTCTGGTTAGTTTTGGTGCCAACAAGGTCTAGATTGGATTGACTGCAGATATGACACAAGATTCAGGGTGCAGTGAGTAGAACTTGAAAGAGAAAGGGACAGAGGCATGGTGGCCAGGATTGTGGAAAGTTAAAGTTAGGGAGATCTTAACTCTCTTGTCTTCTCACCATGGGTGTCCTGGAGCCAGCTCAAATGAGCCAATTGTTAAATTTTCAGTGTGAGCATTTGCACTTTGGAAATAAGCAAATGCTGCAAATCAGGGCTTGATGATGGAGAAATGCTAATAACATATTAAATTTTAGAGTATGTTGAGTCCTTTTTTTTTTTGTTCAGTGAGACAGTTGTTAAACATTTACCAGCATGCCCCTGCCTTATGAAACAGACTTCGATAATTCATATAGCCATCCAGTATGAGGAGGAGTTGTGTGTGCCCATGTCTATGCACATGCTTAATACAGGGTGCTCTTTGTTTTTGGAGAATGATGTTTGTCTGTACTCATAGCAAGTAACTCCTGATCCACCAGTGTCTGTAAAGGTAGCACAGCTCCTTATTCTAAGAGTCCTAGAGATGAAAAGAAGCAAAGATCTAGACAGAGTTTCTTACGAGCCATCCCAGTACCTAACCACTGCTGACGTGACTAGCACCATCTGTTGTGTAGCGAAGAGACTTACTTCTCTAACCATTGTGAGTAATGGCTATTACCACCGCATCTGCAGTAGGATGAGAAGGTGGATGTCCAGTAGTTAAGCCTGTGAACTTCCTCATTTCTCCCATTTACAACTCAGGAATCAGAAGACAGTAAAAACAAATTCCAGCTAGGAAGAAGGCATAGAGTTAGGAAGTAATTGGAAAGATTACGCCCTAAGATATATGTGAATAACCTCTCTTGATGTGATCATACTTTCGCTAATCTTATCCAACTATGAGCTTGGAACTGGGGTGACTTGTGAACATACAGGCTCTAAGAGAAAATGGGAATGTTTCAGCTCATCAGGGCACATGAGTCAATGAAAGGAGAACCTGAGAGGAACAGGGTGTGCTTGCATTTGTAAATGGCAACCTGTCACATACACCAAACTGAAATACCACACAAATACACATGTACATCTGGAAAAGGACTGGTATGAACTCATTAGGTAGGTCTTGAATCTCTCTCAGATGACTCACAAATCTCATGAGAACATAATAACAATACTTTCTCCTCTTTAACCTACTCAACTGGTAGCCTAGAATTAGACAAATGCATAACAAAACTCCTTCACTATGTATATCCTAACCTGTTCTTGCTACAGCTTGAAAATAGTGCTTCGCACCAGGTCTGGCATGTAGTAGGTGCTTAATAGATATTATTGATTATTAAAACACCTCATAGTAATAAAAGAGCCTTAAGGTTTGCAAAGCACTTTTCAAATATTATCTCATTTTAGTCTCCCAACAAACCTGGGAGACAGCTGCCATTATCTTTATTGAACAGATGAGGAAACTGAGGCATAGAGAGGTTAAGTAACTTGCCCAGAGTTGCATAGTTAATAAATGCCTGTTATTGTTCAGTTGTGTCCAACTCTTTGTGACTCCATTTGGGATTTTCTTGGCAAAGATATTGGAGGGTTTTGCCAATATCCTTCTCTGGCTCATTTTACAGATGAGGAAACTGAAGCAAAGAGGGTAAAGTGACTTGACAGGGGTCACACAGCTAGTACCTGAGGCTGGATTTGAACTCAGGCTATTCTGACTCCAGGCCTGGCCCTCTATCCACTGCACCAGACTCAGGTCTTCCTGATTCAGTGCCATCTAACTGTTCCCTAGCAACAACTCAAATTTCCCTCTAAATAATAACCCAAGATATATGTGATGGAAAACTTAGTCCTGTTTCACCCCCAAAATCTGACACTCACCAAACTGTATGCATCAAACAAAATTCTTGTGAGAAGACTTAGAAACAGGGCATTACCAAGATGTAGAAAATGTGTGTAAGTGGTTATGATTACACAGTCAGGGATTTAAAGATGTTTCCTCCACTGACCTGCTGGAATGCTAGTTCCTGAAGGAAAAGGGGCCACAATTTAGTTATATTTCTGTCCTCTTGGGCCTAGTTCAGTGCCTTGAATGCTTAATTGGTTAATAAATATTTGAGTGCACTTGAACAATGAACAACTCACCCAGAGATTTATTATTATGTCTTAGATAGCTAATAATATGCTAATGAGTTTAATTGCGAGGTGGGCGGGGAGGAGCTTAGGGAAGTGCTGTGATTTCATTGACCTAAGAATTCCTTATGAGGAAAGTCCCTCTACCAATACAGATGTACATTTGTTCTTCAACTTTGAGTCTTAATGAGTTGTCTAGGTCCCGTCACTACATGTCAGAGTGGGGACCTGAACCCAGATCCAGCTGACACAGAAACCACGTTCTTGTCCCCTGTTTAGGAATCTATTCCTAACCCTTAATCTAGGCTTTCCCACTACATGCAACATGGTTCCCTCCCCCACAAACAGGTTATGTTAGAATAATAATAAAACAAAGCAGGTCAGCTGTAGGGTTGTTTAGACCACTTTCAACATAGTTTCAAAGTGAAATGAAACAGGAGATCCTCCACATAACCCAGGTTAAAAATGCTATGATCTAAACATAAATTTATCACGGCTGCTGTAGCAGATCATACATCTCAAAGTGTCGGTTTGCTGCCCACATTTTGCGTCACTGCAGAGGATGAGAAATCACTGTGGAAAACACAATAACCAGAATCATGGCCACCACCCTAGATCATGATGCACCCAGATCTTGCCTGAATATTATTTGCAGGTATTAGAGGTATTGTGCCAGCTAAGTGGCAAGGTACACAGAGTGCTGGACCTGGAATCAGGAAGTTCAAATCTGGCCTCAGATATTCCTAGTTCTGTGTCCCTGGGTAAGTCACTTTAACCTGTTTGCCTCAGTTTCCTCATCTGTAAAATGAGCCAGAGAGGGATATTGGCAAAACATTCCAGTGTCTTTGACAAGAAACCCCCAAATAGAATCACAGAGTAGGATATAACTGAAATTACTGAACAACAACATTAGAGGCCAGAGACAGCCAAGCCCAAATGGATATTAATCTTTTCTCTCCCAAGCCTTAGGGCAGGCTTAGGGTCCTGGCTCCTTTATTTTGTCCATAATTTTCAGCGATGTGATAAGCACCAGTTATATGCAGTCTGTCCAAAAGGGATCAAATATAATTATTTCTGAAAGGAAGGACTCCCTCAAAAGCCTGTGTGTGAGAATCTTTGTTTCTGGGGTGAGCACTGAGATGCATCAATAAAACACGGGTGTAGCCAGTGGGGTGTGACATGGTGAGGAGAAGGGGAAGTTTCTTAAAGATCTGAAGAATCGTAGACCTCTTCTTGATGACTTGCTCCATATCTCCTACATGCCCATTCTGACTCTGGCTGCCTCAGTGTACAGGCCTGCTTGACACCCCTGTGCTAAATGCACTGTGGTGCATCCCCACTGCATCTGCGTCATTGAGATTATAGTTAGAAGGGACAGTAGAGGGGATATGGTCCTAGACCCTCATTTTACAGATGAGAAAACTAAAACCCAGAGAGGTCACTTGCCTAAGCTCACACAGGTAGCAAGTGGGGCCTGCTGGCTGAGTTCTGATTCTTTTCCATGCTCCTACCAAAGGACAAAAAGGCAGACTTCTCTCATCAAAGATGATACCATTAAATGCCATTCTCCCCCTCCCCCATTCCCACCAACTCTTTTTGGCACCTTCTCCCCCTGTCCCTACCTTGTTCACCTGCACTTGACACACAAGATTAATTAAATTTGATTAAAGAAATTTAAAAGTTAAATTAAATTTAATTTTAAATTAAAGAAATTTAATTAAATAATTAAATTTGATTAAAGAAAGAGAAAATGTTAGGTTACAAAATTATGTGTCATTGATGAACATCCCAGGTATAGCTGGTGTCCTGTAGCTTTCCAAAGGTTTGCATCTGTATGTTGTAGCAGAAAGACCATAGAATATGGATTCGGGAGACCTAGGTTCAAGTCCTGACTCCAGTGCTTCCTAGCTGTACAAGACCAGGCTTAGCCTTTCTAAGCCTCTTTTTCTTAATCTATAATGTGGACATCATAATAACAATAATAATAAAAAATAAAAATAATAATGCCAGTATTATTGGTTTCCTAAGGTTGTGATAAGAAAAGCACTTTTTTTTGAGGCAATCAATGTTAAGTGACTTGTCCAGGGTCACATAGCTAGTAAGTTTATGAGGACAAATTTGAACTCAGGTCTTTGTGACTCTAGGCCTATCCACTGTGCCCACTAGCTGCCTCTTGAATATTTCAAAAGGAATTTTGTCATCTACTTTCTTAACCATTTCCATATAAAAGTTGTTTGAGCATAGTTCTAAAGCTCAAGGGAACCTTAGAAGTTATCCAAAATAATTCTCTTACCTCACAGATGAAGAAACTCAGGTCCAAGGTCCCATAGGTAGGAAGTAGGGAAAGCAGGATTAGAACCCAGGTCCTCTGACTCCCAAACCACTATATTTTTCCACTATACCCAAATATTTTATTTATCTGTAAGAGCATTGAAAAAATCTTTAAAATATGGCTGATTATGGATCTTCTCTTTAGATACGGTTTAAACCATGCTCCGTGGAGAAATTTATTTGTCATTGTAGCCTAATTGAGCAGACCATGTTTAATTCATGAAATCTTATTACAGAACCATTTTTTAAATTTGTGCTTTAATGATAATAAACATGATGATGAAAAAAGCATACTAATAGTTTCTATTCCAAAGCGTTCTCCTGAATGACTCAAATTTTACTAATTACCCTAGGAAAGAGAAAACCTAGGTTCAAATTTTGGCTCTGCTACTTGTTTCCTATGTGATCTTAGGCAAGATATTTCAACTATCTGGAATGTGAGAAGGCTAGATTAAAGTTATTTCTAAAGTCCCCTAGGGAAGCTAGGTGGCACAGTGGTTAGAATGACTGCCCTGGAGTCAAGAAGATTCATCTTCCTAAGTTCAAATCTGGCCTCAGACACTTACTAGCTGTGTGACCCTGGGCAAGTCACTTCATCCTGTTTGCCTCAGTTCCCTCATCTGCAAAATGAGCTGAAGAAGGAAATGGCAAACCACTCCAGTACCTTGGCCAAGAAAACCCCAAATGGGATCATGAAGAGTTGGACATGACTGAAACAACTCAACAACAACAACAAAGTCACTTCTAACTCTAAGTCTTATGACTCTATTTAAAGGGTTACCGGTGGAAGAAACCTATCAGACTAAAAACCAATGCATAGAAGTTTTAAAGCAACAGATTTCAAAAGACAACATTTTCTAAGTTAGAGCTATTCACAAATTGAAGGAGATGGCTGCATTGTAAGGTAAGGGAGAGCCCTAATTAGAAGTACTTAAGCAGAAACTAGATGAGGTTGCCTAATTCCTCCAGTTACTTGGCCCTTCCTCCCCAAAGCACTTTGTATCTCTTTGATAATACCTACAAATCACGAGGTGTTCCCCTAGCCAGATTGTAATTTGGCAAGAACTATCTTCTTCTATTGTATTTGTGCCCTTTGTGACTAGCACAGTGCCTAGGACACAATAGGCCCTAATAAATGCCTGGTGATTGACTGGTCACCTGTCAAGGATACTGATTAGGAAATTCCTATAGTACATTGGGTAGGGGTATCCAATTAGATGGCTTCCAAAGTCCCTTTCAATTAAAAAAAAATTCTATGGGTCTTTGAATTATAATGAATTGTCCTCAGAACCCACTTCGCTAGGAACATTAGCTCCACTAACATATAAGTCAACTGAGGCAAAATGATACCAAATAGATTTTTCAGTTTTCAGAGAGGAATTGCAGAAAGAATTATGGAATCCCGACATCAGTTTTCTATCACAGCAGATAAAATTAGCTTGAAAAGTGAAAAATATCAATCAAACATGAAAAGTTGGGGGTTTAGAGGAAATCAGAAGACACAAGTCAGATGGAATAATTCAAATTCATTTAATAAAAATGAATGAAGACTCTCAGCTCACTCACCTTTGAGAAAGGACACAAGCAATCTGATGGTAAGATTGAGGAAAGCACAATATTTAGAGTCATAACTAGGACAGGACAATTAAGGCTTTGTCTAGGGCACCACCATTTGGAGATCACTAACAACACTGTCATTTTCCCTTTAGCAGTAGGGTAATAATGGGGCTGAATACCTAGCTACCAAGAATAATCAGTTAAAATAGAAAGTTACCTCATAGTCTATTTTCTTTCTTCAGTCTCTCAAATGGCCATGCCCCAGGTTAACTCTTCCATGGGGAGGCCCTTCCTCATTGTCCCCACACATCCTATTTATCAGCCTAGCGTCCTGGAGTATCTGTCTCCTAATATAGTGATATCTTAGGGATTCTCCAAATTTTGCCAAAATTGATAGATATGACTCTGATAATGTTAGCTTGACTGGTCACTGTCAAGGATGCTGATTAGGTAATTCTTATAAGTACATTGGATAGGGGAATTAAATTAGATAGCTAGTCATGAGAAATAGAACATCTCCACTCAAATAGAATACACACACTCTCAAGGTTGAGAGCCTGACATCAGCCTGTGAACATAATGTGGGTTTGGGGGGGAAGCAGAATTAAAACTTGAAACTGGGACCTATTTGTCCTCATGTCTTCATTCCAACAATCCTCCCATATCTCTACTGCCATTAGCCCATTCCCCTAGACCAATGGTTCTCAACCTTCCTACTGCCGCGACCCTTTAGTACAGTTCCTCGTGTTGTGGTGACCGCCAACCATAAAATTATTTTCGTTGCTACTTCATAACTGTAATTTTGCTACTGTTATGAATCGTAATGTAAATATCTGATATGCAGGATGTATTTTCATTGTTACAAATTGGACATAACCCACATGTTGAGAACCGCTGCTCTAGACCTTTGGAATCAAAGAATACACATATTAGGTTGATAAATTTGGGAATCTGTGCACAAAGCTAAGCTATCCATTCTCTGAGTCAGTGGCCTGTTGGGTAAATCTTCTGAGCAGTTAGTTACAAGGTTCCCAACTCACAGCTCTTTTGTAAGAAGATGGGGTTTAGGAGGACCAAGGGCAAGACATCTTGTCTCTTGTTGCTACTTCAGCCTCTTCTCTCTCCCAACCTATACAATAATCCAAAGTCTTAGTGGAGAGATTTAGAAAGATCAGTCCTCTCAAACCCTGGAGTCTCCTATTCCCCTTTTGGCAACATCTCCCTGTGGCAGCTGCTCTTATTATCTGACTGAGATCCACTGAAGTGCCCTTCTTAGAACCTTTTTCAGAGTAAAGAGAATTCTGTTTGATCCTAGTTCTTACATAGCAGGAATTTCTGATTGTTTCTCCTTTTTGCATCTTTATAAGTAAAGGTTCTTTTCATCCAAATTTCTGGATGTGAAGACTGTAGAAAGATAAAGCTGCCTATCAAGAAGATACAAATTCTGTTGCCATAAAGAAAAGGTGTGGATCAGATCAAACCATGAGAACAGCTCCTTTTGGAAATTTATTATATCCATAATCATGAGGAGCTCATTTGACCATTGTACTTGGAAACCCATTACATTTCATCAGCACATTGTAATGTGATAAGAAATATCTTAACAACTGTCTTTCAGAAAAAAATACTGGACATAATTTTAAGTTTAATCTGCAATATTAACATTTTTTAGTTCAGAGAATCAATATAACAATCAAGCCCTGATTTGTAACATTAGATGTGATGTAAATACTGAGACTGAAAATTTAACAATCAGTTCTCTACAGTTGACACCAGCACACAGTTGACCACTCAGATCTTTATCTCAAATGATTTGGGAAATGCTTATTTCTATGAGTCACCTGAAACCAGTCTGAACTGATTCTCAGTGGACTAGCCTTAAGAAGCTAGCTTTCCATATGCTGAGAGCATTGGTCAGTGAAAACCTGACCTAAGGGAAAATGTAGCAAGAGTGGTGCTTCTTAGGTTTATAAATGTTTATATCTCTCAGCTCCTGCCTCTTGATATAGTCCCTCATCCCACCATTTTGGATTAAGCTTGGAAATACTTTCTATCTTTTAAATATGCTTTGATTAGCTTTACTTTTGGTAGGGGTGAGGCAGAATGGGACAAAAATGGTGAACACTGCAGTATATTGTAGCAGAGAGAGGAAGGTAAGAAGACTAGCAAACAGTAGGCCCCCAGAATTGTTGCTTTAAAAAAAAGAGCTACCCCCTCTCCAAGCTCCAGCCCCGGTGCCACTAACATGGCGAAACAAACCAAGAAGGTTGGAATTGTTGGTAAATACAGAACACATTCTGGTGCATACCTCAGAAAAATGGTGAAGGAAATTGAAATTAGCCAGCATGCCAAGTAGACCTGCTCCTTCTGTGGCAAGACCAAAATGAAGAGATGGGCTGTGGGTATCTGGCATTGTGGGTCCTGCATGAAAACAATAGCTGGTGGTGCATGGACCTACAATACCACCTCTACAGTCACAGTCAAATCTGCCATCAGAAGACTGAAGGAATTGAAAGACCAGTAAAACCTTATTATCAAATATCCGTAGCCCATAGTCCAACAATAAATGGGTTAATTTATGGAATTTTTTTTTAAAAAAAGCTATCTTCCTTCCTCCTCCATAGAAACAACATATCTCCTCTACATGGAGAGGTTGACTGAATAAATTATAGTATTTGGATAGAATGCAATAGTATGAGGTTATAAAATGGTAAATATGAAAACTACAAGGAATTCTGAAAAACAGAAGGGGAAGTGATACAAAAGGAGATCAATAGAACGAGAATAGTTGCTAAATGACTACAGCCATAAAAAAGAAAACAAAGCTAAAAGTAACAGGTCCACTCAACAGGCAAGCCTGGAAGAGGGCACTGAGTTAACATACTTCCTCTTGGTTTTTTGTTGATTGATTTCTTTGGTTCTATTCTGGTGTAATATGTTATGGGTTTGTGAGTTATTTTAATTGTAATTATGCAGGTCCATTTCACCATATGTTTCATAGATGCTTATTAAGTATAAATTAGAGAGACAAGGAGAGAAAGGAAGGGGAGTTATTTATCGATCTATCCTAATGGATAGATCAATAGATATATTACACACACACATATCGT
>CM053586.1:258185688-258204700 GCA_028646515.1 Pseudochirops corinnae
AGTTTAAGTATTCTACTGTGAATTGATTGAATGACTATTGATTGAGTTGCCCCATGAGTGGAAGTTTGAGCATTCTATTGTTTCTTGTTCTGAATACTGTGGCCACTGTAGTGAAAACTGTGTGGCCATTTTCTGTGATAAGATGTAATGTTGTGAATATTATAATGTTTTGAATGTTAGTCTTGATTTGTAATGGAATGAACAGAGTGTTCACTATATTTTGTAATCTGAACTCTAAAGGCTGTTCACAGTAGCATTCCTTTGGGAATCTGCTGGTGCATGGCATTACAGGAACTTGACCACAACTCTTGGAAAGATTCTAGGACATAATATTTAAGTGTGGTTCATAAATATTTAGAAAGGGAAGAGGCAAGAACAGAAAGAAAGGTAAGTTGGAGGTATTTCAAAGAAAATGAACAGAAGAAAGTTCAGAAGGAGTCATTGACAAATAGTACAGCTTTGAAAGTGGCGTGTTGAATTTGTTTTATAATATACAAATATAAATTTTAAAGCAAGTTGTATATACATAGTATAAATTCGCAGTTTTATGTGCTATCATCTTTTTCTGGTCTACTTATATACAGAAATGTGCCTTTTGGGGTATTTAAGTGAAGAATAAAAAAATAAAATTTTTAAGAAGAGAGAATAGATGTTTCCTAGGAACAAGTATGAATTCATCAAGAATAAGTCATGCCAAATTGACCTAAATTCCTTTTTTTTGGACAGAATAACTCAATGCTAGATCATAGCAATTCTGTAAGAAAAAACTCTAGATTTCAGTGAAATATCAGTCAAAATATTTCATGATATTCTTATGGATAATATGAAAAGATGTGGACTACATGATAGTGCAGTTAGGTAGATGCATAACTGACCAAGATTGACTATTAATCAATATTAGCCTACTGTGTTGTTTGTAGCAGAATGACACTGGATTCTGTCCTTGGTACTTTTTCTGTTCAATTTTTATGAATGACTTGGATGAAGAAATAGTTGATACGCTTGTCAAATTTGCAAATAACAGGAAGCTGAGAAGTTGACCCTACCTAGTCCATTACTAAAATAAAAAAAATGTCATTAGGCTAGAACAATAGGTTGAAATTAATAAAATGAAATTTAATGGGATAAATGTTAAGTGCACAAACTTAGATTAAAAAGTCAACAACAACCATATGTGTATTAGGTTGAAGGGATTTGGTTCAATCAAGAGTACATGAGACAAAAATTGGGGTTTTAGTGAACTACAAGCTTGATAAGAGTTAACCGTGAAATGTAACTCTCAAAAAAGCTTAAAGCAATCTTAGACTGTATTGGTAGATATGTAGCATTTGAAGTGATGGAGGTGTGATAATCCCTCTGAAATGTGCCCTGATCAGACCACATCTGAAGGCTTATTTCAGTCATTGGTGTTATATTTTAGGATAGACAATAGTAAATGGTAAGTTAGAGGGTGTCTACTGAGGGCAACCAGTATGGTGAAGGGCCTTGACATCTTGCCATAGGATAATGGGTTTAAATAGCTCAGGATGGTTAGCCTTGCAAAGATAGTGCTTATGGAACATGACGGCTCTTTCTAAATTTTTCAAGAAGTGTCATGTCTCTTTCTCCCTTATTAGAACTGTGACTTTTTCCTTTTTTGATGGTTATGGGAAAGAAACATTAGACTTGTTCTGCTTGACTTTAGAAAACAAAAAAAAGAAAAAGCTTTCGATGTGAATTCACTAAATTAAAGCCTTCCAGAAGAATGGGCAGACTCCAGAGGTAATGGATTCATCCCTACTTGAGGAATTCAAGTAAAGACTAATAATTACCTGTTGGTGATGTCAGACTTCCTCTGAAGTCACTTCCAATTCTAGGATTCTAAAATTTTGTGAATATCTCTAGTACTGATGTCCCTTCTAAGCTCCAGACCTGTCTTTTCAACAGCCCAAGGTACAATTGGGGCAGCTAGGTGGTGCCATGGATAGAGCACTTTTCCTGGAGTTAGGAAGCTCTGAGTTCAAATCTGACCTCAGAAATTAATTAGTTATGTAATTCTGGACAAGTCATTTCACTCTGTTTGCCTTAGTTTCCTTATCTGAGCTGGAGAAAGAAATGGCAAACCACTCCAGTATCACTGGCAAGAAAATTTCAAATGAGATCACGAATAGTCAGATATGATTGAACAACAACAATATAGTACATCTCCAAATAATGTCTCATAAGCACCTCAAACTCAACATATCCAATACCATTCTTATTATCTTTTCCCCAAACCTGTTCCATTTATGGAAATATCATTAAACCTGCCTCCTATATATGAAATATCATATTTTTAAATGTCAGGCTTGGTTGATGTATTGTTTAGTTTTGATGTACTATTCTCCCCCTACTCCACCCCATTTTTATTCTTTGTTATAAAGGATTGTTCTCTTGGGGGTGGGGAAAGGAAGAAAAAAAACTTTGAGGAACAAAGCTGATTTAAAAACAAATACATCAATAATTCTAAAAAATATCTTTTCCAACCTGAAGAGACTTACATGAACTGATGCTAAGTGAAGTGAGCAGAACCAAGAGAATATAAGTGGTATACAGTAAAAACAACATTGTGTGATGATCAACCATGATAGACTTAGCTCTTCTCAGCAATACAGCAATCTAAGACAGTTCCAGAGCACTCATGATGGAAAATGCTATCCACCTCCAGAGAAAGAACTGATGGAATGTGAATTCACATGAAAACCATAATATTTTCACTTTCTTTGGGTTTTGTGTGTGTGTTTTTTCTCTTTGGTTCTTTCACAACATGATTAATGTGGAAATATGTTTAATGTGATTGTATAGGTATGACCTATATCAGATTGCTTTCCATATTGGGGAAGGGAGGGGAAATTTTTGGAACTCAAAATCTTATAAAAAATAAAAATGTTGAAAACTATCTTTATATGTAATTGGAAAAAATAAAATACTGTTTACATAAAAATTATCTTTTCCTTTAACTATTTCTTTTCTTTCATCTCTTATATTAAATCAGTCACTAAGGACTGCCCATCCCATCTTTGGGGGAATCCCTTTCCATTTTCATGATTGCTACCCTAGTATTTCCTAACCTTAAGCCAGGGGTTCTTAACCTGGGGTCCCTGGATCCCCAAGGGGTCTGTGGATATATTTCAGGTGATTTATGAACTGAAGTGGAAAATAACATCTTTATTTCAATATAATTGCTTTCCTTGTAACTCTCTGTATTTTATTTTACTTATTTAGGAACAATAATCTGAAAAAGGGTCCATAGCCTTTCTTCACCAGACTGTCAGAAGAGTCCACAACACAAAAATAGTTAAAAATCCCTGCACAAAACCCTCACTGTCGCTATCCTGAACTATTGAAATACTCTCCTTACAGAGACTCTCACCTCTGCTTTCTTCTGTTAGTACAATGACCCATTTTCATTGTGGCCTCTCTCACTATCACATCCTGTAGAGATCCAAAGTCTAACAATAATGTAAAAACATGATGAATACTTCAAGCATTTCTTATCTCTGTAGAGCACTGCCAGGCAGTGATGGTGATCAGCCCGACTCCACTCTGTGCCTAGTCACAGCGTAATGTAGATACTAAGCCTCCTCCTCCATACATGGTTTCACCCTGTTCCTCCTCTTCAGATATCACATCCTCCTGTTTCCTGGAAAGTCGGCCTTTGTTGTTGTTACCATCATTATGTAGTCATTAACTTGTAGCAACATCATTTCTGTAATTCCTGCCCTTGTTGCTGGGTAGAAGTTAGCTCTGTGAGTACTTCATTCTCAAGTTTACATCTGTCTCTTGCTGTCATTTTTCCTTTGGCCTGGTGATGCATTCAAAAACAGTTCCTCCTCTCAGGTCATCATAGCAAGGAATTTGCTTATTACTATCACCTGTGTCCACATAGATACCTTTTAATTTCTTTCTTCCTGCCTGTCTTATTTCCTTCCCTTTTCCTTTCCCATTTTTCCCCTTCCTTTCCTTCCTTCCTTCATCTAAATTCTGCATATCCCCTACGCATTAGGATATGATTCCCCATGTGGATAGAGGGAGAGGTAGGAAGGAGTAAAGGAAGGAAGGAAGGAACAAAGGAAGGCAGGAAGGAGTAGCATTGCCCAATTGGAACAAGCTAGTTAGGTGCTCAGTGGTGCAGCTACTACTTACTACTCACAAATTGTTGTTCATTCTTTGTTCTCAAAGAGGACCAATGGCATCAAGAGGGTGATTCACTTGCAAGTGAATTGGGTTTAAATAAGGCAGGGCTGTGTCAGCCCCACTCTCTCCTCAGACAAACTGAGATCTGGGAAAGACTTTAGTTTAAAAAGTTCAAGATCTTCCCACTGCATCTCGGACCATATGTGTTGGTCCTGACCCAGGTCTTGTCTCAGATGGCTCTGGTGTAGAGTGAGGCTGGTGATTTTGCACACTCACTTAAATCTGTTTTGTTGCAAGTCAAGACATCACCCTCCTGATGTCATTCATTGGTACCCCTAGAGAACAAAAACCAAACAACAGTGTCTCCCCCAGAGATCACCTAACACCTGCACATAGTAGGTACGTTAGAATTCTTCTTGAGGCTAGTTCTGTTGGGAAGTCATACCGCACTACTCATTATATCTGAGTAACCATTCTTATAAAGCAATCTGGTAACGTTTTGCTTAAATACCTTCAATGGCTCTCTATTTCCTGCTGAGTAAATTTTAGACAATGACTTTCCTTAGAATTCAAAGGCCTATAAAATTGGTGCCACCTTTCCATTCTAGCCTTATTCCTCTTCTCATACTTTTCACCAGTCAAAATAAACTACTTGCTATTTTCTAAACATTCTCCGCACTTTTTTTCCCTTTATTTTCTTGCTATGCTGCCTTCTGTGCCTAGAATATACCATGGATTCCTTTGGATGTTCAATTCTTGCCCTTCCTTTAAAGACCAACTCAAATACCATTTCCTTTATGAAACTTTTCTTACCCTGTTGTTTTGATACTGACCTTTCTTCTTGGACCTTGTATAGCATTTGGCTTTTCTAGCTCTCTGATGCACTTATCATGTAATATTTTATTTTATAAGGACATATTTGTGGCTTCTTTCCTTGCTCATCTTTCCTTCTATCCTATGCTTACCTAGCACAATACCCTGCATACTGTAGGTGCTCAATAGATGTTTAATTTGTTAAACTGGACTTAAATTACAGAGTGGCTAATTTCAACTTTCTATAAAGCTTTCTAATTTGAGCTAGACAAATGTGGGATAGTCTGTGTAGGAGGT
Organism: Pseudochirops corinnae; assembly: GCA_028646515.1. Lineage (NCBI taxonomy): Eukaryota > Metazoa > Chordata > Mammalia > Diprotodontia > Pseudocheiridae > Pseudochirops > Pseudochirops corinnae. The sequence continues at coordinate 258,190,954 of CM053586.1, forward strand.
AGTAATTTCTCCTGTCACTGGATCTTTTCAAATGGAGGTCTAATAGCCACTTCTCAGGGATATGGTAAAGGAAGTACCTTCAAGTACGAGCTGTTGGATGACCTTTGAAACTCCCTCCAACTTGTAGATTCCATGATTTCCTACTTATGCAAAGAATCTCTTTTCCTCCTTTCTCTTCTGAGCTTGATTCAAGAGAAGCCTAAAGAGCCTTAAGGGAGATTTGTTAGTTTTAGCAGGTGACTATGGCATCTGCCACTGTCAACTCCAGACAGGGTCTTACTAGAAAAAAAAAAACAATAAACAAAATATGATCTGGCTATCCCCCTCCCCAGCTTCTCCTTCCCTCTGCTTGAGAATCTCTTCCTAAACCTGGCCTGCCCCTAATTCACCTCCAGAAGGTACCTAATGTGAGGTCCTGCAAGATGCTGTTTGATGGGAGGGCCTTGGCTGTAGCTGCTGTTCATTTGAGCTTGGGGCGTCCTAATCTGTGCCCTGGTGCTGGAAAGACTCATTGCGCTGGTGTATTTCAGAGCAAGAGAAGAGAAAAATATTGGCAGGAATGAGTGAGAAAGGCAGAATGAGCTAGCTATCTAGAGGATGGGGATCACACAAGATTAATGATTTGGAGTGGGGGTCTCTTCATCCAAAATCCCACCTTGCCATTTCAGACTGAGAGGGGATTATTTTGCATCTCTCTCTCTCTCTCTCTCTCTCTCTCTCTCTGTCTCTGTCTCTGTCTCTCTCCTCTCTTCTCTTTCTCTCTTTCTCTCTCTCTCATCTTTCTTCTCTCTCTCCTTTCTCTGTCTCTCTCTGTGTCTCTCTCTGTTTCTGTCTCTCTGTCTCTCTATCTCTCTCTCTGTCTCTCTGTCTCTCTGTCCCTGTCTTTCTGTTTCTCTGTCTCTCTCTGTCTCTGTTTTTCTCTCTGTCTCTGTTAAAACAGGTCTCGTTTATGTGCTGGGTTGGGCCTTGGTCAGATTACCTTCTCAGTCTAGCCAGGACCTGTGAATTTGCTATTTAACCAAAATCCAACTGAGTACTGTAGGAAAGAGAAGGGAAAACCTCTCACACCCAAGTGGCCCACGCAGTAAACAAAGGGAAATCCTGCTGTGCCAGCTACTGGCTCCAGGAAGGCCCCAGTGGGAAGCCCGTGTGGTCTGTGCCAAGAGGAGGGCAGCGGCAGAGGCTGGGCAACCAGGAAGAGCCATTGATGTTTGCAAACTCTGATTCCTCAGGGTGGTCTGTGCTTTCCCCCTTCTTGGAGTTCCACCTCACCCCCAGGTAATACTGGTCTCCCACTGACTTCTTCCCTTTGCTTTTTCAGACCTCCTCCATGTTGGGTCACCACCACACTTCCAATTTGGGAAGGCTGTCACCAATTTCTGGCGACATGCAAGAGGCTCGTTAGGCTGTATTTATGAAGATTTATGGAGAAGCTAACACACATTAGGCCCTGAAAGCAGAGCTCAGGTGGGCTGTCTTCCCCAGGTGGCAGACTCAGTGAGGTAGCAAGCATTTGATGATCCTGGAGGAAGGAGGGCGCAGGGCCCCAGCCTGCTATGGAGAAGTAAAGAAGCTTCCTCTTCGCCTGTGTTCTCTGTCTGCACTCATTCTTCTTTAAAGAGAGAAAGAGACTCATTTTCTGTGGCATCTCACATGGAGGGGGAAAGGCCAAGATAAATGGATAGTTTCAAGGTCATTAGCTTCCTGAGCTCACAGTTTGCCTTGCTCTGCCAGAGTTCTGCTTGGAGAGGTTATAAATGTTTTTTGGTTGGAATAGGGGAGCTCATTGTTGGGCTCGCGATCCTGAGACCAGCTGCCAGTGGCCAATCTGAATTCTGGGGCTGTGGAGCTGGCCTTCATCCCCTTTCGAACTCTGCTTGTGTAAACATTTCAGACAATAATGTACTGGTGATTTTGTGAATGGTGGAGGAGAACCTGAAAGGTCCAGTAGCCTTTAGAGCCTACCCAGGAGAAGATGACCTTCTTAGTGCTATAAACAAACAAATAAATAAACAAATGACAAAGTCAGGTGATCATCCATCCTAGAAATGACCTGAACATGACACTTGTGTCTAAACTTTGGGTTCTCTTTGCCACGTGGTCTCTGCTCTGGGATGCGAGAGGACACTGACTACAGAAAGAAAAGCAGAGTGGTGGGAGGTGCTGGCAGAGGGGGAGTGCCTTAACAGCATTCTGGACTAGAATGCCATTTCCCTCTCCCTAACCCTCTGCCCATCTCCTCTTTCATTCCCCCAGGTTGTCTCTGACTATCCCTCCTCCCCCTCTCTGTTACACCATTCTAATCAGTCTCTCCAGGGGATCCTTCTCTTTTCCCCTCTCTTTCTGGTTGACCTCTCCTTCTGACACTTTCCTCTTCTAACTGCCCTCCCCCATGTCCTTCCCTCTTTTTTCCCTTCCAAACTGTCTTCAATGAAGCACCTGGCAAATCGTGTGTTTGGCAGATGGCTTGACCTCTGCACACCTGCAGTTAAGCCAGTGTGACACACAGGTGTTCCTGACCTACATAGACATGTAGATTTAGCACTGGAAGATATCCTGGAGCAGTGGCGTCAAACTCAAATAAAAAAGGGGCCACTAAACTATTCCTAAGGATTTCTGTGCGCTGAATAACAACTTAGAAAACCACATATTAACATTATCTATGTTCTATTTTTGAAAAATGTGTTTTGTTAAATATTAACCAGTTACATTTTAATCTTGTTGAGGCTGTACTTGGGAGGGTTGCTAGTACATTTGCGTGTATATTTGATACCTCTTCCTTAGAAATTATTTTCTGCTTTTCCGTTCTCTTATTGATGAGAAAACTGAGACTCAGAGAGATGAAATTATTACAAGTCACTAGCAGCAGAGCCAGGATCTTTTCAGGTCCTTTGACACCCTCCCCCCCCCCCCCCCAAATCTAGTGATCTTTCTAATTTTCAATCCTGACTCCCAGTGGCTACCTAACTAGCCCACAGCCAGGTTTGGATATTAGAATCTTTGTTCATAGATAACTTCCAAGGAGCAGCAAATGTCCTATGAAGGGAAGGAGGTTTTCTTGCTTCCCAAGTTCAATTAAAGGAGAAGTGATTATTTCTAAATTTTCCTTGGGGTAGTGAATGGAGGATTTAATGCAACCCATCTCATTCCATCTCTAGCTCCCAGGAGTATTAGAGAATCTCATGTTTTCCAGGCTAGAGCTGGTTCTGCTCCTAAATGCACTGCCCAGGATATAACTCTGTAATAACTGGATAATCATTCTCCCAGGAATCTTTCTTATTTTAATCTGCCTCCAGGGAGAGATGCAAGAAGGCTGCTCCATGAAGGAAAGGTTGCAACAAAGTCAGTTCCCTGTGTATTCTAGAGTAACCAAAGAGAGCATCAGGTGGACTGGTCTGGCTTTGGCAAGAGCACAGCACAGAAGCTTTCAAACCTCAGGTTCTCACACAGAGAAATGGCTTTGCAGGGTTCCAACTTCACTGGGACTGGTAGTAGAAGCAGCCCAGCCTTCCCCAGGGTCAAATTTGCCTCTAAAAAGAGTTATTGTTCTATTGGGATGGGATTAAAAGAGCACAGTGCACATAGTAGGCACTTAAATGTTAGTAGACTGACTGAGAAGTGATTGACAAGGAAGAAAAGGTACTATAGAAAATAGCCTTAATGAGACAAGTTTTCTCATTCTGAGATGTTGGGATCTGTGTAAAAATTTTGGCTAGAGTCTATAAAATAAGGTGTCTATAAAGTATGTAGTCTATTAAACAAGGCAAAGGATTAATCCGATCTCATTAAAGTATAGGGAAGAGCAACAGGATAATTAAGGTAATGGTGGGATGAAGTTAGCTGTAAATATAGTAGTAAAATCAATGAATTTGGAATTATAAAACCTGACTTAGAATCTAGTCTCTGCTATTCACTCTCTGTGTGATGTCAGGAAGATCTCTTAACCTCTCAGGTCCCATTTCCTCAACCATAAAAAGGCAGGGGTTGGATTAGACCAGTAGTCTATCTTAGGCAGGGACTATCTTTTGCCTTTCTTTGTAGCCTCTGTGCTCAACACAGGATCTGATACATAGAAGGTGTTTAATATATGCTTTTTTTTTCTGTCTTTTTGCAGGGAGAAGGCAGGGCAATTGGGGTTAAGTGACTTACCCAAGGTCACATAGCTAGTAAGTGTTAAGTGTCGGGTTGGATTTGAACTCGGGTCCTCCTGACTCTAGGGCCAGTGCTCTATTCACTGTGCCACCTAGCCACCCCAATATATACTTACTGATTGTCTAAGTCAGGGATAGGAACCTGCGGCCTCAAGGCTTTAGTTTCCCCACCCCTGGTGTAAGCCAATGTTACACCACATTGTCTTCCTTTAATGGGTAGAGGAAGGGTAGGGAATTCTATTTAGTTATTCTTCCTATCTTCAGAGAACAAAATAACTGACTATATCTCATTTTAGCTTCATAGAAACTCTGTGAGGTATTCTTATTCTCCAGTTTATAGATGGGGAAGCTGAGGCATAGAGGTCAGTGTTTTGCCCATGATCACATAATTAGAAAGGGTTAGTGGCAGCATTGACTGAGGAGTGATTGACAAGGAAGAGAAAGTACTATAGAAAATAGCCTTACTGAGACAAGTTTTCTCATGCTGAGATGTTTGGGTCTCTGGTAACCACAGGGCCCTATTATAGCATCCTACCTCTCAAAAGGTTCAGCTAGGTGGTTCAATGGATAGAGTGCTGGGCATAGGGTCAGGAAGAGTAGTGAATTCAAACCTGAACTCAGATATTTCCTAGCTGCATGACCCTGGGCAAGTCGCTTGACCCCGTTTGCCTCAGTTTCCTCATCTGTAAAATGAGCTGGAGGAAGAAATGGCAAACCACTCCAGTATCTCTGCCAAGAAAACTCTGAAAGAGATCACAAAAAGTTGGACACAACTAAAAATGACAACAGCAACAACTCAGATTCCTGAAGGTGACTAAAATTTAAGCGCAAAGGAGGCAAATCTTTTAACCTCTCTAAGCCTTGGCTTCATCATCTCTAAAATAGGAGGAAAAATACTTTTACTATCTACCTCTCAGGCCTGCTGTGAGAAAATAACTTTGTAAGCTTAAATGGCTATATAAAAGTGAAGTATTTTATTGTAGGAGCAGCTAGGTGGCACAACTGATACAGTCCTGGCCCTAAGGTTAGGGAAAACTAGTGAGTTCAAACCTGGCCTCAGACACGTATGAGCTGTGTGACTCTGGGCAGTCACTTAACTCTGTCTGCCTCAGTTTCCTCATCTGTAAAATGAGAAGGAAATGGCAAGCCACTCCAGAAAACCCCCAATGGGGCCACAAAGAGTGTGACATGACTAATTGAACAACAACAATTTTATTGTTGAGTGTGCCCAGATCTCCAAACATGGAGGTGCCCTGAGGGGCCTTTGGAGTTTTTCTAGATATCCTAACATAGAGACCCCTGCAACTTCTAGCATCCTTAGAATGATTTCTGAAGCAAAGCCTTTAGAACTGTCTCTCTTTAAGCAGATCTTCCCTTCTCTCCTTCCTGCAGCACCTAGAGGAGGAAGATCCCAGTTCACCCAGAATTTGGGCGCTGCGGATTGAACCAGTGAAAGGGGAAGAACTTCCTTCCCCTATTTTCCCTCTCTTTTACTCCAGCTCTCACAAATGGGCCTGGGATTGTTTGTGTCTGTTCTGTGTTGTTTGTCCTTCTCAGTTTCAGGTGCAGGCCTGGAGTTCGAGTCACATTAACCTTGGAGCCAGGATTCCAATTTAATAATCCAATCTAATAAACATTCATCAACCATATACAACGTACCAGTCACTGTGCAAAATTCGTGATAAGGTCTGATGATACAATTATTATAAAGAAAATCTGTCCCAGTCATCAATGAGCTTATGATCTAACTGGGAAGACAGCACACAAAGGGAAGCAGGAAAAATTCCAGGTGGGGTATTGTAGGCTGGCCAGTCTGGCGGGAAGCCCTGAGAATTCAAAGTGCCTGAGACTCAAGAAGAGCTGGAGATGTGAAATTGTAACACACCTGCCCTTAAGGCAATAGGGGCCAGGGTGGTTAGTGCTCCATCTGAGGCAGACTCTCTATCTAGTATTCACCCTGTCCCACTGAGGGTATTGGCTATAGGGCTGTCCATGTCAGCAGGACTCTGGCTTCAATTCCTGCCTTTGACACATATGGGGTATGATCCTGGGGAAGACATGTAACCTCTCAACGTCCCTCATCTTTAAGATTATAAATTTCAGAGCAGGTATTAATCTACATTGGAAAGAGGAAGTTTCTTCCTAGGGAACTCTGTTAACTGATGAAATGACAACAGATCCAGGAAAGAAATAAGGAATGGAAGAAAGGAAGGAAGGAAGGAAGGAAGGAAGAAAGAAAGAAAGAAAATAAGAAAGAAAGAAAGAAAGAAAGAGAAAGGAAAGAAGGGAGAGAGGGAGGAAGGAAGGAAGAAAGAAAGAAAGAGAAAGGAAAAAAGGGAGGGAGCGAGGGAGGAAGGAAGGAAGGAAGAAAGGAAGGAAGAAAGAGAAAGGAAAGAAGGGAGAGAGGGAGGAAGGAAGGAAGAAAGAAAGAAAGAAAGAGAAAGGAAAAAAGGGAGGGAGGGAGGAAGGAAGGAAGGAAGGAAGGAAGGAAAGAAGGAAGAAAATATATTATCATAAGGTATAATCTTCACCAGATAGGTTTAGACACTAAGCTTCCAGAAGTCAAGGGGCAGGACCTGACGTTATTTTGAAATGCCTTCCGGCTCTGGAGTTTTCAGAATACTAGGAAAAAAAAGACAAAATGTGAGTTGCTACTACAAGGTCTTAGGGAGATTGGAGGAATCTTTCTGGGGACAGTAATTTAAAATGTGCCTGATCTCAGATAGGAGATGACATATTTGGAAATTGTTTTATACATGTGTGTTTCTTCATTGGTTTTAAAGGTCGGTGTGTTTTTCATCAGAACTTGCAAAAGCAAAGGAATACTTCCCTGTGATAAAACTTAAGGAAACACTGTGCTCACTGAACTAGGTTTCAATTAGTCTAATTGGTCAGAATAGTAATAATAATAGTAATAATAATAACAATAATAATAATAGTAATAATAATAGTAGTAGTAATAATAATAATAATAGTAATAATAGTAGTAGTAGTAATAATAATAATAACAATAATAGTAATAATAATAGTAATAATAATAATAATAACAGCTAGTGCTTTAGGCTTTGCAAAATATTTTACATCTATTTTCCGATTTGATCCTTACAACATCCATAGAAGGGAGGTGCTATTATTTTCCTCACTTTATAACTGAAGAAGTGGAGGTAGAGAGAGGTTAAGTGACTCACCCAAGGTCACACAGCTAATGTCCAGCACTGGATTTGAAGTTGTCCTTCTGACACCAGGTCCAGTACTCTATCCACTGCCCACTTTACTGACTCTGTAAAGAAGACCTTGAGTACTGAGCCCAAGAACAAGGATGCTACATATTTGTATTAACTCAAGTCAGGGTGCGGAGGAACAGCTTGGAAAATGCTCACTCTCACTGAAGCCAGGGTCAAGCCAGAACACTATAGCCCCTTCCCCACTAGTTTCCCAGTAGTATCTGCCTTCAGTACTTTCTAATGAGAATATAGAACAGCAATGACTTGCTATCCCTGAAACCTTGTCCACTTGCTGGGCATTCTGGAGATTTACCCAGCCTACTTGGTGGTCCAGATTTAGTTATGTTAATAGTGTGTGTGTGTGTGTGTGTATTCATGTATAAAACTCACACATGTAAAACCTTTTTAGACACTAGACACTTAAAATACTCAATTAGTAGCCTTGAAGCAGGTGGAGGCACTCCCAGCCAAAGAGAGAGAGAGAGATTTCTTAACCATTTCTCTTGGAAACTGTTCCCCAGGGGGAGGTGGGAAAGAAGCTCCCCATCCCCCAAATGTCAGAGTAGGAACAGAGGTCTGGAGGGATCCTGGATTAAGCGACTTGGCCCTTGTAGCTGAAGGTAAACTGGCAGAGCTCTGTGAAGTCCTGGGATGATGATGTTACATGCATGACTGCCTCTTCCAACAGTGTGGTTTCTGACACCATACACAGGGAGCCCTGACTACTGAGAGATTGGGGATTGGCTCATCAGAGCCCAGGAGTTGGACAAAAATCCCCCCATCACGGTAGGACTGATCTGGAGTTTGTTGCTAGCTTCTCTCTTTCTCTGGTTGCCATTGTTCCTCTTTACATCTTGCCTCCCTCAAATCTCCAACCGTTTGGAGAGATTTTCCTTCACCTCTTCTGTTTCCATGTTCACTCCACACAAAGGGCCTGGATGTGTAGTATGATTTATCTAGTTTTCAGTTACTTAGCATTCCCCAGGGACCGACTAGTCACTTTGTGAATTGACTTGTATGTACTCTGTCTATATTTTATATTTCCTTATCTCTAGACATATTTCCCCCTAAAGGAATATAAGATCCTTGAGGGCAGGGATTGTTTCATGCTTGTCTTTGTGGCGCAGTGCCTGCCTCATTTTGTTGTTTGGTCATTTGGTCATGTCTGGCTCTTTGTGACCCCATGGACCATATCACGCCAATACTGACCATGGGATTTTCTTGGCAAAGGTACTGGAGTGGTTTGTCATTTCCTTCTCCAGTAGATTAAAGCAAACAGAGGTCGACTCGCCCAAGATCACCTAGCTAGTAAGTGTTTGAGGCTGGATTTGAATTCAGGTCTTTCTGAATCTAGGACCAGCACTCTATCCACTGAGTCACTTAGCTTCCTCCTGGACCATAGTAAGCACTTAATAAATGCTTGTTGAATGAATGAGTGACCACAGCACATTCGGATTGCTAATCTAAATTTACTTCTGCTACCCAGTGCATTTCCCCTTCCCTCATGTCAATGTGAGCCCAAGGAATGCAAGCTTATTAACATAATCACTTATCCCAATTTGAGTCCATAGATAAACAGGAATTCTTAACCTGGAGCTAATAAACTTGTTTTTAAGAAAAATATTTTGATAACTATATTTCAGTATAATTGGAAGCAGGTAAGTGGTGCAGTGGAGAGAGCGCTGGCCTTAAAGTCAGGATGACAAGTTCAAATCTAGCCTCAGACACTTAGCAATGTGACCCTGGGCAAGATACTTAAGCTCTGCTTCAGTTTTCTCAATTTAATATGGGAATGATAATGGAACCTACCTCCCTGGGTTGTTGTGGGGATCAAATGAAGCAATATTTGTAAAATTATCAACACAGTTCCTGGCACATAGCATTATATAAATCCTTCCTTCCTTCCTTCCTTCCTTCCTTCCTTCCTTCCTTCCTTCCTTCCTTCCTTCCAATCCTAGGTATTGTATTTTATGCATTTAATACATTATATTGAAAAGTCATCCATAGGCTTCACCAATTAAAGGGGTCCATGATTGCAAAAAAGGTTAAGAATGAGAATCCCTTGACTACTGATTATAGCTGGAAGACTTTAGTAAGTGCCAGAGGTTGGATTTGAAACTAGGTCTTCTGTGTCCAAATCCTAGTCTCTTTCCACTGGAAGGAATCTGGCCATGGGAACTGCCCCCTCCCCATCATTAATGCATCCAAAGCCAAATGAGAATATTTTTGGTAGTTATCTGTTATTTTGGATTATCCGTGGCACAGTTTTGCTCTTCCATTCACACAGACAGCTTAGCAATGTGCATGCTCTGAACCGTGCTTGAAATCTGACTCAATACTTATAAGGGCTCTTCTACCATGGCCACTTTTCAGAGATACTCTAGAAGAGATTCTTGTTCTGGATAAGAAGTTGGAATAAATGATCTCTAAGGTCCCTTCCAACCCTAAGATGTTAGCATACTGTGTTTGGCCCAGTTCAACCTGCTAAGTCTTAAACAAATAAAAATGTCTTGGTGACAGCACGGTTTTGCCTCTCCAACTAGCCATATGGTTAAGAGTAGCAACATGCTATCACTTTAACGGAGATGCATATGTACATGTATACCTTCTTTGGTGAAGTAAAGGGTTAAAGGACAATTGCCAAGGTTTGGGACAGGTGGATTTGGATCGAGGCTCATTTGGTAGCTGGGGATGGAGGACAAGATGGGAAGCAGGGAGGCTGGACACCAAAGTGGATAGAGTGTTGTTGCTTTTCCTTCATTTTTTAAGAGGATGATGTACTGAGTTGCAAGTCAATTGGATTTAAGTGAGTCAGAGCTGTGCAACGTTATCAGCTCCACTCTCTCTTCCAGAATCATCAAAGTCCAGTGGCAAGACAAAAGTCAAGATGACTAGCAATGGCCCCAGATGCAGTGGATTACTTTGGCATCTTTGATATCTGACTAAGCTCTAAGCGCTCCACAGTGCTTGCTTCAGCTGCCTTCATGGTTGTTGGAACAAATTGTTCTTGTCTACCCAGAGAAATTTTCACATGCTTGGGGTAAACATTCCCCCAACTCACCAACAGGTTTGAGGATGGAGTGGAAAAGAGGTATTAACTGGTTTGGAATGAGACAAGCATGGCAACCAAAACATAGACCAGGTACCATTAAAGAACCAAGATGGAAACCATCAGTCAGAAGCACATAAGTTTAGCAATGGTTATGAGGAAGAAGGCAATGGTTATAAAGGAGAATATAGGCTAGTTCAAAGCAGCGTGTGCCTCTATATGACTTAATTTGGGTCATGAGGGTCTGGGTTCAAATCCCTCCTTTGATGCTTTGGGCAAGTCATAAAACTTCCCTGAGCTTCATTTCCTCATCTGAAGTCCCTTCTAGCTCATGAACTAAAATTCAGATGCCAGAAAGGAATGACTGGCCCTCTTACTATGAGAGGGAGAGCTCTTTCCCCAGTGGTCTGGTGGACTGGATAGTCTTCCCTCATTCTTCTGGCCCTTTAAGGAAAATCATCTCCACAGTAGAAAAAGCCATGGCTCTATCTAGTCAGAGGACCTGTGTTCATATCTTCCCTCTGATGCTTACTATCTATATATGACATTGAGAAAATCACAACCTTCCAGGCCCCACCCACCCCAAATATTTTCCAGATTGTTGTCCAGTGATTTCTTACTCTTCATGACCCCATTTGAGGTTTTGATGAAAAAGATGCTGGAATAATTTATACTTTTCCTCTTCAGATCATTTTTACAGATGATGAAACTAAGACAAATGGATTATGTGACTTGTCCAGTGTCACACAGCTAGTGAGGGTCTGAGGCCAGATTGGAACTTGGGTCTTCCTGATTCCAGAGCTACACCATCTAGCTGCCCCATTTCCTAGATTAGCCCCTTCTTAATGCCAGCTCTGCCCAAGAATAAATCCCTTGGGGTAAAGAATTGAAGAATCTTGTTGAAATATATGCTTATCATTTGAGAGGATAAGTAGACTGTTATCTCTCATTAACATTTTAGGATGAAGGAATTGATTAAATTAGATAATCTAGTCACTTCTTTAGGCCAGACTTCCTAGTAGAGAAGAGTGCTGCATGAGAAGTCTGAGAATGTAGGTTGGAATTCTGGCTCCATTATGGCAACTCTCTAGACTTTGGTTTTCTCACATTTTAATGAAGGGGTTGGCACAGATCATCTCCAAGGTTCCTTCCAAGTCTAATCTATGAACCTAAAGGCAGGAAGGAAGAGAAAAAGAAAGATCTGGAGCACAAGGTCTGTCTGGAAATACAGCATAGCCCAAAACAGAGTTCCCAGTTGACTTTGGGTCCTGGAAAGACAGGAGAAACCTAAAAGAAGGAGGGGGCATAGAAAATGTATGTGATCTGGGCACCAAAACCAGCCTTCTCCTACTTGATAATCTTGCAAAGGATTGGGAAAGCGGTAGGAAACATTTATTAGGTACTTACTTACTGCATGCCGGGCCTTGTGTTAAACATTTTACAAATATTACCTTATTTGATCCTCATGATAACCCCAGAAGAGAGGTGCTATTATGATTCCCATTTCACATTTAAGAAACTGAGACAGAGGTTAAATGACTTGCTTAGAATCAAGCTGGTGTTAAGACTGCCATTGAACTCGGCTCTTCCTGCCTCCATGTCCAGTGCTCTAATGCTTGATTGGTCACTAGAGGGCTAGAGGTTGGTTGTTGGGAAGACCGCCTAGTTTTTATTCTAGAATCTTTCACCTTTGTTTGTTTGCCATCCTCCATGGTTCAGAAATCGATCTCAGCAATGAGTCTTGCTTCAGAAGATCAGGTTGTTAATGGCTCCTGGAGTAGACCTTCTTCTCCCCCTGAAATCCAGGGCAATGAGTCTTGTGTGTTGGGCACTCAAAAGAATGGAAGGGAAGCTGTATACCAACTTGGTGAGCTTGAACAAAAGGCACATCATTTGACAAGAGGAGCAGTGAGGAGACAACCCTCACAATTAGCTCTTTCCCACTCAAACTGAATAATTAACAAGAAAGGAAGTGTCCAATTAAGGAAGAGCAAAGGCACATTTTCCAATTTGCATGTAGTAAATCTCTCCCCATCTTTAAGAGGTGATAAAGGGCCCTTGTGCTGTACAAATTGCAATCAATGAAGAACTTAAGCATGATTCCCAGTCCTCTCTTAGTGTAATGATAAAAAAAAAAAAAAATCACCATTATATAATAATAGCTAGCATTTATAGAGTGCTTTAAGATTTATAAAGCGCTTTAACAAGTTTGTATCTCATTCAAGCCTCACAACAACCCTGAGAGGTGGGTACTGTTTTTACTCCCATTTTAGAGTTGAGAGGTTAAGTGACTTGCCCAGACTCACACACATAGTAGGTGTCTGAAGCAGAATTTGAACTCAAGTCTTCTCATCTCCAGGTCCAGTACTCTATCCATGGTGCCACCTAACTGCCTTATCAGTTTTAAAAGGGAATTTTCTTTATTTTTTTTAAATCTATGCTTAATATTCAGATGACTAAGTGGCATTATGGAGAGAGTGCTAGAGTAGCTGTCAGTAAGATCTGAGTTCTACTCCTGTCCACTTACTAGTTGTGTGACCTGAGGCAAATCACTAATCCTCACCCAGCCTCAGTTACCTCATCTCTAAAATAGTAATAATAATAGCACCTACTTCATAGCATTGTTGTGTAGATAAAATTAAGTAACATGTAATATACCTTGTAAACCCTAAAATGCTATATGAAGGTTAGGCATTATTATTCTTATAATTAGCATTAATAGGGCAACTAGGAGGTACACTGGATAGAGGGCTAGGACTGGAGTCTGGAAGACTCATCTTCCTAAATTCAAATCTGGCTTCAGGCACTTACTAGCAGTGTGACCCTGGAAAAGTCACTTAACCCTGTTTGCTTCAGTTTCCTCTTCTGTAAAATGACCTGGAGAAGGGTATGACAAATCACCCAAGCATCTTTGTTAAAATCCCAAATGGGGTCACAAAGAGTTGGACACAACTAACTGATCAACTGAACACCATTAATACATGATATTAAGGATGATCTTGTAAGTGTGGGAACTTCCTCCCCTGAGAGAGTACAACCATTTGTATTTTATTGTTTCAGAAGGTTACCTGAGATTTACAGAGGCTGAGTAGCTTAGGCTGTGGTTACATAGATAGTGTCAGAGGTAGGTTTTGAACTCAGACCTTCCTGACTCCAAGTTCTCTTGACTCCAGCTCCAGCATTCTATCCATTACATCATTCTGGTTTTACTATATATTACATATTACATACACTAACATACTTTAAAAATATAATAATGAATATAATCCAACATATTATATAATTAATATGTTAATTAATCAGTTAATATTATATAATTAATA
>CM053586.1:258205200-258269141 GCA_028646515.1 Pseudochirops corinnae
CCCTTCTTCTACATCAACAGGGGAGTTCATGCCTTCTCAACAATGGGACAGAGTTTGCACCTTCCACACTTAGCACTTAGTACTGTCCCTCCACTTAGTACTAAGTGCTAAGTATCCTGCTAAACCAATTACTATTACATTTCCCCAGGAAAATAATTTTTAAAACTTACTTTTTCTTTAAAAAATTACAAAAACATTCAGGTTTTTCTAGTCCTATGGCAATTCTCCCATTTTTAACTATTTTCCAAAGATTACCTACCATTGGCAAGTTAGAAATCTTACTATAAGCTCTTTTAGTTCCCTAAGAACATAATTCATCTGGGTCTGTTAATTTTAACTCATTGTGGATAGCTAAATATTCTTTTATCATCTCACTTAACATTGGGTTTTGATCCTCTCTTAACTATTTTTTCATCTATAGATCCTAGTCAGATTATTTTCCTTGTCAGTGAAAATAAGCAAGAGTTGAGTAGTTCTATCTTCTCTCCATCACTCTTTATTACCAGCCTATTCAATCTGACCAGCAGCCCTATCTCTTCTTGGGATCTTACTCTTACTCTCAAGACAACTTTTAAAAAAATAAACCAGAAACAAAAAAAAGTTTTTGCTGTCTTTAGCATTGACTACAGACCTCAGCTTATTCTGTTTCAGAGATCTGTCATTTTTATAGAAACATGATTTCTCTGAGTAGGCAAACTAGGTCATCTTTTTGCCTCATTTCTTATCTAAGTTTAAATCACTGAATGGGTGTTGCCTCAGACAAACTGAACCTGGGAAAGAACTTAGCTTAAAAAGGCCAAGGTCTCCCACTGCATTTGGGATCATCTCCAGTCATTCTGATCTGTGTCTTGCCACTGGACTCAGATGACCTTGGAGAAGAGAGTGAAGCTGATGACTTCACACAACCCTGCCTTACTTAAATCCAATTTACTTACAAGTCAGGATAATGCTCCTGATATCTTTGGTCCTCTTTTAGAATTAAGGACAAGCAACAACAATAGAAACATGATATTCTTTTGAATTCAACCTCATTTATCTGCCATTACATTCTACAAGGGAAATAACATATAGATATATATGTTCAAAATAAACACAGTGTAATTGGAAGAAAGGGAATCCGTGAAGTCTCAGGGACCAGAACTGATCTCAACACATTACTTCTACTTCAGAAGCTTTCTTATTATTGTTCGTATAGAGCATATAGTCAGGAGTACTCCTAAACAACTTAACAAGGTTAAAACATGAGGTCATATCTGGGACTTTTGATTTGTTTCCTTGATAAGTAGGAATCCCTCCCCATAACACCCCCAAGTAGATTCAGTACTCACATTTGATGGGTCAGGAAATTATAGATTTGAGTCACACCCTTTCACTGAACCTATTAAAGGGAGAAGTATCTGCCAGGGTTAAAAGTGATCCAGAGAGACCTGAAACAAGTGACCAGAAACTGAGAATACATGGAAGTAAAGTCCATGGTAAGGGCTGGGTACCAATGCTGCCCTCATACCAATTTCATAGATGATAGCTGTGGACAGGTAGCAGCAAAGCAGGAGATCATGTGGCTCTCAGGAGGGGGTACTTTTGGACATGGCCAGTTGAGAGTCTGGCATGCAGTTTCTTAGAGAGAAATGCAGAAAATGTTTACTAGATGGCACAGTGGGTAGGTAGAGTTCTGGGTTTGGTTGGAAAGACTCATTTTCTAGAGCTCAAATCTGGCTCAGATGCCCTGGGCAAGTCACTTAACCCTGTTTGCCTCACTTTCCCCAAATGCAAAATGAGCTGAAGAACAAAATGGCAAACCACTCCAGTATTTTTGCTAAGAAAACCCCAAATGGGGTCATGAAAAGTTGGACATGACTGAAGCAACTGACCAACAACAAGTTCCTAGAGTTAGCTTTCAGGAGAGAAGAGGCAGAACCACGTAGCTCCAACTACTATCATTCACCTTTCTGACAAATTCCTGGAACCAACTTCTTTAAGCATAAGTCCTCCACTATTACCATGAATTATTTAGGCTGCATAGGTCCTGTGAGTGAAGGGTAGATTTTCAATAGATCCCAAATGTTTTATTGCTTTCTAGAGAATACCTGTTACGTTAGTAGTGTGACTCTATAGAAATTGTATAGATCTTTAGGAGAAAGGTAGAATCTAATGGTATGTTCAGAGTTGACTTTTTAACAACCCTAATGCAATTTTCTCTTCTGGGAGGTGGGGGTACAAAGCTGAAGAAATGTATAGGAAACTCACAGAACTCACAGAATAGGGAAAGAGAATATTTATTTATCTTTAATGGGCTACTAAGGGTTCCTTTTGTTGTTTGCATTCTTTCTATAGGGTGAAATAATAACTGTCTTATAGTCAAAATGCTGCGTATTGCTAGCTTGGGGCTTGCACAGAGGCTGAGCCCCCTTTCCCTGATAACCGCAAAGATCTAAACACAAGCTATACTCTGTGATTCATGAGGGGGAAGTTCTGGATTGAGGCATGACAAGCCCAGAAGAGTGAGTTTTGAGACACTCCAAGATTGAACCTACTCTGCATAAAGCCAGGGCCTTAGGGTGCTGGGAAACAAGTTACAGTTAGAATCAGTACAGAATAACATCTCCTGTTAGTGGTGGCATCTAAGTAGTGTAGTGCATAAAGTGCTGGCCCTGGACTCAGGAAGCCCTGAGTTCAAATCCAGCCTACCTGTTTGATCTTGACCAAGTCATATAACTTCTGTCTGCCTCAGTTTCCTCCCCTACAAGATGGGATCAATAACAACAACTAGCTCCCAAGTTTGTGGGGAGGATAAAATGAAATATTTGTAAAGCACCTTGCATACCTTAAAGTGCTACATATAAATGTTATTATTAATGCTTCTCCTTTCTTTGAAGAATAAAATTATCATCAAGGGAAGAAAAGTTTTACTTATCAATTGCTTTGTTTTGGCAGAGAGATAGAAAGTTCCAGCACATGTTTAGATCAAGGTTTCTGAATGGTTTTGCATGAATCATGGACTCCTTTGGCAGTCTGAACCTCTTCTTAGAATGTTTTGAAATGCAGAAAATAAAATATATAGGGTTATAAAAGAAACCAATTATTCTATAATATACTTACTAAACTATTTTTTAAAGTAAGTTTATAAGATCAAGTAAAGAAACCCTGGTCTTGATAGAGTAAGTCTGCCATCACATCCTACAGTTCTTCTACTCCTTTGTGATGGACATGAAGATGGGTGTAGCTGATGTTCTAATGTGAGAAATAACTAGGTTAATACATCTCAGTAGGTCTGAATGTGTGCTTAGATATTTTTTAGGCTAGAGCTCATCTTCTTTTTCAGGTACTGAAAAAAGAAAACAGCATAAGAAGAAAAGAGTAATTGCAAGAACTATTTCATTTGCAGTATCTTCTGTCAAGACTTTAAACTCTGAATGTCAATGTTAAAATTTGGAAATGTTAAACATGAGTACAAGGGAACAAGGGCTCTCTGTTTTTCAGAATTTTTTTTGAGGACATACTTGACAATATATGATCCTAAAGAGATTTGATTTTAGACTTGATTTTCCATTTCTACCAATTCATATGTTTAGATAGTTTATATGCTTAACTGTTCTGTTTGTGAGTTACCTCTCAAAGGGCTCTGTTCCTTGCACCTTTTTAATAAGTTACTGATCTTTATGAGACTAAAATTATTATAATGAACTTGAAACAAGAGGGAGGGGGAATCTTGATTCCAGTTCAAAATAGCTTCCTCCTACTATCAACAATCTTGTTCATATAATATAGATTTAATAGAATTTCATTACACAATCCATTTTCGTTCAACAGAGGGTAGTTTTAGGACCTTGGTAAAGTTAGGAAAATAAACATGTTTTATAAATGTTCAAAGCTGTATGTACCACTATCAGATGCTTTTGTTGTGAATTGACATTCATAACACATACATAGGCATGTAAGTTCCTTGAGGGGCAGGTACTATTTTTCTTTTATGCCTTTATATACTCAAAAGATAATGAAATGCTTTTCCATAAAATAGATGCTTAATAAATTCTTGAGAATTTTGTTGGAATCATAAAATTTTAGAATTGAAGATACCTTAAAGATATTTAGTCTAGCTCCTTGCTCATACAGAGAAGATTAAAGCTAAAAAAGAGACTAAGTAATTAACCCAAGATCACATAGCTAATTAGTGACAGAAGCTGGACCATAATTAAAGTCTCTAAGTTGCTGAAAACTTACCACCCTTTCTCATTATTGAATGTTGTGGACAACAATAAATAAACAAATCATGAAGGAATCAAGATCTGATGAGTTTCCCTATTGGATCTGACATGCAGCATTAGTGGCCTCCAATAGATACTATCTTATATTCAAAATACTCCAAAGGAACAGATTCTCTGAAAAAAAAAAGAGATCATCTGGAACTTAAATTAAAAGATGGAAGATAATTTTATAGAACAGAATCTAAAGATAATCTTAAAAGTATGCATGAGTTCTTGATTATTAAATGCTTAGAGATAATATAAAGATTATACACAAAAAACAACACTACAATAAAAATACTTAATGTCCTCCATGAAATAATATCCCCAAATTGTCTTTGAAATGGAAAACGAAATATATTATCAACAGAATCTACGTGCTGCTGACAAAGAGAAGCTCAAAGTTTAACTCTATAAGAAACATACAGGTCAAACTTTAGAACTTTGAAGTTAAGCAAGTAACAAATTCAGATAGAAAAATGGAGCTTTAGGTTATCTATCCTAACATCCTCATTCTACAGATTAGGAAACTGAGACCCAGGGACTTTATATAATTTGTCAAAAGTAAATTATATGGTCAGTTCATGATTTGTTAATTCAACCCCCAAAACCTTTCCACAGTCCTTTGTCAGAAGTTCCTACCGGTAGTCTCCACAGAACCATAGACTTCTTGAAATTCATACGTCTTGATTATACTCAGCCTATCTTCTTTCCTGGGAATTGCAAACACCAAACAACTCTATTCCATAAAGCTGCTAAAAACTACCACCATCCCATATGCACACACCGAAGTTCCAAACTTATTGTCAAAGACTCAGCCCTTGCCTAAATTAAGCAGATATGTGGCAGGGGAGGGGGTGAAGGGAGGAATTGATGTATTTATACAATTTTTTTTAAGGTTTACAAAGTACTTTTTTCTCCCACAATAACCTAATGAGGTAACACAAATATGGCTATCCCAATTTTATACATGAGCAAAGGTTAAACATAGAAAGGTTAAATAATTTGCCAAGGATAATAGAACAGAATCGCAGGAATGCAACAGATGGCAGAGGTCATTTAGACCAAATTGTATGTGAAAGACCTATAACAATCCATTCCACTTTTAAGTGGCTCTAATTGGCATGGAAAACCCATTTTGACCCCTCTGCCATTTCTACACACTAGTCCTAGTTCTTCTGGGGCCCAAGAAAACAAAAGTTATTCATTTTTAGGACCTTCAAATACTGGAAAATATCCCTTTCCTCTAAGTATACTCTTCTTCAGGCTAAGCATTACTAGTTGTTTTTGTTTTTTTTTAATTAATCCTTGAATGGTGCTTTTTCCAAGGGCTTTTCCTATCCTCACTGTTCAACTCTAGAAACTCTCCAGTTTATTCATATTGTTCCAATAATGTAGCACCCTCATCTGAATACAGTATTCCAAATGCAATGGGGCCATTACTTTCCTCATTTTGGGCCACTACAAAATAATCGGGCTAATGAAAAAGGATGCAATTTAAAAATTAGAATAGCAACATTAACAATCCACAAATAGACACAAAAGAAGAGATCTTGAAAATTAGAGAAGTAGATAAAATTGAAAATACAAAGTCTATAGAGCTGGTAAATGAAACTGAGAGCGAGTCTTTTGAAAAGACTACTAAAATTGATAAGCCATTATCCAATTTGGTCAAAGAGAAGAGAAGAAAATCAAATTACTCAAATTTAAAAGGAACAAGATTGAATTCACAACCAATAAGAACTGAATAGAAATATCATAAATAACTATGCACAATTATATGCCAGGAAACTGTAAACTGAAAAGAAACATGATTATGTAAAAAAAAATTTTAAATAAGGAATAATGATTTCAAATAACTCAATATCAGAAAGGAAAATGAAGCAAGTTACAAATTAACTAAAGAATAAGTGTCCCAGCAAGTGCCTACAATGAAACCTGCTTAAACCTAGATAAAATCCAACTCAGAACCCAGTGGATGAGGTAATAATGCCCAAGTAGCAAGTTAAATGGTGAAAAATTCAGTCAAACAAGTAATTGTATGTCTATATATAATTGCTGCCAAAAAATTTGGATTTTGTACACATACATTTTTTCCACTAAATTGAAACTGATTGTTTCAGTGCTCTGAAGATCTGTTCTTTTAAGCCAAAATGTAAGATAATTAATGTCATTGTTATGATTTGTTTTGCACGTTTTTGTTTTTTGAGTCATTTCAGTTGTATCTGACTCTTTCTGACCCCATTTTGGGGTTTTCTTGGCAAAGATACTAGAGTAGTTTGCCATTCCCTTCTCCACTTCATTTTACAGATGAAAAATTGAGCCAAAGAGGGTCAAATAACTTGCCCAGGGTCACATAGCTAGTAAATGTCTGAGGCTAAATTTGAACTCAGGTCTTCCTGATTCCAGACCCAGCGCTCTATCCACTGGGCTACTAACTGCCCTACCTTGTACATCGTAAGCATTTAATAAATGCTTTTTTAATTCATTCATTCATTTCACCAAATAAGTTAATTACTAGAAATAAAGTTCAATCACTAGCATTGCCTCAACAAAGACGATGTTATGAGATGAAACATAAGCAATAGTAATTACATCTAATTTTAGAAATTGGAGTTATACAGCTAACAAAAATAAATAAGACCAAAAGCCATTCCTTAATACATAAGTAGTCAAAGTAGACAAACTTTAAAAGAATCACAAACTATTAACAAGTATGCAAAAGAATGTTCCCTATCACTAATACTAATAAAAGTACAATTTTAAAAATCCTTGTTTCACCTCACACCCAGCAAATTGGCAAAGATGGCAAAAGCTTGGCAGAGTCAGTGTTAGAAAGGTTGTAGAAAGATTGGTGCTACTAATGCATTGCTGATGGACCTGTGATTTAGTACAATTATTTGGGAAAGCAATTTGGAATTATGCAAATGAAATTACTATAATGTCTATGATCTCTGACCTGGAGATTCTACTACTTGGCATATACTGAAAGGAAATCATTGATTTTAAAAAGTCTTAATATACACCAAAATATTCATAGCATCACTTTTTGTAGTAGCAAAGAACTAGAAACAAAGATATGCTATGATGGGCCTAGGTAGGGTGACTCAATGGATAGAGCACTGGGTCTGGAATCAAGAAGAATCTAATCTGACCTCAGAAATTTGCTAGCTGTGTGACCCTGGGCAAGTCTTTCAACCCTGTTTGTCTCAGTTTCTCATCTGTAAAATGAGCTGGAGAAGGACATGGCAAACCATTTCAGTATCTTTGCCAAGAAAATCCCAAGATGGGGTTACAAAGAGTCAGACACAACCGAAATGACTCAAAAACAAGTTGTGGTACATGAATGTCATAAAATCTCATTGAGATATAAGAAATGACAAAGATGAGGAATAGAGAATTACATGATCTGATACAGAGTGAAGTAAGAAAGGTCAAGGAAACAATATACACAATGATTCACAAGGAAAGACTCACAAGACAATAAAAAAAAATGTTGCGATATTGCAAAGATCAGTAAAGATAAAGAAGAGATATGAGAAGATACCTCTTCTCAACTCCTTTGCAAAGGATTGAGACCCCCAGTTTTAGGACATTGTATATGTTTTCAGACTTTTTAAAAATCTATTGACCTGTTTTGTTAGTGCAATAGATAAGAACACTGGACCTGAAGTAAGACCTATGTTCGAATCCTGCCTTACAGACTTCTTAGCTGTATGACTCTGAAGATCATTTAACCCTTTCAGACTCAGTTTCTTCATTTGTAAAATAGAGATAATAATAGCACCTACTTCGTAGAGTTATGAGGATCAAAAGAGATAGCATATGTGCAGGGCTTTGCAAACCATAAAGTGCTATATAAATGCTGGCTATTTAAAAAAAAAAATCTTTGTTATATGAGATAGCCTAGGGGGAGGAGGGGAAGTGATACAGGGGGAAATTTAGGCAGTTTCAAAATGAAAGATCAATAAAAATTTATTTGAAATGAAATAGTAGTCATACTAAACATTCCATGGCCTTCCTCCCAACTTCACTTATACAATTTCATATGGTCAAAGGATCATAGATTACAGAGACCTTTGAAGTCACCTAGTGCACTCCCTTTATTTTTCTGAGGAAAAAACTCAGTAGTAAATTAACTTGTCCAAGTTGGGGTTCCAATCTGAATTTTCTGATTCCAAATTCATCCACTTTGAATAAAAAGGAAATTCAGATTGATTTCCCAAATATTGCTTACCAGAGTCAAGAAGAAAACCTATTCTGTTGAATTTGAAGTTCTGACCACAAAGTTCAGAACTGAGTCCTATGGCCTGAGCCAGTCCTCATTCCTACATTTTTAGTTTCTTTCAACACACCACACAGTGGAAGTCATTCTAGCTCCTATTCAGAGATACAGCAGATCAAAACAGCTACGCGCAGCCAATGTCTAATGTAACCCAGTCTGCGTATAGCACTCTTTCTATTTCTACCCCTGATGTCAGCAACAAATTGAGGTTTCCACTCTACAAAGCCATTCTCGATACAAAAGGGAACATTGACCTCAAGGGGAGCACTACACTGCATCTGAAGGCAGAGGTGAGATGAGAAATGGAGTCAATAATAGTGAATTCCCTTACACACTAGCCACTCTGCAAGATGAGAGCTGTTTTTCTCTTTAAGTTCATTTGGCCTGGATTCCTTTCCCCATAGCGAGGTTTTGGGTTTTTCATTTGTTTGTTTGTGGGTTGGGTTTGGGGATTTTTTTTAGTTTGGTTTGATTTTCCTGTACCTGCTGACCTCCTAATTGAATGACAGGTAGTCCATTGAATGATTCTTACTCAAAGGCATGAAAAAGAAAGAGAGAAAGGAGTGATGTAATCATCCATAAATTTAACATGGGAGAAAGGTAATAATTCTGCAATAGGACTTACCCATTAACTTCATTAGAAAAAAGTCAACGTCTTAGCTGCTAGTGTTCTATGATATATGTTTACATACATCATGTGTGCTTGTCTACACACACACACACACACACACACAGAGGATTATCATTGTAACACTATCCTTGGGGTTCATGCCATGGAAGAAGTCCTATAAGTGAACCTGCCTTGCAATGAAATTCCTTACCTTGGGTGAGGTTCAACACAGAACCTCTTAACACTAGATTCTGCCCATGGTCAAAGCTATAACTAAGGTATAGCAACCATGGTTTTATCCAGGGATGTCAAAATTTAGGGGCTGATAGCATTCATATGCCTTTCATTGATAAATAAACCAATTAAAGAGCAAACTCTCTAAACTTAGCACTTAGCAAGAATACTTAGAAAAAAATATGAAGCTACCCTATGGTGGCTTTTTTCCCTCCTGCCCTGCCAGCTCTTACCTGGTCCAGCCCTATCCTGCTCCCTTCCCCCAAAGTGGCAGCCTTCCTAGTAGGTGCTTTGAAGTGTTCCAAGGTCTCCTCTTAACCCAGCAGAGGAAGGGATGTCTCGGTATGTCTGTCCCTCTCTCCTAAGGTGTAAGGTCTATGAGCTGCATTTCTCTCTTATTCTCCCCTCCACAACTGAATCTGTCATAAATAGTTCATTCCAGGACACTTCCCATGCTTTTTGACCAATCTGTTTCATGGTACTTGCTCTGAGCATCAGAATTTCAAGTTGTAGTTCTACCTGTCATGAATGATATTATAAAGTTGTTCTTGTATATGTATCTGAATCTGTGGATAGAAGTATATATACACACACATATACATACATATATTATACACAATGTATGTAATGTACATACATATATATAATTCTTTCTAAAGAAACTCACAAAAATATAGGAAATGTCAGAGTCTTTTAAAGGGCGCGATCACGCTGAGTAATACAACCTCCCTTGATTTTTTTTTACATTATTTCGGTATGAAATGTTTTTATGGCTCTTGCTAAAAATAAAAGACATTTCAGAGCTTTCTCAGTAAATGAAGCACTGCAGACTTTTCAGTTTTGTTGTTTCCCCCTAAAATTAATATAATTAATTAAAATCCAATGTTCGTCTGATTTACAATCTGTGAGTCAATGAGTCACAGAATTTTATGCAAATAGGGCCACTTTACTTCCTAGACTTCCAACAATAAACCATATACCAACATCTGATTGAAGGAGAACAGTCCTAACCAAGAGAGATGGAGGAAGGAGGAAGGGCACTTTTAACCACGCCATTGTACGTTTATCTTGTGTTTGGGAGAAAAAAAAAAGTATTTAAGAGTGGGAACAATTTGGAAAGACAACAACTGCTTTTATCAAGTGTAAAAAAATTAGTTCAACTGAATTTAAATGCAATTACATGAGCAGCTGGTGAAGGCTAATTTCTGTTCAGTCTGGTTTCACAGGAACCACACCCCCATCTCGCTCCCTGGGAGAAGATCAAATTTCAAGCATTATGTCACCACTGTAAACCCTCATTGGCTGTCTGTGGCCTGTCAGAGTCAGCCTCTTGAAAAATTAACCCCTCTCCTGGTGGTCATCTTTGTGATGCTCCTCCCCTATCAAGGTCTGAGTAATCCAACCACACTGAAATTGTCTAATTTCTTTTAGTGTTCCATGGTAGAAGGTTTTGACTAGATGGTGACCATTCAATGGATTTTGTTCCCTTACTCTTTTTGCCATATTTGTTCACTCATAGGATTGTAGAATTGGTTGGAACTACAGAGATCATTTGGTCCTGTTTCTTCATTTTGCACATTACAAATATGAGGTCCAAACAGTAAATGACCTGGTCAAAGGCATGCAGCTAGTTAGCAACAGAGCCAGCATTTTAGAACCAAGTTCTTCTGACAAGCCAGTCTGGCTGAACTATTGACTGCATTGCCTTCCATGGAGGGTTGGCAGGTGAAGAAGGCTGGTAGGCATGGTTACCATATAACTACCATAACATTACATATATTTTTACATTTCAAAGGGATCTCAGAGTTCATCTAGTCAAACCCCCTCATTCCAGATAAAGAAATAGAAGACTATAGAGAGTAAGTGACTTGCCCAAGGTCACACAGGAAATAAAGTGTCTTAGGTTGGATCAGAACCATTGCTATGGACTGATTCTTTGTATGAAACTGATTATTAATTGATACCCAGGCTCTTTTCCTCCCAGATGTTTTACTAACTGCTGTATAAAGACACAGCCTTGTTTCTGAACTCATTGCATCCAAATTCTGGACACATTTTTTCTTTCTACCTAGACAGAGATCTAGTGTATTGTGGATTTGGGGCTTTTACATTTGGAGAGACAGCATGGAATAGTGGCTTGCAGCAGGCTGCCATTGTGCTCAGTAAGACCTGAATTTTATTCTTGCTTCTGATGTATGTATACTAGCAAGTTATTTAACTCCTTACTGCCCCAGGCAACCCACTAAAACTATATGGTGACACAAAATTGCTCTGCATTGATAGAGTTTACAAACTCAGAGTTGCCCATACTTTTGAAATCATAAATCCTGAATGAAAAAAAAAACCCTTTGGACATTATTACCATTTGATTATGTATTTGTTCCCTGGAAAGGAATGCTAGTTTCTTGGGTTGTGGACTCTCTTGTAGCTATTGGCTTCTTTGACTTCCTTCAAGACTCTCTTGAATCTCCCTTTTATAAGAAGCCTTCCCTGATGCCTCCCCAACTGCTAGTGTCTTCCCTTGGAAGTGACCTCTCTTTACACCACATATATCTGGTACATATAATTTTTGCATATTGTCTCCTCCACTAGAAGGTAAACTCCTTGAGGACAGGAACAATGGTTTTTGTCTGTTTTTATCTCCCCCATCACTTAGGTACACAGTAAGTACTTTTTAAAAGTTTGTTGACTACTAATCACCATCTGGGACACATACAACAGTTCCCTTGCCATCCACACAGAAGATGGGGAACATAATTCATCTATACATACATACATATATATGTATATATATATATATGTATACACACACACATCACTGTAATGTTCCTTTTAGTTACAAGTGTGAAGGAAACATTTTATAAATCAAAAATGTCTGCCTTCTTCTTATAAAATAAAGTAACATTTATTTTATTTCAAACCTCTAAAGCAGTTCTTAACCTTTTTTGTGTCATAGACTCCTTTCGGCAGTATAATATAACCTATGGGCCCTTTCTCAGGATAATATTTTTTAAAGCATAGAATAAAATACGCAGGATTGCAAAGGAAACCAATTATATTGAATACAATTATCAAGATGTTTTTCTTTTTAAGTTCATAGACTCCAGGTTAAGAACCTCTCTGCTCTGAAGCATTTCATTGGACAATTAAAAGAGAGGACATTTTCGGCAAATCCAAGAAATATTTTACTTCTTTCTCCATTGTGAAGTGTAGTGGTAGTCTTGGAACCAGGAAAACTCGAGTTTAACCCCATCTCTGATTCTTCCTCACTGTATGACCAAGATGGCTTATTTTCTCCCTCAAGTAAGACCCTTGGCCAATACTAAAGTCACTCACCTGTTTCTCCAAGAAATGTTATGGCTACATGGTCTTCCATCCTTCTGATCTTCAACCAGAGTCCACAGCTTCTCTCACATTTTTAGACAGGGTTCACTTTCCTACAGTTGTGTTTTGTTTTTTTTTTATCTCTATGACATATGGGCTCTTCCCTACATTTATATAACATTTGAAGGTTTGCAAATTGCTATAAAATGTTATCTCACTGGATCTTCACAACAACCCTGTGAAATGGGTGCTATCATAATGCCCATTTTACAGATGAAATTGGAGCTGAGTGAAGTTATAGAGTTTGCCTAGGGTCATATAGCTAATAATTCTCTAAGTCATGATTGGAACTCAAGTCCTCAGCCAGATCACC
Source organism: Pseudochirops corinnae (assembly GCA_028646515.1). Taxonomy (NCBI): domain Eukaryota; kingdom Metazoa; phylum Chordata; class Mammalia; order Diprotodontia; family Pseudocheiridae; genus Pseudochirops; species Pseudochirops corinnae. Next base: position 258,218,271 of record CM053586.1, read on the forward strand.
ATCTCAGGCATATGATTATTGACTATATCCTTTCTCTGTTTAATGGCCATGTTCCTTGCCTTCTGCTGAATAAGTATTTGTTTGGTTTTTTCCCATCATTGGGTACAAGAGTGATAAGGCAAGTCACAGACAGAGCACACTTAGCTGAATTCTCAGTGGTATCACAGCTGCCATATATCATATCAACAAGATGACTAGCTCATCCCTCTCTCCAATAGCTGAATTCAACTACAATAACTAGGTTTACTCATCCACCCAAACCACTCCCTTTTGTGTAAATTTTAGTTTCCAAAACAATCGTTTCCAACACACATGCCTTTCACCAGGATTCTACTGATTGACAACTACTTAGAGAATTTGGAGACTACCCAGACTGACTTGTAACATACCATATGGACAGCAAAAGCAGCATGTAAACAGGGAACCAAACCACAGTGCACCTACCAGGAGCCTATCTGAGTTGCAGATCAAGTCTAGCTAGACACCTGAAAACTACATGCAGGAAAACCTTCCAAGAAACAGGCAGATTGGCCTATTGGTGCCTTCTAATTCATGCAGTAGCGGACCCCATGGTCTACTGATTAGAATTATCCACCTACTATGTATCCCTTCTATTTTCTATTGGTATTAACCACAATAGGTCCTCCTTGAACCAGACTTGTGTCCCTTAAATCCTTGCTCACACCCACTAATTTTAGGCAGGAACAGGGAGTAACTTTTAACTCAGTTCTTCCTGACTCCAGGTTCAGCACTCTGAACTCTGGATTAAGTCAAAGAGATTCTGGAATTTCAGAGGCAACAGGGTTAATTTGCACTACCTGGTAGAAAGCTATGAGCCTGGGGAAAAAAAAAGAATATGAAAACCAACATATCCCCAGCATTCCTTAGAGATGGTAGAATTCTTCACAGAATCATAGAACTTGAAAGTAGGAAGAGACATCAGTGGACACCTAGTTCATCCTATAACCAGAAAAGAGTGTTCTCTAAAATACTGCCAACGAGTGATGATTTAGACTTTCCTTGAAAACTTCAGAGTGGGGGGAGTACCTCCTGAGGCAACTTCCCTTTTCCACCAATTTTATTTCATCAGGTCATTGTTTCAAGGGCTAAGGAAGGAGGGATGATGAGAGAGTCCAAGGCTACATTATCTTCTACTGATTTGGCAGAAGGAGGCCATATGATTCTTCAACTTACTACCTGTATGACTTTGAGTGAGTTCATTGCCCTTTTCTGGACCCCTTTCTTATCATCTAAATAATGAAGGGCATGAACTAGAACATTCATAACATCTCTTCTCTAGCTCCAACTCTTTGATCCTATAGTCCTATAGTTAGCACACCATTGCTAAAAATAACATTGCTTCAGAATGATTTTCTTTTTTTAGTTGTTGGGGAAGTATTATTGAACAAGATTTGTAACTGGGGACTATGCTTAGAGGAGATGGCAGAAAATTTCTTGGTCTCCTTGAACAATCTTAATTATCTCCTCTAATTCTTAGCATGTAGATATTCCTCCTGATGCTTTTTTGCTTCCTTAGTCTTGGACCTGTGTGGCTTAAACCTTGTTAGGCAGGAGCTGCCTGTGGGTCTCCCTTAACTGACTTCAGTTTATGATAGTGCTCTTTATAAAGGCACTTATTCTTGAGCGTCTTACTTTCCTTTACCTTCAAATACATGTGACAGTCAATCTATTTGGATCCCTGTTATCTGCAGAGCCCACAGGGCAGAGTCCTCCTCACCCTCATCCAGGTCACCTCAGGTGTTTCATATTGACTGGATTCTTTCTCTGACTAATGCCCACGTGCCTTACCTTTTGGTCAATGAGAGGCTTTTTCCAACACTGGGTACAAGAGTGACCCAGCAAGTCACAGGCTTCCAAGTTATCAGCCCATCTTTAATCAGTTTCCAGATCTGCTAATGGGAGTGAGTGATGGTGATTTCATTAGATTCACTAGAATGAGACCGTACCATCTTCTTTCTGAAGCTAAGGCATTGGAGGCAAACCTCTTTGAAAGTCTGAGCATAATCACAGTCATGACCACAAATCAGGAAAAGAAAAGTGAAGTTGATTCTTTATATGAATCAAACCATTATTACTCAATACACCATCATTCTTCATCCATGCTGTACTCTTGACAAGGCTTTATGTGTGGTCCTCATTGCCTGAAGTCAGATCACGTTTTCCTGGCTAATTCTTTGGTTTAGGTATCACTCAGATTTCTGGTTTTGACCTGTGGACTACATTGTTGGTCGCCTGTTCTGATCCCTGGAACTGAGCACTGTGCTCAAACCATGCCTGCCCCATTTTGGCAGGATTCATTGATGCTGTCCCACCTGCTCTCCACTGGCTAATCCCCAACACACATTGGACACAACCTAGTCCAGTATGCCTTCCAGTATACCACGTTACCTGTCTTCAAAAAGTCCATACACATTTTTCTTTCTCCCCTGTAACAAGATTAAGGATTAGACTTTCCTTCCAATATATCCCCTATATTTTGCCTCCCCCCACACACTTCTTGGCATACAGTTAGCTGTAAAGATAATCACCTTAGGGGTGCCAGATGGCATGTCCAGGCTCTCAGGCCTCTCTTCTGGCCCCACTGAGATCTTTCCGTGATCAGCTTCCACAGGGACAAAACCCTGGCCCAGACCATCTCCTGCTTGAATTGCTATGACCTACTTCTCATCTGCAAACTGACCAAGTGCCAAATTGTTGAAGCAAAACCTTCTCCCTTCTCAGCTTAGAAGTGGGACCTGGACAGACTAGGAAAGCAAATATAAACTAAAATAGGTCTGAAGGAGCCTGACCTGACCCAAGGTCAGATCTGGATTGGATGCTATACAGAAGTCAAGGTGATTCTAAGATCATTCCAGATATTTGCATCTATGATAAATTCTGTAATAACAATCAACCTCAGATGTTCAAGACTACCATAGAGTTTACTAAGAATAGGTGATCACCTATGTGTGATCTAATATAGGGCATCCTGCTCCCAAAGTACTCTCTTGCTAGAGATTTCACCAAAATTTTTTCTAATAATAATTACCTTGTCATGGTCTAAACTTATTATTCAGGTTGGATCATTTGATCATTTGGTGGCCAGAATTGTCTTTTCTGGGTATTCAGTGGCTATAGACCTGCAGGAATAGACAATCATCATTTTTCCCCCATGCCTTGATAGAGACAGCCCAGGACCCTGAACCCAAGACACTTGGCAATCCTCCATCCCAGCCCTCACAGACATCAATCAGGGGAGAAATCATTATGGATTAGTCATGGACATTGTGATGCATATGGAACTCATCTTATTCATTACCTCTGCAACAACTGCTTACCAGCTGCCACTGATAGACAGATAGGCACAGGTATCTAGGAGTCTTAGCATCTCCCTCTCAGACCATTACTGCTCGTTTCTGCCCAGCCCTCACAGCCACTATCTGAGGAGGGAACTCCTGAGAGGAGGCCAGCCATCCCCACCAACTACCATGAACAGAGTAGGAGGCAAGCCAGCCTAGCCAAAGTGAAAAGGTACCCCAAGAGAAAGACAAGAGGTAGCATGGGCCAAACCACTCAAATGACCACTACCACCTTGACCATCAGCTCCTTTCAGATACCATTGGAGACCGCCCGGGATCCTGAGCCCAAAGTAATGTTGCCAGCATAGTTCTTATCATCTGGGGAGGCAACCATCCTCTGTGGAGATGCTGCCTGGCAACCATTCCTACAGGTGCCATGGTCACATCTACTGAAGACCCAGAAAAAAGTTCTTTTTAGTCAGCTAATTAGCATTTATCAAGTGCCTGCTGTGTGCCAGGAACTGTACTAGGCACTAGAAAATACAAAGAAGCATTAATTGCTCTCAGCACAGTAAAAGACTTCACCCCCAAAGTCTTTAGTTCTATCAAATGATTCACCATCAAAAAGTGATAGGATTTAACAATGGAAATAACATTAAAGAATAAGCATTAATATTTACTTTACTGCTGCACCTTAAAGGCCTTGAGACTTTTCCATCTGATTTGAAACCAAAGCCCTCCCATATGCATTGTCTCCCCCATTAGAAAGGGAGTTCCTTGAGAACACAGATTGTCTTACTTTTCTATTCTATCTCCAACATTTAACACAGAACATGGCACATACTAAGCTGCAATAGGAATCTGAAGATCTTCCCTGCCCCTTGGACCCTTGATAGGCTTAAGTGAATCTGAGAACCTTCCCTGATTTGAAAATATACTCTGCCCCCTAATAGGCTGAATGTGGTCACACGAAGCTTGTTTTTCAGGAATGCCTACACCTTGTTACTTTGTGATTGGGCAGTGGGTCAAGAAGGTTGTGACATTCTCTGACCCAGGAGAAAGCTATGTATACCCTGATGTGAGGCTTTGCTTTGGGGTTCACTTTGGGAAGATTTATGTGATTTGGACAGATGAGACTCTGGGCAGCCATTGAACCCCCACACCTCCTGCTTTGAAAACCCAGATGTTGGTGCTTCCTTCTCTGGTAATTAACTAGGTATGGATGTAATGGTCAGACAATTGGAAGCCTTGTCTGCTGATCTGTTTCTCTGTATTTTTTAGTCTGCTTGTAACTTCTGTTTGTATTCTCTGAAGTTTAGGGTGCTGACTTTTTCCCCTGAACTAGGTAAATGATATGTCTGATTAAAGTAGGATTGTTAACCAATTTTGAATTGCTTTCCTTTAGAAAAGCAGATTTAAGAACCTGTGCCAGCAGCCATCCTGGGTATGCTAGGGTACTTGCTGCTACATAAGCATCTAATAATTTTAAATTCATTAATTTATGTCAGAAGAGAAGAAAAACAGCAACATAGGGGATTGACAGAGTGACATGGAATTTTGGGTGCCCTAAGACTATTATGAAAGTTTGGATGGCCTGGTAGCAACTCTCAACCACTTGCTTGACTGGGCTAACACCGTGGTCTGTGTGATTTAAATATTCCAAAGCACCAAAGAAATTAGTCAAAGCAGTATAGGATTCTAGATCAGCCCTACTTGGAACTTTACCAGCCAATTTGTCAATAAGTATTTATGAAGAGCTTACTGTGTGCCCAGGTGCTGTGCTAAGTCCTGGAGATAAGGAAGAAAAGCAAAAACAGGGTCACTGCCCTCAAGGAACTCACATTCTGATGTGAGAGACACCATGCCAGCAATTATGTACCTACAAGATTGAAAATGGAAGGTGATGTCAGAGAGAAGGGACTATAAATGCTTGAGAGGAAGGTTCAGCAAGGGATGAAGGTGACAGAGAAAGGCCTCTCAAAGAAGGTAGAATTTGAACTGAATTTTGAAGGAAGCCAGGAGGCAAAGGTTAGGAGGGAAAGCATTCTGGCCATGGTGGACCTCCAATAAAAATGCACAGTTCAAAGACGGAGTGTTGTGCGCAGAGAACAGAGAGAAAACCATAGTCATTAGAGTGCATAATAGAGTATATGAAAGTGAGTAAAGATGAAGAAGACTGGAAAGGTAGGAAGGGGCCAAGTTGTGAAGAGCTTTAACAGTCAAACGGAGGATTTTATATTTTGTCCAATAGGTAATAGAGAGTCACTGGAGTTTAATGACTAAGGGAATGATATGACCAGACCTGCATATTAGGAAAATAACTTTTTTCATAAATATCATAGCAGTTGTTGAAATATTTTTTTTCCAAACTGTCCTAATCATAATCATATAAAATTACATTTATATACCACTTTATGTTTAAAAAATGTTCTATAATACACTATGTCATTTGATCTTCATAACAACCCAATGAGGTAAGTGCTAGAGGTATTTAAATCTCCATTTTATAGATGAGGAAACTAAATCTTCAAGAAGTTAAGTAACTTGTTCATGGCCACACTGCTGGCAAATGTCAGAAATAAAATTGGAACCCAGATTTCTCCTGACCCAAGTCCGGCGCTCTGTATGACACCAACAATTCCTGTTAAGTCTCCAGTCCCCCAGTAACATATTATTCCTTCCTTGTCACTTACACTTCAGCATTAATGAATTTTCCCAAGAATGGGTTTTGACAGGGAGAAAAGAAAGAGAACAGAACACTGGGTAATTGGGAAGATGTGGGGGGAGAAAAGGTTATTTATTTGCTTGTTTGTTTTTAGCCTGATATCTTACTCATTCCTCTTTGTCAACTCTTCCACAGACATCTCCATCCCTGAGTTACTAAGCAGCCTTTCCCGATTTTTCATTTGTTTGTTTTTGCATTTCTTTGCGTCCTTAGCACATTGTAGATGCTGGTTGGCTAAGGGATTGCCTGATGAAAGGGTGGAGGTAGAGGGCAAAGTCTGAGTCAGCACCCCCTCCCATTCTCTGAGCCTTAGAGATGGCTCTGACTTTTCTCAGTCGTCTACCCTTCTTCATGGATCAGTTAGCACCGATAACAGTTTGTCGTAGGACTTGAGTTTACTTTTCAATAAATTTAATGAATAAAAAAGAGAAAAGAATAAAGCAAGGGGAAGCTGGAAGGACAAAGAAAATATTTCACCTACTTTACAATCGCATTTAGGGCTAATGGGGACCACATGTCCCCTGTGGAATGGGCTCAGAACCCTCAGATATCTTGTGAAATTCATTTATTCCTTTAGGAACTCTCACCTTCAGCTTCTAATAGATCACTGTTCTGGTCCTATTGGAATGTGTTTCTCCAATCTGAAAAACAATAGGATGAAAAAAGTTAAATTGCAGGAATTTTTACTGTGGACCTGGAAGGCATACGGAAAGATTGTTTAGTCTTATGCCCCTGCCCTTGAGCCTAAATTTATTTTTTCAAGACAATTAAAAGTCAATCAAATAAAAACTGATAATGACTTGTCTTAAGGTACACTTTACCATTCTTTTCCTGAATGTTTGATGAAGTTGTCTACTCTGCAAGAAAAAAAAATGCAACTCTCTTTAGGAAGACTTTAATAACTACTTTGCTAAAACATGATTTGTGCTTCAATAGGGTTTTTTATTCCATAAGTACTTGGGAACGAGGTTAAAAGCAATGAGAACAAGCTTATAAGAAATGCTTAGGAAATATTAAATCTTACTATGGTTTTTTGCTGGATTTGGGATCTTATCAACCTGGGTGAACCCTCTAGCAAAGGTGATCACAATCCATCCACCCCATCTTTGATTCATAGACTCTCTACCCAACATGCTAGAGCTCTTTTTCTAGAAATCTTGCCATTGAGTGCAGGCACCAATGGGGTATGCAGGGCTCTCCAACAGTTATGACTCTGTCACTTTAGGTATGCGAATAACACTCCTCTTTCAGGGATTCTTTGTGGCATTTCTCTGGCATAAATCTTCCTTGGTAATATGTTATATCTCATTCATGCCAACCACATGCCTCCCCATTGCCCTTGCCCTTTAGGTGGGGCCCTCAACTTTAATCCCTCCAAGATTGTCCATGACTGGAAGCCAAGAAGTGTCACAAAAAGACGGTGTGTTTTTGTGTTTGTGTGTGTGTGTGTGTGTATGTGTGTAGACTTGTGATTTCATTATAACAGAGAACTCTTGATGAGGGAACTCCCTCTACAAATGCAAATCTTTGCTTACTTTGCAACTTTCTTGGAGCATTGCGTGAACCCTGTGAAAGGTTAAATGATTAACTGTGGTCGCGAAACCAGTATATCACAGAGGCAGGACTTGAGGCCTAACAATGAGGTGACTATCTATCCACTATTGATGTTGAAATATGGGGTCTTTTTTTTCATGGAGATGCCTGGGGTCATTAAAAGCACTATAACATTTCTCAAAAATAGGCCAACCCATTCTCTATATCCTTCTGGGCCCCTCTACTTTTGAAATCTTCAGTATTTTGTACTCAATACTTGCCTTGATGGACCAGCTTGGTAAGTAGACTTACCAAAGATATTTGCTATATCATGGAGGATTCCAGTGCAGAGTCTAATGGGACAAGAGATCCCCTCTAGAATGGTGAAAATTTCTTGAGACACCTGTTTCTCATGCCAGTACACTGATTGCATCAATCTTCCAACTCTGAAAAACTTCCTAAATGGGAACCATATTCACTTGGAGTTCTGCCTGACTACCTTTCCAGTCTTACACTTTCTACTCATTCCCCATACTTCCAAACATTAACAATGTCCTCCTTGATTTGGTTTAAGGAGGGAATAACATACACACTCAATTGAGTATCTTATGCTACAGGAAAGTAGGGGGAAAGGGTATAAGAGGGAGGATGACAGAAGGGAGGGAAGATTGAGGGAGGGGGTAGTCAGAAGCAAACACTTTTGAAAAGGGACACGGTCAAAGGAGAAAATAGAATAAATGGAGGGCAGGATAGGATGGAGGGAAATACAGTTAGTCTTTCACAATATGACTACTATGGAAATGTTTTGGGTAACTACACATGTACAACCTATATTGAATTGCTTGTCTTCCCAGTAGGGATGGGTAAGGAGGGAAGAAGGGAGAGAATCTAGAACTCTAAGTTTTAAAAACAAATGTTAAAAAATTGTTGTTACATGCAACCAGGAAATAAAATCTATAGGCAATGGGGTACAGAAATCCATTTTGCCCTACAGGAAAAGTAAGGGGTAAGGGAGTAAGGGAAGAGATGGGGGTGATATCAGAAAGGGCAGACTGGAGGAAGGGGTAATCAGTATGCTTGCCATCTTGGGGTGGGGGGCTAAGGGAGAGATGGGAAGAAAATTTGGAACTAAAAATCTTGTGTAAATGAATGTTAAAAACTAAAAATAAATAAATTCTGGGGGGGAAAAGAACAACCAATGTCTTCCTCAATCCAGTGATATGAATTCCCTTGCTGTTCATTAAATGAAATAGTCCATCTCCCAACTCCATACATTTTCACTGGCTATCCCCCACGCATGGAATGCTCTCCCTCCTCATCTCCATTGCCTAGCTCCCCTACCTGCCGTAAAGTCCCAGCTAAAATCTGACCTTATATAAGAAACCTTTCCTTATCCCTATTAATGCTAGTCGCCTCCCTCGACTGGTTATCTCAACTTCATACTGTACAAGCTTATTTGTACATAGTTGGTTACAGGCTGTTTCCCCATTAAATTGTAAGCTCCTTGAAGGTAGGGACTTTCTTTCACCTTTTCTTGTATCCCCCGGGCAAAGTCTGGCACATAGAAGGCACTTAATGAATTTTTATTGACTGACTATACATAGAAAAAAATAATATCATTGTCCTGATAGCTGAATAATTATGCAATTGGATATGGGGGCCAAACTGTGGGGGACAACCCACAGGGTCAGCTCATAAATATCCTGAACAAATTAATTCTTCATTAATTTTTTGAAAAAGCCACATTAAACTATTGCTTTTAGAAGTACATTGCTCAGTTTCCTGTAAAAAGAAATGGATTATATGAACTCTAAAGGTCTTTCTAGCTCTAAAACTCTGTGATTCCCTGTTACTGCTTAATAACAGCTAGTATTTTCATGATACTTTTCAGGCTATGAAATTATTTCTTTACAACCCCCATGAGTTATATAGAATAAGCATTATTACCCTCATTTTATTGCTAAGGAAATTGAAGATGTCACATGGCTACTGGATTCAAATCCAGTACTTCTCACACCAATTGCTGTGTGGTTTTCACTATATCACAATGTCTCTTAAGCTTGTGGGTAAATGAGTCCAGTAGACAATACACGCGCAGTAACATGTGGATATTTTTGCTTATCTTTCACTGAAAGACTGATTTTGCTAAATCTATCTTTCTGTCAGTCAAAGCTACCTTAAACTCCACCCATCAGGCATTGTTTTATTGCTATGTGTTCAGTCATTTCAGTGGTGTCTGACTCTCTATGTCTCCAGTTTGGGGGTTTTCTTGGCAAAGACACCAGAATAGTTTGTCATTTACTTCTGCCGCTCATTTTACAGATAAGGAACTGAGACTAACAGGGTTCAGTGACTTGACCAGGGTCACACAACTAGTAAGTGTCTGAGGCTAGATTTGAACTTATGAAGATGAGTCTTTATGATTCTAAGACCAGTGCTTGTGCCACCTAACTGCCTCAGATGTGACTTATTGCCCATTCCATGTCTGATACATCTGTAATTGAGTTTTATCTCAGTCTTTTCCATGTTAAAATATCCCAATTTCTTTTACTTTTTTCTCATACGTCAAGCTAAAGGGTCTTACCAATATATCATAATGAAGTAGGCTTAAATTTTGGTTCTTTCTTCACCATTAACTAGCTGGTGACTGTGTGCAAGTCACTTCACCTATCTCTGGACTTCAGACTCCTTATTTGAAGAATGAAAAGGTTATCCAAGATATCCTATAAAGACCCTTCTTCTAGGTCTAGTGAACCTCATAAAGAATAATAGATTTAGAACTACAATGGGATTTAGAGATCATCTAATCCAATGCCCTCATACTAAAGATAAAGAAATTGTTCCCATAAAAGGTAAAATGACTTGCCCAAGGTCATACAAGTACTAAGAAGTGGAGCTGAGATTTGAATTCAGGTCCTCTGCCCCTGAATTCAGGGTCTGTTCTACTACACCATAGAAACTAATGAAAAAGATTGTCAGCCAAAAAAAAAAAAAGGTTGATAATTCTTCAAAATCAGTGTATTAGAGCCCCCAAATTACCCTGAAAAGATATTGAAAAAAGTAGTAAATGCAGACAAGATGAAGGCATAAGGCTACATGCTATCAGCCCTTCAGGTTAGGCACCTGAGGAGAGATAAGGAAAGAATTTCATAGTCTGAAACAAAACCTGTAGTTCCTAACCAGCAAAATGGTTTGTTTTGCTAAAGGTATCTTTTAAGGCCAGATGGTGGTTTTCGACTATTGTCCTGTAACTTGGCTAGAAGTAAGAGAGTAACCCACGTCACCTGGCACCCTGAGAAAAAAAAGAGCAAATTCCAGCAGAAAATGCCCCATGCTTAAGTCAGTCATTACAATACACAGCAGGTATCTCCCTGCCATCTGGCTATCTACAAGAGATCACGGCTATATTCCTTGGCTGGCTGGCTTCAGCTACCTCCCAAACCACAGGGACAGGGACAGGATGGTCAACACCAGGAATGGACAAACCTCCACTAGACATTCTGAATCATTTGTCTCACCTGCTTCTGGGGATGATGGAGACCAGTTCCCATGTTACTTCAAGGCTCTGGTTTTCCCAAAGTGACTGTTCAACATTATCCTAGGGGAAGAATAGTAGAAAGTCCTAGTTTTGATTTTCATTCACAAATATTGGTAAAATTCAGAGTTTAGCAAGTGCTGGCTTGAGTTCAGAAAATGGCAGAGTGTTTTTAATGACTCCAAGCTTCTTCCTGGAAATAAAGCCCCCCTTTTTTTTTTTTAGCATCAATAGTGGATAAACTTTGGAGCCAGGGTAAGGCTATTTTTTAAAGGGCTTCTTTTTAAATACACTTGAAATTGAAAATAGCACAGTGCCTTCGGCAGAGAAAAAAATCAACATTTGTCAGATGAGTGAATAAATTTTTAAAGTGTCAAATTTAGGATTCCACCCAGTATAAACCCAGAGAGATTATTTTCTTCTAATATGAAAACATAATGATAGCATTCAGAAAAAAAAAAAAACTCCTTACATGAAACTGAGAACAGTTGGTAATACAACCTCAGAGATACCATTAGAGAAGGCAGGGACCTCAGAAGCAAGGTAGTTCAAACCATATCTGAACAAAAATCCCCTCTGAAATATGATCCTCCAGTAAGTGGTCATCCAGACTTTCCTTGAAGACTTGTAGTCAGAAGAAAGACACTAACTCTCCACACAGGTGGGGAACCTATGGCCTCAAGGCCACATGTAGCCTTCTAGGTCCTCAAGTTTTGACTGAGTCCAAGTTTTACAGAACAAATCCTTGTATTAAGGGGATTTGTTCTATGAAGTTTGGATTCAATCAAAGGGTCACACTTGAGAACCTAGAGGGCCACATGTGGCCTCGAGGCCACAGGTTTCCCACCCCTGCCTAGGGAGTCCATTCCATTTTGAGATATTGTTAGGAAGTTCTTCCTTTATATCAAGCCTAAGCTTACTTCTCTGTACCTTCTCTAGATTTGCTGCTAACTCTACTCTCAGAGGCCAAGCAAAAGCAGTCTAATCGCTCTTTTACATGACAGTCTTTCAAATATTTGAAATATCTCTTCTGTGTCTTCTCTGTGTTTATATCACTAGCTCTTTAAGCAGAATCTCATATGGTTTGATGTTCAAGTTCCTCACCATCTTGGTTACTGTGCTCTGGATACTCTCCAGTTTACCAATGTCAACCCAAAGTATGCAGCCCAGAAATGAACACAATTCTCCATTTGTGGTTTGACCAGGGCAGAGTACAGTAGAACCATCACCTCCTTAGTCCTAGATATTCTCCCTCTCTTCATGAAAACTAAGATTGTCTTAGCTTTGGGGCTGCCATCTCCCACTGGTGTCTCATATTGAGTGTGAATTCCAATATAATGGATAGTGATTTTCTTTAGCTTGAGTATTAAGAGAAGCAGTGGAAAAACTAATAGATTTGGAGTTAAATGACTTGGATTCAAATCCTAGACTCATCTACTCACTATCAGTATAACCTTGGATAAGTCACTTAACCTCTATGATCCTCAGTTTATTCATTTTAAAAATGAAAAGGTTGGAAAAGATGACTTCTAGGGTTGCTTCAATAAACATTTGTGAAGCTTCTGCTGAGTGCCAGGCAGCAAGTTAGATACTGAGAATAAGGGACAGAGACTAAATCTATGATTCTATTGGTATAGAGAACTCCCAGGTGAGAGAATTCCCTTTACAATTGCAGGTCAGTACCTTTTCTGCAACATATATTTCTGAGAGTTGCCTAGAGCATTGAAAGAAGTTAAATGACTTACCCACAGTCACATGTCCAGTATATGTCAGAGACAGGTCTTGAACTAAGGACATACTAGCTTTGAGGCTAGCTTACAAAATCCATTACAAAATCAAAATAGTCCTTCCCTGTATTCATGGGGCTTGCATTCTTTTTGGGTATGGATTGGGGAGATGACAACATACATGTAGAACATTAGAAATAAGATAAATGCAGTAGGTTGGAAGATACCTGATGATCCTTCATGTATTATGGGTGATAGCACATCTCACCTCATATGTCATTTCCTCAGCCTATCATTTGATTCAGTTCTTTATTTACTTTTATTCCCTTGAGCTATATCGCAGCAATTCTCAGAGAGTGACCCATCAAACTGTGGAGGTCCCCAAAACAACCTCAAAGGGTCCAAGAAGTTAAAATTATTTCCATAATAATACTAAGATGTTATTTTCCTATTAAAAATATTTCTCTTTTTCCAATTATATTTCTGTGAGGCCAGAGTTTCTTCAGATACTTCAGCCAAAATAATATATCACAACATATTAAATGCAGAAATGAGAATCTAAAAGTCTGCTATTAAGCCAGACATTAAAGAGATTTACAAAAATGTAGAAAACGATGCCTCTTTTCTCATTTTTTCATTTTAGAAAATGTATTTATTTTTACTAAAAATGTTACTTTCATGTCATGAATTTGTTCATATTTCCTTTAAATTATATAAATACCAAAAATTATCCATTTTAAATTGGCAAATATAAAAAGACATAAACCTTATACCAAAAGTTCTTTAGGGTCCTCAATAATTTTAAAAGTGTAAAGAACCACTACTCTATAGCGATCTAGTTGTGTTTGCATAATTTATTATGAATAATATTGCAATCTCTTCTCATTAATTAGCTTGAGCCTCCAGCCCTGTTCGTTAAATATTAATTATTCAATAAACTGGGGAAATCCTCTAATTAGTAATTACTCTTATTTCTTTATAATTAAATAAATGATAAAATTACTGAATCAAAGTAATTTATTAACAAATGAAGGCAATAATAAATCAAAGACAAGATTTATTTACAAGATTTTGGCTAGGATACAGCCTGAGTCATCTCAAACTTTCAATACAACAGTAGGTGATTTTTTTCACTTGTTTGGAAACTCCGTCTCACATCATCTGATTCATTCCAGATACTGATTAAAGACTCTTAAGAGTCGTCTTCATATTTCTTCTCAAGAATTATATTCAGTCTCTTAGGACTAAGCTAGATTAGTCTTTTCTTTTTGTGCTCTCTTTAGTAAACACAGAAAATAGTCTTTTTTTTTTTTTTTTTGCTTTTTGGAGGGCGATTGGAGTTAAGTGACTTGCCCAAGGTCACACGGCTAGTAAATGTGTCAATTGTCTGAGGTCGGATTTGAACTCACGTCCTTCTGACTCCAAGGCCAGTGCTCTATTCACTGCACCACCTACCTGCCCCAAAATATACACCTTCTTGATTCCACAAGGAGAAACACTTCATGGTCATTCATCTCTCCACTGTCAAATCTAAACTGTCTACACAAACTTTTCTCAGCATTCTACTTGGCTCTCTTTGATTCCTAAAGCTACAATAAAAGTATTCAAAGTCTCTGAGAGGGCACAAGATAGTGGAGTACAAATTAGGACCAACTGAACTCTCCCAACATTACTCTCTAAACAACTTTAAAATAGCATCTCAAATCAAATTTTGGAGTGGCTGAGCCAATAAAAAGTCAGAGAGAGACATTTTTCCAGCCTAAGACAATGTAGGAGGCCTCCAGGAGAGGTCTGTAACCCCAGGATGGGCAAAGGCCTGGAGTTTGGGAGGAACATCAAAAGTGGGCCTTGGAGATGGCAGTGATAGCAGCAGCTTTGGGAGCTCTTAGCCCAGAGATGTTAATGGGTAGGAAAGAGGTATGGTCAGAAAGAGATTACAGGTGATCCTTTGCTGGTTCTGGGTGCCGTTGGCACTGACTGGCAACTCTATTGTCCATAAACAGTTCTGGGTCTTAATTCCAGGATGGAGAGGAGCACTTGTGATTGGTCACAAGAGAGCAGAGGCCCTTGTCACAGTTCCAGAACCAAGAGGAGCACGGGTACTTGCAGCAGCAGGGGAAAGGGGGATTTTCCTGAGTAAAACCAGAGCATAGACCAGGGGAGCAGGGACGATACCTCTCCCAGGATAATATCACCTTAAAAACACCAAAAACTTGCAGATTCATAGAATTAGTTGCTTTTTTCATAGAAACATTAAAAAGCTTGAAGCTTAACAGAGAGCTTCCCCACTCTCCGATGAACAGAATTGAACTATAACATAAAGTTCAAATAGGTTAAGAAAATGAACAAACAACAAGAAAAGAACTTGACATATAAAGCTACTACAGTGATAGGGAAGACTAAGACATAAACTTAGAAAAAGGCATCAATGTAAAAACAACTGTAAGTAAAGCCTGAAAGAAAAATGTTCATTGGACTCAAAGTCAGCAAGAATTCCTGGAAGAGTTAAAGGAAAGAGATAGGAGTGGAAGAGGAAAAATTGGGAAAGGAAATGAGAGTGATACAATAAAATTATGAAAAAAGAGTTAAGGTCTTGGTAAAATAGACACCAAAAAATGTTGTAGAAAATATTATCACCTTAACAAACAGAATTGACCTAATAGTAAAAGAGGCACAAAAATTCACTGAAGAAAATAATTCCTTTAAAAGAAGAATTGGGCAAGTGGAAGCTAATGACTCTATAAGACTTTAAGAAATAATAAAACAAAGTCAGACCTTGAAAATAAATTGAGGTGAAATCAATTAAGAATTATTGGACTGCCTGAAAGCTATGCTCAAAAAAGAGCCTAGATATCACAAATGAAGGGCTGGACCAGAGTCTACTATGCTTCAGCTGAAGTTAAGAGGGCAGGAGTTGTAATCATGATCTAGATATAGCAAAAGCAAAATTAGACCTAATTGAAAGAGATAATCAGGAAAACTACAATGTGCTAAAAGGTACCATAGACAATGAAGAAATATCAAAAAATGTTATAGCAAATATCTCTTGTAAAGGCCACATTTCTCAAATATATAGGGAATTAAGTCAAATTTATAAAAATCAGAGCCATTTCCCAATTAATAAATGATCAAATGATATAAACAGGCAGTTTTCAGAATAGGAAATCAAAGCTCTCGATAGTCATATGAATAAATGCTCTAAGTCACTATTGATTAGTGAAACAATTCTGAGGTACCACCTCACAGCTATCAGAAGGGACAAATGATGAAAGGGATGAGAGAACCATTCTGAAGAACAACTTGGAACTATGCCCAAAGGGCCATAAAATTATGTATACCCTTTGATTCAGCAATACCATACTAGGTTTGTAACCCAAAGAAATCAAAGGAAAAGGAGCTATCTGTGCAAAAATATTTATAGCAGTTCTTTTTGTGGTGGCAAAGAATTAGAAATCGAGGGGACACTCATCAATTGGGGAATGGTTGAACAAATTGTGGCATATAATTGTGATGGAGTACTATTGAGATATAAGAAATGATGGGGGGGGGGGAGCGTGTTTTCAGGAAAAAAAATTTAAAAACATGGAAAGACCTATATATAAACTGATGTAGAGTAAAGTGAGAAGAACCAGGAGATCACAGCAGTGTTGTAATGATGAACAACTGTGGAAGACTTGGCTACTCTGATTAAACCAGTGATCCAAGACAATTCCAAAGGACTCATGAGGGGGACAAACGTTATCCACCACCAAAGAGAGTGCAAAATGAAGTATAATTTTCTTGCTTTCTATACATTTTTTGTTTTTTTTGTGATATGGCTAATATGGAAATATTTGTGTGATTTCACATATATAATTGATATCATATTGCTGGCCTTTTCCGTGGGTGTGAGAAGGGTGAAAGAGAAAGAGAGACTCAGGAACTCAAAAAAGAATGTCAAAAATTAATTAATTAATTAAAAATGAAGTCTCTGTGAGATAGGTATTTTAAAAAAGCATTATATATATATATAAATAATTATGCTATACAAATAATTTCCAGGAAGAGGATACCAACAACTGTTAGAGAGTTGAAATAACTCTTTGTTTTTCCCCCTTTTGTTTTCTGTATTGAAGAGAATATTCTTCAAACTGGGAAGAATGGGGGGAGAGGAGAGTTGGAATGATTAAGAACATGTAGCAGATAAATGGTAAGATAAGTAGGGAGATGGTAAGAGAATTAAGTACTTTCAATAAAGGTAAATCACAACTGTGATGAACTGTAATCCCAAGGTGCTAAAACACACACACACACACACACACACACACACACACAGCCTATTTGATTACTGAGCAATTGTCAATGATCTTTGAAAAAATCACAAAGAATGAACTAGATTTCACAAGACTGAAAACTGACAGATGACTCAATTTTCCAAAAAGGAAAGAGGTTGGAGTCTTCAAGCTCTTGTCAGATGAATTGGATATCAATTCCTAACAAAATTCTTGAATGTATTATTAAAGGGATGACTTATGATCATTTAAATAGGGAACGATAGTCAGAGGCAATGTCAGCTCATCAAAAACAAATCATTATAGACTAAATATGTTTCCTTTTTTGAGAGGTTTCCCAGACTGGTAAATCAGGGAAATGCCATAGGCGTAGCATGTTTGGATTTCTCAAGCACCTCTGAGAAAGTCATTCAAGTCAGAGAATTTATGATAAAGAATATTACCCTCCTTCTGATAGAGAATTGAGGGACTAAATATGCAGAATGAGGCACACATTTTTGGACATGGCCAACACGAGAATGTGTTTTACTTTACTGCGTAAGTAAACAAGGGTTTTCTTTGGAGTAAAAGAGTAGGGGGAGAGAAAATAAATGCTTGTTAATATAAAAAAATAAAATCAACTTTAAAAAGTATGTCTCTAATGATATCCTGGATGCAGACTTATCACATTAGTTCCAATTTGGAAAGGATACTTAACATGTTAAATGACAATCACATCCCCAAAGACCTCAACAAGATTTAATATGGGTCAATGTAAATTCATATAATCAATCATGCAAGTATAAGGTGGAAAAAAACATAGCCACGTAACAATCCCTGTGAAAAAAGATCTGAGAGACTTTTTTGGACCACAAGCTCAGAAAGAGTCAACAGAATATAGCAGCCAAAAAAAAAATAGCTAGTGTAATCTTAAGCTACATTTTAAAAAAACTAAGGAGGTAAAAATTACACTTTGACCCAGTAAGGTCATAGGAGGAATTATGTATTGAATTCTGGGTACCATATTTTAGGAAGGGCATTAACATATTAGAAGGTATCCGTAGGAGAATAATCAGGATGGCAAGAGAACTGGAGAACCTTCAAGGATTGGTTGAAGGAACTGAGAATGCTTACCGTGGAAAAGAGATGATTTCTTTCTTCAAATAGCTGAAGAATTATCCAGTAGAAAAGTAATCAGTCTTTCTTTGTTTGTCAACATCAGAGGGGAGAACTAGGAAACAGAAAAAACATGAGTTCTTAACCTTGGGGTCCATGAATAAGCTTCAGGGTGAACTTGGATAGAGAAAAAATGACATCCTTACTTTTACTACCTCCAACTAAAATTTACCATTTGCTTTAACTATTTAAAAAATATTATCCTGAGAAGGGGTCCCACAGTTTTCAACAGACTTCCAAAGAGTTCTATAAAACACACAAAAAAATTAACAACCTCTTGATTTAGCAGTTCCAGAGACACAAGTTTACGCACAATGTAACAGAGAACTTAAATTATTTAAGCTGTCCAAAAGTTCAATGATCTGGCTTTGGAGACAACGGGGCTCCCCTTAGGATTGGGAGTCTTCAAGGAGAGTCTCAATGGCTACCTGTTAGCAGTATCATAAAGAAGATTCCTCTTCATGCAAGGATTAAGTTGGACGGACTTTGAACTGTTGGATTCATTGATTCTATTCTTAGACAGCTTTTCTCTACTTTTTAACCCCAATTAGAACTTATCCAAACCTTCCTCAAGTCTCTCCTCACACCAGTACATTTTTTCATTCAGCTGCTGAAGCAATTTTTCTAAATCACAGATCAGGCCATATTACCATGTCTTCCATGTCTCCCTATTATCTCCAGGATCAAATATAAAATCCTTTGAAATCCAAAACCTTTGACAACCTGGTTGCTTCCTCCTTTCCATTCTTCTGACAACTTACTTCTTCCATGAACTCTGAGATCTGGTAACAATGATCTTCTTGTTGTCCTTCACCCATAATATTCCATTTTCTGAGGTGTGTTTCTGCTGGCTGCCCATTCTCCCTCACCTTCATTCCCGTGCCTGGCATACCCTGTCCTGACATCTCCACCTCTTGGTTACTCTGGTTTCTCTCAAGACTCATCTCAAATCCCATCTTCTATAAGAGGTCTTTCCTGGTCCTCTAGTCCCTTCTACAATTCCTTTTCTCTAATATCACCTTCCATTGTACTGTATTATTACATATATTACATAAAGATATATTACATATATTTACATACTTATTATTATGTCACCTACCTGTAATGTTAATGGGATATAAAATCTTCCCCACCCATTAATAGGCCTCAGATGGAGCCCATTAAGGGAAGCTTGCTTAGGGGAGGCTTGCTTGTAGGAAGGCTTCCACATCTTTTATGCGTTCTAATTAGGCACTGAGTCATGAGGGTTGTGATGCCCTCTGTCTCTAAAAAGGCATATATATTCTGACATTAGCATTTTGCTGCTTTGGGGCTCACTCGTTAAAAGAGTCTTCTTGTGATTTGACAAGATGAGATTCTGGGTAGCTATTAAGGAGCCCCCTAGCATTGAAAAACCCAGATGCTGGTGCTTCTCTCTCTGGTGACTATGTATGCATTGCCTTTGTCAGACAGTTGGATCCATCTGTTGATCTGTGCTAATTTCTCAGACAGTTAGAAACCCTGTCTGTTGGACTTTATTTCTCTGCTTGTGTTTTCTCTATTTTCTTTGTTTGGATTTTCTCTGAAGTTCAGGGTGCTGATTTTTTCCCTGAACTAATGAATGCAATTAAAAAAGGATTGTTGACACCTTACACAGCTCTTTCCTAAGAAAGCAGATCTAAGAACCTGTGCTAGCAGCCATCCTGGGTATGCCAGTGTGGTTGCCACTACACTACCCCATTAAAATGTGAGCTCCTCAAGAAGAGAGACCATGTTTATGCCTTTCTTTGTGTCCCCACAGTGCCTGATGAGTAGCAATATCTAACAAATGTTTTGTTGACAGATTAACTGTATTTTGGGTGACTTTTTGCATCCTTAGCATATGTTCAAGTTTATAAGGAAAACACTTAGGTAGAGCGTGTATTTCTGTACTAGACTGTAAACTTCTGAAAGGTGGAGACCACATCATAGTTATTATCATTTCTCTCCCCCCCCCCCCATCTCAGTGCTTTGCACATTAGTAGGTACGTAGCAGGAGATGAATGGATGATTGAAAGAATGAGGAAAGAGTTAAACTATGTAGACAATGTCTTCAGTTGACCAGGTGGACTATGAAACCATAGCAAATTATATAAAGTTTGTGAAAATAGTTGTTTTGTTAAGACTGTAGAGCATTGCTTAAATGTAAGGTATTATTTTGCTCTCTTTGCTGTCGACTTATGGTTCAAATGGATAAGCTTCTGACAGATACATATAGCTAAGACATAAGAAGTACATGTTTTTCCTCTCACTGAAGTTTTTCCATTTTACAAAATGGAAGCCTAAAATTAAACTGGCTAAGCATAAAAAATATCTAATTTTTTTGTGGAGTAAACAATTCAGATTTTTTAATGGAGGAACTCTCAGTGAGATACTTTCTCTACCAATGGAGATCAACAACTCCTCTGTAACTTAGAGTCATTTTTCCGGAATATTGGAAGGTTAAGTGAGTTGCCTACGATCACCCACCTAGGCTAGGTCAGAAGCAGGACTTGAACCTATATCTTCCAGGTTCTAAGGAACTGCCTATCTGCCATGCCATTGCCTCTGATTAAATTCTTATGTAAAGAAACTATACATAATTAGATGGATATTTTTAAAACTAGATGTAATCCTATACTTTTGTCATTAATATTCAACTATTATCAATTATTTCTTATTTTAACCCTACATTCCCATAAAGCTCACGTAAAAACCAACCATCAAAATCCTGTTCTTTAAAGCATATGATGCTTATTCAGGTGCTTTGGAGTTTGAAGACAGATTGGCATCAGAAAGCCTCATAGGGAGTTTCTGCTTATCCATTGATCTCTCTCTAGCTTCTTTAGCTTCATGTTTATAACTTAACCAAGAAAAAAAACCCATTTGCCCAGCCTCTCCTTTCTGTAGTGGCAATAAATAAATAAAATTAAAGATTAAAATGGCTTTGCAATGTGGCTTCCTAGGTATGCATCAAAATCTGGAAGATAAAGGCAGAAAAAACATTAGTTTCATCTCATCAATTCTATTGAGTGACAATCTGTGCTAATGAGCTAATCAGATCAACTAATTTACAATTAATAGCTCACTAATGTGTTAAACAGTATTAATGTTTCACCATGTTTTGAGTCAAAAGTTGGGACATAGGGTATGACTAAGGAAATTTTATTTTGTGAAACCTCATTAAATGTAAATTTCCTTTTCTTGAAATCTGGACTATCCTGGCCTCCCTCAAATCTTCCCTCACATCTGCAATGTAAAGTCACTGCAGCACTTCATTATTTCCCTAATAATACAGTATCTTCAACCAAGAAAAAGCAAGAAATATGTCTCCAGAAGGCCCTTTAGCAGTGTTGCTACTGGTAAAAATTTCAGGGTGCATGAAAGATCAATGGAAGATATTTGGGAACAAGCAAGGATTAAAGTTCTCCTGAAATCATGCCATATAGACAACAGCCACCACATCCTGGCTGTATCTTATTGAATTTCATCCTGTTTTAGATGCAGCTGCCCAATTTCCATGGCTCCATGTATTATGTGTTTTTCTTATAGCCAGATCCTATAGCCAGCTACCTTAAGCTTTCCAATTCCCTCCTAACTCAGACTTTGGAGCAATTTCTACCCTACAGGGAAAAATCAATATGGTCACTACTATATTACCTGCATCCCTGTCTTTACAAGGACTAAATTTAGGTAAGTTAAGGCAATATAAGACATGTGAGCTATATGTACAAATTGTCTAAAAAACATGGCTCATGGGTGACATGGATAAATTATCATCTGGGATATGGTCCATCTTTACAGAGAATAAAAGAAGGGTAATGCAAGCACTGCCAGCAGCCCAGCTTGTAGGGGGAGGGATCAGTAGTGTCCAGGATCGTTGAGCCTAGGTAATCTCTCCTCCAGGCTCCAATAAGTGTGTCACTATCCTTCAAATATCTCTAAAGGTATGAGTTCATAATGAAAGTCACTTCTCTGATCACTCTCTATGGGAAAAAGTAGTCCTTAGCTTACATATACCAACTTAGTTCCTTCCTACCAAACACTGATTACACAAAAGATTATCATGAATAGCAAGTAGCCAGTAAACCCATTTATCCAAGCAAAACAACAAACAGAAATCTGAGTTCTACAGATTAAAATATAGCAAAAATGTACAAGAGTAAATGAGCTCTTCATCTTGGAGAAAGAGAATATCTCAGCTAAATCAGAGAGAGAGAGAATGATCTCACCAGGGAGTGTGGTTCACTCTCAGTGGTCTCTAGGGCTGCAGACACAGAAAGACAGGGGACGTGATGCCCACAGTTCCAGGACACCAGCCTGCCATTCAGAAATCTGTGCCTCCCCTCCTCTCAACTCATCTCTCTCAAAGGCCTCCCCAAAGTGTCCTAAAACAATCTCCCTCATGTAGACATGCAGCATTGTGCTCAGAGTTCTCTCAGTCGATCAGGAGTCATGTCTCCTTTCACTTTTTCAAAGGTTACAGGGTTGACCCTCACAGAAACCATAACCCTAGCCTTGGGCAGAAGCATGGCCATACTTACATTTACATGTCACTATAAAGACAGTGCTCCATGTATAGCAGGTGCTTAACAGATATTCTTTGAATAAGTGAATTTGCAAAGTTGCTTCCTTCACAAGAACTTTGTAAGCCACACAATACAAATGTTATTATCCATAGGATGATACAATTAGAGTTGAAAGAAATCTTAGAGGTTATCTAGTCCAGTTTCCCCATTTTACAGATGAAGAAAATGAGGCCCAAAGGGGTTAAGTGAGTTGTCCAAAAGCCAAAGTTAGTATCAACAACTAGGATTTGAACCCAGGAGTTCTGATACCAACTCACTACCTTCTCCTCTCAGTCTCTCTGCTTAATAAGTTTTTCCCTGCCATTTAAAGTTCAACCTAAATGTTACTTTCTCCATAAAGCTTTTCCTACTTACCCCCCAACCCAGGAGATAATGATAATTCTCTCTTTGGATCCCACCTATCCCCTTGCTTACACCTCTGTCCTGCATTCATCATGTATTATCTTGCCTTGTTCTCCCTAAGGATGGGAGAAGTATATCTTATCTAAAGTCTGCATTTTCATCAACATCTAGCATAATGATCAGCACACAATAGACGCTAACTAAAGGCATTTTGTTAAATTGCACAAATATCCCAACTCTGTAGTTACTGCCCTTTGATTTTCAATGAAATAATTTTTCATTGTCCCTCTTGCTACAATTTCACCAGTTGTCTTATGTTGTGATAACCAATCTTTTGCTAGACCTGGGAGATTGTAGCATAGTTGCAAGGGCTCTAAGAACCTATACACACAACAAACATTGTCATTTTTTATCTTAATTTATCAACAACAAAAAAATTCCAACACATTCAAAAGAATTACTGAATTCATGGTAGCATTCTGACATCTTATAATTTCTCAGTTGCAGCTGATACTAGTAGTAAGCTGTGAATGCAGAAGGCAGAGAGAACAAAGAACAAGTCTTAGAATCAGGCAAACCTGGGTTCTAGTCCTTCAATACCTACTGATTATGTGACTCTAGACAACTCAGTTGAACTCTAAGTGTGTCGGGCAATTTTCTAAAATGGGGACTCTTAATCTGAGGTAAGAGAATTTGTTTTACATTTTTTGATAACTGTATTGCAGTATAACTGAGTTTATTAAATCCTATGTTCTTTATGCTTTTGCATTTAATAACATTATTCTAATAAGGAGCCCATAGATTTCACCAGACTTCCAAAAGAATGAATGATAACTCCCTCCGCCGAAACAAAGAGTTAAGAACATCCTTTTCTAAGACAATAATTAGCAAAGCAACTGCCTATCTAGGTTGGTAGAAGAACTTTCTTTGAGTAGGGAAGGGGTGAATTTGAAATCACAGGTGTGGACCAAAGAACAAAACAAAAAGAACACCCTAATGCAATTACTATCATATGGAGGGGCCTGAGGAATTTTAGGAGATATCTTGAAAGAGAGACCTTATACTCAGAGAGGATGGGAACCACAAGCCTAGCCTGGGCACTGCTTTGGAGAGTCAGATGCACTGACGTCAACAGTCAACCAAAAACATCAATGCAGTGGTCTATTAGATCGAGCAACAACTTGGATCCATTTTATAATTGCACAAGAGGAAAGGAGAGAGACAGACCTGAACATGAGTCATCCAAAATACACTTAAGCTAAATTTCAACTGAGCTTATTGAGGAATAGAGAGTATAATATACACAGTAGGTAGTCAGGAAATACACTTAATTAGGATGATATCCACTCATTTCCTCATTAAATCCTTATATCTCTTTAAAATATTTTGTTAATTATTTGGGAATTTTTAAAATATCATTGTCAATTCCCAACGCTATACTCCTTCCTACCACCCCTGTCATGAGACTTTCCCTTGCAAAAAATGAAAATTAAGCAACATAAACCAACCAATCAATTATGACCACCAGAAGACAGAGTATCCCATATTCTTAGTTCCTTGCCTCTTTATTAGGATAGAAATGTGTTTCCTCATCAGCCCTATGTAATCAAGATTGGTCATTACATTAACCTGAATTCTCATAAGTGTTGTTTTCCTTGACATTGTTGTGGTTGGTCATTAACGTTTCTAAAGTACAGCTCTGACCATGCCGCTTCCCTATTCAAGAAACTTCATTGGCTCCCTTTCGTCCCTAGAATAAAATATAAACATTCTTATTTGGCATGTAAACCCCTAAAACAACATCACTTCAACCTATCCATCCAGACTACTTTCAAATTACTCCCTCTCATATATTTCTAAATTACAGCCAAACTAACCTACTCCCTATTCCCTGTACATGACATTCCATCTTCCAGAACCTCTCTGCCCTTGTATAGACTGTCTCTTATGTCTGAAATGCTCTTCCTCCTCATTCCAGACTCTAGGAATCACTTGGCCTCTTCAAGGAACAGCTAAAATGCTATCCCTTCCATGGGGTCTTTCCTTAGCCCCTGGTTGTAAGTACTATCCCCTACCCATCCAAAATTTTGTCTATTTTACTTTGTACATATTTTTCATTCATTCATCTGTGTAGATATTGCTGCCACTTCTCCCACCCCTGTTACAGAAAGTAAGCTTCTTGAGGGTAGGAGCTTCTACGTTTTGTCTTTGTATCTCTAGCACCAGGTATGTGAAGTACTTACATAATTATGCAAAAAATGCATAATAAATGCTTGTTGAATTTATTTGAATCTGAATGTCAGAAGCAGAACTTGAATGCATTTCTCCTGAGTAAAGTCTAATAGTCTATGACAGCATAATGGCATTAGGATATAGCATTTCTTACGATGCCTATGCCGAGCTCAGGTTACTCAGTGTTCTGGTAGTTTTTATGTGTTATATGTAAATGAGTGTGTGTGTTCATGTGTGATATAGTGATATGATATAGTAGCCATAGGACCAGTCTTAGAATCAGAAAGAACTGGGTTCAGGTCCTGCCTTTCACTAGTTCTTACTGTGAGACCATGGGCAGGTTTAATTTGCTTCTCAATTTCCCCCAAATAACTTTCTAAAACTATACCTTACAAATGAATTGCTGATCTGCATTAGTGGAAGGAACTTCCAAACTAGGAATTCCCCATAAAAATCTTCCTGAATTCTATTCAATTGTTCTGGAAACAAACCAACATAATTCCTTGAAGAAGAGGCAGAATGAATGTAGAAGAAGTCAGGTCAAACATTGAGGGAGAGCCTGGGTGATGATTGACGGGGAATATGGACAAGCCCTTTGGAGGTTAAGTGATGCTGCTGAAAATGAAAGGCAAATACCACATTGGTATTCGGTATGAGACACTTGGCTGTAGCCTCTGTTCCCAAGCAGCCCCTCGCAAAGGCAGCAGCTACAGAAACATTTAGAAGCCAGCTATGCAAGACTCTTCTGACATGCAGTGACTCAGTAACGACTCCAGGAGGGTTTGGTCACTGGCTCCAGACAGCTGTTTGGAGGAAGCCAAGAACTTCTGCTGCCAGGTGGGGGGATGGAGGGATCAAACAGGAATTTCCTATCACTCTTTGTTCACATTCACCTATTGTTTCTGCCTTGGTTTCATGGGCAATATGCTTTGGGCTTGACATCTGAAGCCAGGATAAATCTTTCATAACTTATCTCCCTTTTACTTTCCAGTTTTCTTACACCTTACTCCCTGCCACATACTCTTCGATCCAGTAACACTGATCTCCTGGCTGTTCCATGAACAAGACACTCTGTCTCTCTGCTCTGGGAATTTTCTCTGGCTATCCCCATGTATCACCAAGGCAATATCCATAGCACTGATGTGACTGACTATGAATATACCAGCATTGTTCTGAATTGCAAAATATAACAGACTCTCCATATAGAAGACAGAAGTAAAACATTTATTCAGACACCAGAAAGCCAAATCCCAACAACAGAAAACAAAATCCATCATAGCAACAAGGAAGTTAATGCACCTTATCACTTTAGGAAGCAACATCATCCCAAAGCCTTCCCCCTGCTTGGACCTTCCCACAAACAAACACTCACAAGCCTAGCTGTCTCCTTGCCTGAATCCTTTCCTCCTTCCATTCTAACTGCTCTGACTTTCAGCTTTCTCTCAACTCTGCTCCACCCTTCCTGCTTCACCCATTCAGCAAACTCCTCCCACCACAGGCTCCATGTGATTGCATCCAGCCTCTTAAGGGGTAGGGAAGATCTTCAAATTACCATTACCATTACACCCCCATGGAATTATCTCTCTTTTCATCTCTGCCTCTCGTCTTTCCTGGATTCCTTCAAATCCCAACTAAAATCCCATCATTTACAGGAAGTCTCTCCCAATCCCTCCTAATTTCCATGCTTTTCCTTTCTCATTTACTTCCTATTTATCCTGTATATATTTGTTTGTGTGTTGTCTCCCTCATTAGATAGGGAGCTCCTTGAGGACAGGGACAATCTTTTGCCTCTTTTTGTATCCTCAGTGCTTAGCATAGTGCCTGACACCCAGTTGGTGCTTTAAAAAAGTTTATTGACTGGCTGACAAACTGACAAAAGGCACTAGACTGAAATCAAAGAAGTTCCCATGAAATGCATGAAAGGCTCTGTACCTGCTCATCTAGCTTGAGATTCATTACCCTCATTCAGGATACAGCCTGAGGATGCATCTGTCAGGCAGGACTTCTAGCCTTATAAAGAAATAAAATGTCACTATGTTAATAAATAGTCCCATAACAGACAGCACATCATTGCCCTACATGCATGGTGACATAGTTCAACTCAGTCTCCCAGAGAGTCACCCTCTGAAAGCCCTGAGTAAAGGTCAACTTCTCTTAAGAGTCCCATGTCATCATCAACACCACCCTTTCTAAGGCAGAGTTTTTAATTACTGAGCAGCAAAGGAATAAGGCATAGTAGGAAAAACCCATTGGATTTGGGGGCCGGAGATCTAGGTTTAAGTCCTGGCTCTAATACTTGATAATAATAGCTAGCATTAATATACCTTTTTAAAACCCTTTACATATATTATCTCATTAGATCTTCTCAAAAATTCCATGAGGTCAATGTCATTATGATCACCTCCATTTTATAGATGAGAAATGCAAAATGCACTAGATTAATTGATTTGCTTAAGGGTTATATAACTAGCAAGTATCTGATCTGGGATTCAAAGTCAAGTCTTCTTGGTTCTATTGCCAGCTACCTAAGTCTATCCACTGCACCATCCAGCTGCTTAGCTGAGCCACCATAGCAAGGCTGCAGAGACCACAATTGGCCTCAATAACAAATTTATATATTGTACTAGTTCTCAGTATAGTATAAGTTAGGAGCCACTGATGTAAGGGAATGAAACAGAGTCCTTAGAACAAAGCTCAGCATTCACTCCATTCTCTTCCACGAAATATGTTATCATTTTCGTCTTCTACATCTTGCTTTTTGCTACCTGCCATCCCCACTGAGCTACCAGTCATCTTACAATGAAATCCGTTTAAAGGAGCACCCCTTTCAAAAATAGGCATGCCCAGCTCTAACAAAATTCACAAAAGGCAAACTTCAAATTTGCAAAACAGATTAGTAAGGGTAAAATTATTTGCATTCTCTCTTTCCCAAAGGGTGCCTTCTAAAACAACTGATACAAATTTTCCAATAGACATATTTTATATAGAAAAGCACACTTGAATAGTAGGAAAGTGAATCTTAGAACCTCAGAGTCAGAAGGGACCTGCCTCCAAGGTCATTGTCTACTGCAAACCAATTACTAAATAATGTATGAATTCTATGTAAAAAATCCATAGAGAGATTTCCAGTGATAGGCAATAACCTATCATCCATGACAGTCTATGTAATCTTTGGTAGCCCTAGATCTTAGGACGTTTTTCCTTATATTGAATTGAAATTTGCCTCCCTGTAGTTTCCATCAAATAGCTGTAGTTGTACACTATTGAACCAACCAGAATTAATTTAATCCATCCTATATATGATAATCATCCTCCAGATAGCTGAGCTACTAACATGTTTCCAACACTCCAAGTCATCTCTTCTCCAGGCTAAACATTCACAGTTCCTTTGATAAATCTTTTTTTATAATGTGCTTTCAAGTCCCTAAACTCTAATAATCAATGTCCCTTCTAAAATGCAATGCTGAGAAATGGGTACAGTGCTCCAGATGTAGCCTAATCAATCAGCATCACCTCTCTCACTCTGGACAACACACTTATTAAAACAACCAACAACCACGTTAGCTTTTTTGACTGCTGCATCCTATCTGGTTGATATTGAACTCACAGTCTATTGAAATCCTTTAGTGTATTTCTCATGAACTTCATCCTAGCCACATCTTGCCCATTCTCCCCTTTACCACCGATTATTTGTGACCAAGTCTATCCCTGTGCAATTTCATCTTGTTCGCTTCTGCTCACTATTTGAGCCTGTTGAGATCTTTTTGGATCCTGGTTTAATCTATTGGTTTTCCCTTTCCCTGTTTACATCATGACAATTTTTTAAAAATTTGATTATTTTTTATTATTTGATTGATTTGATTATCATATTTTATTATTTTGTTACACAGTCAAAATTTATAACAAATACTAATTGATCATCATTTGAACCAAATATGAAGCAAGTCACCCCCCAAAACACCCAAATTTGAATCACTTCCATCTTAATCAGAGAGGTCATAAAAAACATACATTATTATACCTTATATTTTTATAAACTAATAAATAACAAGCAAAAAATATCTATTTACTCTAGGTCCTCTTCCAAATTCACTTGAAATGCCATTACCTTTGACTTTGCTTTCTTTTTATTTACATAACTGTAGTTAATATGCATGTTGTTCTCATTGTGCTATCTCACTTTGTATCATTTCGTATGTTTTTTCATATTTCTTTGTATTTTTTATAATTATTGTTTTAAGGTAACTTAATATCCCATTACTTCAATATGTCCTGACTTATTTAGTAATTATTTGAAATGTGGAAGAACAGTATCATTTTTTTTTTAAATAAAGCTTTAGTATAGCTTCAGGAATGAAGGACAAAGGATACCAATTCTACTCTATGCCTTCTGTATTGCTAAGTAAAGTTTCAGGGTTATCTCTATGAAATTAGTTCAAGTAATAAAGGACATGATTTATAAAGGAATTTACTTATATCAACTCAAATGAAATATGAGCCCAGGGGAGTTCCTGTGATGGGAAGAGTTGCAGAGTCAAAATAAAAGACGACCCAAGGGAATTACCGGACTGGGTGAAGTTAAGGGTCTGACTTACAAAATAGCTGAAATAGCTCTGAGGTCATGGACTACCTGAGAAAAGAGCTATAAATACTTTCTATAGGGAAATCATCTAACAGCTTCAATTCAGTAGAAATATCTCAGTGGACAATCAGCCCCAGCAATGATAACTACTAATCAGCCGATGATAGCTACCCTGCAAGGAAGCAGCCTATGGAAACTTCAGAGGCAGAGGTATTGCACCAGGATGAAACTCTGTTATCAATGTCCATACTCATGACCAGTGACCTGGGATTTTGTGAAAGATTATGCCTTTGCATGGAAGGGATTTGTCCATGTTAATTATTTGAGCATTTGGATTCATTACTTGGATAGAGAAGTATTAGGATATAGTGGATAGACAGTCAGCCTCGGAGACTGGAAGATCTTTCACATCTTATCTCTGACATATTATAGGTTGTGTTGTGTGATCCTTAGTGAGTCACTCACCCTCTTACTGCTTCAGAAAACTCTTTAAGACTGTAAGATGCAGAAAAAGTGCTGGCCTCCATTGGTAGAGGGAGTTTCGTGTTCATCCAAGTATTCTCTATATCAATCAAATCACAGGTCCAGTTCCTATCCCTAATTATCTGCATAATCAGTTCTACTGAATGCCTTTTACTGATTATTTCATACGCCAAATTTGATTTTTGGTTCAGATCATGAAAGAATACATTGGATTGTTGTTTGAGCCAGAGGTTTTGAATAAATCCTAATCCAAAGAATACTTTAAGCCTAGGTATAGATTTCAGAGCTCTATATCAAGGGAGACTACACATAGGCTATTTCTAGATATTATTATCTTTTTTGTTTGTTAGTTCCTTTTTTCCACCTTTTCATTATATCTTTAGGCTATAGTCCTATTAATAGGGGCAATAATATGATCAGATCAAAGACTATGGGTCTGAGGGTATGACCAGTTTGACTCATATTCATATGTTGCCAGGGAGGGGAGAAGGAAAGAAAGAAGAAAGGAAGGAAGGAAGGAAGGAAGGAAGGAAGGAAGGAAGGAAGGAACGAAGGAAGGAAGGAACGAAGGAAGGAAGGAACGAAGGAAGGAAGGAACGAAGGAAGGAAGGAAAGGAGAAAGGAAAGTAGAAAGGGAGGGAGGAAGAGAGGAAGGGGGAGAGGGAGGGAAAGAGATTAGTTAATATTTATAGAGTTTTAAGGTGTACAAAGTGCTTTACACATATTATCCCATTTGACTCTCACAACTCTAGGAAGCAGATATTATTATCCCCACTGTACATATAAGGAAATTGAGTCTAAGAAATGTTAAATGACTTGACCAGGGTCACACAGCTAGTAAGTGTCTAAGGCAAGATTCAAATTCTGGTCTTCTAGACTCCAGATCCTAGCATTCTTTCTGGAGTCAGATGACCTCAGTACAAAGATATTGCTTATGTACTACCTGTGTCATATTGGGCTAATCATTATATCACTTAACCTGCCTGGGCCTAAGTTTCTTCATCTGTAAATGAGTGAGATGATCTCAAGATGGTCCCTTCTCGATCTAAATTCTAACAATTGCTCAAATTGAAGTCATAAAAGGCTGCCTGGTAGAGGTCTTTGGGGGATCTGTTTAAAATATTGGACAAAATGATTGCAAAGAATACAAGGATAGTGTATGTCTCACTGGTTTCTTTTAAAGTTCTTGGAAATGTTTGTTCTCTTACTTCTCAGCCAATCAGTCTTTTTTACTCTCATTTGGTGCTGTTTCTAAAGAAAAGGCCTGCTAAGTAAGCAAAAGTAAACCTCAGGCAAACCCTATCCAAATGAACACAGATTCAGAATACTTAACTCTAAATGAATGCGCTTCTACTGCAATTTCAAACTGTACTCATAACTTCTCAGAGAACATAAGTGCCATGGAAAGAGAGTTACTCCTGTATTTCCATAAAGATGAAATGCTTGCTAATAGCACTCTTTTCAAGAGAGAGTCCGTGTGGTATAGTAGATAGAGCATTCTACCTCCAGTCAGGAAGATCAGGGTTCAGATCTTACCTGAGACCCTCACCAGCTATGTGACCCTGATTGCCTTGGCTTCAATTTTCTTATCTATAGAAAAAGGAGCTTGGACTTGATTCTAGTTTTAAAGCTATAATCCATTGAGAGTAGAAATAATATCTGATTTCCTTTTCTGGGTGAATGGTAACTGAGAAGATGGACACTTAGAGAAAAACCATTCATCGTATCTAATGAATAGTCTTAGTGATACTTTTCAAACAAATTCAATTTTAAGCAGCATCCATTAATATGTGATCTGCAAATCCACTTACAATGTACAAGATGTCAGTGATTTCACATGTGTTTTTCACACAGAGGAAGTATATCATTTCTTTATGGCTATATTCTCCCTAACCCAGAGGAGAGCTGTCCTGTAGCAGCTCTCTCCCTTGATCAGCCTCCAGCATAGTCTACAAGTCTGAGAAGTTATAATCTTAGCTTCAACTTCCTCTGCCTTTGAAGAATTCATGAAAATAGAACAGAGTGGCAACTGCATGGCTTTGTAGCCTGGGCAAAGCCTTGCCAAGCACTACTAACACCCCTCCTCAGGTCTTTCCAAAATGGAAGGCCCTCTCTGGCCTACCTAGAGCCAAAGCTGACTCAAGCTTTGTCTCCTCAGCCCATAAC
Source organism: Pseudochirops corinnae (assembly GCA_028646515.1). NCBI lineage: Eukaryota > Metazoa > Chordata > Mammalia > Diprotodontia > Pseudocheiridae > Pseudochirops > Pseudochirops corinnae. The sequence goes on from CM053586.1 coordinate 258,250,907, forward strand.
TCTCTATTGTTGCATGTCCTAGGCCAACCAGGAGTGCCAGCCATTCAATAGTCATCCTCCAATACCCAGAGCCTGTGCACACATGCCCCTCAGTACTGGCTCATCTTTATCTCTGGTGGGGAGAGGATGATCCATTAGAAGCAGAAGGAAAACACTTAAAAGCCCCCAGATCAGTGAGTGCTACCCTCATTCATGGGGAAGAAAGATATGCAACTAAAATAGGAGGAACCTTTTAGCAGAAAACAACAAAGGTCAATGGAAATTCCAGCTATGACACCTGCCATTTTTTCCCATCCCCTTGAGTGTGGTCCATGATAGGAAACTTTTGCTCATTTACAATGTTAAAGGAGCATAAGCCCGGAGTTTCTATTCCATCTGGGAGCCTTCTGGAGTTTAAATCTCTCCTGTCTTTGTATGTTTATATAGGTTTTGTATATAGATGGATATTAGAGCTTCTTTGCTCCTGAAAGCACATTTTTCTCAGCAAGCGACCAGGGTTAGCAGATAAGTTTTCTGATGCTAAAAACCCTACTCAAGGCAGAAACCTTCACTTAAGTATTTTCTTCACTACTTCAATGGATCCATGATTTTATTGCTATAGGACTCATCCAATGATCCAGATTCTGTCATGTCCTGTACCACTCTTATTGATTCACTTCCATAAATCCTCCATAGAGGTCCACCCAACATGCAGGGTGCTTTCCTCTTAATTTCTTGACATTACATGGATAGCAGTGGATCATGTGACCTATCCATTGCTTATTCCTTGTTCTTACTACATGATTAGCCTACCTTCTTTTCTGGCCATACATCTCTGATCATATCTGCTTTTCTGTGGTCATGACATCTGCTTCTTCACTGGTAGTGTGCTTATATGTGTTTATCATACATCTCTCTATTGGTCTGTGGATGACTCATTTTACAGTATTCCATAAATAATGTAGAATTTTATATTCTGCAAATAATTAGCCTCATAAATGGAATTTTTAAAAGAGGAATAATATGATGGGTTTTTCCCAGACATTAACTTACATATAATTTTTAGTCATGATATATTTTATATATGTGTGTGTGTGTATGTGTGTGTGTGTGTGTGAGATATACCTATTTATTTGTGCTCACCCAATCAATAACTTAGGTCTAAGGTTTGTAGAATCATAAATTTAGATCTACAAGGGACATTAAAGATCATTGAATGTAATCTCATTTTACAGATGAGAAAACTGAGGCCCAAAGTGGTTTAATCATTTGCACAGGGTCATACAGCTAGCTAGTAACTCTCTGAAATGATATTCTAACTCAAGACTTTTGGAATGCAGATCCAGTGATCTACCTACTACACTACAATGTCCCTAAATTAAACCTAAAAGCAAAGAAAAGAGGCCTAGTTTGAGGTCAGAAAATGGTTTCAAATCTCACCTCTGCCTCATATTACCTGTGTGGTTTTGTACAAGTCACCTAATGTCATTCATTTTCTCATTTGAAAAATTAGGAGGTGTTAGGTGAGATAGCTTCTAAGGTCCCTTCTAGCTGAAAATCTATGAAACTATTAACCTAGAAGATTCTTTTGGCTACCATCAGTCAAAGAACCCTTAGGCTATCTCCAACCATAAGCACAAAAGAAAGGAAGATAGGAAAAAAGAAAGAAAGCTAAGGAAGGAAAGAAGGAAGGAAGGTAGGAAGGAAGGAACAAAGCTTAAGAAGGAAAGAAGGAAGCAAGGAAGGAAAGAAGGAAGAAAAGAAGGAAGGAAGGGTACTGGATTCTTGGTCTTGCCCAGTTTAAACCCTGATGTTTTCAACAAGACTAGCAGAACCCTCCACCAGGTGAAGAGGCTGTATTTTCTTGTCTTCAATTAGTTTTAAATCATTTTACAAAGCACCCCCCCCATCTCACTCGAGAAAAATTTTTATTTTTAAAAATATTATTATTATTATTAATTATTATTGCCTAAAGAGGCAGAGCAAGAGTGCTAAGATCATCTGAAGAATGTTTGTGGACTACTATTTATTATTTCTTATTCATAAGACTAGTTGAAATCCTGAAAATAAGCATCAAGAAGCCACATTGAAACAACTGTACAGTTTTGTCCATGGAAATTCCATAAGCCTTGTCGTGTTAACTGGGTTCTAACTGTAATAGCTTCATTGGGTGCTCAGCCACATTTTAATTTCGTGTAATAGCTCTGTACTGGGCGGGAATAGGAAAACTGGTAGCCAAGAGGACTTACAGTAAGTCAACATGTTTGTTGATCCTGGAACAGTAGCTTAAGCTAGAGGACAGGAGTCAACTGCCCAGCAGAAAGGAAGAGGGCAGTGCGGGGAGAGGGAGGGATGGAGGCCAGAAATACATGGATCATCACCATAATCTTTTTCTCTTGGTAAGTGTTTGAGTTCTTCATCACATGTTTTGAGAATACAAAGTTATCAGTGTTCGAAATGCTGCCATGTATCCTTGGCTTTACAAGGGGAAATTTTAGGTGGGAAAAATGAAAGCTGCTCACAATTAAATTTCTCTTCACTTGGCACTCAACAAAGGGCAAGGGGTTCTCTTTCTAATGTTTTGTTTGTCAGCCCAGAATTTCCATATAGCCTATTGAGTAGGGGAGGGGCCTATTTTAAAATAACTTTGGGTCAGGTAATCTCAATATCAGATAAGCTAGGAATACTGAACTGCTGCTCTTATGGTAGAAAGGCCAACTCCGCAGTTAGAAGACCTAAGTTCAAATCTAACCTCTGACACTTTAGTACCTGTATAATTATGGACAAATTCACTTACTTTCACTGGCTTCAGTTTTCTCATCTATAAAAATGGACCTCTGAGACCCCTTTCAGTGCCACCTCTATCCAGAAGTGTGCTGGTGAATTAACAACTGACTCTCTGGGGAAAATGTATGCATGACATACTTTTTAATTTAATTTACATTATTAACATTTTCTCTGTGACCTTCTAAAGTCAAGACTATAAACAAAATAATAAATCAAGTCCTGATGGATAATGTTTGCCAACTTCTAATGCAAACACTTAGTCTGAAAGTTTAACACTTAGCTCTTGTAAGCCAATATTAGCCAACTCTACTATAACACTGCTCCTGTCCATGAACACAGATAAATAAGTGGGCAGAGCAACGTGCTAGTATCATAAGCTCTTAAATTTAGGGATGGAAAGAACCCTAGAAGAAGAACCCTATAGATGCTTGTTTTATTTCTTAAATTCAGAATAAAATAAATATATATACTTTTTAAAAAGAGGATATAGTGCAACCTTCTCACTTTATAGTAGAGATAGCTGAGACCTAGAGAGGTTGTGACAATAATCATAATCATAGTTATAACTAGCATGTATAGAATGCTTTAAAGGGGCAACTAGGGGGCATAGTAGATAGAGCACTGGGTTTTGAATCAGGAAGGCTCATCTTCCTGAGTTCAAATCTCACCTCAGATACTTACTAACTGTGTGATCCTGGGCAAGTCACTTAATTTCAGTTTCCTTATCTTGGAGAAGGAAATGGATTAGGAAATTCTAATTCATACCAGTATCTTTGCCAAGAAAATCCCAAAATGGGGTCATGAAGAGTCAGAGACAACTGAAATGACAACAAAAAAGCAACAAGTAGAGTGCTTTGAAGTTTGTAAAGCCCTTTACAAATATTATCTTATCTTCACAACAATCCTGGGAGGTAATTGCTGGTTTTGTATCCATTTTACAGAGCAGGAAATTGAGGCAGACAAATTTAATACCTTGCCCAGGGTCACATAGTAAGAGTGATAGCCTAGATTTGAACTCAGGTCTTCCTGACTCTGGGTAGTAAGAGTGATAGCCTAGATTTGAACTCAGGTCTTCCTGACTCTGGGTTGGATGCTCTACTCATTGGGCCTTCAGCTCCCCAAAAGCCACAGAGGTAGTAAGCAGTAGAACCAGTATCTGAACTCAGGGCTCTCTTACAACAAATCCCGCAAAGCCTCATACAAGTCTTTGTTTCCAACATGACAGCTAACCAAATGTGTGACCTTGAGCAAGTTATTTTCCCTTTCTTAGCCTTAGTTTTGACATCTGTAAAATGAGGATTTCGGATTAGAGGACCTCTAATGTCTCTTGTAGCTTTAATCCCTGTGAGCCCAAGATCTCATAAAGAACTGGAAAGAGCATCAGTCCAAGAGTTAAGAGACCTGGGTTTTAGTCTCGATTTTGACAATAATCAACTGTTAGACTTTGGAAAAGTCATTAGTCTCTCCCAGTCTCATTTTTCTCTTCCATAAAACAAGGGTGTTGGACTGGTAAGAGATCTCAAACTCTCCATTTTGGCACTGGGTTATTTTCAGCATTCGCCTCCCCTACACGCCTCCCAAGGCACATTATGCAGCTCTTTGTTCTTTTGATGAATATGTAATTGCTTTAATATGTTTTTATGAAGAGGAAACAGAAATTTAGATAGTAATAATGCAAATAGATTAGTGATAGAAAAAAACAAACAAACATGCAGTTTGAGTTTGAGTTTGAGATGGAGCTGGAACTAGGGTGAGATGACTGGGGATTTATCTCAGGGTGTCAACATCTAAGTGAGAAAGAGAGAGAGAGAGAGAGAGAGAGAGTGTGTGTGTGTTGTGTGTGTGTGTGTGTTCATGTGTTCATGTGTGTGTGTGTGTGTGTGTGTGTGTGTGTGTGTGTGTGTGTGTGATTTCTTCCCATAGCAACCATTTTCCATGCAGCTAACCACACAATCCTCTGTGTGGTATAACCAATGCTAAGGTCCTATCTTCAGAGTTCTAGCGCTTGTAGGGACCACTTCCTCCCTGCCCAACCCTCATAGCCCAGACTTTCTGAGGGATGAACTGCCCCCTCTCCCAGTATGACTATACCAATGAATCTATTGATCCTATGCTCTCTTAGCTTCCCTTCATACAATTCAATTTTTCCCTGGGTTCTATTATTACCAGTTTGAGACCACAAGACTTGAAGAAACCAGAGTGGACACTAGGATATAAGTGGAGAAATCACTAAATTTTGAGTCAGAGGACATGGATTCCAATCTTAGCTTTGACATATATTGCCTTTGGGAGGCAGCTAGTGGCTCATGGATAGAGCTCTGGCCCAGTGGATAGAGCACTGTCAAGAGGACCTGAGTTCAAATCCAGTTTCAGACACTGTATACTTACTATGTGGCCCTGGGCAAGTCATTTAACCCCAATTGCCTCACCTCCCCCCAAAAAGAAAAAGACATATATTGCCTTTAGGACATTATGCTAATCTCTCTGGTTCTCAGTTCCTCATTTGTACCATGGACAGGCAGAGAAGGAGGAAGATTAGATAAGAACTTCTTTTAGGGTGTGGGACAATCAGGTGGCACAGTGGATAGAGCACCGGACTTGGAGTCAAGAAGACTCATCTGAGTTCAAATCTGGCCTTAGACACTTACTACTTGTGTTACCCTGGGTAAGTCACGTAACCCAGTTTGCCTCAGTTTCCTGATTTGTAAAATTAACTGGAGAAGGAAATGGCAAACCACTCCAGTATCTCTGTGAGAAAATCCCCAAATGAGGTCACAAAGAGTGGACATGACTGAAGAATAACTGAACAACAACAGGCATCCTTGTGCCCAATCCCCTCACTTCCTGGGGATCACTATATTGGCGTCAGACTTAGTGTCAATAGCCAATTGACTTAGCCCACTGCATCTCTGGTCTCCTGAGTTCAAGTAATCCACCAGCTTCAGCCTCTCCAGCAGTCGGGACTATCGACATGCACTATCACACCTGGCCCCCATCACTTTTCAGATGGAGAAACTAAGCCAAGAGAGATTGAAATGACTTTCCAAGGTCCAGATATCCTCTGCTAACCAGTGCTCCTTACACTGTTCCACTCTTCTTTCTCTTCTCCTTCCTTTCCATCAGAGTGTGAGATTTTGGGTAGTGTGTATATATGAAGCCTTTGATTTTTCCAGAGAATCATGTGTGTGTGTGGGTGTGTGTGTCAGTGTGTGTGTGGACAAAACTGCAAACCAGAGGGGTGACAGAGACCTCTCCTTTCAATTTAGACAAAAGGTTTTGGTTGAATTAGCAAAGGGACTGGTAGCCCCATTTGTTATTTATGTGTAGCTGGCTAGCCTAGCAGGGAAAGAGTCAAAGGGAGAAAATATAACAAATAGAAAAGTTAGGAGGAAGAAAAAAGAAACGGGCAAGACTCTGAAAGCTTTGCTAGAAACGTTCATATCTTTTTGGTTGTGTCTAAATCAGATCACTTGGACGGCCTAGAGTATGCCATATGGTACAGCAGTCTCTTCAGTGATTGGGAGAGTCACTAGTTGCAACGAGCTTTGGGGGAGCCCACTTTCAAGTGGACATGAACTTAACTTGTACTTGTCTGGAGCTGGAGGCGGGTTATGTCAAGCGTGTTCTATGGATCGCCACCAAGGTTTCACAATGTCATACATCTCTGGACAGCTGAGCCTAGCTAAGGTTGCAGTCACCAGGCCTCCATAGGCAGAAAACAGCTGCTGAGGGCTCCTGGGCCTGCTTGATTCACCCTTGGTAAGCCAGACATTAAGTTCTTTGTTCTTCCTGCAGCAGGTGGAATATTTACCCATGTAAGGAAAGTAGTCATGGAAGAGCTTCCAACACTGACTGTGGCATTAATGAATGAATGAATGACTAATTCCATTCTACCGCATGAACACAGATGAACTAGGAACCTTGGTAGATAAAGCTTCTCTTAATGTGTAGGTTAAAGTCAATGCTATAATAAATTCACTGGAGTACTCAAGAATGTGAATACACAAGATGTGTAAGATCTTTGAGAGCAGAGACTTTCACCTTTCTTTATATCCCTAGCACTTAGGACAGTGCCTGGCACATGGTATTTCATAAGTGTTTATTAACTGGCTGACATTAAGTCTTTTAACTGATCTTGTCTGAATACAGATTGAAGCATACTATTTTTCTTTCTTTCTTTCTTCTTTCCTTCCTTCCTTTTTCTTCCTTCTTTCTTTCCTTCCTTTTTTCTTCCTTCTTTCCTTTCTTTCTTTTTTGAGTTTTCTTGTACAAAATGACTAATATGGAAATGCTTTACACAATTGCAAAAGTATAACCTACATCAGATTACTTACCATCTCAGGGAGGGAGGGATAGAATTTGGAACTCAAAACTTAAAAAAAAAAGTTAAAATTGTTTTTTACATGAAATCGGGTAAAATATTGTTAAGAAAAGAAATTTTTCCAAAAAAATTCTAAAAAGAAAAGAAATATTTCTTCACCTTATAATAGCATTGGCATTGATGATGTAGTCATATGAAGAAGAAAAATTTAGGGTTGAAGAAAGAATGTGGAATAGATCTCTGTTATCCCCAAGGTAATTAAAACCAGTATTTGCCTGGTGACTTGTGAGGATAATCTACATTTTGTTCCTTTTAAGGGATGGGATTGAGGAAGGAGAGCAACGGTGAACTGAAACTCAGTCTAGTGATCTGGCTTCATTGATAATCTGCTAAACCTGTCTGGGGTGTACTGATCTCTGGAAAGGAGTGATGGTAATAGGAAGACCATCCCGATTCCCTAAACTTCCAGCCTTCTATATGCATCATATATGTTCATATCACATCATTCCAGGAATCCTCTTGAAACCTGCCCATACTAACTAATCTCTCTTCACTAAAGTCACTCTAACACAGGAGTCAGTTATTTTTCAGAAGTATTATGCCAACATTTCCTGGTCATCTTCAAGGGGAGGGAGTGGGGATGGTGACAGCTTTCATCTAGTAGCTCTCATAGATGATTTACCCAATGAATTCCTATGATCTTCCAGATAGAATTATCTTCCAAGGGATGAGATGCTCATATGCATGCCCTTCTGACTGGCATAGTCAAGCCTATATGTATAGCCACTAAAGCTATGAAGGGGAGGAAATAGAAACATTTTGGAGGGGAAATCCTATTTTTTTGGTTTTTTAATGAAGTTTTTGCATTTTTTTCTGAAAAAGGGAGAAAATTCCAATTCGATGTTAATTTAGTTTCTACTATAGTATGGCACTGGCTAGGTACTAGAGATACAAAGATGAAATATGCTTAGGCTCTGCCCCAAAGGAGTTTACACTCTAATACATGGGATGCAGCATGTACACTGATAAGTATGATATAATGCGGTTGTATTAGGAGCAAAGAAGAGATCTACACAAAGTCTTTTGGAAAACTTGGGCAAGAGAGATCTTTTTCAGCTGGAGAGATGAGGAAAAAAAAATGAGCTGGTCCTTGAGGGAGAAGAAAGATTGCAGCAGGAGGAAGGAATGATGTCCAGGGATCAGGATCAATAGGAAGTGTCTGGAGGGTTATCCATGAGCATGCACAGAAGGAATTTATAGGATGAAATCAGGGAATAGCACCAATACTGGTTGAAATGCAAATAGTGTCAAGTGGCAGGCCTACTACTGTGATTGGTAAAGTATATCAGAATCACTGGAGCAAAACATGAAGGAGTGGAGTTATGAAATGAGGTTGGAAAGGGAGGTGGGAGGGCAGAATGTGGTGATACCTAAATACCTGATTAAAGTGTTTATATTTTGTCCTGGAGACCATAAGGAGCCACTGAAGATTTTTGAGCTGGGGAGTAATATCAGTCAAACATTTATCAAGTTCTTATTACGAGCTAGATACTGTTCTTGGCCCTGGGATTACAAAGACAAAAGTGAAACTGTCTCAGCCCTGAGGATGTTAACAGTCTAGTGAGGGGAGACAGTATATGTGTGTGGATATGTATGTATGTCTGTAAGTATGTATGTGTATATATATATATATATATATATATATGTGTGTATGTGTGTGTGTGTGTGTGTGTGTGTGTTATGTAGGTGTATGTATGTATATATATATATATATATAAAGTAGATATGAAGTTAATATAATTGGGGACTGAAGTAGCAGGTAGGGAATCAGAAAAGGCTTTATGTAGAAAGTGACACTTGAACTGAGCCTTGGACATAACTTGGACATGGGGAGGGAGTACATTCCAGGCATGGTGGACAGGCAGCACAAACATAGGGAGACAGGATGTCATGTCTGAAGAAAAGAGAATCATTCTGGCTGAGCTATATGTGGTGAAAAAAGAGTAATGTGTAATAATGCTGGGAAGGAGGATGCGACCAGCATGCGAAGGACTTTAAATATCAATCAGATGAATTTATATAGTATTTCATCCTACATGATCAAAACTTCCCATTAGGAAAATTATTTTGGCAGCTGTATGCAGATGGATTAGAGAAGTGAGAAAATGTGGGCAGGAAGACCAGTTATAAGGGGAAGGGAAAGAAACAAACATTTATTAAGTGCCTACTATGTGCCAAATACTATGTTGATTGCTTTACAAATATCGTCTCATGGATCTTCACATTGATTAATTTGATTATCAAACTAAATGCTCCAGGAATGAGATGAGAAGGACCTGAACTAGGAGGATGCTCCTGTGAATAGTAAGAAAGGGATGAAAGGAAGCCATATTGTGAAGTTATAATTGTTGGGGTTTGGCAATTGATGGAAAAGAGGAGTCAAAGGGAAAGGGAAGAGTCAAAGATGATTCTAAGGTCATAGGGAAGATGATGGGATATACAGAAATAGGGGAGTCAGGAAGAAATGTAGATTTAATGGGGAAGACGAGAAATTCCATTTTGGACGTATTGAGTTTGAAGTTATGGTGGGGCATCCAGGTGAAAATGTCCAGCAGGGAACTGAAAATGTAGATTCCATTCAGGAGAGTTTGGGGCTTGACATATAGATTTGGATGTCTTCTGCTTAGAGAGGAGGAGAAGGAAAGAGAGATAAGACAAATAAAGAGGGGGATGAAGAAAAAGGGGGTGAGGAAAGAGGAGGAGGGAAAGGAACAAGCACGTGTTAAGCATGTGTAATATACTAGACAGTATTCTAAGCACTTTACAAATACATCATTTGATCCTTACAACTCTGTGAGATAGATACTATTATCCTCATCTTACAGTTCAGGAAACTGAGGCAGATGAAAGTTATGTGATTTGTTCAACAAGTAAGGGCCTAAGGCTGGATTTGAACTGATCTCCCTGACTCTGGGGCTAGTGCTGTATCCACTGTCACCTAGTTGCCCCTAGGAGAGGGAAAAGGGGAGGAAAGGAGAGAATGGGGCAAGAGAAAGGAGAGGCAACTGGGGCAGTAGAGGGAGAAACTCCCATTTTTTTGCAAGTTATGGCAACTTAAAACATCCCCAAAGAAATGTTCCCATGATCTATAAGCTCCTGGTATAACTCAATTTATGAGCTATCTTTTATACAAATGCCATAATTACTTGTCTATGCCCTTACCCTTTCACTACTTTCGTCAGTAGATGGATAGAATATATATTAATGTGTGTGTGTGTGGTATGTATATATGTATATGTATACGTATATGTATATATGTGTATGTGTGTGTATATATATATATAGATACACATACTCACACATATGCATTTGTATGATGAAAAACTGTTGAAGACTCAAGGGCATACATATGTGCATGCCTGTATGTGCATATGTGTGTCTATGGATACATATATGTATGCTCACAGTTATATAGGATATCTCTATGGCAACCTCCCTAGGTAGAGAATGTCAATATTATCTCCATTTTACAGTTGACTAAACTAGAGCTCATAAATTTAGTGATTTCCCTATAGTCAGATAGCTAGTATGTTTCAGAGGCAGGATTTGAACCTAGGGCAACTCAATGGCACAATAACCTTTATTTTTACACTGATTTCAATCCTGTCTAATTTATCCTTTGTCTTTCCATAGGACCTAGTTCAATACTTTGTTTCCAAGGGACAGACAATAATATTAAATTATATTCCTGTTGTTGAATAATGTAGAGGCAAAAAAAAAAAAAAAAAGGCATCACACCTTCTGATTACAAACTGCTCTGAAAGCCCCAAACAGCATGGTACAGAGTATGGGACCTATTATGGCCATCAGGCTAGCAGCTCAAGGTCACTAGAGCAATGATTCCCAACCCCAAGTTCCTGAGATCCCTGGAAATAGAGGAGTGTCTGCAATTATCCCCAGGGGGTGTCTGGAAATTTTCAAAAAACTTCTCAAATCTAATTTTAATCCATTTGGATGTTTAAATTTGGACAGCTTTAAAAAAAACCATATCTGGAGTCTGCATATGGGATGGGAAAAGAGTTCAATGAATGAATCTATCCAGGTGCATTTCGGAAGGGAAAATATACCAGTATGTATGTACTTATTTTATATATCAGTTTATACCATATAGCCCTTGAGTAAACAGGGAGGAATTGATGGCACCAAAAGTTAAGACAGACTTTTGGAAACACTTTCCTTCATGCTGACTATTGACTCCACAACTTAATTAGTGTGATTTGGCAAGAAATTTGGCTTTCCTGAGCCTCATTTTCCTCATCTGCAAAACAGGGACAAGAATCACCTGGCCGATTTGCTTGATAAAGTCCTTATGAGGGTTAAACAACATAATGTATGCAAAGTGTTTTGTTACTATAAAGTGCTGTGCGTATTAGCCAGAATTATGAGGCAGTACAGCATAGCCAGAAGATATCTTGGGTTCAGAGTCAGAGAAGAGGGTTCAAATCCCAAGGTCATAAATTCTCCCTAGAGTTCAGTTTCCTCATATGTGAACTTTAGGGTACATACTCTTAAGTGACCTTTAAGGGTCCTTCTGGCTCTAAATATATGATCCCATGATAACTTTGGTCGAAAAGGACTCATCTCCCTTCCTCTCAAAATGAAAGCAGAGACACGAAGGAAGGAAGGAAGGAAGGAAGGAAGGAAGGAAGGAAGGAAGTTGAGAAAGAGAGAGAGAGACAGAGAGAGGGAGACAGAGACAGAGACAGAGAGAAACTGTTGCTTAACTCTCATTGGTTTTCTTCACTTCATCAATGCCAAGAACCAGAGCAGCACCAAGAGGCCACTGGCATCTCTCCTGGTTCTCTTTGTTATGCTCTGAAGTTGGAACCCTCTCTCATTCCAGGGTGACAATGTCATTGTCCTTGGAGGAGAAACCCTGGAAGAAGGGGTAGGGTGGCTCCACAGGACAGCCAGAAGGAACCAAGTGACCAATCCAAAGAGATCATGTGGCTATTGATTACACCTGCCAATTGTCAAGCAGGAGAGAGCAACTACCTTCCCCAGAAGAAACACAAAGTGAGGATTGTGCATATGCCTATCAGTCTTCAATAATCTTCTCTGCGACTACAGTGTGTCTTTGTGATCTGTAGCCTGAATGTAGGATAAATGGAGAGGAGTTCAATGGCAGCAATCTCCCCAGACTCAGGTGTTGGTAGGAAGAATGTGTTACATAGCAAGTCCTGTCTCTCAGTTTGTCCCATAGCAGGCAGCTTGTTGCATTTGGGGGGCTTTCAAAATTAAGGCCAGAGAGACAATGGGGGGGGGGGAGGGAGATGACTCCAAAGACTGGAGAAAGGGAGTATTAGCTTACCTACGTCATTGTGCCACTGGACTAAAGGTCTGAGGAGAGAAAAAAGGTATTACCAAAACCGAAATCTCTTTCTTTACTTGTGCATCTGGCACAGTCAGGGGAAACTCTTTGCACTAGAAGCAGGAAAGCTACATGAATAAAGGGCCTGCCAGGCCCAGGCCTCAGGGAACATGGAACAGATCCATATCAGATCCAGCCTTTTGCCCTTTGGTTCACTAGTCAGGTCTGATTGTGCTCCTTCCCTGCTTTAAGTTATCATCTTGTGTTATTATGGGCAGAGTCAGAATCCAGTCACAAAAGAAATCTGGAGGAAGTAGAAATGGAGAGAATAATAACAAAAGCTAGCATTTACATAAAACCTACTGTGTGCCAGGCACTGTGCTAAGCACTCTACAATAATTCTTACATTTGATCCTCACAACAACTCTGAGAGACAAGTGCTATGAAATATTATCCCCATTTTACAGAGGAGGAAACTTGAGGCAAACAGTTGTTAAGTGAATTAATTACCCAGGATCATACAGCTAGAAAGCATCTAAGCCTGGATTTGACCCCAGGCCCAGTACTCTTTCTTGTCCTCTACTCCTTTTGGCAAAGAAGGTCCAGAATTTTCCAGAAGAAATGGCCAATTTCTAGCAGAATTTTCCTCTGTTCCCTTAAAAAAGACTTAGGTCCACCATAGCCGAGCTGCAGCAAGTCCTGTCAATTTTCCGTCAGAAATATCTATCCCTAGGATCTCTCACTGCATTGCCAGGGTCAGCATCCTGAGAGAGTCATGTCTCCCTGCTACTGTATTCCCTTAACTGCAAAAAGGAAAGAAGGAGGAATAAAGAAAGCTTCACATGGGTTTGAACTGGGAGCAAGGGTACCGTGGTATGTATTTGTTCTAGGTATTTCTGATGTGATCATGGCTGTCCCCACATCTTCCACAGAGCTGATCCCTTGAGCTTCCTTCTTATTCTGAAATCTAAATGTGTGTGGTTCGGTCTTAGAATGATAGAATTAGAGCTGGAAGGGATCCCACCTCAGAGGTCTCCTAATGCAACCCCCTCGCTTTACAGATGACTAGACTGAGGCCCAGTCAGGTGTGACTCAAAGTCTCACAGGTAATAAGGGCCTGAAGCAGATGTGAAATGAGTTCCTCTGTCCAGAACCAACATTCTGTCCACAGAACCATACTGCCATACCCTCACCTTTTGAGTATATATTATTATTTTCTACACTCCAATGACCACTTGTGTGTTAGTTTCATCTCCTCAATTAAATTATAAGCTCTTAGTATAATCAGGGATGGAGATACAGTGGAAAGAGCAGCAGATTTAACATCAAAGGACCTGGGTTCAAATCCAGCCTTCCCTACTTACAATCTGTGTAACCACAGGTAGTAATAATGATGATGGTGGTGGTGGTAGTGATAACTAACATTTATGTAACATTTACAAATATTATCTTGTTTGAAACAACAACTCTTCCAGGCAGGTGCTTTTATGGTCCCTACTTAATCCATGAAGAAATTGAGTCACAAAGAGGTTAAGTGACCTGCTCAGAGAATCACACAGTCTAAAGAGACTTCATTTTCTGAGTCTCAGTTTCCTCATCCATAAAGAAGGGGGTTGGACTAGATAGTCACTGAGGGCCTTTCCAGGTCTAACTATAATCTTATGATCTTTTAGGGACTACAGCAGCTCTCTCTCTCTCTCTCTCTCACTCTTTCTCTCTCTCTCTCTCTCTCTCTCTCTTTCTCTCTCTCTCTATTCCTCTCTGTCATAGATATGCATACATATATGCACATATCTATACATATATGTATGTACACATCTACCTACACATATATAATTATATGTGCATCTGTATCTTTTATATATTTCTTACAATTGTATCCAAGTGTATACATCATATTTAGTATATATAATTGTATATGTATGTGTGTATATTGGTTAATTTTAAAGTAATTGGAAATATTTTTTAAAGTTTAATATAAGTAGCATATCAGTTATCTTCTATTATAAAGAGAGCTCTTAAGATGTTTTTCTGCATGTCTGACTGGGCTTCACTAGTTCAGTACTGTGCCTTTTGCAGCACCATGGACAGAGAGGAGCTCACTAATTGCCTTTAAACCATTACATTGATGATAACACTATAAAAAAAATTCTGTTGCCTAGGAAAAGCATAAATACTGCCCAGGCAGCTTCCCCCACCTCTTCCCATTCCCAGTACACAATACAGTAGATGAAGAGAGAGTCTCTTTACTGGAGATTTCTTTATTTACCCATCAAACAAAGGGAGGGGAGAAAGGCGGTGCTAAAAGGAAAAGGGGAGGAGCCGAAACATCATTTTCCACTGTTTTGTCTAGGGTCAACAATAACCATAATGGTCATTTGAAATCTCCATACATCATTCTCTTTCTTAACTACACTTTTTTTTTTTTTTTGCAGAACAAAGTGGTTTCTCTCACAACCTCATGAGTGAAGTTCAGACTGCCTAGTCCTAAACAGTAACACTTACCTGGGAAGAGACAACAGCCTAAGATAACATTCATCTCAAAGAACCCTTATGCAGAGGAGAAAGTACACACTTTGATTCTTTTGGATAATCCCATTATAATCTAAAATTTGAAGGGAGGGAAGTCTCTCAACAATTAGTTCACAGGAAGGGGTCTCTCACTGGGGGGTGTAGTCCCAGTTCTGTACCAGATAATACTTAGCACACCCACCAATCAGATTGCTTTAGTCAGCTCAGATATGGTGGGAAATGGTGGACTATTGAGGCCAGAATGTTGACATAAGTATACAGAAAGGAAGATTAACATTCCTGAATCCTCTGTTCCCACGAAATGTCACACTCACCCCAAGCAGGCCCATGCTGAATAGGAGGCAGCCAGCAGTTTCTTGACCTGCAGTCCACTTAAGCTGAAACCCAGATGAGGGGAGAGAATTGTGTTTCAGCCTCATGGTTTCAGCTGGCTGTGAAAACTGCTCATTCTAGTACTTAACTTAGACTCAAAACAAAGGGTGAAGAACCAAGTGCTCAGCAGTCACAGTTCAGTTGTTGTCAAGGATTGTGCTCACTCTGTTCTCACCTACAACTAGGACCCAAGCACATACATCACTGTTCTAGATGGCATCAATGTGGATCATGAAATCTGAATGGAACTTTAATCACAAATTGACTTTGGACATTTCCAAAGAGTTAAAAATGCTGTTGAACTCTGGGCTTCAGAAACAACAAATGAAAACTCTTCCCTGAGAAGAAGCGCAAATGAATCAGTCTTCAGTGACAAACATCCTTTTCTCCACTGAAAGGGATTAATTCATTTTTTTTTATCTTTGTATCTATAGTGCCTATTACAGTATCTGGCACACAGTAGGTATTTAATAAATGCTTGTTTATTTGGTGCATTCATTTACTAATTTTATATGCAAGACCTCATATAAAGCTATTCAAAGATAAATAAGAGCCAGTCTCAATCCACAAGGAGCTAGGTGACACAGCGAATAGAGCACTGAACCTGGAGTCAGGAAGATCTGAGTTCAAATCCAGCCTCAGCTACTACTTTCTCTGTGACCTTGGGCAAGTCACTTAACTGCTGATTACTTCAGTTTCCTCATCTATAAAATGGAGATAATAATAGAAACTACCTACTATTGAGGTTTAAGGTTTAGGGGTGCTCAAGACCCCAAAATATCTGCATGCCAGGTCCTGCCAAATGAATTCAACTCAAGTCTTCTCTCAGCCAAAGTGAAATAGAGTTTATTAAAGATTCACCATAATGGGTAGACTCTTCAGGAGCCTAAGTATCTGTGAAACTTGTATTGACAAGCAGGCCATTACACAGATGAGTAAATTAAGGCCTAACCCTAGAGGGATGGGCTTAGAACCCAAGTTCTCAGACACTAGAGCAAGTATTTGTTCACCTATACTAGCGGTTCTCAACCTGTGGGTTATGTTAAATTTGTAACAATGAAAATACATCCTGCATATCAGATATTTACATCACAATTCATAACAGTAGCAAAATTACAGTTATGAAGTAGGAACGAAAATAATTTTATGGTTGGGGGTCACCACAACATGAAGAACTGTATTAAAGGGTCACGGCATTAGGAAGGTTGAGAACCACTGACCTAGACCAAGCTATTTCTCCATTTCATTCATGGCCATGGCAGAAAAATTCATCCCTTAGTGAACTTTTCATCCTCAAAATTCTGGCCTCTGGCCTTTTGGTGATAAACATCTGCATGCTTAACAAGTTTAATGATAGACACACAGTTTGATGCTGTGTGTGTCCTTGAAATCTTTCCTGTTTGGTTCCTATCAAAGCTCAAGTGCTACTGGCTCAGCCTTTGAGAGCCTAGGGTTACATCCTCACCACAACGAGCCTTCAGAGTATGACTTTAGTGCACATGTATGAAATGACATGAGAACAATGGTGAAGCATTGGACCAGCAAGTGCCAAGTGGTTCAGCATGGGGTGAACTATAAATGTGATGCTTGGAGCGAGGCACTATGAAGTCCCTGGCAAAGGGTGGGAATGTGAAATGCATCACTGAGGCTTATGTGCCCCATACAACACTCTCTTTTTGAATGAATGAAGGATTTAATGTGTGAACATGGGTTGGGGTGGTGGAAAGGGAATGGGGGTGAATGGCAGGGCCAATAACTTTGACAAGGCTCTTAGGAAAGTCAGAATTTTCCTCTTCTGACAATTAGAGCTGTCCAAAATCCATCCCCTATTGCTGAAGGTCTTAAAGGAAAAGCTAGAATAATGATATTTGTTGTGGTCAAGGGGGTGGCCAAGGACATTAGTGATTGGAGTACATTAAATTAGGTAACCCCTTCATTCCCTGCTACCCCTGAGATCATGTAATTCTATGAGAAGTGAAAATAAATGCAATGGAAGGTATGTAAGTGTGCTAGAAGTTAAGATGACAAAGAAGGAGGAGGGAGGGACAAGGAAAGGAGACAGAGAAAGATGGAGACGGAGACTGAGAGACAGAAACAAAAAGAGAGAAAGGAAAAGGTGAGGAAGGGAAGGAAGAAGGGAAGACAGATAATGAAGGAGAACAGGGCAAAAGAGGGGTGGGAGAGACAGAAATAGAGAGAGGGGAAAGGTCTGGACAGGGCAGGAATGGCAATGGGGGAAAGGGAGAGACAGAGACAGAAACAGAGAGACAGAGACAAAGAGACAGAGACAAAGACAAAGACACAGAGACAGAGAGAGACAAACAAAGAGAGACAGAGAGAATGATTCAAGTTAGAATAGTCAAGGGGACCTCCAAAGAGGAGATAGAACTGGAAATGAGCCTTAAAGGATATAGTTTTTGACCATGGAGTAAATGAGGATAAAGCCATCTCTGATAAAAAGAAATGTGTGAGCAAAGGCTCTGAGGTAGAAAAACCATAAAACACCTTTTGGAAACTATGAATAGATGAGTCTGGCTGTAACCTGAATTCATGTATGTTTGGGAGCAGAAAGAGTTAATAATAATAAATAATAATGATTTATGTCTATGGAGAATTTGAGATGGAACCAGATTGTGGAAGACCTTGAATGCCAGCACCAGAAGTTTACACTTTTCTGAAAACAATGGGAAGCCAATAAAAGCTTTTAAACTGGGGCTTGGCATCATGGTTATGGGAATCTGAAGATCTTCCCTGCCCCTAGGCCCTTTGCTAAAGTGGCTATGTGACTCTGAGAACCTTCCCAGATTTGAAGGTATACTCTGTTCCCTAATAGGCTCAATGTGGTCATGTGGAGCCTGTGGCGCCAGGCTTGT
>CM053586.1:258269641-258365130 GCA_028646515.1 Pseudochirops corinnae
TTCCCCCTGAACTAGGTAAATGATATGTTTGATTAAAGTAAGATTGTTAACCCATTTTGAGTTGCTTTCCTTTAAAAAAGCAGATCTAAGAACCTGTGCTAGTAGCCGCCCTAGGTATGCTAGGGTGCTTGCTGATACAATCATCTAACCTGTGCTTTAGGAAGATCACTCGGGCAGTGAGGTGAAGGATGGATTACAGGGGCAAAAACTAGAGGTGGAGAAACTAGTTAACTAGGCTATTTCAATCGTGTAGGTGTAGGGTAATACAGGCTTGAACCAAGGGAGTGGCAGTAGAAAACAGTGGACAGATAAAAGCAGCTCACATTTATGATACTAACTAAATTAATTTACAGTTTTAGTGTTATACTGACCAAACAACCAAGGGGATACTTTATAGAGCTAGATGCATAATAAACAAAACTTATTTTGAGCAACAAAAGCTCTGGCATCTCAAGGGAAATAATGAAAAAAAAAATAGAAGTGAATGGAGAATAGCGCCTCCAGACTTCAAATTATATTACAAAGCAGTAATCATCAAAACTATTTTGGCACGAGTTAAAAAACAGAAAAGTAGATCAGTGGAATGGACTAGATAAGAAAGAATCAGAAACAAGTGAACTCAATTACCCGGTGTATGATAAACATAAGAACATGAAGTACTCAGAGAACTCCCTACTTGACAAAAACTGCTGGGAAAACTGAAAAAGAATTTGGCAGAAATCGGATTTAAACCAATGACTTAGGCAATATATCACAATAAGCTCAAAAAAGATACATGATCTAAATAGAAAAAAGTCATGCCTTAAAAAATAAAATTAAAAGAGAAAAAGAATGTGTACTTTTATAGCTATGGCTAGGAAGGGAATTCTTTTTTTTCCTCCCCCACTTTTTGAAAGGAAAAATTTAACAAGTTTTGCTTAGTGCAATACACTCAAAAGGGAATCATGATACAATGAAAGATTTAAATCAATGCCTCAGAATTTAATACAAACAGCAAGACCAAATCCTAAAGTATCTGTATTGCATTTCAAGATTGTCCCCATTAACTAAAAAAACAAAAAACAAACCAAAAAAACCACTTAAATGTACATGCCTTACAGGATAGTAAACAAAATAAACTAGAACAAACATATGAAATGTTTCACTTTTGAATCACAGACACAGCTCCCATATTTGTTTTACAAAAAAAAACAACAAAAACACAGGTCTTGCAACATGCATCTCGGTGTTTCATGTAATGTGGTATAAATATACTGATTGCTTAAATATACTCTTACAATATAACTACCTTGAGAAAAGCTGAAATTGTTTAACAGTTCTAGTCTTTACTCATCTTGGTTATTACATCCTAGATCAGACCTCCACAACATTCTGCCCGAGAAAGGATTTCGAGCGGAAATGTAGAGGATGTAAGATGAATGTTTTTCAGCATTCAAAAATACTGAACCTGAAGTTTTTAAAATAATCCTGATTTCACTTACAATAAGCATAAATCACAAGCTTGTATGGCAAAACTGTAAAACTTCATCTTTCTTGGGGTTTTTTTCTTTAAAAAAAAAGTTGATTTTTCTTAAAAAAAAAAAAGGCAGTGATCGGGTTAACATTTGCCATCTACCACTTATACTGGACATGCCAGACATCTCTCCCATTCCATTCTAGGCAGGGAATTCTTACCCCAACAAGAGGTGGGTGATCACAAAAGCAAAAAGAGAGAATTTCAATTCTATAAAGTTAAAAAGCAAGAAAGGAAATAGACATTTATTAAGTGCCTACTATAGGCCTGTGAAATTCTGCTCATAGAATTCATTACCCACTCCCCAAAAGTTATCCAATTCAAAAAATATCAAAAGACTCAAGGAAGACCTTAATCAATTCATGAAATTCTTACAAAGACCATCTCTTAAAGCATGGAGGGGTTGTGATCTACGTTGGTGAACGGGGTACCATGGAAATATGAGATTTTGAAGTGCTTAAGTCTGTGAAGTCCAATTAACTCTAATTAACTCTATGAAGAAGAATTGGAATGTTGACGATGTGTCATGTAGACCCTCTCTTGGGCTTGTCAGAATCATGTCCTGGGTAGGCTGAATCAATAGGCTATTTTTTTTTAAACTATCTTCAATGCTTTTCACCAGCATGGGTATTCCTTACATGAGTATTCCTTATATTGATCCAAACCATAGCCCTACTGTAAAACTCACCTCATTAGCTGTTTGTTTCCACTGTATAGAACAAACAATTTTATATCATGCCTTTTTTTTTTTAAATAAAATTACTCAGAGAGCAATCTGGAACTATGCCCAAAGGGCTATAAATAATTGCATACCCTTTGACCCAATAATACCACTTCTGGGGTTGTGATCATAGAAGTGGGAGGAAGACCTATATGCACAAAACTATTTATTGCAGCTCTCTTGGTGGTGGCAAAAAACTGGAAATTAAGGGGATGCCCATCAATTGGGGAATAGCTAAACAAGTTGTGGTATATGAATGTAACGGAATACTATTGTGCTATAAGAAATGAGGAGCAGATAGACTTCATATTTACCTGGAGAGGCTTATACAAACTGATGCTAAGTGAGAAGAGCAGAACCGGGATAAATTTGTGCACAATCACAGACACATTGTACTGGACTCTTCTCAGCAATGCACAGTTATAAGACAACTCTAAAAGTCTCAGGATGGAAGGAGATGGTAGAAAGAACAGAGTTTAAATGAAGACTGAAGCAAGCTATATGCTCTCATTGTTTTCCATGTTTGGTTTTGTTTCTTCTTTCCCATTGTTCACTCCATTGGTTACAACCCTTCTATACAACCAGACTAATGTCCAGTATGAAAGTATTTGCAGATCCTGTACTCAGTTGCATGTCGCCATGGGGGAGAAGGGGAGAAAATTTGAAACTCAAAGGATTGTGGAACTGAATCTTGTAAACTAAAAGTAAATAAACAAATCAATTTTAAAAATAAAATAAAATTACTCAGAGACAATATGCCCCATGTGTGGAATTATGTCTTGGAAAAATTTTCTGTTCGTGACCTCAAAAAATGCTTCTAAGTCTTACTGATAGGCCTTTTTTTTTTTTTTTTTGGTGGAGGCTGAAATCATAGACTCCTCCTTCAATTTAGGGTATGCTTCTCTCTTGTGAACCCTCTCAGCATTGCCCTTTGCTATGTTCTAATTTGCTTTTCTTTGATGTTAATAAACTAATCTATGTTAATGGACTAGTAGTGTAGGGTGAGGAAGTCTTAATCAAGAAACTTTTTCTTGATCAATTTAATGAACATACCTTTCCCTTTATGGATTATGGCAATCCCTAATGATGCCTTGTTGAGAAGAAGGGGGGTAGCTCTTGGAATCCAGTAACTGACTACTCTGAAGATGATTGGCTGACTAGCACTCTATGGAGAACAAACTTTAGTCAGAGGAGCTGCCCATCTATTCACACAGACACATATATGAACATATATGTATAGATATGTATGTGTGTGTGCACATACATGTACACATATAGGCACACTAGGAAAATGTGAATGGGAGTGCCTTTTCTCTAGATAATGTGCCCATTTTTATAGTGGCTTTCTGAAGACAACATCTCCACCTTTGTTGGAATGACTTTAGCCCACTATCCATACCTAGTTAGGTATGAATAGCGAGCATTACTATAGCAGGCTGGTGAAGGAACTAGTTGTAACACAGATGAGTAAAGACTGTAACTGTTAAACAATTTTGGCATTTCTCAAGTTAGTTATGTTGTAGGAGTGTAAATCCCACTTACCTCAAACCTTACGATAGCAGGGGACCACTTACCTTGTCCTGTGTTATTGACTGCTCCCAACATCCAGTTGGGAACAGTCTTGGAAAGAGTGTGTTCTATCAGAACTAAAAGAAAAAAAAAACTCAGCAGGCACTTAGGTATTACCAACTTAGCTAAAACTGAAGCCTGAGAGGCTCCAGGCAGCCCCTGGTATTTGGTTTGGTTTATTCCCAGTTGCCTGAAGGGTTGTCTAGTGACCCCAGTCAGCCATTCCACCAGAAATGGAAAAACACTTGTTAAAAACATAAACAAAGGACATCATAATTGGCAAGAAACAGGAAAGCTAATCACCATTCTCTCTCCTGTTGCCCTTCCTCTGATCCTGTTTATGAGATATATTCCTCATTCATAGTAATGAATTCATCGCTCTTTCCTTGTGCAC
The DNA here is from genome assembly GCA_028646515.1 of Pseudochirops corinnae. Taxonomy (NCBI): domain Eukaryota; kingdom Metazoa; phylum Chordata; class Mammalia; order Diprotodontia; family Pseudocheiridae; genus Pseudochirops; species Pseudochirops corinnae. The sequence continues at coordinate 258,273,839 of CM053586.1, forward strand.
AGAACAGAGGGATGTTTTTTTTTAATCATTTTTGTAATTCCTATTGCTCCTAGTGTCCTTGCTTAACCCAAGTAGCATCTCTTCATGGGTGATGACACCCTCATGGCTAGTCATCCTGGGTGGATATTCAGTCAGTCAGCAAATATTGGTTTTTGAGTGTCTGTTCAAAGAAAACAGAATACAGAGGCAGCATAGAATAAGAGACAAACCATGGAGCTTGGAGTCAAGTAGACCTGAGTTCAAATCCTACTCACTGGCTATGTGACCCCAAGAAGTCATTTAATCTATATGTACCTTAAGCAACTTCCTTGGACTTGCTACTTTAGTCATAGGTGGTCTTTATCTGTTTTGTTAGAGGAAATGTCAAAATCAGGAATTTCTCAGACTGGTGACAACACAGATCCTTTGATTCTGTCCTGCGGATTCAAGTCCACAGAGCAGTCACAGTCTCCCACTTTCACCTCATTATGGTGGTTTGCAATGGAAAAAGAAAATAGTCATTGCCTTAGAAAAGGTTACTTTAATAATAGCTATCATTTATATCATGTCTTAAGGTTTGCAAAGTGCTTTATGGGTATTATCTTATTTTATTCTTTCAACAGCCCTGAAAAGTAGATGTTATTATTAGTCCCATTTACAGGTGAGGAAACTGAGACTGAGAACAGTTAAGTGATCTGCCTAGGGTCACACAGCTAGTATCTGAGGTAGGCTTCAAATTGAGGTGTTCTATCCACTGTACCACCTAGCCACTTATAATTACAAATGTTCGGGGGAACAGGGCAAAGGGGAGGGTCAGGTGGAAATGAAGATTCTCTGCTTCTCCCCCTACTCTACCACATTCTACCCCAATTACTCCTGCTTCTGATTCAACAAAGAGGTTGAAGCCAGGTCCAGCAACACTTTTCACAGATATCATTTTTCTCTTCTTTAAAACAAACAGAGAAGTTCAGGAAGGCAGTCGATGGCAATAATTTCTTAGTCAATAAACAGTTATTAAGCACCCAGCATGTGCCAGTCAGGAAGACTCCTCTTCATGAGTTCAAATCTGGCCTCAGACACTTGCTAGCTGTATGACCCTGGGTAAGTCATTTGACTCTATCTGCTTCAGTTTTGTCATCTGTAAAATGGTCTGGAGAAAGAAATGGCAAACCACTTCAGTTTCTTTGCTAAGAAAATCCAAACCAAGAATCTGACACGACTGAAAGGACTGAACAACAATGTGCTAGGCACTGTGAAAAATACAAAAAGGGACAAAAGACAGTCACTGCCGGAGCAACCAATCTACTGACGTTTCTGCTCTATTACTGAACTTCCTGGTCTATGGGAGGATCCTGAATAAATGGCAACCTGAAGAGGAAGTTCAACCAAGCAACTTGGCATTGTTAATCTTAGTTTGGGGTTGGAGGGTGTACTGTGCCCCATAAAGAGAGAAAACTACTTCTATATTTTTGGAGGCATTTTTCTACACTTTTCCCTTTTACTTCTGAAAGGACACACCTTGGTTATGGTATAGCATAATACTGTAGCAAAAAGAGTAATGACTTTGGAGTCAGAAGATTTGCGTTAAATCCCACTTGTTTCCCTGGGTAACACTACCTGGGTGATCTTGGGTAAATAATTTAATCTCCCTAGATTTCAGTGTCCTCATCTGTAAAATGAGGTGATTGGACTTGATGGTTTCTGAGGTCCTTCTAGCTCTGGATGAATAAAAAAAACATTTATTACGTATTCATTTACAATGCATCAAGTGGGCACAGAAGGAAAAGCAAGGGATTCCCTGCTTTAAGTTCATCTTCCATTAGGCACCATCAACACAAAAAGGAGTTTCAGTTACAGGTCAAATGAGTTGGTGACTTCAGCTTCATAGAATCCTGGACTTGGAAGGAATTTGAATGGTCATCTAGTCGAACCTGGTCCATAGGACAAGACAACAATTAACTTGAAATACATGTTGCTAAAGTAGTTTCCTTTGCATCTTTCATTTTGGAATCTCATAAAAGTTCATCCCATCATAGACATCCAATAATGGAGCACAATTCATTAACCCCGATCTCTGAATGGGCAAATTAATGGGCAAACTCTACCGCAGGGTAGAATTACTTACTAAATGTTGCAGAATGAGGAAATGACCAAACCAAGGAGCAAAGCCAGATGGGATGTAAGCCCCTTGAAGGCAGAACTATTTCACTGACATCTTTTTATCCCCATCTCCTAGAATTGTACCTGTATTTGTTGACTGATCAGTTAATTAAAAGATTGCTGATCCCTGTTTTCCTTGGCCTGCCTTCCTCTTCAAGTTTATGGAATTTTGTCCCTTCTTGGAGCCTCTCCAGAGTTAAGACAAAGAAACAACAACTTGTGAAATTAGAAGGCAAAAAAAGATCCTTTGAAGAACATCTAATCCCCTTTCTAAATCATCCCAGGCAGATAGGCACTTAAGTAGTGTGTTCATCACAGCATCACCTTTCTGGTTAAGGCCGCCTAAGTTACTCAAGGTCAAGTAACCTCATACAACCTCTTTGCACAGAAGACTGACTCTCATGATCCCATGTGCAGTCTGCTCATCTAGTAGTTCAGTGCTCCCTAAGTGATAAGTCATTAGCAGATTCAGACACTTTCCTTTACTGTTAAGTTGATCTGGAGAACCTGAAAGGTCTTGGATGAACATTAGCACCCCTACATGAGCAAGTACTGCACAGCCAGGAACCTAATCTTGGGCTCTGCATTAAATTCTGTCTTCTACCCCACCCCTGGGCTCTTTTCTTATTTAAGAAGGTCATTGTGGTAGAGGGGGTATTGATTTTTTTTTCAGCTGCTCAAAGAGTAGGAAATTGAAAGGAAAGAGGAGATTTAGTTTTGCTGGATTTATTTTTCTAAAACACTACATTCACAAGGTCATCCCTCTGTGCACAAACTTCCAATAGTTTCCCATTGCCTATTATAATCCAAATACAAGACTCCCACCTACATTATTACCCCTAACTTGTCTTCTACTAGTCTCCCATAGTAAGTAAGCCAGCCCCAACTCCAATTAGGCCAATGGACTTTCTGTCACCCAAAATGTCTTGTTCAAGCCTCCCCCTATGTCTTTACTTATCTACTCCTCCCCCTTTCCTTTCTTCCTATCCAAATCTAATCCATCCTTTCAAACCCAGTTCAACCCTACCTCCATGAGGTCCTCTCTGATCACAGTGATATCTCTATATAGCATGAACCATTCATTTGGTTCTTCATTACATAGTGTCTTATGTCATTATTTAACTCTGATGTATTATCTGCCTTTTCTCAACCAGACTGTAAGGACAATGAGGGTAAAGACTGTTTCATCTACTTCTTTTCTAAGTTGAAATGAAGTTAAGTAGAAAGAGTACAGACACTGGATTCAGAGGATCTGGGTTCAGATCTTGGCCTTGGCCTTTGCTAACTGTGTGACTTTGAGTCAAGTGCCTTCCTTCTCTAGACAGAGTCTTAATGAGATCGAAATGACTGGATCTTTGTAACCAGATATAAAGAGTGTTGAATTTTGAGAGTGCTGGTAGTATTTGCAGCCCTTTTGGCAACTTAGAAGCTGCAGATCTTAGAATCTAGTTGGCAAGAATAATTAGTTAAACTAGGAAGCTACCAGATAACAAGCTGGGGTGAAATCTTCTTCTGTCCCGCCCTACTCTGCTGCTATGCTTGTGAAAGACTCATACCAATGTCCTCATATCTCTGTCCTTCCTCCCACCTAGAAGGAAGCAATACCTCACCTTGCCTCCCTCAAGGGGACATGTTTTTCATACCACTTGTCCCCAAAACATTCTGAACAAGAAAGGCAAGTTTTTGTACTTGTTTTTTAGCACAAAAATTTCTGCTTATGACTCTGTCCATAGGCCTTCATTTTGTTACCTATCAAATGACCTCCAAGATCTCTTACATTTCTAAATCCTGACAGTATCTACCATAGCATAAGAAATGTTCAAAGAATAGTTATTGGATTGAGTTTTGATTTGGGCCCAAGTTTCACATTTTTCCTTTTTCTTCAATCCCAAATATTCCTAGCTGGTTAAAAAAAAATGTCACCTGTGCCTAGGAGGAATGACAAAATCTTGCGTACACTGTGCTATTTCTTCCTTCAATGTCCTTGGCTAACACTTCAATTCTTCCTATTTCAAATGTAGTTTAATGATACACAATTCCAACCAACAAACCTCACAGAATGTTAGGACTAATTAATGAAAACTTGTGTCACCCAGGCCTCCATTGAGAGCAGCTTTGTGAATGTGAAATGTTTTGTTTCACAGTCTCTTTGAAAAATGGTGCTTTACAATATTGTTCGTTGAAGAACTTTGAATGCCTTAGTGATTCTCAACAATACAATGATCCAAGACAAGCCCAAAGGACTAATGATGAAGAATACTACCCACCTCCAGAGAAAGAACTGATATTGATTGAATATAGACTAGAGCATGCTATTTTTCATTTTCTTTTTTTTCTTTCATTTGAATCTTCTTCTTCAAAATGACTAATATGGAAATGTTTTACATAATTGCACAAGTATAACCTATATCTGATTATTTACTGCCTCTGGGAGGAGGGATGGAGAGGAGGGAGAGAGAGATAGAATTTGGAACTCAAAACTTAAAATAAAAATGTTTTTAAAATTGGAAAAAAAAAGAAAAAATGGTGCTTTAGTTCTCCTGCCATCTTCAACCTGAGGGAGATAGAGTAGGTCACTCTACGGGCTCTGCCTCAAGAAACATGTATAATATATTTGAGCCAATAAGAGAAGAATTTATTTCAACATCAAAGGCTTAAGACAAATAAAGGATTTTCCCCACTTTGTTTTCCACAGTAGGAATTGCCACATTAAGAATTCAGGGCGCCAAGAGATGTCCAGCCTCTTTTATGCCTCAGAAAAGTTAGGAGTTATGTCCTCAGTATAGAAGCTCACTTATAACGAACTCCTAATTATAGTATCTGCTCTGTGAATTATCAGCACTGTTTTATACACAGATTTCATATGGAATAGTTACTTATTATGAACTAGAAACTGTCTCTTTCATTTCCTCTTATTTCCCCTAGTTTTGCTCTCTGGATCAATGGAGAAAGTGTACTTTCTTCCATGATAGCTCTTCAAATCTTTGGAGACATCCCTCTCTAACTCTTTGTTTTAACCTCTCCTTCCTTACTGTTCCTGCCAATCAAGTGCTAGGACATATTCCCTGCATCAGGACTTTTTCTACCCAATAGTAGTCATGCTATACAGAATTTCCTCAGGTAGATCCCTCTCCACCCCACTCACCCCCCCCCCCCCACACACACATAATTCAACAGGAGTAAAAGGGAATTCATCATCTGACAGCTCCTTCCCAGTCTCTTTGTCATGCCTACTAAATCCCCAAAGGCTCTGTCCTGGACCTTTTTCTCTTCTCCCACAATATTATCTCACTTAATAATCTCATCAGCTCCCAAAGGTTCAATTACCACATCTGTGAAGATGATTCCCAGATCTATACATTTTGTTCTAGTCTCTCTCTTGAGTTCTAGTCCCATACCACCAAACCCTCCCCTTGTCTCATTTTCCCCGTTACTGTGGAGGACACCACCATCCTTCAAGTCACTCAGGTTCACACACCTTTGTGTCATCCTTGACTCCTCATTCATCCTCTGTTTTCAGTCTATTATCAAGTCTTTATCATACCTACCTTCATAACATCTCCCACATGTCTCCCTTTCTCCCACTCACTGCCACAATCCTCATACTGGCCCTCACCATCTGTTGCCTGGACTATAGCAATAGCCTTCTATTGGTCTCCTAGCTTTATTTTGTCCCCACTCCAATCCATCCTCCATTCAGTTACCAAAATGATTTTCCTTAAACTCCGATCTGACCATAACACATGTCTATGTAATAATCTCCACTTGCTCCCTCTTACACCAGAATGAAATATTAAATGTTTCACGTAGAACTTGGGGCCTGAGTTGCATCTGAATAGGGAGAGGAATTCTACGAGGCAGAGAAAAAGAGGGAGTGTGTTTCAGGCATGGAGAACAGCCAGTGCAAAAGCATAGAGACAGGAGATGCAGTGTCATGAATAACAGAGAGAAGGCCAGTTTGGCTGGATTGCAGAGGGCAAGAATATGAATCATGTCTAATGAGACTGGAAAGATAGGCTGGGGTCGGGTTATGTAGTTCTTAAAAGATAAACAAAAGAGCTTTTCTTTTTATTTAGGGGAAATAAAAAAAACCACTGAAATTGGTTGAATAGGAAGGTCACATGATCAAATATGTGCTTAAGGAAAATTAGTCTGGCAGCAGGGTGAAGGATTGACTGGGATGGGGACTAGGAGACTAGAAGTAAGGGGACCAATTAGGAGACTGAACATGAGTCTATGTGAGAGGTGAGAATGCCCTAAAGTGGTAGCTGTGTGAGTAAAGAGGTCAGAGGTAGAGATGCTGTGAAGGTAGAAATGCAACTGATTGGATAGATGATGATATGTTCGGTGAGAAAGAATGAGGAGTCCAAGATCATGCCTAGATTATAAATGTGAGATACTGGAAGGATGGTGGTGCTTTTGACATAACTAAAGAAGTTGGAAAGCAGAAGGATTTAGGGGAAAAGTTCAGTTTTAGTATGTTCAGTTTTAGACATGTTTAATTTAAGATGCCTCCCGGACTTCCCATTTTAAAAGTCCATTAGGCAATTTGCAATCTAGGACTAAAGCTTAGAGGAGAGAATGAAATTGGATATGTAGCTCCGGGAGTCATCTGCATAGAATGATAGTTTTTGACTATGGGAATTGATGGAGACAGAGAGAAACAGAGAGAGACAGAGAGAAAGTATAAAGGGAAAAGGAGAGAAGATCCAGGACGGTACATTCCTAGGGAGTTAAGGGCCATAATGTGGATGAGTGCCAGCAAAGATGACTGAGAAGGGGCCAGAGAAGGTAAACAAGAAGAGAGAGGTGTCATAAAAACCTAGAGGGAACAACCAGGAAAAAGAGTCTGTCAGTGGTGTTAAATGCTAGAACTGGTTGAAATGTTGGTGGGTAACTAGATAGAGAACAATTAGGATGGACCAGATTCACTCATTAAGAGCCATTTGATAAAGAGAGAGGAGTTTCAGTGAAATGAGGAGGTCAAAAGCTAGGTTGCAAGGGTTATAAGAGAAGAAGTGAGGAAAATGAGTGCAGACAACTTTTCCAAGGAGTTTGGCTGAGAAAGGGAAGAGAGAGATAGGGCAACAACTCAAGAGACTAGTAGAATCTAGTAACAGTTAAAAAAAAAAAACACGGAGGAGACTGGGGCATGTTGGAAAGCAGTAGAGAATGAATCAGTTGATAGAGATTAGAGATGGGAGACAGAGACAAAGACAGACAGAGACAGAGACAAAAGGAAGACATAATCCGTCAGAGAAGATGAGAGGAAAGGGGATCCACGGTACACTTGCAGTGGTTCTCAATCTGTGGGTTATATTCAATTTGTAACAATGAAAATACATCCTGCATATCAGATACTTACATTACGACTCATAACAGTAGCAAAAGTTATGAACTACAGTTATGAAGTAGCAACGAAAATAATTTTATGATTGGGGGGGAGGTCACCACAACATGAGGAACTGTATTAAAGGGTCGTGGCATTAGGAAGGTTGAGAACCACTGAGAGGGATTGGCTTTCTTAGCAAGCAGAGGGGTCACCTCCTGGACAAAGACTGGGAGATGATGTCAAGAGTTTTGACATGAAGAGAAAGAGAGCAAAGTGAGTTAGTGTTGAATGGCCTCATTTTTTTTTTTTCAGTAAAGAGTCAAGGGCCTCAGTTGAGAGAAGGTAAGGAGATATAAAGACTCAAATCTTCTACTAGTGTCTTCTATGTAGTATGGGGGTTATGATGGCCTATTGAAGGTTATGCCACTAGAACCCAAGTTGGGAAAGATCTTATCAGTTAAAAAAAAGTTTTCAGTATAGGCTTGGAAACAAACTGTGTGCTGTCCTTCCTGGACCAACCTAACTAAATTCAAATGACTTATCACCAGAAGGGTGGCCCACTAAGTCACAATTTTTTTGTAGACATCATGTATATTGTTTTCCTGGCCCTAGTGATGCCACTTTGCCTAAGTTCACGTTTTTGCATACTTCTGTGATGATCATGTTCCACTACGTTCAGGTTCCACAATTTAATAGCCATCTCCCAAGTGATGAACATCTATTTTGTTTTCAATTCTTTGCAACCACAAAAAGTGCTGTTATAAATATTTTGGTATAAATGGAGCCCTCCCCCCTTTTTAAAAAAATCAATGATCTCCTTGGGTTGTATGTCAACCACTGGAATCTGTGAATTAGTGGATATGGACATTTTAGCTACTTAGTTTGTTTTTCCAGAACGGTTGTACTAATTTACAATGGTTGTACTAATTCTTTGTGCCTATCTTTCCACAACCCTTCCAACATTAATTATTCCTAAATTTCATCATCTTTGCTGATTTGTTGAGTGTGAGGTTAAACATCAGAGTGATTTAGATCTGCATTTCTCTTATTATTAATAATTTGGAGTATTCAATTTGGTGTATTCATAGCTGGAAACTTTTCTTTTGAGGATTGTTTGTTCATGTCCTTTGACCACAATGATTTTTCCAAAGCACGTGTCTGACCATGGTACTCTTCCCTGTTCAATAACCATGGGGCCCTCCCTGTTGCCTCCAGGATTAAATATAAAGTACTCTATTTGGCATTTAAAAACCTATATATCCTAGCCTCTTCCTATTTTTCTAGTCTTCTTACACTTTGCTCCCCTCCAAGTAACCTTCCTTACATATAACTTTCCCAACTCCATGTCTTTTCAGTGGCTTTCTCCCGTGCCGGGAGGAGGAAAGGAGGAAGCTCTCTCCATTACCTTTGCTTCCTGGCTTCCCGGCCTTCCTTCAAGTCTCGGCTCAAATTCTGCCTCCCGTAAGGGGTGTTTTCTGGTCCCTTCTCACTGTTAGTGCCTTCCCTCTGGGATTAGGGGCCATTTACGCTGCACGCATCCTGTTTGTACAAGTTGTTTTCATGACATCTTCTTCATTTGTATGTGGGCTCCTTAAGGGCAGATAGAATGTTTTTGCTTTTCTTTCCTGGCAGGCAAATAGTAGGGGTTTTATAAGTACTTGCTGACTGATCGATACCTTATCTTCCTGAGGACTGCCTAGCCTGTGTTAGGACCTTCATCTGACCCTTAACTATCTAAAGCCAGTCCTGGACAGTGTTCTAGGTAGACCCAAGGAAGGGTGAAGACCCCCGCCTCCTCCTGCCCCCTCATGGATGTTGAGGGAGGCGCCAAAGAAGAAAAGTCGCTTTGCCAGGAACACTCAGGGCTTTGTGGCCGGGCCAGATCGAAGCCTCCTCCCCCTTCTCCTGCAGCAGCAGCAGAAGCAAAAGCAGCAGCAACAAGTGTGACGCGCTCCCCACTCCCTCCCCCCCCCCTCAGTCCCTCCCCCAAAGCAGTCTGCCGCGGAGCAGCTGGCAGATACCGAACCTAACACCTGTGTGCCAGATATGTACAGCTGTATGTGCGAAATATGATCCGCCTGCCACGCCAGTCACATGCCACTTTCAGTTGTTCGATTCGGGGCAGGTTGGAAAAGGAGACCAGGGAGAGAACTTTCCGTGGCACCAAGTCAAGGGCGCAGGCCGTCAGGCCCTGCCGCTGCCCTGGCCCCGGCCCCTGCCCTGTTCCTGGGCTCTGCGCTTTATTCCTTTCTCTCCCGTCTCTTGCTCTGTCCTCCACAGGCGTTCCTGGCTTCGCTCTTCCCTAGCCCAGGGTAGGGGCAGTGGGTCTGGGCTCCGAGCTGATTCTCCGGCATAACTGCACACCCGGTGGGGATGTGAGAATGTTGCTTAGTGGGTTGGTGGGGCTTTTCATCTTCAAAGCAGTTGTTCGACTTCTTGTTCTAAGTGCTGAACATCTGGCTGAAACGTTGGCGGGTAACTGGGTACGTGGGTTACTTTCAAAGCTGGGGGTGCCTGGGGGGACACTCACAGCGCCATTCAATTTGGCTCTGAGCCTACTCAGCTGGAGTGGGCCCCTAGCCTTCCATAGTCTGCTGCTGTGCCCTCTTCGGAGGGCCTCAGGACTCCACGGGGCTTTGTTCACATTTCTTTCATGCTTTATCTCTCTATCTCTATCTCTAGGTCTGTCTCGGTGGTGACTTTGCACTGCCTTGCCTCACTTAAATCCAATTCACTTACATTTCAAGACATCATCTTCCTGATGTCGTTGGTCTTTTTCAAGAACGAAGTACAAACAACAAGAGCGCTCTCTCCCTCCCTCCTTCTCTCTCTCTCTCTCTCTCTCTCTCTCTCTCTCTCTCTATCTGTCTGTCTCTCTGTCTCTGTCTCTGTCTCTGTCTCTCTCTGTCTCTGTCTCTGTCTCTGTCTCTGTCTCTCTCTCTCTCTGTCTCTGTCTCTCTCTCTCTCTCTCTGTCTCTCTCTCTCCCCCCCTTGCCAGTCACTTTTTCTTAAAACCTGGGTTGATGTTAACAATTAGCCAGCATATAAGAAAAAGTAAAAAGAATAGGTATTTTACAGATGTGAGAAGGGGTGGGGAAGAGGAATAGAGGGGAGCACAGCATGAAAAACTAAATTGTTTCTCTATATTAAGTCTTTAAATGCCTGAATTCAGAAAAAAATGAGGATTAAAGTTTGACTTTCTGGGAGTGAAATATGCACTGGAGTAGTGAAAGGGAATAGATAATATAATGGATAATAATATAAAACAATAGAATATTTCAAAAATAATTTATACTTCACTATGGAAAGAGAGAGAGAAGTTTACTATATTTCAGACATTGCAGACACCGTGTTAAGAGACCTCATGTGAGCTTAAATATACTAAAAAGCCCCACCAAAAAATTAAGATGTCTTTGCATTTCAAAGTTAGTATCTGCTTTTCATGGCTCTGAGGCAAAATAGATCATGCACTATCTTTCAAGCATCTTCTGTCTCCCTGTGTCTTCTCTCTGTTTACCTCTATTTTTGTCTTTCTCTCCCATTCTCATTCTCTCTTCTTGATCTTACTCTCTATCTCTGCCCCTCCTTCTCCTAGCTTCTTCCCTTCTGTCTACAAACATGCTCATGTTTCCCCAATCTTTCATACCTATAGGAAATCTCCATTAGATGTCTTAATAGAACCACCAATTCTGGCACCTTATCTTGTTACCTAAGCCTACTTCTCTTTATGACTTCTCCATTTCTATCAAATTCACCCAGATTCCTGTGATTGCAACCTTGATATTATCTTTGATTATTCCCTCTCCTTTACTTCTCATATTTAACCACTTACCAAATCTATTGATTCTGTCTCTCTAATATCTCTCATATGTGGCCCCCTTCTCTATACTGCCATCACCAAAAACCTTTGTTATCCACTTGGATGATTGCAATAGCCTACAAACAGATCTTAACCCCTTGCCTCTTTCCTCCATATCAATCCATTCTGAATATTTTTGCCAGGCTAATCTTAATTATGTAGGAATATAGCCATACCATTCCTTTCCTCAAATATCTTTCATGGCTCCCTATTACCTATCAGATAAAATTCAAACTCTTTACCTGTTATTTGATGCTCTCTAAATAAGACACCAGTAGTCTCCTCTATTCACTTTATGATCCAATCAAATTGTACTACTCTGTCCCCCAATCATGAACTGCAATTTCCTGACTCTGTTTCTTTGCTTACTGTTCTCTAGAATCACCCACCTCTCCCACTTTCCTTGTAAGATTCTTACTTCTCTTTTAAAGCTCAATTCAAGCACCATCTCCTCCATGAAACTTCCATAGGCAGTAGCAACCTTTGAAATTTGCATATTTATGCCTCTCCCATGTATTACGTTGTATTATAATTATCCATCTATGAATTATATTCTCCTGTAGGCTGACCATATCTCATCTAAAACTCTGAGTAACAGAGAGATGAGTTAATGAGCGTCCCATCCCCAGTGCATAGGGAGCTCATGTTAAGGATCAGCCTAAATGGGGGAAATAGGAGAATGGCATTGGTAAGCTATTGAGGCCCATTCAGAGGCAAATCCACATACAAACTTGCTTCAGTCCTCTTAGGACCCAGGATCAGCAAAGATCTGAAATTAGAACATAGAGTATCCACACCAACATCGATAAAGTCACCAAAAGGAGGAATTAGTGCATATAAATCCAAGTCGTGTAGCTTTCATTAGATGTATGTCCTACATGAAATGATAGAACATTCTATAGCTAACCAAAACTAGATTACAAGTCATGTTGTTCTTCTGCTTTATCTCTCATATACTATTAGCTCTCCACAATTTGAATAAAGCATGGAGTTGAACAATTATAATGATAATACTGGGAATTTATATTTTTAAAGTTTTTTTTATTTATACGATTTCATTTACTATTCGTTCTGTGAGAGATATATGGAAAGTGAGAGCTTGACCCCCAGTCTACAGTATTCCTTCCATTACTTTCTTTCTGATGATTTTATAAACACCTAGCCCCTAAATTAATTGAATGATATGGAGTAATTGTCTACATAGCTCACTCTCAACTCTCTGTTCTGACAGAGGGTAGATATAGACTTGGCCCATTGTCTCAATGACCCCCCACCTTGAAATAAAAACTTTAAATTCATATTGCCCAACTTTGTTCTTACTTGGATGTCTTGTGACAAACAAAAAAGAAAAATCCTTCTAATCTCCTTGTTTTTCAAGACTACATTTTTAATTCAGTTCAGCAAAGTTACTGAGCTCCTGCCATGTGTGAGTCTGGGTTCCAAAATTGGTTTTGCTTTGGTCATTTCAAAAAAGTATATACAGTATCTTTCCTCTCTCTATTGGTCTCAACCTTCATTGTGGTAGATCTATCAGCCCTGCTACCACTCAAAGAGTCATCTTCTTGGTTATCACACAGAGTGTAATTTTCACCTGTCTCTGAAAAAATCAATACAGAGAAGTACTAATTCCCTAGATTTGGAATTTTCAATAAAAAAGTGAAAATGAAACTCAGCACAATTGTAGCCAAAATGGTGCCACCAAACCAGTTGCAGGCTGACAAATACACCAAGAGCAGCGTACTTCTAATTTTTGATGTTGTTCTCCTCAACTGACTTCTCAGTTAGAAAAGGGGAAAGGGAAGCTGATGAGGCCCCAAAGGGATCTAGTGAAATTGGCTATGTGTCATATTGAGGACTAGTTGGGAGGATTTCTCCCTCCAAGAAGGACAGTTAGTTGATATTGGATTATTTTGCCTTGAGTCTCCATTGAAGAAGGCATTTCATTCTTAATTTCCATCCAACAGATGATAGATAGATCACTAAGTATACAGTTTGGTCAGGAGCTGGTTCAGGTTCTTAGGCCATTTTTCCTTATGTTGAGTTTAAATTTACTTTTCTGTTGATTGATCCTGCATCTGCTCCTTGAAGTCAAATAGAATGAATGAATGAGAGAAAAAGCATTTACTAAATATATATGTGTGTCTAAGCACTGGGGATACAAATAGAAAAGTAAAACAGTCCTTTCTCTTAAGGAGATCACATCTAATCAGGGAAGAAAATACATTTAGGAGCATTCAACATTCATCAGGGTAGAAAGAAGAGCTCAGGATGCAACAGCGGGTCAAAAGGTAATAGCCAAGGATCTGAAGGTGGTAATGGCATGTAAGAGGACAGGGTCCAGTGAACTGAGGAAGGCAGTACCAGATTGTGACACTTGGTGATCTTTAGAGCAGACTCACAGAATGGAAGCACAATGGCACAATAGCAAGGGAGAGAGCTAAACCTAGTCTTCTGCCATCTTATGAAAGGATTATAGGTAACAACTCCCTGCCTTTCAAATGGTATAAATGGTCATGTCTGTTCTGCAGGAGTTGGTTTCAAGGCTTGGGACCACAACTGTTGAGAAAAGGAACTTGATCTAAGTGAAATAGGGGTTCTAGGTTCCTTCCTGGGGGGTCCAGGGAGGTGAGGAGATAGTGTCATCAGTTATCATCCAGCCAGGAGGAATTTAGGGTAAGGAAGAGCAGTCTAATGGCACTTCTATATAGCAGTCCTTCCAATATTTGATTGGGTGGCATGTGTCAGGCACTGTACTCTTAGACAGTCAGACGCCCAGTTATCTCATCTATTCCCTTCTTCCCTTCTTCCTCTGTCCTCTCTCTCATTCCTTTTCCCTTCTTTCCTTTCCTCCTGATATTCCTCCTTCCACAAATAATTAGAAGATGTCTACTATTCATCAGTAAGTATTTATTTTAAGCCTACTATGTGTCAATCAACATGACATTAAGCATTAGGGTTACAAAAACAAAAGTGAAACAATACCTGCTTTCAAGGAGTTTACAATCTATGAGCAAGGGGCAATAAATATTAAACACTATGGGACATTCAAAAAAGAATAAGACAATACAAAGCAAGCTACATTTGCAGGCTCTTTTCTATATTAAGACCGGGCTGATTCCCAAGGAGGTAATAGGAGGCAGGCGATGCCAAAAGGAAAGTAACTGGCCTTCATTGGTCCACCTTTCAAAATAAATCACCCTGTGGAAGTGTTCCCTTGCTGACCCAAAGCCTCCCAAGGTGCCATATATGGCTGAAAGAGCCTCCCTTGAAATATTTATTTTTTTACTTTCGCAGAGTTTACAAGTGCAGCCTGGAGAGCACACTGCTAACAATGTGTGTATTTCATTTCCTAATGAGTTTTTTAGAAGAAAGAGGGAGTAGGAAGATGGGAAGAAGCCAAATGACAAGCATAAAAATCAAGAGAAATAATGAAAAAGAAACTAACATATGTGCAGCCCAAAAGGACTATGTACACCACCATGGATTCCCCTAATTGCATAATAATAATGATAATTACCTTGGATTACTCTCATGTATTTTTCCAAAAGACTATAGACATTTTTCAGTTGCAGTCTCTGTAAGGGAATTACACATAGAAACAACAGAAACTCCTTGTAGCAAAATCCCTATAGGACTCTACAACCCAACTCTGGGAAGACCAGATTTTCCTTCCTTCTTCCCTCCCTCCTTCCCTCTTATGCTAGTACAGAAGGCATTTCCCACTCCTTTTCCCCCAAGACATCTAGACAGGCATTAAGGCAGGGACCAACCTCTCTATATTAGGAGAGACTCACCACCAAAAAATCTGGTCACAGTGCAGTAGATTTTTTCTTTTAAGTCACAAAGACTGTCCATCAAGGCTGGTCTCCCCATTAGAAGGTAAGCTCTATGAGGGCAGGAACTCTTTTTGTCTCCATTTCTTTGAATGCCAGAGTTTACATATAGTAATCACTTAATAAGTGCTTGTTGATTGAATGATGGTGAACTTCTTCAGGCATCCAAACTCACTGAGAAACTGTTGACTCTGGTAAAAATATATTAATACAGAATAAGGTTATTGTCTCTGTCTCTTACATTTGCCCAATATCTAACCTATGGCAAAGATCATGCCTACTGTATGTGTATTCTGTTGTCTAAAGACACACTGTGATTGCAAGGGAGAGGAAGAGGGAAAGTGAGAGGGAAGCTGGGACCCAAATGAATCAATACAGAAAAGTTATGATCAGCATCTTGACAGTGACGGGGATGAGCAATCACTGAGCCAACTTACTTTTCTTCTTGAATAGAATAGAAAGATGAAGCACACATATACCTGCTGCTGTTCAGTCATTTGTAAATAGTGTTAATATTTCACCAACCTTCAATTACTGGGGCTTCAAAGTGTAAAGTCTCTTCTAAAATGTATTTTAAGGATGAAAATATTTTACCAGTAGCAAAAGTGGCTCAAATATTACTAAGTGATTTTTGACTCAGATTTTTTTTTTTAAATAGCAAGTTAGGGCTAAGACCAGAAATAAAAATTTGTCCCTTGAATAAGCATTAGGATCACCTTTACTTTCTACTATATGGGGGTCCCACAATCTCTGCCACAAACATGCCAAAGAAAATAAAAGATCAGAAGTGTTTTCAAGGGAATAGTATCACTAGACCTTACAAAATCACTGTCCAGTCCCTACTGGTGTACTATAGACATTAAGGATGCCTTTGGATCTCTTGTAACTTACAATACAACCCAGAATACAAGATCCCAAGGGATATACAAGACCCAGGGGAAAACAGACACACAAAAGTAAACACCTAGATAACCAAACTTTCTAGAACTGTATGTTTCACCACACAAAGGCTTTCGACCATACAGTCAGTTTAGAAACTGAGGACTAAAAAACTGATACAATTCTACTCTTACAGATTGGCTACAAGTAGTCTGAAGGTGGAAAGAGAACAACACTGTTCTCAGGTTTATTAGTGATAGCTGCCATCTTCCAGCTTGATTCTAGCTCTAGATCAATTATTCCCTGGGATCACGGAAAACCATAGAGTGCAGCAGCAACAATGTCCATGGTTTTTCTGCTATGGACCTAAATACAATCTCAGGAAAGCCACTAAAACTCTCTTTCTCATCTGTAAAACAGGGAGAATGAGATTTTGTTTCCCCATGTCAGGGGTTATTGTAAAGGTCAAACATTGTATGCAAAGTCTTTTGTGACCCCAAAACTGTCATGTACAAATGTATGCTATCAATATTATAGCCAGTGCACTGTTATAAATAAGGCCCAATGACTTATAAATTGTTATTGTTCCTATTTCTTAATAGTAGCCCTACTCCCACTCCTACCCACTTCCAATGCCTCTCTCTTCCCACAGTGCTCCACTACTGGATGTGTGTGCCCACCCATTCTCCATCTAGCAATTGTTGTTTGGTTGTTTCAGTCATGTCCTGATTCCATTTGGGGTTTTCTTGGCAAAAATACTGGAGTGGTTTGCCATTTCCTTCGCCAGCTCATTTCACAGATGAAGAGACTGAGGCAAAAGTTAAGCGACTTGCCCAGAGTCACACAGCTAGTAAGTGTCTGAGGCCAGATTTGAACACAAGAAGATAAGCCTTCCTGACTCTAAGCCCAGCCTCCTATCCACCAAGCCACTAGCAACAGCAGTTGGCTTTTTATCCTCCATATACAAAAGAACGGCCAAGGGAAAGCTCAGTGCTCTTTTTTTTCCTCCCTAGGCAATCAGGGTCAAGTAACTTGCCCAGGGTTGCCCAGCTAGTCTCTAGTGTCAAATTTCTGAGGCTAGATTTAAACTCAAGGCCTCCTGACTCCAGGGTCAATGCTCTATCCACTGTACCACCTAGCCACTCCTTAGTCAGGTTCCTTCTTAAGAGCAAAAGAAATAAAAGGTGGAGTCGCTCAACCCCTGAGAAGCAAACACGGGAGTCAAAGTCAGCGCCCAGATCAAAAGGAGCAACAGCAACAAAAAAGTGATATGTAAAAAGCATGATCAATGAAATTTCTTTCTCATGTACAAGCGACATTGCTTTAAAAAACACGTTAGGCAGCTTTTCAGTAAAAGCTTCACGGGATATCAACCATGCAGCTTGAAAACAAAGACGCTTGTTTTCCCTCTTAAACCTCTTTCCCTCCTCAGATCTGTCCCTGATTTTGCCTTCTCCCATTCTGCTGAACATAGGATTCTGCATTCCCCCCCAACCAAAGTTTAGCAGGTTGAGCCAGCCCATAACCAAGTCTTAAGAAGCCTTTAAAAAAAAAACTGAGAGCCAGCACCAGCCTGCATTTCAGAAGTAGCAATTACATCCAGCCAAAGAGAAATTAAGAAATTTGCATGTCATTTATTGATATCCTCCTTGTCAGTTAAACAGCCTTTCAAAAACATGTTTTCCTTCTTTAGAAAGGAACAGATTGTAATTCAATTCAACAAACATGTATTAAGAACCTACTGTATGCAGAGTGCTGTGCTAGATGCCAAGAGAAATAATAACTCATATTTACATAGTATTTTAATGTTTACAAATTGTTTTCTCCACAACAATCTTATGAGGTAGGTAATGAAATAATTATAGATAACATTTATATAGGACTTTAAGGCTTGTGAAGCATTTTGTACATATTATCTCATTAACATGTTTATATATTCACATTTATTACATTTTAACGTGTATTAAGTTACCACATCACATTTAATTCTCCCCCACAGAGAGAATATAAGTCCCTTGCAGGCTAGAAATGTTTTATCTTGTCTTTAGATCCTTGGACCAAGCACCATATCTGTCACATTAGGCACTTAATAAATCAATTGATTTATTGAAATTGAGACTCAGAGATCTTGTGACTCATTCATGATCACACAGCTGGTGTCAGAGCCTAGATTATAAAAAAGACCTTCTGATTCAAAGTCTAGTACTCAGTATACAAATATGAAGATTTTACATGAGTAATTCTGAACATTCCTGTTTTTCAGTTCAATCCAACAGTATCTACTATGTGCAAAGCACTGGGCTAAGTGCTCGAGATACAAAAATAACAACACCAGTCCCTGCCTAAAAGAAGTTCATATTCCATTGGTGCAAGAGAATAAAATATACATACAAATATAGGAGATAGTGTGGTACAGTGGAAAGAACAATTCAAATCCCATCTCTAATGTTTACTGCCTTGTGACCTTAGGTAAGTCACTTAGCTTTCCTGGGTCTCAGTTTCCAGATCTATAAGATGAGGATATTGGGAAGTTGGACTAGATGACTGCTGACGTCCCTTCTAACTCTCCATGTTCTTATGACATGTTATTTGGAGAAGGAGAGTGCTAACAAATGGCACCGACAGGAAAAGCTTCATGGAGGACAGAGCTTCTGAACTCACCTTTGAAGGAAGGCAAGTATTCTAAATGGAGATGAAAAGAGAGTGAATTCCAGGTGAAAGAAAGTGAAGTGATACAATGGATAGAATGCTAGGTCTAGAGTCAGGAAGACTTGAGTTCAAATCCAGCTTCAACCACTTATCTAGCTGTATGAACCTGGGCAAGTCATTTGAACTGTCTACCTCAGTTTCAAATGGGGATAATACTAATACCTTCCTCACAGAATTGTTGTGAGGATCAAACGAGGTAATACTTGCAAAAGCACTTAGCATGGGGACTGGCATATAGTAGGGGCTTAATAAATGTACTTTTTTTTAAGGTGAGGGACAACCTATGCAAAGGCAGAGAAAGAGAGAGATAAAGACAGAGATAGAAGAGAAAGAGGAGAGAAAAGAGAGACAGATAGAGAGACAGAGACAGAAGAGAAAGAGGAGAGAGAGAAAAGAGAGACAGAAAGAGAGAGACAGAGAGATAGAGACAGAAGAGAAAGCAAAGAGAGAGAGAGAAAAGAGACAGACATAGAGAGAAAGAAGAGGAGAAGGGGCGGGAGAGAAATTCCAAACAGCTGCTTTTTCAGTTTGACTGGAAAGTGGAGAGTGCATGAAGGGGAGTTACATGTAATAAGTCTGGAAATATCAGTTGGAGCCAGATTGTGATGGGCTTTGTATGACACATGGAGGAGTTTGTATTTTATACGAGAATCAACAGGGAAGCACTAAAGATTGTTGAACTGGGGAATGACATGGTCAGATATGTGCCTTAGGAAGAGTGTGTTGGCAGCTACATAGAAAGTGAACTGTGCAGAATAAAGGCTGGAAAGAGGGAAGACAATTTAGGAGGCTGTTATGATAGGTAGAGTGGAGACTGTCTTACTTTTCTGTTTGTATTTCCAGTGCTTTGTACATAGTAAGTGCTTACACAATGGCTTTTCCATCCATCCATTCATTCATAGGCCAGGCAAGAGAGGCAAAGAGCTCCTGGATTAATGCAGTGGCTGGATGAGTGAAGAGAAGGCCATGGACGTGGGATGTATTGGGGAGGTAGAGTAAACAAGTCTTGACTACTGATTGGATGTGAGTGATAAAGGGGAGAAAAAAAAGGCAAACATGATTTCAGGATTGTGAACCTGAATGGTTGGAAGGATAGTGACACCCTCAACAGCTATGGGGAAGTTTAAAGGAAGACCAAGTTGGGGGCTAGGGGAAAATAAATTCTGTTTTGATTATGGTTAGGATGAATAATCAGAGAATTTAAATAATTTCAGAGTTCAGAATCATAGATAAAGCACAATTATTGGTGATGGTGAGATATAAGGTATAACAATCTGTAATAGGATCCCTATCTACCCCGGTCCCCATCCACCTCTCATAAAAGTTAGTATAATTCTTTCCCTAAAAGGTAAGGAAGTTGTCCTTGAGATGTGATTAGCCCAAGGGGCTAAGATTCAAGCCCAGTCTCCTTTGATGCATTTTTCTAGTGATCTCTGAGTATATTGTCATGGCATCCTAGTCACCAAAGGGCATGAAAGGGCCCTCCCATGTGTAACTGGGTCCTTTTGGACTTCAAAGATGTCCTGAGAGTAAGAAGATCACCATATCCTGTCCTGCTAACCAGACATGTTTCAGCTCAGACAGAAGGTGTTTCTATCCATACTAAGTAAAGGAAGCCAGGTGTTACACTGGGGAGAATATTAAATGTAGAATCAGGAAGACCAGATTTCAAATATGGCCTTAGACACTTAAGAGCAGTGTGACCCTGGGCAAGTCCCTTAACTTTAAAATAAGTGCTACATAAATGCTTTAAAATCTAAAAGTGCTTTAACTTTAAAATAAGTGCTAGCTAGTTGTAGTAGTAATAGAAGCCTATTTGTTGACTATTTTTTTCTATGCTTTGACTAAGAAAACTTCCTTTTGTTAAATGCTGAATTGTTTGTTATTCTGTTCCTGTACTAACATTGGATCAGCCTTTCAGGCCCCCCTGTTATTCCATTCTTGTGTGTGGCTCAGATGGGATGCAAATATAGGTCACAGAAATTAAGGAAGTTGATGAATTGGGAAGATTGAGGGTTTGTTGAGATATCAACATATAGATAGATTAAAGTCCTCAAGTGTGACTGTAAAGATTGAATGGGAGAAGACTATAAAATTTCTTGAGAACAGAGAGAAAGCCTCAAAGCCCAAAATGACAGAGTTCTGACCTGATTGAATAATTTTTTAAAAAGTTTATTAGATGCTTTCTACATTCACTGAGCTAATTGGTAGGGATATAAATACAAAAGGCAGTACCTGTTCTCAAAGAGCCGATGTTCTAACAGAGGATCATGTATGGGATGTTTCAAGTCAGATAGAAAAGCTTTGTGTTCCTTAGAGTTGAATGGCAAAGCAGGTGGCAATGCCAAGGACCTTGGTTGTGACTGGGCCAAAGACTTTGGCATTGAGCACTTTCTTTTCTGGGTCTTCAGTAGCTGTGCCTGCTGAATAGACAGGACTTCATAGCACCTGTAGAAGCAGCTGCCAGCTAGTGTCTCCACAAGGACTTATCATGGCCAGAAATTTGGACAGTGGCTTCTGTTCCCTGGGCCCTTAGGCTCAGGGGGCCTGGGCTGCCTGGGGTTTGAAGAGAAGAGGTGGCAGTGGTTTGGCAAGGCATCATTTACTGAGTAGCCAGAGCCCATGAATCTAGAAGGGAAGAAGTGACCAACCCCATAAAATCCCTGTTGCTTAGGAAGTCCACGTCTGAATCAGACAGTTTCAGATCATCCACTTAAATGATTAAAATACTGTGATTTACAGTAAAGAAAGTTGCCTTTCCTTATTGAGATCCAATGGAAAACCCTTTGAAATATATGCCAGCATAGTCTCCCATCTATAGAAATCACAAGATTTAGAACTGAAAGGGACCTTAGAAATCACCTACTCTAGCTTACTATTTTCCTAGTTTATGAAGAAACTGAGACTGACAGAAGTTTTACAGCTCCCTCTCCACCTCTTCTACACTGTTTTACTTTGCTCCTCACAAGAGATTATGGTGGAAAGACCACTGGACTGAGGGACAGAAGTCCCAGGATGTTTTTTTGTTTGTTTGTTTAGTTTGTTTTTAGTTTTCAATACTCATTTCTCAAAGATTTTGAGTTATAGATTTTCTTAAGACCCAGGTTTTAACACTAGTTTTATCACTAACTAGCCATGAGGCATTGAAATTTATTGAGTAGAGAAGTTATATAGTCAGACCTGCATTTAAGAAAAATCCGTTTGGCAGTTTTATGAAGATAGCTATATTGGAGAGAGTAGATAATTGAGACAGATTAGGTGAGAGGTGATAAGCAACTGAGCTAAGGCAGTGATTGTGTGAAAGAAGAGACTAGAGTCAAGAAAATTGTGGAGATAGAAAAGGCAAGATTTGACAACTGATTTAGATATATGTGGTGAGGAGGTTGAGAATGGAGCAATGGTGATGACTTTAACAAAATTAACAAATTTCAGTGGAGGAGGAGGGAGACAAAGGGTTCTGTTTTGAACATGTTGAGCTGGAAATGACTAAGGGACATTCAGTTTGGAAATGGAGCTCCAAGTCTCTTTTCTTCCTATCCCCCTCTCCTCTTCTCTGTCTTGTCTCTTCTTCCAGTAGTAGGGAGACCAGTGGGTTTGAGCAGGGTTGGGGTGGGGGAAGAGCAGAATCAGGGATAGTGATGGATAACCTTTCTGACTCTTTGTTTATTCTGTCTCAAGTCAGGGACAACACTGAAGAGGAAAATAGAGCCAGGTTAACAGGGTCAAGTGTATCAAGATTTTTAGGGAAAAGGACCGTCTATTTATTTACTCAGCATCTACAACAAATATTTATGGAAAATTTCAAAGCACTGCTGAAGCTGTGGTGGATACAAAGATGTGCCAGTAACTATCTCTGTCCCCAGGATGTTGACAGTCTAATAGGGGAAAAAAGCCAGATACAGGAAAAGCTAATAAGACAGAATATTCTAAAAGGGCATGTGATTCATTTCCACAGAGTTCAGAGGTGGTGATCACTTCCGACTGGGGTGGGCAGGAATGACTTTTGGGAGGAAGTAATGTATAAGCTCTGCCTCAAAGGATGAGAGCAGTTCAAAAAGCAGAGCTAGAAGCTAGCTTTCCAGGCAGAGCAAAGGCATGGCTGAAGACAGGTCCAAGATGTGTTTGGGAAATGGCAAATATCCTGAACCATTACTACCAAGATCAAACTCAGAATTTCACAGCTTTATTGGGATACTCTGCTATTAGGATTGGCAGGAAGCCCTGGCCTTGTGCCCACAAAGGAAGATGCCAAAATGCATCTGGAAATTCTGTCCTGAGGACAAAAACCACACCCTTAAACCAGAAAACTTACTGGAGGAGGAAAAACCCATTGGAAGACAGATACAGCTCAGAGAATAAGACATTGAAGGACTGACTTTTGCACTTTGTAGAAATGACTCCTCTCTCACAGAAAGACTTTTGTTTACGAGGATGGAAATCTGAACACCAAGCTCTAAACTGAAAGAAGCCAAGTCAAACAAATCATAGGGCTAGAAGGAACCTCAAAGGCATGTAATTCAACCTCTCATAACACAAATGAGGAAACTGAGGCCCAGGGAGGTTGTGACTTGTGCAAAGTCCCACACACAGTAAGCCTCAGGAGGCATGATTTGAACCTGGGTCCTGTGGCTTTAGTCCTAGAATTCTTCCCACTATAGCATGTGAACCATCTAGAAAATAGTTTGATTTATTTCAGGCAAATTAACTGAGACTCAAAGGAAGCCAGAGGAGTCAGAAGGCAGTGATGGGGAGAAGAGTGGGGATTCCAGACATGAGGGACAAGCCAATGAAAATGCCCAGACTTGAGAGATGTCATGTCATATGCAAGGAACAGCAAGAAGGTCAGTATTGCTGGATTCTACAATATGTGAGTCCACTAGTTCTCAGTCTCCTTGACAGTATGAACTATCTCTATACATCTTTATACTCTCTCACTAGTTCTAGCTAGCATCATTCATTTACTAGGTGCTTTAAAGTACTTTTTTGGATAGCACAAGTATGACACAAATGAGCCTAATCTTAACAAGAAGGGGAAAAAGGAATAAATTGATCATTTCCTGGAGTAGAAGCAATGCTTTCCATCTGAATTGAAAGGAAGAGATCATTTACCTCTTTATTATTTATCCTGAAAGGATGAATCCTTCTACAAAAAGGAGGATCAAGAGTCCTCATTGTTGAGAATCAAGACTAATAAATGTGAATTTTAAACTCAAAATTTCTTCTTGTGTTTGATTTCTTACATACTTAAATGTTATTGCCCTCCACATATTCTAGGATCCAGCAATCCTCTTTCCACTGTAACATTAATTCATTTTTGTTATATATGCATCTATGGGTAAAAGACCTCTAAAGTGCTAGTTTTAAGGATCAGAGGAGGTAAGAATATGTGAAAGAATTTGCTCTTAAATGTTGAGAGTTCAAATTAAGTTATTATAATGTCTTATTTACGGGTTATTCTTAGTGGCCCATAACTTCAGCTGAAGGAAAAGTACTTGTAAAGAATATCAGATTGGGGACCCTTTTCATGAAATGATATCCAACGGTATTCCCAAACAGACCCCTGGGTATTCTCAAATGTCTATTTCTTTGTACTCTAACCCATGTCAAGTTTTAATATTGTGGATCTAAAGGTCTCACAACCATGACTCAAGCAACAGGAAACAATTTCATTCCTTGGGCCAGACCTCTAGTCCTCTAAACCCTTCTATTTAATTAAACTTTTATTGGGTTTAATTTCTGCAGCCCCTCTTACAGGAATCCTCTATTTGAAAAAGGCAAACTGGCTGAGCCAAACAAGAATTGATCTAATTTCCACTTCTAAGTCCTATGACAAATTCACTTGGGAAAGGGTGAGTTCCATCTAGGTAGTTTTATTTGTTTTTCAAAACCTCTTATACATAAAGTATCTATAGCAGCCATGAAACAGAAATGGAATTTCTAAAACTTGCTCAGTCCCTGACTATTCACTAACAACAGTGGCTGCTTAAAACACCCACGCACAACTCATGATACCATTTCTCTTTTACCAGTGATTTCGGTAACAGTGGGAAAGATACATTTTCCTACTCAATACACCCATGGGTGTGCCCATTTTCCAGTCCCTAGTGGTACTCCATCCTTTCATCCAATGTTTTCCTCTCTAGCCTGACCTTAAGAAGATTACATTGATTTATCTGTGAATATGGCAACTTATTAACTTATCTTGTCTAAAGCTTTTCATCAGCTGCCAATACGAATATTACTACGTAGCTTGAAAAGGAACAACAATAGAGATGAAGACAACAAAGCACTTTCCATTTGTGTCTCAGTGAGGGATTTTTACTGAACATCTATACCCTCCATTTCTGTTGATTGGGGAACTCTCTAAAGAGATTCTGAAAATAATAGTCTATTTTCTTTCAAATCCAAAAGGAAGGGAAGATTGAAAATTCAGGTCATTCACCCAAGACAGGGGGTAAAAGGTACCTTTTTTTCTTTTTAATTGTAGTAGATATCACTGCAAGTTGCCTTTTAAAATGCAGCAATGTATGTGAAGATCTCAATGGGACAAAGTAAGGCAATGGAAAGGAGGGGGGGAAAGGAGGTTACCTTGAGCCGTTCAGCTGAGGACACCTAGGGGCAGTGCTGCAGACGTGTTAGGATAATAACTGACATTTCTATTACAAATTAATCTTTATGAAGGGACAAATAACTTTAAATGACCTAAGAATGGTGATCAATGCAATGACCAACCATGCATGAATCCATAGGGTTAATAATGGTAGAGCAGTGATGAGCTCAAGGTGCAGAATGAGACATATATTTTTGAACATGATCAATACAGGAATTTGCTTGACTTGACTTTGTATATTTGTTGGATGGGTTTTGTGGGGACTTTTTCCCCAATGGGAGGAAGAGGTAAAAGGGAGAGGAAAGAATTACTGTTAATTGGAAAACAATTAATTTTTTTTAAAACCTTAAGAAAACACTAATATAAAGTATACCTTTATAACTTTAGCAAGATAATAGTGTAATCCTCACAAGACTATCTGTGAGGTCAGCAGGAATGCAACTGAGAATCAGAGCAGCAGAGAAACTTGCTAATGAGTGGAAATGCTAGGACTTGAACCCCTGTGCTCCACCTCCAAATCCAGTGCTTATACCATTATACCATGTGAAGGGGAGTGGGGATCTCCTATAGGGATCAGAACCTTTGAAAAAAGGAATTGAAACAGAAATGAAGAAGCAGCCAAAATGGCAGATCTGAGGTCACTGACTTGATACAGAAAGACTAACAGTCCAGGAAGAAAAGGGGGGAAAAATTGTAAATGCTTTCTAAGATGCTTTTTTTCAGAGGCAGGAAAAAGGACATCCTGTAGAAAGTATGCTGAAGAGAAGAGCTACTGGTAACAAGGAAGAAATTCAGAAAGAATGGGGAATTAGAACATTAATTCAAGTAGATATGAACCTACAACAGGTTGCAAAAATCTGAACTTAGCACTGGTTTGTTACTTTGGGACATGTGGCACAGACTCTTTTCATACTGAAATCACTTTAAAATACTCGTTTTTGAATAATTTAAATTGGTACCATTGCCTGTGGCAGTCATGGCACAATCAATTGGTTTAATACAATGCCAAACTAAGTGTATATGAACTATACTCAAGATATTTCCCATGAGACTGATCTATAACGATTGTACCGGAACTTGTTGTTCAGTCATTTCAGTTGTGTCCAACTCTTCATCACTCTATTTGGGGTTTTCTTGGCAAAAATACTAGAGCGGTTCATCATTTCCTTCTCCAGTTCATTTTACAGATGAGAAAACTGAGGCAAATAGGGCTAAATGACTTGCCCAGGGTCACACTGCTAGTGTGTGAGGCCAAATTTGAACTCAGAAAGATGAGTCTTCCTGACTCCAGGCTTGGCACTCTATCCCCTGTACCACCTAGCTGCCCCAACAATGACAATAAGTTCTGGTACATTTGTTATAGACCAACACCATCTGTGAGGTCAATAGGAATACAACTGAGAATAGATATAACAAATGTACCAGAACTTACACATCCATTGAGTGTTTTCCCCTTCAAATGAATCCCCTTGAGAAGTTATGCAATAATTCAAATTATTCTGTCATTGCTTCAAACATTTTTAGAGATTTCTTTTTTAGAATTATTTGTGTGTGTGTGTGTGTGTGTGTGTGCATGCTCATGTATGTTACCAGATCCATGCTTTTTTTGATCCAGGGAGTTCCTAGTAAGAGATTTTCTCTATTAATTATCACCATCTTTGTAACTTCTAGTCTAACAAAGTTGTCTGGGTCCTAAGAGTTATGTGACTTGGCCAAGATCACACAGACAATATGTGACATAGGCAGGACCTTTAGCCATGTCTTTCTGCCATAAAATTATAAGAAAGTTGTAATTTTATAACAATTTTAGAATAATAAAATCTTGGCATGGAAAATGACCTCAAAGGTCATTAAAGGTTAACCTTTCCATGAATAAAAATTCTTTCTACATCATCCCTGGTGGTCAAGCAATCTTTACCTGAAGACTTCCAATGTTAGACAACTCATTACCTTGTGACACAACCAACTCTAATTCTAAATAGTCGTGATTGATAAGAAGTTTTTCCTTGTATTAGACTGAAATTTGCCTCCCTATAACAGCCAACCACTGGTACTAGTTCTGCCTTCTAGAGCCCCAAAAAACAAATCCTCCTGCTATATAACAACTCTTTAGATAGTTTAAGGAACATTTCCCCTGAGTCTTCTCTTCCCTGGGCTAAACATCTCCAATTATTTCAAGTGGTCTTCATATTATGAATGGTTTCAAGTTCTTTTGCAGTCCTCTCCCTCTGGATACATTCCAACTTATTAATGTTCTCCCATAGATCTAGCACCCAAGAGTGGAAACCAGATATCACATGTGGTCTTAGCAGGGCAGAGTGGATCAAGATTCTACCTCCCTCCTCCCAAACACTATGCTTTTTAAAAATACAATTGAAAGATCACTGTTGCATTTTTTAGCTAAAACTGGGCCTTATCTTTGGGTTGCTGGCATAGCGGAAAGAACACTTGCTCTAGAGTAGGGACTCTTTGCTTTTTTGTGACACAATCCCATTTGGCAGTCTGATGAAGCCTATCTTTCTCGGGTTAATATTTTCAAATTCATAAAAGAGAATACAAGCCTACATTGGATTGCTTGCCATCTTGGGAATGAGGGAAGGAAGGGAGAAAAAAAATTTAGAACTCAAAATCTTATAAAAGTAAATGTCAAAAATTATTTTTACATGTAACTGAAAAAAGTAAAATACTACTTAAAAAATAAAAGAGAATGCATAAGATTAAGAAGAAAACCAAAGGTTAGTGACAATAAGGTATATTTTTTTCCTCATGTGAGTTCATGGACATCCTGAAACACATCTGTAGTCTGTGAATCCTAAGTTAAGAGCCCCTGATTCAGAGCAGAACCAGGAGAACATTTTATATAACAATAATGTGGTAAAGACAAACAACTTTGAAGTATTTAGGACCTCTGATCAATATATGACCAACTGCAGTTCCAGAGGACTCCTTATGAAATATGCTAGCCACCAACTAACAGGAAAGTGAGAGACTCACAGTGCAGTTTGAGACATAGTTTTGTTTTTTTATTTTTTAAATGGTCAGTGTGGAAATTTATTCTACTTGACTATATATGTTTATAACAGGGATTTTATTTTTCTTTTGGTCTCAACGGAAGTGGGGAGGAAAGAAGACAAGGAAGAGAAGGCAGATTTTTATTGACTGAAAAATAAAATTTAATTCCAAAAAAAAACCCCTGCTCTAGAATAATAAGTTCTGTGTTCAAATTCTGCTTCTGAAGTTTACAACCTATATGATCTTAGTTAAGGAGAGAAAATAGATGGTCTCTGAGGTCCCTTTCAACTCTCTCTATGTAATGGATAATGGTCCTATAATTTTTAGTCCCTCTAACACACGGCAGCTCTATAACAAATACCTAGTTTTCCAAGACCATGGGCCAGTTTCAGCAGTCACGTTACTCCGTTGACTTCTCTTAGGCTTTCAGTCCTTGAAAACCTTCAAGTGTTTCTACAGAAATGCTACCTTGAAACACCCACTGCATCCTATACTCATAGGGTATTTCTTTTTAAACCAAACATAATACTTTGTATTCATGCTTGCCTGAAAGAATCAATGCTTCTTCCTAGCCTGTCAAAATTTGGGAGGGACACCAGTTTTGTCATCCAGAATGTTAGCTATCTTTCTCAGTTTTGCATCATCTACAAATTTGATCAATTTGTCATCAATGGCCTTATCAAAAGCCATTGATAAATAATGTTGGTCCTATGTCACTCCTCTAAACACCTCTAGTCAAGTTAATGTCAAGCCGTTCACCATCACTCTTTGGATTTATCTGTTCAACCAATCCTAAAGTCTGTCTGGTAACCACTAACTCCACTCCCATTTAATCTCCATTTTTTATATTTTATCTCACTAAAGACTTCCTCAAGTGCCTTCTTGTCAGGTAAACAGTATCTATGACTATTCCTTGATCTAAGAATCTCAAAACCCTGTAAGACAAGAGGAGATGAAATTAGTCTGCCATGACATGTTTTTAATGGATCCATGCTAGCTCACAGTGATGACCATGCAGACCCCAGCACTGACACAGATTCAAAACTGTTTGCAGGTAAGAGAAGTGTGTGTACACAAGAATACCCTCCCCCAGAACATGGACCTTTGGTGTGCAAACCAAACCACTGGCCATAGCAGAAGCCTGGTCTTGATTCTTGCTGTGAACGCTTTATTCATGTCTTGATTCCTTGGAGCTGGTTCTGTTCTTGTTCCCTAGTTCTCACTAATCTGCTACTCTTCCTTACTTCTCTGCTCCCTTCCAGACAGATTTTCCAGTTATGATGAAAGTTCCAGAAAAATACCCAGTTGATCTGTTAACATCCTCTGAACTATAATTTGGCTACTGTTTAATTTGGCTCTCTCAACAGTCTGCAACACTCAGAAGTCATTCCTTTAATGATATGCTGTGGATTTTTTTTTTCCAGGAATTGGTATGCTTTCACAAGCTTAAATTATCTACCTTCTTTTTCATTTTTTTGAAAATCACCATAATGTTTGCTCTTCTCCAGTCCTACAATATCTATCATCCTTAATCTCTCACTTACCTTCAAACTCTCCGTTTCTGTTGACAGTTTCCCTACTGCCTACAAACATGTTCATATCTCTCTCATCCTCAAAAAACACTCACTTGGTCGGTCTCTACCAGATAAATATCACCCCATAGCTCTTCTCCCTTTGGGGGCTAAACTCATTGGGAAAGATATCTAGAGTAGGTGTCTTCACCTCCTTTCCTCTTACTCTCTTTTTAACTCTCTACAGTCGGACTTCAGACCTCACCATTAAACTGAAACTTCTTTCTCCAAAGTTGCTGGTGATCTAATGGCCTTTTCTCAAAGCTCATCATCCATCTTGACCTCTCTACTTTTTGACACTGTTGATCACAGTCTTATCCTCAAAATCCTCATCTCTCTAGGTTTCTGTCCCAAAGGAGGAATCCTAAATATTTTTTGAGTAAAGTAAGCTTCATTAGAATGCATGTAAAAACCTTACTCTTTAAAGGGGACTGCTCTCATTTGGTTGTATAAATTCTGCTATAATTATTTATAAAAACACTCAAATTATAGTAATATTTCATGGTACTGTTGAGATTTAGGGTTTAGGGGTGCAACACCCCAAAATACCAACATGCCAGGTCCTGTCGAATGAATTTGACTCAAGCCTTCTCTCAGTCAAAGTAAAACAAAATTTATTAAAGACTCTTAAGAAGCCTAAGTATTTGTGACTCTTATATTGACAAGCAGGCCAGAACAATCTGACACAGACTGAGTCTGAACTAGATTGAATCTCAGTGCCCTCATGGAGGCAAGATGGATCTTATATACAGAAAGATGGTGGGAGGGATCTAGGGGTGGTCTAGAGGAGAGATTTGGGGAGGGTCTTGAGGAGGAGTCTAAGGAGAGTCTTGATGAGATTGAGGTCAGACTCCAGCAATGGGATTAGGGTGGGAAATAGCTGAAAGTTACCAGGAGATGACAGGCAATGGAGGGCTAGAATAGTTTAAGGGTAACAGATTTGGGTATAGATACTTTGATAGAATCAAGGGTGAGAAGTAGCTGGATAGTGGAGGGCTAGCCTAGGTTAAGAATAACAGAGATTTGGGCCTAGTGATAATGAAAGGCTTATGGCCTCAGGCAAATGCCTCATCAAGTGGGAAAATTCAAGGAGAATTCAAGGGATTTCCCAGAGGCTATACTCCATCAATACCAATGAAATAGGACCCCAGAAACTCAAAGGATGAGATGGAGTACCAGGCAAGAGTAGTATCAAAACTCATTCTAGAATCTTTGTGCTGTTGAAATGTTTCTTCTTGTCCCAAATAGGTTTCAGCTTTCAACAAGGATAGGCCAGACCAGGGATGGCCAGGACCAAAAGACCAAGTGGACTCCCATGGATGGACAAGAAATCAAGAAAGGTTAAAGCAGAAATTAATAAGAGAAGGTCCAGGTAGGGAGGCCACAGGTGTAAATAATAACATAGATCTTGAACTGGAGGGCTCTTCAGAGGTCACTTAGTTGAAGTTACCCCCCCCCCCTTTATTTTACAGATAAAGAAACTTTAAAAAGGTTAAATGGCTTACCCAAGGCAATAAAAATCAAGAGCAAGGCTTAAATCCAAGTGCTTTGATTTCCGAGTCAGTACTGGAAGTGGGCAACAAGCAAAGGTCCTAGCAGAAGCATAGGGAGTCAGGGAACAGGTAGAAGTCAAATGGACTGGCAGGCAGCATCATAAAGGTCTGGTCCGGCAGCAGAGATCTAGGACCTAGCTAATAGCAACAGATTTAGGTGGCTAGGGCTTAGTCCCAAAGTCTTGGAAAAAGCAAGAGGTAAAAGACAATCCCTGCCTTCAAGGAGCTTTTGTTCTAATCAGGGAGACAGCATGCAAAGAAATATATACAAAGCGAACTATACACAAAATAAATAGAAAATAATTAACAGAGGGAAGGCACTAGAACAAAGATGGCTTGGGCAAGCCTTCCTCTAAAAGATGGGATTTTAGTTTTACTTAAAGGAAGCCTGCTCCATTGTTTTATAGTATAAGGTTGTGAACAGAGTGCTGATCTTGGAGTCAGTAAGATCAGAGTTCAAGTTCTGCCTAAGATACTGTTTAGCTAGGTGACTTTAGCTGGCCTCAGTTTCTTTGTTAAAATTGCAGGGATTGAATTCAATGAACATCATGATTCCTTTCAGTTTTAAATCTATGATTCTATGAATCTTTCTTAGACAAATGCCATAGATACACCATAAGTCAGCCAGAATTGAAGATGAGGAAGAGATGGTCATGGATTACATCTGGCAAAATATTTGTTGGTTTGAGCTTAGTCAGTAATCCCATGCTGCTCCCTGATGTTTTTTTTTTTTTAAGTCTTGCTCACATCAGTATTGTCTTAGCAATGCTATACAAAGAACACTGGAACATAATGATCTCAAAAGAGTCAAAATTACGGGTGACCCAATGAGTAACAGACGGACACATAGTGGGTGTAAGTAGGCTTTAGCATATTACCAATGACGATTTTGCATGTGAGAAGTGGTATAAAAGACATCATCAGAGACATTTGTGACTGAAAAAAGGTGTGGGCCGGCCATATAGCAAAAGTAAGGGATAACAGATGGACAACCCAAGTGCTGTACTGGTATCCATGAAATATTAAAAGAGCCCAAGGAAGACCTCCATGGCAATGTGGGAGAGAGTGGAATTCTCTAGGAGGGCTTTACAGAAAGACAAGGACAAGATTAATACATGAGAGAAGCCATGGGTGGGTTGCGATCTACACTGCCAAAGGGAATGCCCATGTCCATGAAACCATGAAATATTGATGTTATAGTTGTGGTTAAGGGGCAAGTTTATGGTGAATGCAAAGACAGAGGTGAATAAAGAGGTTACCCATAAAGAGAGTTAGGGTTCTCGGAAACCCCAAAATACCAACACGCCGGGTCCTGCCAAAAGAATTCAACTCAAGTCTTCTCAGCCAGATAACAGTAAAGTTCATTGAAAGTTCTACATATGGGGTAGTTTCTTAAGAAGCCTAGGTATCTGTAATGTCTATTGGGTAAGCAGGACAGATTAAGTCTGTCACAGAAAGTCTGTTGAGCAAGTCTGTGATAAGTCATTCTATGGCACTCTCACAGAGCAAGTCTGCTAAATCATTCTGTGGCGCTCTCACATCACTTGGAGGGAAAATGGGTCTTATGTACAGAGGAATCTAGGGGTGGTCTGGAGGAGGAGTTTGGGGAGGGTCTTCAAGAGAAGTTAACGAGGTCAATGCAAGAGTGGATTGGTATTTTGATAGGCTCAAGGGTGGGAAGCAGATGGACAATGAAGGGCCAGGCTAGTAACAGAGGTTTGGGCCCAGCCACAATGAAATACTTATGGCCTCTGCAAATGCCTCATCAAGTGGGAAGATTCAATCAGACTTCAAGGGGTTTCCCAGAGCCTGCACCTCAAAGATTCAAGGAGAATTCAAGGGGGGGGTCTCAGAGCCTGCACCTCAAAAATTCAAGGAGAACTCAAGGGGGGGTCCCAGAGCCTGGACCTCATCAGAGGCAGTGCAGCCCAGTGGAAAGAGTCTTCTTCTATGGCTCTGGAGTTAAGGGACCTTGCTTCTGATATTA
Organism: Pseudochirops corinnae; assembly: GCA_028646515.1. Classification (NCBI taxonomy): domain Eukaryota; kingdom Metazoa; phylum Chordata; class Mammalia; order Diprotodontia; family Pseudocheiridae; genus Pseudochirops; species Pseudochirops corinnae. Next base: position 258,307,323 of record CM053586.1, read on the forward strand.
TCTGTGTAACTTTAAGCAAGTCATTTAATTTCCCTGGTCCTCACTTTCCCCATTTGGAAAGTGAAAAAGGTTGGACTAAAGGACCTCTCAGATGCCTCCCATTTTCTAAATCTGTGATCTTCTGATCAGACAGGATACAACCAAAGCAAAATTCTCCCTGCTCAGAGAACTAGAAAATGCTTTCTTTGAGTATGAAGACCCAACATTTAAGAATCTATCTTGAGAGATGGAAGAGAAGCTGGAGGAGGAAGCGCTGTTCTCTATTAGGGACTGGCTCTGGCCGTTTAGGCCAGTGATCCCAATGAAATCACCAGAGAGCATGAAGATCATCAACCATTCCATCTTTTAGCCTTCTCATTGTTCTAAGTGCTCATACAAAAAAAAATCAGTTTCCTCTTTAGAGCTAGGAGAAAACATAGATCAGGGGTAGGGAATCTGCAGCCTCAAGACCACATGTGGCCCTCTAAAGTGTGGGCCTTTGACTGAATCCAAACTTCACAGAACAAATCCTCTTAAAACTTGGACTCATTCAAAAGGCTGCACCCAAGGACCTAGAAGGCCACTTGTGCCCTTGAGGCTGCAGGCTGCAGGCTCCCTGACATGGAGCCCAGACCTGGCTGGAGATCCCCTCAGCACCAATATAGAACAAACTAACACATTTTTGCTTCCTTTTTTCTCCTTGTGATCCTAGGAGTTACCCTGGTTTTTACTAGCCCAAACTTCTCTTTTTCAAAAGATAATTCTTTTACATATTCTTGGAAATGAAAATTGTTCAGTCTGGCTATGGACTGGGTACCACATGTGCCTAGTATTGAGGACCTGAGACTTCAATTCTTTTCAGTCTCTGAAATTAATAAGAAAACAACAACAAAAAACTCTGTATGCAATGAGCTAAATATCAGGTCATTGATCCAAAAGAAAGTTCAGCTCAGTTTATATCTAATTTATAGAATATTTTCAAAGTAGTTCCATGGATTCCATAGATAGCTTCTAGCTGACAGGGTCCTCAGAAGTCATCCTCACCAACTACCTCATTTTACAGACGAGCAAACAGAAGTTTTTTAATACTTCAGATCTATTCTAATTCAACCTTTCTTTTAAAAATATGTAATTTTGATTACCAGTTCAAGCTCACTAGGGATTCCTTTTTTAAAAATTGACAGTAGGCACTAATATTCATTTGCATGATTTAATAATTTAAAAATTATAATGGATTTCAAACATCTCTTTACAAAAAATTAATTGGGAACAGGAAACATAAAACCTTAATAACTACAACAGATCATTTAAAATATGTTTCAGTTCCACATTGTGATCAATTAAGTGAAAAGATTTCTAAATGAATACAGCTACAGCATTTCTCAAGAATGGAATTTTTTTCCTTTTCTTTTTATTTCCATCTTACTTCTTTGATTTTAGAGGAAAACTGGTTGTTATGTGTTCATAAATTCTGTACCATGATCCCCTTTTATGGTTTATCAGAATGAGCTATAGATTTGGAGTCAGAAGCCCAGTATTTAAATCCAGTTCTGTTATCTACTATGACTTTTGTGGCCTTGAGTTCCCTGTCGCTCTACTTCCTCATCTAGAAAACAAAGGGGTCTAATATATGAGCTCTAGGGTCCTCTGCCCTTCATCATTACATCAATCATGCGGGTTCTATGAGAGGCAACCATGAATATAGTAGAAAGAGCACTCCAATATCAGGTCTAACTCATATTTGCATTTATTGTGACTGTGGAGAAATCATCTAACATTTCTGAACCTAATTAGTTTCCTTGTCTGTAAAATGGGGAAAATTAGGAACGTACTATTTATATCACAGGATGATTGTGAAGAGGGTACTTTGTAAAGTGCTAGAAGGTGGTTCCATGGAGGAATGCAGAGAATATTGGACTGGGAGAAGTAAAAGAGAGAAAGAGAAGGAAAATAAAGAAAAAGAAAATTGTCTTTAAAAGAACCAAAATGATTTGCCAGGAAAAAATAAATTCTAGTTTGGTTCATGGTTCAATAGAAAGATAGTATTTGGGTTGGGTTGGGTTGGGTTGGGTTCCTATTTCAGCAAACTGGTACATTTGGCTTTGATCTTAAGTCTATCTACAATTCTTTTAGAGGCCAGTGGGCAGGGAAAAGGCTACAGACAGGGTCAGTCCTAGAGATATGATAAGTGTGGCTTTTGATACGAACAAGGTCTTTTGGTGGCCCGCATTTTCTAGGATTAAGTGACATTAATTTGTGCTAACTGGCGGCTAATAAGGTAGAGAAGGATCTCTCATACTAACTCACAAGGAAGCATAGATAGGTCACTGGATGTGGAGTCAAAAAGATCTGGGTTCAAATCCTTTCCCTTCCCTCCAACCACTATTAGGTTTTTAGTTTCTTGAGGGTAGAGACTGTCTTTTGCCTCTTTTTGTATCCCTATCTCTTAGCAAAGTACATGGCACATAGTACTTAATATGCGTTTGTTGAGTTTTGAAATCTTACCTTTGATGCTTAAAAGCTGTGAAACACTGGGCAAGTCACCTAACTTTATCTGTGCCTCAGTTTCCTCATCTGTAAAACAGGGACCCTTCTAGCACTAAATCGGTGATCCCACGATACTTGATTATCATGAGCAAATTGCATGACTTCTCCTTCTCCCTCTCTCCTGACTACAAAAAAAGATGGAAGTGATGTTTCCATTCCATCAGAGCTACAATGTCTCTGTTCAGGTGCTTCAACAAGCAGGGAGAAAAAGAGAAAGGAGACCTTCTCCTGGGTTATACAAGAATTATAATATAAGTAAAGTAGATGTATTTATTCCAACTGTTCAGTCTCCCATCTACTGAAGTTCAGCCATGAAAGCCAGTTGTGGCATAGTAGAATGAAAAATGACCTTGGCACCAGGAACCCAAAGTTCAAATCCCATTTCTATCGCTTGATAACTGAGTGACCATGTGTGAGGGTCTGAGTCTCAGTTCCCTCATCAAGACTTGTACAGAAAGTGATTTGCAAAACTGATATTTAGTCATTCACCTACTGGAGCACAGGCCAGAGGCCTGATCCTCTCAATCAGGAGACATCTCTTGACGTGTCTTTCAGATCCAGATTTTGTTATTTTTCAAATAATATAGTTTGGGTTGTCTGTTTGTTTGTTATCATTGTTGTTGTTTTAAGCCTTGAGTAATTAGAAAATGGAATATTTGAGGGATTGGATTAAATGAGTAATAGAATTTTTTGATTAGATGAGTAATAGAAAATCACTTTTCATATAATCCTAGAAGGGAGTCTGTTCACTTTCCAGAAGAGAAAAATCAAGCCTATGATTGGAAGTAAATGCTTTAACATCACATAGCTAATTAACAATAGAGTTGGAAGTAGAAAACAGTTCTCCTGATTCCCCTTCCACTGCTCTTTGACCTACAATGTGCTGCCTTCCACTGTTGTCATCTTAAACACAAACACTCTAAATAAAGGAGGAAGAACGAAAGATATTTCCCTTCATCTTCAGCAATCCACCTCCCACTTACCGCGTCATGCCTGCTGGTCAAATTCTAAGAATACAGCTTCCTTGTATCTTGTAATCCAAATTCACATCTTGTCTGGGGTTCTCTTTTTCTGGTATTTTAGAAACCTCACTATGAATGAATTGTGAAGATCTGCTTTTGGAAAGGAGAAGTATGGATTCATGAGAAACCCTAAGGAATACTTTCCACTAGGGAAAAGCAGGGTTAGTGAGAAAAATGAACGTATGAATGAGTGTCCAGCTCCAAAGAGGTTATGTTCACACTTGTAGCCTAGAATGGTTTAACTAGCCTCTAAGACCTGTGGTGATACCACAGGGGTAGACCCAAGCTCTAGCCCCAAATCTACCACCCAATAGCTACAAATCCTTTGGCAAGTCATTTCATTTTTCTGGGCCTTGGGTTGTTTGTTTGAAAAATGAGGTTTAACAAGGTCCCTTCTAGTACTGACATTCTGTGATTGTCTCTTTTCCTGTGGGACAGTGGTTCCCAGCCTGTGCCTGCAGGCCCAGGGACTTCAGTTATTGCAAGAGGACACAAATTCATATGTATACCAGACGTGATCATTTTTATCTTTATCAAGCTCTAACAAACTAGGTGGTACATTTCAATATAATAAATTAACAAACATACCTTCTGTAGACTGATAATTAATGTCTCACACACATATATGAATGCATTACTTTTTTTTCACATACACGTAGATGCTATTGCCATTAACAAAATGCAAATTCATTTAAAGGAAGGACATTTGAAGTCATATCTGCTTTTGCCCCACTATGAATTTTTTTAATCAACAGGTCTGAAGAGCCCAAATGCTATCAGGTGGGAGTCCACATAACTTTTTAAACTTAAAAGGGGTCATTATACTAGAAAAAGTTGGAAACTGCGATGGAGACCGAGTCAAACTTCCTGCTGTCTGAACACGTCCCTGTTTGTGAGAAAGCCACCAGAATGAGCAGGTCTGCTGTGGTTTTAATAGGAAGGAGACTCTGTGTAATGTTTCCAAAACGGTTTTCTTATTCCCCCGCTTCCCCTCCCCAGCTGACTTTACCCTGTCTGCCCAGAGCTGGGTTGGAGATGTCAGCTGACACAGGCATTGATGAGGAACTTGGTAACCTCAGAGAACTGTCTCTAGTCCCACAACTCTCCTTACACAAAGCCCAGCTTCTCTCCCCATCCCCCAGCTCCCTCTCTCAGACCGCCTTCCATCCACTCTGCATGTATTTTAGATCAATTTAATTATCTCTCTTTTCTCTCCCCTATTAGAACTTAAGTTTCTTGAGGAAAGGGACTGTCTTTCGTTGGGAAATCCCTGTCTCAAAGTCCACTGGTTTAAAGTTCTCTCACCTCCCACCATACCCCTGGGCTTTTAGGCAGGGTTATTTGTTACGTTTGTACCCCCAGCCCTTAGCACAGAGCCTGTTGAACAGTAAATGGCTAAAAATGCTTCTTGCTTGACTTGATTTCCCACACCAGACATCTCAATGTCCTCTGCCACGATGAATTCCCATCTCTTTATTTTGATGTAGGTCAATTAACTTTGACCAACGAGCAACGTTCCTGAGGAACCAGAGCAGGTCAGCAGTCCCATGTGCCAGGTTTCCTTTAAAGCCACCATATTCCCTACTTGTCCATTTAAAACACACACTAGGACTAAACATTGGTAAGGAAATTTACCAATCTATAAAAACAGCTAAGACTTTGTGGGGGCAGAAGGCACACGATTTTAGAGTCAGAAGGACTTGTGTCTGAGATCAGGCTTGAGTGTATGTTAAGTCCTGGGTATGTCTCTTCACTTCCATGAATTTAAAATTAGGAAAATAACACACACCTACCTCAGAGGAAAACATTTTACAAAGTGTTTAGGGCATTGGAGAAATGTGAGTTATTATTATTATTGGATAGATATTATTATATAGTAGTTATATATTATCATATATAATATAATATATTAATATAATGATATATTATTATTATTGTCATATGGATAGAGTAGTCCTCCTTGGACTGTTGACTGACTCCCCAACCATATTTTACTTAGCCTAGTAGGTTTGTATTTCCCAAATTCACTTCAATGACAACTGGTGGAAATAGTCCTAAAAGATACTAAGTGAAAAGGAAGGCAAAAAGACAAGGAATATCTCTTTGGATATTCCTCGTGCTTATTATGTGACCTGAAGTAGGTTGTAAAATGACAATTTGGATTAAAAAAAACCTGAACACTAAATAATTGCGTTGACTAATTTTATCCCAACCACTTAGATGAGAGCGCACCTCCCTCCCTTGTGCTGCCCTGTGGGGTCACCAGGATCAGTTGGTTTTGCTTACCTATTTTTCTTTGGTTCAAGGGAGCACTCTTTGGTTGGGGATGGGGAGGAGACACGTGTGTCTGGGAACCCCTGTGATGTAAAAAGCAAAGTCACCAACATAACTTGTTATTTAACAGGTACAATGAGGGTATGTAAGTAGTTAACTCACTCTTGCAATCTTAGGCAAGTTCATTTCTCTCCCAGAGCCTTGGTCTCCTTAATTGTAAAATAATGAAGTTGTATTTAATCATTTGTAAGGGCATTTAAAATTCTATTGAGCATTCTCTTTCCCACCACCAGATTATTTTGTGAAAGGTCAATGAGTTAACATTTTTAAGATTTCTCAGGATGCTGATGAGACTGAGAATAGAAATGAGAGGGGGTTAGCCTATGTAAGAGTACTATATGAAAGGCTAAATACAACACATGAGGCCTGATTCTTCCAATTGCAAAAGGAAAGGAGGGTGATTGGATACTTCAGAGGCAGATTCTTGGCTTGAATGATGGTGATATGGAGAGGTGGGGCTGCTGACTAACACCCTACTCCCCAACCATATTTTACTTAGTCCAGTAGATTTGTATTTCCCAAATTCCCATCAAACTTTCAACAGGTGGGAATGAGGAGGGCAACAGGAAGACTATAGATTTCAAGCTGGATGGGGCCAGACAAGCCATCCTGTATAACTCCCTTACTTTACAGATGAGGGAGATTAGGTGGCTGTGACCCAAGGATCTAAATCAGAGATTTAGAGCTAGAAAACACCTTAGGTCTGTTTTCAGATAAGGAAACTGAGGCTTAGAAAAGTTAAGTGACTTCTCGCACTGGTCACACAGCTCGTGGCAGGTAAGATTGGTAGAAATAGAATTTGAACCCAGGTGCTCTGATGCCAAATCCAGTGACTATAAATGCCGGCAGTGTGGAGAATTCCCAAACTCCCAAAGAAAGTTTCCTCACTCCTGGGCCTCGGACACTGAAGCATATTTGTCCTCTTCACTTCCAGCCTGGTTCGCCCTCAACTTCTTATCCTCAAATAGGGCAATGACCCCAGTCAGCTGATGGGAAGCGCCTAGTGGATTTCAGTCAAGGGACGCCCAGCTGAAAACCAGAGATGATGGACCAGACTTTCGGGTCAGTGGCTTCGCGGCATGGCCTTTTCTCTCCCTGCCTTCACAAGTTCAAGTGCCAGCTTGATTTGGATCTGGAAGCCTCCCAGCCCAATCACAGAACAAAAGTTCTCTCTGAGGGCCCCATTCCATGTTCCAAAGTATGTTTTTATGTTTGTTGGCCAATAGAACGCTCACCAGCAACAATAACCACACTGTTTTCTCTCTACCGTAGAGACTGTGTTTCTTCACATTTGTTCCAGGGCTGGAACTGTTCAGATGAAAAATGCAGGCGGGGTGTCTGGCCTGAGCCATCACCCCAGGCCTTCCGAGAGCAACCCCACAAGTGAAAATGGACGCACACTGGCTACTACTTGTGCGTTTGCATTTTTTTTAAAGTCCTCATTTCCTACTTAATCATCACAGAAAGTGACAGGTTTTTCTTTCTTTTTCTTTCCCTTCCTTTGCTTCCCAAAATGAGGGACCACAGCCCTCTAGCGGTCCAAGGACCAGAGCCAAACTCCCAATGACTGGGGCGGCTCTGCCATCTGGTGGCAAGATTGGGGAAACCATGTTTCATTGACAATAAACGTTAGTTCAAACTTCAGAGGCATTTTAGGATCACATCAGAAGGGGTCTCCTAGGCCAGTCCCTCCCCTTCAGCCCCTCCAGACAGGTCTCTGTAACCATCTTCCTAAAAATCCTTTGGAGAAAGAGCCATGATTGGTTATCATACTAATAATTCAGAACTCATGATGTTGGTTGGACAAGCTTTCTGCCCATTTTCCAGGAAAGCTGAAGCTCATGGAGGCGAAGGAAACTTACCCAAGGTCACACAGCTCCTTATCACAAGGAGAGATTCAGCCTAAAATAGAATATAATGGACCAGTCACTGAATCAGGAAGCTCCAGTTTCAACTTCTATCTTTGACAACCAATAAATCAACAAACATTTATGAATCACACATTTATGGTCACGTATCAAACACTATACTAGATGACCAAAAAATGAAAAGTTTCTACTCCAAAGGAACCTACTAAACTCTATCCTCAGAGACAGTATATACACATATAAAGTATATATTGAATAAATACAAGATGATGGGGGAGGGAGGGCAATGTCCCTACCCGACCTGGAAGCTTTGTGTAGAAGGAAGTCCTTGAGTTACATCTTAAATGAGTGAGGAGTTCTATAAAGCAAAAACTAAGTATGGTCTGCATTTCAGAAATAGGGTATGAGGAACAAAGAAGACAGTTTGTCTGGATTGTGAATTAAGGGGAAGGAAGAGCAGCAGAAAAATAGATTGGGGCAAAGTTGTGAAAGGTTTCAGGAACCAAACAGAGTTTATATTTCGTCCCTAAAGGTAAGAGGAAGCCACTAGAGTTTATACTAGCCGGGTAATCCTGGACAGCTCATGGAGTCTAGCAGTACCCCCGGGCCGTTCTAAAAGCCTCTAATTATAAGGGAGTTGCCTTTCAACGTCAATGGAAGGAATTTACACACCTGAGTTCCCAACACTAATAAAAAGAAATAGTAATAATAAAGAAATTCATTCTGATGCCTAGTGTGTCTCTCATATTGTATGCCAATTCCCTATTACGATATCCTCAAGACAAACAGAAGGGTTACTAATTGTCGTCCTTTCATAAATCTACAGACTATGAAATTCCCCCAGGCATCTCTTCTCTTAATTGAGTAAATTCTGTTTCTTCAGCCTTTTCTTTTTTCCTTTCTCTTTTTTAAAAATAATATTTCATTTTCCCCCCAATTACTTGTAAAAACAATTTTTACTCTAGACTTTTCTAAGCAGGCTCGGGAATGATTGACAGGGAATGTGGGCAAGCACTTTGGAGGTTAAATGATCCTGATGAAAATTAAATGCAAACTGCACATTAGTGTTGGGTATGAGACACTTGGCAGCAGACTCTGTTCCCCAGTAGCCCCTCCCAAAGGCAGCAGCTACAGAAATACTTAGAGGCCAGCTATGCGGGAGTGACTCAGCAACCACTCCAGGAGGCTTTGGTCACCGGCTCCATGCAGCTGTTTGGAGGAAGCCAAGAACTTCTGCTGCCGGACTGGGGATGGAGGCATCAAACAGGAATTTCCCATCATTCTTTGCTCACATTCACTTTTGTCTCTCTCTTGGTTTCATGGGCAATATGCTTTAAAGGTGTTACTCATGAAACCAGAACAAGACAGCCAGAAGGCATAGAATTGAGTCCACCATTTCATGGAAGGCTTAGTGCTTTAGGGATGGCTATCTCCATGCTCTGTCACTATTCAGTTTAAGATGCATCACATTAGTGGGTAGCAAGGACATTTGATCAGCAGGATCAATAGTCACGCAAAGAGGAAGAAGTTCATTTCTTTAATAAATAGCCTTTTAACCGAAGGGAAATCATTGCTTTGGGTGAATGATGGGATGGTTCAGCTTGACCTTCCAAGTACTGTGCCTCTTATATTTCCATTTTTCTTTCTGGTTGGATGTTCTATTTGCACCACAACTAACCCTGAATCTAAATCCTTGAGAAACACCCCCCAAGCTCTGCCTCTTTCACTAGGATCCAGTTCATTTCAGTAGGTAAGAAATAAAAGGAAATGTGGAAAGAATAATAGAAGGAAAAATGGAAGTTCACTCCTCACTTCTGCTGCTTGGTTTCTCTGGCTTCCTTCAAGACTTGGATCAGGTCTCCCCTTCTACAGAACACCTCTCAGTCCACCCAGCAGACAGCTTAATCTCTGGAGAGATCCTCCTCTACTCCCTATATATCTTGTATGTACCTAATATTTTTTTTAATTTCATCTCCACTTTTAAAAGGCAAACCCAGAGGCAAAACTATTCTTGCCTTTCTTTATATTCCTAGTGCATAGCACAGTGCCTTGGCACATAGTAAATGTTTAATAAATCAATGAGGCAGCTGGTGATATGGTGACAGAGCACTGGCCCCGAAAGAGAAAAAAATACTGAGTTCAAATCCAGGCTCAGGGACTTACTAGTTGTGTGACCCAGGCAAGTCACTTCACTCTGTTTGCCTCAGTTTCTTCACTTGTAAGATGAGGATGCCTCTGCCCTGCCTCTTAGGATTGTTGTGAGGATAAAATGAGATGATATTTATAACAAAGGCACTTAGCACAGTCCTTGGCACTTAGGAGTCACTATGTCAAAGCTTATTCTTTTCCCCTCATAAATGCAAATTGAATGAATGACCAACAGTGGAAAGGGCTACTTTATACCTCGTTGCCAATAAAAGGCTCATGTCGTAGGATTAAAGAACCTGCCTCACTCTCCTGCTTCTCCTTTCCCTTAGTCATTTATAACTGAGATTCAGCACCATTCCTTCCCAGGATTATCTGCTTTTAAAACAAATACTCATTAATCCAAAACGAATCTCATTGGAATTTCAGCAGAAAAACTAAATAAAATTGTTGGGATTTTTCTTTCTAACCTAAAACTGAAAAAAATCAGAGGCCTGAGTTCTGGGTTGCGGATCCAAGAAACTGTCAGACAGGCCTGAATTTCCCTCCTCCACACAGATCAATCCCCATTCTGCTTCCTTTAGATGACACCAAGTCCCCACTCCTAATTTTCACTTCTTCAGCAGCCCTGCTTCCTTCCTAAGCCCAGGCTCCATCCGGTTTCTTTGTTGTGGGAGCTGGGCCCATGACTCACTGGGTACACTTTCCCTCATGTCTCTATTTCCTCATGCTGCTGCCCAGAGTGAGGCATGGACTTTCTCAACCTGGAGAAACCACCTGCATGCCCATCATGCAACATAAGCTCGTCTAGACCAGGGGATTTTTGCCTCTTAGGAGCTGAAGTGGAATCAAAGGAAGAAGGTTGTCAGGAAAGCTGATTCTTCTCCAAGTCTCCTCTCTTATATATGCTCTATTTTCATAATTTTAAACATTTGTTGTTGCTCTTGCTGCTCAGTCTTTTTTCAGTCATATCCGACTCTTTATGACCCCATTTGAAGGTTGTTGGTTTTTTGACAAAGATACTAGAGTGGTTTGCCATTTCCTTCTCCAACTCATTTTACAGATGAGGAAAATGAGGCAAACAGGGGTAAGACACATAGCTATTAAGTGTCTGAGGTCAGATTTGAGCTCACAAAGATGTCTTTCTGACTCCAGGTCCCATCCTCTACACACCACCTTACCATCCTAATGACAGTTCCTCTTCCTATAGTGCTATAAGATTTACAAGTATTTTATATACATTTTCTCACTCAGCCTTCGAAGCATCACTGAGTCTGGTGATCTTTTTTATACCTATTTTACAGATGAGGAAACAGGGGCTCAATGAGGACCTTACAGATTATCTAGTCAGAGACCTTCATTTTGCAGATGAAGAAACTAAAACCCAGAAAGGATTAGTAGCTAACAGAGTTGAAATTCAAACATAGGCACTCTGACGCCAAATCCAGTGCTCTTTCCACTTTGCCATGTGGCTTCTCATCAATTGTGGAATTTTAAAGCTGGAAGGAACCATAGAGATCATCAGATTGTCAAAGCAGATTGTCAAAGGCAAAAATCTACTAAGTTGTTTATCTACCTTGCTTTGGGAGAGTAGCCACTTTTGTCAGAATTTAGATGTAACATGTGTAAACAATATATTTCTCTCGCACTTCAACCACAAAAAATATAATACAGTTGCCCTCCTTCATACAGATCTGTTGTTTTCTGCCAAAATGGGGGGAGAGAAGAGATGAGAGGCAGTGGGAGAAACTAAATCCCTTTGTATGACTTGTTTAACTTGGCAGAGTTATAGTAAAAATAGGACAAGATAGATGCTACTCTTCATCTATGCCTTTGGCCATGTTCTATTGATACTATTTTGGACAGGAATAACATTTGTTTGGCTGGGTTGTAAAGAAATCTTGTGACTTTCAATCTTGCAAGAAACAAGAGAATCTAAACAAGTTCCCTTTCAGAAATCATCCTTGATGTCTATTCTAGAATAATAAGGGCTATGATTTATATAGCAACTACAAAGATTGCTTGTATATATCATTTAATTCTCCCAACTAACCTAAGAGCTAAATAAAACAAATATTATTATCCTCACTTTACAAATAAGTACTCTGTACCCTTATTGAGGTATGAAAATTGCACCCCTTGTGTGTTACTGTAAACCCCAACAACAATTGCATTTCAGGAGAGTGGTAGGGACAGAAGCCAGATTGCAGGGGTGGTGAGGAAGTGGAGGCAGTGAGTGTACACTACTCTTGCTGGAAATCTGGCAGTGAAGGGGAGGAGAGAGAGAGAGAGCCAGAGAGCAAGAGAATCAAAGTTGAGGGAGTAACAGAGTCAAGGAGATTTTGTTTTTAAGAATAAGAGACCTGATATATTTATAGGCATAGAAAGAAACAGCAGTGAAGAAGTTGAGCATGATTTGGATGATAGAGAAGGTAGTATAATAGAATCAGGTGACAGGATAGGATGAGATCAAGGGCTAATGGAGGCATGAACACTGTCAAGGAAGTAGAGCATCCCATCCTCTAAGACAAGAGCAGGGGAGACACAGAGAGTTTTTGAAGTGTGAAAGAGGGGAGGATTGGAACTTCAGAGTAGCCTCAACCCTCTCAGTGAAGAAGAAACCAGTACCTTGGTTTGTTCATTCATATAGGCTTCTTTTTTCCTTCTTTCTTCCTTCTTTCTCTTTTTTCTTTCTTCTCTTCCTTCCTCCTCTTTGTTTCTTTCTTTCTTTTTCTTTCATTCTTTCCTTTCTTTCCTTCTTTGTTTTTTCTTCCTTCCTTTTCCTTCCTTCCTTTGTCTCTCCCTCCCTTCTTTCCTTCTCTCCTTTCTTCCTCTCTCTTTCCTTCCTTCCTTTTTCTCTGTCTCTCTCTGTCTCTGTCTCCCTTTCTCTCTCTTCCTTCCTTCTTTCCTTTCTCCCTTTCTTCTTCCTTTCTTTCTACCATTCCCATATAGGGAGCTCCTGGTGAGGAATTCTTCTACAAACACACATCAGCATCTGTACAACTTAGTAGTTTTAAAGTTACCTCTATGCCAAAGAGAACAAGTGACTTGTGTCAGAAGCAGAATCTGAACCCAAGTCTTCCTCACTACATGAACAGTTTTCTATGCACTACTCTTACTTAGATTTTTAATATCTTTTTTTTTAAGTCAGGCTTTTGAATTCCCAAACAACCATTTATTAGAGTCTTAATTACTAATCATACTAATTCTGTACTAACTCCAATATTAATTATGTTACTAATATAATGAAGATACTGCTAATATTTCAAAATTCTCACGTACAGGATGACCATTTCAGAGACGGTTTATTGCTTAGCTGGAATTCCCATGGAGTTGTCCTAGATTCTGGCTTACTTGTTTCTGGAGGGGCAATTTAGTTTCATATATGCCAGATCTCAAGTCAGGGCATTGACAAACCTTAGTCCAAGGGCTTCCCAGAATCCCAGAATCTCAGAGTTGGAAGAGATCTCAGAGATCATCTTGCCTAACCTATACTTGAACAAGAATCCCCTCAACAAAATATCAAACAATTTCATCTAGCCTTTACTTGAAGACTTCCAGAGAATGAAGACCCAGTCATTATCTCACTGGGCATCCCGCTCTGCTTTGGGGCAGTTCTGATTGTTAAGAAGGTTTTCCTCAAGTCTATCCTAAAACTGTTTCTTTGTATCTTCTACTCATTGCTCCTGGTACTGCTTTCTGGGGTCAAATAGACATTTGGTACCTCTTTCACAATGACAATCTGTCAGGGATCTGAGGAGAGCCATTATGCCACCACCTCCTCCCCTCCAAGCCTTTTCTTCTCTCAGGTGAACCTTCCCAGTTGCTTACTCAGATGCCAAATCTCAAGGCATTTTACTGTCCTGGTTACTCTTCTATGAATTCTCTCAGGCTTGTCAATGTCTTTCCTCAAATTAGGAATTAAATAAAATTCTCCAGATATGACCTGAGCAGGGAAAAGTACACTAGAATTATCAACTACCTGGACCTGTATAATGAATTCTAAGGTCACTATATATGGAATATCCCAAAGTTTTAGTACAATTTTAAGCTTTAATACTATATATGTGTGTTTATATATATTACATATATATACATACACCTATAAATATTTAGAGAGAATGTGTGTTGATATACATGTATTATTCATTTATATATGCATCAACATGTGTTCATGTCTGCACATATAGAACAATTATGTTTGTAAATATATACACATGTGTGTGCACACATGTGTGCATGAGTGTACATACATATGTGTCTTATTTGTACACAGCTGTTTGCATGTTGCCTCCTCTACTAAACTGTGAGCTTCTTAGAACAGAGCCTGTTTTTGCCCCTTTTCTTTATATTCCCAGTACGTAGTACTTGGCACGTAGTAGGCATTTAATGAATGCTTTTTGACTTGTTGACTTAACTTGACCTTAGGTTTTTGATTACTATATCACATTATTGACTTGTAATGAGCTTTCAGTAAACTGAAGTCCCCAGTTCTTTTTTGGATGAACTGTAGTTCAACTGTAACTCTCCCACCTCATATTTGCATGATTGATTTTTTTAAAATTTAACTTTCAGGCTTTACATCTATCTGTATTAAGTATTATCTTGTTAGATTTGGCCCAGTTGTCTAGCACGGTCAGTCTTTCAGATGGTGATTCTATGATCTAATGCCCTAGCTATCCTTTATAGCTTTGTGTCATCTATAAATATAAAAAGGAGAGAAACTATAACTTTATTAAAGTCAATGGTAAAAATTTTAAGGATGGAGGAGCCAACCACAGATTCCTGGGTCATTCCACTAGATTCTTTCCAAGTTAACATGAAACCATTAATAACTATTCTTGGAGTCTGGCCACTCAATCAATGCCAAATCCAGATAACCATATCATTATCTAGCCAAAATCCCTCCATTTTGTCCACAACAATAGAACAAGAGACTATCAAGTACTTTATCAATTCTAGATAAACTATATCTCTAGGTGGTCCAGTGGATAGATTGCCAGGCCTGGTGTCAGAAAGACTCTTCTTCCTGAGTTCAGATCTGGTTACTAGTTGTGAGACCTTGGGCAAGTCACTTAACCCTTTCACCTCAGTTTCCTCATCTACAAAATGAACTGGAGAAGGCAGTGGCAAACACTCCAGTATCTCTGCCAAGGAAACCCCAAGTGGGGTCACAAAGAGTTGAACACAACTGAAAAGCAACTAAACAACAAACTATATCTCTAACATTTCTTTGATCTACTCACATAGTAATGCTGTCAAAAAGAGGGAATAAAATAAGGGTGATGCGATCTGTTGTTGATGAACCAATGCTGTATCTGTGTGATCACCGTTTTCTTCACTAGTTGTTCACTAGCCAATCAGTTCACAAGTATTTATTAAATGCTTACTAAGTGCCAGATCCTACACTAGGTGGTGGGGATACAAGTACTGTAAATAAAACAGGCCCTAATCATGCCTTTAGTTACACATTCTAGAACAGTGGTATCAAACTCAAATAGAAACGGGGCCACTAAAATGTAAATAAGAATCCCTTTGAGCTGCATATTGACTTAGAAAACCATATATTGACATCCTCTATGTTCTATGGTATTTTTATTTATTTATTTTGTTAAATACTTCCCAATTACATTTTAATCTAGTTCAGACAACACCCGGGAGTGTTGCAGGCTGTAATGCAGCCTTTTGGCCCCATGTTTGAACCCTCTGTTCTAGAATTTTACCAGAATGGAATTGTGACTCTCTCCCATCTCTTGTATCTCATCAGTTGCAAAGCATTGCTGATTTTATCCTCATGACCACTCTCTTTCCCATTCATTTCTCAGTATTCACATGGACACCACCCTAGTTTAGGGTCCCATCTTATCTTGCCTGAACTATTAGAAGTTTCCTAATTGGTCTCCCTGCTTTCCATCTCACCTTTCTCTCTTCTGTCTTCTACATAATTGACAAATTCGTGCTCTTAAAGAATAGCTGTGATCATTATCACTAGGCTGCTTCAGAAGCTACGGTGCCAGTGATTTCAGAAAAAATGTGGAAAGACTTAAATGAACTGAGTGAAATTAGCAGAACCAGGAGAACATAGTATATAGTAACAGCAATACTGCACAATGAACAACTGTGAATGACTTAGCTATTCTCAGCAATACAATGATCCAAGATAGTCCCGAAGGACTCATGATGAAAAATGCTATCCGCTTCCAGAGAAGGAACTGATGGCATCTGAATACAGACTGAAACATACTATTCTTCCCTTTTTTTCTTTTTTGTTTTGTTCGAATTTTCTTCCACAAGATGGCTAATATGGAAATGTTTTACATAATTACACACATATAATCTATATTTGATTGCTTACAGTCTCAGGGGGGGGAAAGAGGGAAGTTCAGAATTTGGAACTCAAAACTTTTAAAAAATGTTAAAAATTGTTTTTATTTATAATTAGAGAAAAATAAAAATATTATTAAAAGGGAAAAAAAGAAGCTAGAGCTATAGCCTCCCCATTGCCTCAGATAAAATACAAATTCTTATCTCTCACATTTAGAGCCCTGCATAGCTCGGCTCCAACCTATCTCTTGTGAATCCCCGTTCCCAGCAAGCTGGCCTACTCAAAGCTCCCCATGTACCATACTCTATCTCATACCCTCATGGCTGGAATGCCCTCCCTACTCACATTTGTTTTTTGTAATCCTTAGTTCCTTTCAAGGCTCAACACAAAGACCATTTCCTACATGAGTCCTCACTGATTCCCCAAAATTCACCTCATCCTGAAACTATTTTTAAGTTGCTTTGCATAGATTTTTGTCCTCACTTAAATGTGTATGTGTTTTTTCTCCCCCCAAAGAGTGTAAGTTGTTTGAGGGCAGGGACAATTTCCTTTTGTCTTTTCATCACCAGTACCTAGCCCAGTGCCCTGGGCACTTTTAATAAATGTCTGTTGAATAAATGAATGGAAATAACCAATTCTGCCATCAACAGCAACAGGGATGAGTGAGTTATCATTTTTGAAGGATTGCCTCACCAAAGTATTTCCCCTTGAACATGAGAGTAGCAACTGCCTTGGAGGACCCAAACAGCAAGTTCAAGTGCAAATTGGAAGTAGTCCAGAAGGGATATTCAACTGCAGGGGCTGGCTTCCCTATGCATTTGCAGGGACCCACTGAAGAGAATTCAGATTTTTTTCTTCTGGCTTAGATTATAATTCAGCAGTCAGTTTTCTAGTATCTTTCCTTTGCAAGCCAGACCAGTTGCTCTGGGATGATTTATGCATGATAGAATACTTACTCATTTCTGTAGTATTATTGCACCCACTGCAAGTGTAGAAGCAGCCTCTCCAGAATACGGGTGCCTAGGGATTCACCTAGAGCACATCATGCTTACAAACCTGATCCATGTTCATTTTTTTTTCTTATTTTGCTTTTGAGCAGATCTTAACTGCAAGCCTTACTCTGAAGCTTGTCTGAGATTTTTATGGACCGTAGGTCTGTGGGATAAATTTTACCTAATGTCTTAGAAACCTCCAGTAACCAACTCCAAGTACTTAATCCCTTTTGGGGAGTCTCATACCTCTTTGGAGATTTTTTTTTTTAGCTAATTCATTTTCCTTTTGAGGTAACTTACTTGTCACAGTTAGAGATGAATTCAGACCTCTAACTTGGATCATTCTATTTGTTGCAAGTATCAATTGGGGAAATTTTGTTTGTCTATGTGTTGCAAGGACCCAGAGGAAATTTTTATCTAGACAAATGGCAATGGAATTTAAAGATCCCCCTGTATTGGTTTGGTTTTCAGGTTGAATGTTAAAACCCACAGCTTGTGAATCCCACTTGTGGGATGGACTTGTTGACATGAAGAGAGAGGGCTGAACTGGAAGGAGCTGGTGCCATGGATTTAGAGAGAAGCCCAAGTAGAGAGAAGCTTAAGCAGAGAGAAGGCCCAAGCAGAGAGAGGCCAGAAGGACTTTTAGGGAGCAGTATCGTGGAGGCAGAGAGAGAGGAGAATTGCGGGGGGCCAGAGTTGCTGAGAGAGAGATTGCTAAGGGCCAGTTGGAGCTGCCCAGGACTTTTGAGAACTGCCACCCAGAGTTGCTGAGAATGGAGGTGGCATGGCTGTGATGCTGGTATTTTGTCTGTCTGTTTTGATTTTGTTTTGCCAGATTCATCTGCTGGTAAAGGACAGTGCTGCTGTTGCAGAGGTCCTGGAAACTTGCTGTTGGTCCAGAAGCCCTGAAGAAGGATTTTCTTGTTGTATGTGTACAGAAATCCTGGAAGAGGGTCTTGCTGATGTTTTCAGGGGTTCTGGGACTGTTCTGTAGGCAGAGAGTGAATTAATGAGGACACTGGCAATGGAACAGAGATTGCTAAGAACTTGGCCAAGACGAAGAAAAGACCTCTTCTTGGGTATTAAATTCTGTGATGATATCTTAACTTTGTTGTAGCTTGGTGGATGGCCTTTTGTGCTCTCCACTACCCCTTTTGAGAAAGTGTTTGGCATTAATGGATGGTATTGTAATTCAGTTGTCATCCAGGGGTGGGAAACTTTTGATTTTTTTGTGCTCTGTAACTGACCAAATGAATTTACTTTGTTTTTGATTGGAAACTAATCTCCATTTGAGAGGAAGGACTTAGTGACTGACTAGATGAATGTACTGTACAGGGGTGGGCTACTTGAACCTTGGTACTTTGCAACTGAATTGAGAGCTTAGTAAATTATTGAGTTATGCTAGATTTTGATTTTCTGTGAATGTTTTGCCTTAATCTGTCACCGAATAAATTGAATTTGCTATGCTCATAATCTGAACCTGGAAGTTGCTTTTGCTTGGCATTATGACCACCCATTGAATTGTCATATGGGAAAAGAGGGAATAAGCATTTATTAAGAAACTATTATGTTCCAGGCAATGTGCTAAGCACTTTTTACAAATACTATATCATTTGATCCTCACAACAACCCTGCAAGATAGGTACTATTATTATTTCCATTTTACAGTTGAGGAAACTGAGGCAGAGAGAGGTTAAGTGACTTGTCCAGGATCACATACCTGAGACCATATTTGAACCTGGTCTACCTGATTCCAGACCTAGTGCTTTATCCTCTATACCACTAGCTGCCTCTATATCGTGTGTTAAGAGAGATTACTGGAGATATTTGGGGAGAAATTATGTATTACAGGAACCTAGAAAAATAATACTTTACACTCCCAGGACTAAACCTGGTTTGCATGTGTGGTTCCAGATCAGAGAAGCCCCTTAGTGGAGGAAGGAAAGGGAACATATCCCTTCCTACACATACATTCCCCAGGCTCATCACAAGTTTATTTTAAGCATTTGGTGCCTTCCTGAGCCAAGCCAAGGTTAAAAGAAGAACCCTTTAGTGAGAGAGGGAAAGCACTGGGACAGGGAGTTCAAAGTCATAACTGAAAACTCTGACTTTTTTAGGTTGAGTGGAGCAATGGAAAAAAATGTAGGCCTGAGAGGTTAGTGCCACCACTTCTAAGTCTGGCTATCCCATATGGCATGGGTCCCCAGGATAGGCCATGATGAAGTACTTTGCCCCAGTTGGGTGTAGTTGTTCCAATACAGTAGCATGGGAATGCTATCCTAGGAGAGGAGTATGTGACAGCGATGAAATCCTCCAAGGGTGCCAAGCTGGACAGAGGAGTTCCTTCCCCTAAAGCACCCATACAGAAAAACACACTCTCTCTCCATGGGGTCCTCCACCCCCAAATCTTCACTTCCCCATTCCCAAAGTTGTTGCCCTAGGGCTAAGTCCCTGTGACCTCATGGTAGTGATGGTTCTTAGAGCGATATATTCAAATGGTTTGAATTACAAAGGAATGTTTTATTCAGCGATAGGGAAAGAATATGTTTTTGTTGTTGTCTGATCGTTTCTATTATGTCCTATTCCTTATGACCCCACTTGGGTTTTTTTTGGCAAAGATACTGGAGGGGTTTGCCATTTCCTTCTCCAGCTCATTTTACAAATGAGGAAACTGAGGCAAATAGGATTAAGTGACTTGCCCAGGGTCACACAGCTTGTAAGTATCTAAGGCTTCTGGCACTCTATCCACTGTGACACCTAGCTGCCCTAGAACATGCATCAGAAAGTAAAAGTGGCAAACAAAACGTATGCAAGCACCTCATCCTGGTCTTATGAGTCAGGAAGCATAAGAGAAAGAGAAGCCACGATTGGAAAGCTTGTCGAGGGCTATGATATAGTCTCAGAGGAAGAGGGTAGAGATGAAGGAAGTTTGTTAACAGTTGAAGGGTGGAAGGTCCAGAGAGCACAATGGAAAGAATGGACAAAAAAAGATTGGGAGTGAGGAAAGGCAGGACTGAGATGGATGAAGGATTCAGTCAGGAGGAGGTAAGAAAGAAAAGGAATTAGGATCATGATAAAAAAAAAGAGAAAGAGAGAGAGAGATGAAGATGCTAACTGTAGGGCAAGAAGAACACTGGGCAGGAAAAAGTATATAGAAAAATCCAGCTGCAAGGTTGTCATTTGAATGTCCTGATGGGTTGCCTTCCACATAAGACTCTTAGCCTTCTCTCTAACATATGTGACTTGACTGATCAAAGAATAAATACCTACCTGCCATAAAGAGTGTAATTTTCTGGCACTAAAAGTATATGCATTTATTAAAAGTAATATTTAAAAGGGTCCTTCATTGTATCATCTTGCTTACTGAGGCCTAGAAAATCACTCAGATGCAATTCAGCTCTAAATTTCTGAGGCTGATTCCAAAACTACCTCCTAAAGCTTCAGGAAGAGGTGTCTTGCTAGCTCTAATATTCATGATTTGGTGAGCAAATCTGTACTCACCATATTCATGTATTCATTTCATGCCTTTTAAATTTTTATTTCATTCTGACATTACTAAATGTTATTTTCTGGCTGTCAGTAAATAAAGTTTAATGACTTCAGAGACACTGAAAACCAAGGTAGGTGCCTGCCATCAGTTTCTGCCGACTGTTTCGGGCAAGATGCTATCTTGTTTGAATGTCGATGGGTCCTGAATTCTATCTGCCGCCATTTTGTAGTCTTCCCTGGCAGTTCTCTGCAATGTCTCAAAAGTGTTATCTGCAACTAGCTCTCCCTGCCTAGCAGCCTCTCAGTAATCCCCTGAAGTGTCGGCTGGCCTTGGCACCTTTACCATCAGGAATAGTGACAACATAGCTCTTTGTGGTACTCTGAGGGAATTGTACCCCAGGGACCTCAAGGTGCCTCATGAACCTCAGTTCCCATGACAGCAATAACCTCATCCCCATTCCACAGATGGGGGAAGCTGCAGTCAGAGAGCAGCCAAACAACTTCTGGAGAGAAACAAAGATGAGGTACCAGCCAAATCAGGAGCACAAGCAGGACTTCTGACTCCCAGAGTTCCTTGAGCCTTTGTGATTGGTCATGCTTCTTTTTACCTTTAGAAACTTTGTGGGGTTTATATATAGTTTCAATCTTGTCCCTCTGAACTCGGCAGGGCCTGTAATCAGTCACTGGGCTGAACACCTGGAACTCTGCGGGGATTATCATTAGAAGGATGCGAAGCCAGGTGTGGTTTTGGACCAGCGACCTATAGGAATGTGGATTATTTCTCACTTTCCAAGTTTACTCTGCTCAAGTTAAAACAATTAACCTCCTTTCCCCTTCAAACAACTGTTACTCTGCAGCTTTCTCCAAGAGAAATCCAACTCAAAGACACAGCATAGAGCTCTGACTCCATCTCCCCCACCCCCAAAGCCAAAAGCAAAAGAAAGCAAAAAGACAGACTAGTTTCCCCTTGGAACTTCTTCCTACTCCTGCCATCCTCCATCCCTTGGAGTGCTCTCCATCTTTGTCCCCATTTCCTCTCCCACCATCAGTCCCCCTTTATACAGTCAGTTCATTAAAGCAAGGATTTTGCCTGTAATCAGGATCATCGTAAATACTATTCAACAAATGGAGGCTTTACCACAAGCTACATCTTCTAGGCCTGGGTCTTCAGTTACGACCAAGCCAGGAAACAGTAGGCAGGTTAAGTATAGTCCTACCACAAGTACAAGAATACTGACTCCAGGGTCACAAATCTCTTTAGCCCTGAAGACTAAATATTTAGTGGACTCAATAATACCTTCTGGGGAACACTGACCGACAGAGCCATAATCAGGAATTCTGGTGACTAAGGCAAGGTGACAGGGAAGAACCTAGGGAGACACCAAGGAGGTCAGTCATGGGAAGGGAACAGGGTGGGGCTAGACCAGGGAGAAAGTCACCATACCTTGGGTATTTTTATGTCAGATGCCAGTAGCTATATTGTCTGTGGATCAAGTTGGGGAAGGAAGTGGTGCCACTCACAATTTTATCATCTGTGACAAAATTCTGCTTGTCACTGTCCTAACTCCTCTGACAGGCTGGGAACCTGCTTCCACTTTAGTCTGTCCCAGTCTCCTTAGCTTATTTAGAAGGGTAGTAATGGCATAAGGGTATGTCTTGGATATTTCTGGAATGACAGCCCCATCAACAGGAGGGTAAACAATTATGGTAGTCATTAATGGCCTTAAATTACTGGAAAAATCCCATTCAAGTTTTTAAATCAGAAAAATTGGCTGTCCTTTGTTAGTTTTTGGATGAGTAGAATACATTTCCTTGGGTGGAGCTCACCCATTTCTAATATCCAAGGGGAATGGAGGTCAGGAATTTTAATTACTGTACCTAACCCTGGAGTTTGTTATGGGAAATACAACTGTACACAACATGAGGCTAAGTTTATGGGCAAAAGGCTGATAGCATGGAACAGCAAAAAGTATCTAACTTGGGGTCCGATGACCCGGGTTCCAATCCCTCCTCTGACACTTACTACCTGTGGAATCTTGGGCAAATCCTTTCATTTCCCTGGGCCTTAGTTTTCTTTATCTGTGAAAGGAGGGGGCTGGACTAGATGGTCTCCGAGGTCCTCTCAAGCTCTAGGCATGTTGTAGTTGAGTCATTTCAGTTGGGTCTGACTCTTTGTGACCCCATTTGGGGTATTCTTGGCAGAGATGCTGGAGTGGCTTCCCATTTCCTTCTCCACCTCCTTTTACAGATGAAGAAACTGAAGCACATAGGGTTAAGTGACTTGCCCAAGGTCACGTGGCTAGTCGGTGTCTGAGGCCAGATTTGAACTCCATCCACCACTCTACCTAGCTGCCCTCTAGACACACTATCCCATGCATGATATTTGGGTTGGGAAACAGTGGCTAACTAAGGTAAAACTTCAGTGAGAGGAACTCCCAGTCTGGTAATCCATCGTTAGAGTTGTGATATGCTGCAGAGAGAACAGTCACTCCCGCCAGACTGGCAGGATTCTTGAGATTTTCGTCCCTTCCCTTGTTGGCTGCGATGACAGAAAGCACTGAAGTTGTTTTTTTCTAACTTGCCAAGAGACAGCTGTGCTGAGGAGCGAGAGGGCAATGCCAAGTGGTCACCAGCTGGGAGCAGCAGAGAGCAACACCTGGAGCCCCCTGCTGTCAGCAGCGGGGAACTGCAGAAAGAACCACCCCCGCGAAGCAGCCGGGGCTGATTCAACCAGTGGAGAGAGGACCTTTAGCCAGGGGAAGCCTAGCTGAGACGGTACGTGACTGCGGAGGTTTGTACTGTGGAATCTTTTGGACAAGGGAGTATTCATTCAAAGGCTTCTGTTCCATGTTGTTGTAAAAGCATTTTCTTTTCTGTTACAAACTGCTCGCTTGTCAATGGGGGATTTGATCTCAGAGTACAGTCATGAATTGATCTTTTCCAGTTGTTTCTGAGCTGGAGCGCAGGACCCAAGAGAAGTGAGAAAACTCCCCCAAGTCATCTGGACCTTCATGCTAGGCTCTAAGAGAAGGAAGGAATGGCAAAGGGAGAAGAGAGATAAGAAAGAGAAAAGAAAAAAAATAAATACTTGGGAAAGTGGATGGTAGATAACCTTCTTTACAGAGGCAGGGGACTGGATGTCCCCGGCTGTGGAACATTACCTATATTGTCAAACTCCATTGATGGACGGATTTGTTTTACTGAACTGCCTTTGTTTTCTCTTTTTAAAATTTTGGCAGCATCTCCTCTGGGTTTTTCCCCCAACTCCCACTCTTAGAAATGGATTGAGTTCCTCAGAAGAGGGTTTCTATTCCTAAGGTTCCAAGGATTTTTCTGTGGACCCACACACTTAAAATTTTGGCTCACAGGTTCTCCCTTTGAAATCAGTGAGTAGAGAAAATTAGCTTAAAGCAAAAGCATTTAGTAGGACAGCATCGTAAGAAGAGCAGCTATAAAACATTCCCCTCGTCATGAACCAAAGGCATATTCTCCCATCAATATGCAGAAAGTTTCTGGGAAAAAATAAGCACAAACTTAGATTGTAGCGATAGTGAGGAACATACATGGCCAAGGCACTCAAACCTCTGGTACTAGAGGCTTTGATACCCTTTCTGTTATCCTGGGGTCCTCTGCCTGCTCTCCCTGCATCTTGTAAGGGTAGCATTTCTACTAGATAGGCTTCTCAGCTGGGATCCCAGAACTCAATCCCCTCTGCAAAGCAACTCTTGATTCCCAGGGACTATTTCTCAATTTCTCTCTCTCTCTCTCTCTCTCTCTCTCTCTCTCTCTTTCTGTCTCTCTGTCTCTCTTTGTGTCTCTTTGTGTCTGTGTGTGTCTCTGTCTCTCTGCTTCTCTGTCTTCCTGTCTGTGTCTCTCTCTGTCTCTGTCTCTCTGCTTCTCTGTCTCCCTGTCTGTGTCTCTCTCTGTCTCTGTGTGTGTGTCTCTCTCTTTCTCCACCTCTCTGTCTCTGTGTCTCTCTCTTTCTCTCTCCATCTCTCTGTCTCTGTCTCTCTTTCTGTCTCTCTGTGTCTCTCTGTCTCTGTCTCTGCTTCTCTGTCTCTGTCTCTCTCTATCTCTGCCTCTCTTTCGAGATCTCCACCTCTCTGTCTCTATCTCTCTATGTCTCTCTCTATCTCTGTGTCTCTCTGTCTCTGTCTCTCTGTGTCTGTCTCTCTCTCTCTTTCTCTCTCTCCCCCTCTCCCTCTTTCTCTCATCTCTTTTTCTTCAATAGGCAGTTCTGATTTTTCCTGCCAAAGGTCCTACTTCTTGAATGTTGCTGGGAGACAGGAAGGGAAATAGAGGGAGAAAGAGAACCCTCTCCACCCTATTCCCTTCTGGTATAAATTCAGGGATCTCTTCCATAAAGCTGGTCCCAGCCTAGAGCAAATCCAGAGCTAATAATTTCAGCCTTTAAAGGGCCATCAGGGATGTAACCAATTTTCAACTTTTTTTAATGGGATCAGAGAAAGGTTTCACCCTTCACAAATGGATAACAGGGTGCTAACACCTTGTTAACACATTAACAGCTAGTTTTCAATGATCATCTCTTTGTGGGAGGAATCAATTATTTTGTTATATGAATATTATGGGGATGATTCAGTAAAGAGAGGCAGGATATATTCAAAACAGATCCAAAAAAACAAAATATGTCAATAAAAATTATTTTAAAGCCCCCAAAAAGAGAAAAGATAGTATATCTCACTCTTCCCTGTCCCCCTTAATGACACTTTAGTATCATTCGTACCACTCTATACATATGCATACCATACCTACTCCCTAACCAAGGCACAGTTCTGTCTTCTAATAAAGCCTTGCATTTGTGTGCTTTTAAATTCTCAGAGTACTTTCCAATCTTTTATCTCATTGAACCCTTTCAGCTTAGGTAATATTGTTCTCATTTGACAGATGAGAAATACAAGATAGAGGGGTAAAATTACTTGGCTGAGTTCATATAGCGTGTCTGCCTTCCCCCTCCATACACACACACACACACACACACACACACACAGAGTACCTAGTATAATATGCTACACAGATAGTACTGACAACTTGATTGTCTCCTAAATTCCCTTCCTCTACTATAAAATCATTGAAACCTTTTACCACTTTCTAATCATAACAGCCTCACTTATTGTCTATTCTGCCCTCCTTCCCAAAAATTCCCTCACTATGTCAATGCATGTTATCTCTATAGAAAAGATGTAGCTGTAAGACAGCTATCCAATCAGTAATGTAGCAGCCCAGTCTGGAAATTGAGGCTTCTTTGTTGTCTGACCCAATTTCAATAAAATCTGAGAAGGAGGCGCTAGTATATTTCCAGAACTCCTGAGACAGGAATTCTGGAAGCCCTAAGAGGCATCAGTTATGCCTCCCCACCCCTCAACTGCTGGCTCTAGCCATAAGGGAAGGAGGGATTGCGTTAGTAGTGTGCATGCTGTGACAAGGCCTATAAAAAAGATTGCCTCTTCTGATTTCCTGCCCAAGCCTTGGCTTAGTTGAATCTATACTCCTACCCTTTAGCCATAGACTGCATGCCAATGTCAGGACAATTATCTCCCAGATGGGTAAAACAGGTCCTAAGGGGTTAGGGTGGGCAGGGCTGGAGCAGTCTTCCTTACACCTGGTAAATACTACCTAAATACTTGTAGAATGAATGAATCAGCCCAACTCCATTGCCGCCAGTGGAAAAACAACCAAAAACAAAATCCTTTTGAAAACATGGGCAGGTCAGCACATCTTCCTATATTCCAGGAAGCTTTCATGGTTCACAGATTCCTGATTCATAAACCCTTGTATTCAGTGGCCAGAGTACTGAGCTCTTGCTCTAGCAATTCCACAGACAAACTCAGGTTTATCTTTCATCTCTCAGTCTCTCAGTCTTAGTTTGCCTTCTACATATATACACATGCTCCTTGTGGTGTGAGGGTGAGAGATAAGGAAGACTACCTCTCTAGGAAACAAAGATTCCAACCACAGGGCTTACAGAGATATAGATTTTCCTATATCTTTAACCTGGGATCACTTTCTAGTATCCTCCTGGCAACTCTTTAAGACTATAAGTTTCAGAGAACATACTGATCTGCATTCACAGAAAAATTCCTCAGTGAGAGTCACCTACATGGATGAAATCATACATATACACCCCTCCCCTCCTTCCAAAAGCATCCCAGAAATGGAGCAATTTCAAATGTTTTGATTGGGGTTTGCTAATCTTCAAAATTTTTGGACCATGCACTCCCACCAGTAAAAAAATTTAAAGTGAATGCCCCTAATGTGTATATATACACTTCTTTATAAATTACATATACATATCACTGTACTTTTAATTATTTACATTGTAAGACTTATGCCACTGATCAGTTCTCCTCCTGAATAAGGTTGCTACTTCTCTCCAAGAAATGGTGCCAGCTCTTGAGATGCTGGATCTAGGGAGAGACCTATATTGTTACAGTTCCTTCATGTCCAAGGTCAGAATGATTTTAGGCTAATTTATTCTTTCTGTTCTTTTACACTGGGTCCCACAGCCCTAACCTATGAACAAAGGAATCCTTTAGATACTGTGGGAATTGTTGTCTACTCCCCCTCCTCTAACTAGTCTTCATTCACCACTCTTGGTTGAGTCCAAGTAAATCACTTTTGTATATTCCTTCTCTCCCTATTCCTCAGCAAAGTGTGTCCCACTCATTCAGCCTCTCCCCTGAGTGTTGGGCTTCGGAGGGGCTCTTCCACTCCTTCCCACTTGGCTAACTATTTCCCTATAATGCTCTTGGGCAACTAGGCTAGATCATGCAAATTAGCCTGGACATACTTCAAGAAAGCACAGGAAAAAGAAGAGGAGTCCAGAGAAGTTAAGTGGCTGATCCAAGGTCATACCACTACATAGGAATATAGGAATTACAGACCTAAAATCTGTGGGATTTTTTTAAAATTCTAAACCAAGAACTTGTGAAAAATTGGGCAATGTTTCCAGTGTTAATGCATAGCATGATCCATGGGTACCAGGCAAACAATCTAAGCATCTTGCTCTTTCCAAGAGGAGTACCTGAACCCTTGAGAGAGTCCATGGCAGCTAAGCCCAGAAAGATAGTCCCTCCTCCATTAGGCTGTCCCCTCTTCCTTTCTATAAGACAAATGATTAGGATGAGATGACCTTTTAAGGTCTCTTTCTGCTCTAAGGGCTTATAATTATATAATTCAAATGGGGGGTATGGGAAAAAAAAACTTCAAAAGCTACCGTTATCGCTGTACCGTTGGATCGTAGGGCCATACTCCACTGGTCACGATCCCCTTGTCAGGAGCTCCATCTTCTCCTTATCTCAACCGATCAATGAATTTACCACCTCCGTAATATGGAGTCTCATCTCTGGCTTCTGGGCCAGTCACAAATTAAAGTGGTCCCTTTACCCACAGAAAATATAATCTAAAACTTCTTGCCTATGGTAGAAATTCATGATTTTCTAGTGTTTCCTTGTTGCTGATGCCTTGAATCTGATGTCCTAACTATTTACCTGATCTCTGCCTCTCTGCTTTGACCTAATCTCTGTGTTCTTTGATTCCTGTCTACTCACCTGGATTCTGACTTTCAGATCGGTGACATCGCCCCACTTACAACCCCTTAGACCAATTTTATTCTCTGCTTTGCCCTCTCTCTCCTGGCCTAGCTCCTGTCCTATCTGTTCCACTGCCATCATGGCCCCAGTATGATTCCCCTACAGGCCTCAGGCTTCCCAGCATCCCAAAGAGAGTAATACACTTATCTTGGTGACTATTTTGCCCACCTCTATCTCTTTGTGACTGGAGGCCAATCTCTCAGATTCTCCACAGGTAAAACAGGGACAGTAGTATTAACCCACTTCCCATTAAGGAATAATTGTCTGAACAGGTGCTCTAACACCCCTGGGTGCTATAAAGATTCTGAATGGCATGAAAACAGGTGCAGTCATCTTTGCTTACTTACCAGGTGAACGTCAGCTTCATTGGGCTGAGACCAACTTGTCTAATTGGTATAAGCTCAGTTGGGGTCTTCTGCTGTATGGATAATGGGCCAAAAGGACTGAACAAAGGCAGTACAAAATGAAATCTGGATGGTAATAATGTTGCTTAGGCTGGAGTGTATCAGAGGCTCTCACAATTTCATTTGTCCTTTATTAGGACAAAGGAAGTCACTAGAGTTTGTTCCTAGTAAATTCCTAGAGTTTAAGGCCATTCCCAATCTCTGGGACTGGCCCTGCCCTCAAGGAGCTGACATCCTAATCCCCCTAATGGGGGAGACATCATACAAAAACTATGTGCATACAAGATATATACAGGATAAATTGGAGATAATCTCACTGCCATTCCCAATATACATGCACACATGCACATACATACACATGCACTAAGTCAAAATTCAACAGGCAACCCCTGATCCCACATCCAGTAAGTTCTTCTCCATATCCATAAAGTCCAAAAGTTCCTGAATTAATCACCTTCCTAACTTTTCAACCTGCCTTCTTCTAGCTCTTGCCCCATTCAGTTCTTTCCTGTCTTTTAACTGATCATTCTGAGCTCACCTTCTTAGCTTTTTTCTAGTTCTATCTTTGTGTCTGCACTCTTCACCTCTCTTAGCCATCTTGATCACCAGCTTTTCTGCTCTCCTATTATTTCATTTCCTTTCATTTGACTCCTGTATGACTGTACCAACAGTCTCCTTTATTGACTCCATTATGAATTTATATAAACAGATACCAACATGACACATATACTCAACAGAAAAGGGGCACGTAGCTAATTGAGGGAGGTCTGTCCATTGCTGGGATCTAATGCTACTCAGAAATTTGATGGTAGGTTGTCATGGAACCAATTTAATCTATTGTCCCAGACAAGTTAATGCTGTTTTCTTTGGCTCTTGTAAGAAACTTGATTCTAGTTAAGATTTAGAACGTCATAAAGACATGTTCTAATCTGTGCTAAATTGATCACAAGAATTTATATCTCATGCCATTGTTAGGAGGTAGTGTCAACTAAGTAACCAGAAACTAATAATATGAAGATTAAGCTGAACCCAATAGTCTAAAATAATAGATGAATGGAAGATGCGTGATTCAAGTCTTCTAAAAAGAAAGAAAAGATTATAAACATACGTCTATATGACTGATGCCATGGACACACTTCTTCAAAATTGAGTAGTATTTGGCACGTTTCCTTACAGGGTTAGATTGAGGTAAAGAAGTGACTATATTTAATTTCTGTCTTTGAAATATGAGTGTAACAGGAACTGGATATGTAATATCATTCAAAGGGATGGGGAACCTGTGGCCTTGAAACCACACGTGGCCTAGGTCCTTTGGTGCAGCCTTTTGACTGAATCTGTGAAGTTTGGATTCAGCCATGGGACTTCACTTGAGGACCTAGAGCAGTGGTTCTCAACCTTCCTAATGCCGCTTAATACTCATATGTGGGTGTATCTGCATGTGGGCGGACCCTCCTGGAGATGGATAGAGGAGCTGTGTCTCGATTCCTAAGACCATCAGAAATGTGTGTTTTCCAATGGTCTTAAGGTGACCCCTGTGAAAGGGTTGTTCTACCCTCAAAGGGGTTGTGACCCACAGGTTGAGAACCACTGACCTAGAGTGTCACATGTGACCTTGAGGTCACAGGTTTACCACCCCTGGAAGGAATGCCCTGAGTGAGGAAACTTCTTCTACCAAGACAGGTTGGTATCTTCTCTGCAATCTATGGTCTTAGGAAGTTGCCAGGGCACTGAGAAGTTAATTGATTCACCCAGGGTCACACAGCCCTATGTATCAGAGGCATAACCAGGTTTTTCTGGTTCCAAGGACAGCCAGAGGGTTGTCTACCAGGCCACTTCATTTGCATAGTATTTGAAATACTTATAATAAAATCATTACCTATGTAATTACTTATATACATATAATTATATATAATTACTTATATAATAAAATAATAATTACTTATATAAAATTATTACTTTGTGTACTTGACTTATCTTCTCTTCTAGGTTATAAACTCAGATAGATCAAAGGTTGCATCTTATTTCTCTTTGTACGAATGTGGAGCTCAGCATACCACTGCCTTGGGAGCAATCATGTGAAAGGTAAAGAAACCTCCTTGGATACTGAATCTGTAAGATTAAGTCATAGAGGTGACAGCTTCATACTAGCAG
Organism: Pseudochirops corinnae; assembly: GCA_028646515.1. NCBI lineage: Eukaryota > Metazoa > Chordata > Mammalia > Diprotodontia > Pseudocheiridae > Pseudochirops > Pseudochirops corinnae. Next base: position 258,338,189 of record CM053586.1, read on the forward strand.
AGAAGTAACACACGTGGTAGTCTCAGGTCAATGTGAACACTTCCATGAAATGAGGCAAATCTCTGGACCTCTTTGAACTTTTGTTTCCTCTTCTGCAAAATGAAGAGGTTGGACTTGGGTGTCTTTACAGTTCCTTTCATTCTATAGCTCTATTCTATAAATCTTTCATTCTTTAACTCTAGAAGTATTCCAGGAGATGAGTGGTCATGGCTCGTGAGGAATGTTATGGAGCAGATTCCTGTTGGTACAGGTTGGATTAGATGACTTTGGAGGTCTTGTCCAACTATGAGAGCATGGCTAAACATTTACAACATGAATAAGTTCATTAGAGCTCCATTATAAAACTATTTTTGTATGCCATGTCATGAAATGATCCAATGGGTGGAAACTCCCTTATAACAAGTTCATTTTGGAACCAAAACTCTTTGGATGATATTCAAAATAGATAAGCTTCTTTATATTAAATTCAGCTCCAAAGAAAATGAAAAGTCAACAATACCATGGCAATGTTGTCGTTTATCAGGCAAAGAAATAGCTTATTCACAGGCTTAAAGTGGTGGGTTTTCAATATCTGTGCTTACTTTCCCAAAAGTTTCCTTAAGACATTGTCATCACCCACACTCAGAGAGCCAGGGGGGGAAGAGAGAGACAGAGAGAGACAGACAGAGGGAGAGAAAGAGAGAGGGAGAGACAGAGACAGAGACAGAGACAGAGAGACAGAGAGAGAGAAGCATTCTATGCTCACTATATGACTGTCACTGTGCTAAGCATGAAACACTGGGGATACAAATACAAGGAAACAATATAGATGCTGCCCTCAGAGAATTTATATCGTATTAGGGAAAGACAATAAATAAAGGTGAGCTAGAAAGGGGAAAGGTGAGTTGAGGGTGAGGAATGCACATGAAGATGATGGCCAAGACGTTATACAGAGTTCCAGGCAAGATAAGGTGAAAACTCATTTGTTGTTCAGTTATATCTGACTCTTTGTAACCCCATTTAGGGTTTTCTTGGCAAAGATACTGGAGTGGTTTGCTATTTCCTTCTCTGGTTCATTTTATAGATGAAGAAATTGAGGCAAACAGGGTTAAATGACTTGTCCAAGGTCACACAGCTAGTATGTGTCTAAGGTCATATTTGAACTCATGAAAATGAGTTCTCTTGACTGCAAGCCCCGTACTCTATCCATTGTGCCACTTAGTGGTAGAAAACTCATTTAGCAGCCCCCAGTGTCTCTAAGGCTCCAGTAGGAAAGGGATAAGAGTGACAGCTGCAGTATAGGCAGCTTGGTGTAGAGATGACCAGTAAGTAACAAAAGGAAAGAAATAGGTGAAAGAAAAGAAATAATAATAATTATAGGAAAAAAGAGAGCAGATTGGTCGTTGCTCACTAATAATAACTGATACATGTATAGTCCTTCACAAGTCCCAAAGCTCTTTCACATACGTTATATGATTTGATCCTCTTAATGCAACTGTGAAATGGGCAGAATATGTTATTCCCATTTTACAGATGAGGAAACTGAGATTTGGAAAAGCTAAGTGAATTTATCAAGGTTCTCAGGTCTGAAACCTAAATCCATAGATTCTAGTTAGGAGGCACAGTAAATGCAGAGCTAAATTTGGAATCAGGAAGACAGTTTGAATCCTGTCTCAGACACTTATAAGCTATGTAACCCAGAGGAAGTAATTTAATTTCTTTTAGCCTCAGTTCCCTCGTCTGTGAAATGAGGAAAATAAGAACATCTACTTCATGGGCTCTTGAGAGTATTATATGAGATAATATGTGTAAAGTATTTTGCAGACCTTAAAGATACATGGCTTGCTGTTGGTGAGGACCAGTGACATCCAGGGGTAATGTCTTGACTTGCACATAAATTGGATTTAAGTGAGGCATAGAATTGCACAAAGTTGTCAGCCTCACTGTCCCTTCCAAAGTCACCATAATCCATCAACAAGACAAAAGTCAAGATGATTGGGCGGGGCCTGGGCTGCATTGGATGACCTTGTCATCTCCCATGCCTGACCAAGCTCTAAGCACTCCACAGAGCTTGCTTCAGCAACCTTCTTGGCCATTGGAATAGACCATTTTCATCTACCCATTCCACCAGGGGAAGTCTTCATATCCCTTGGGTCAATATCACTCTAACTCACCAACAGGTTGAGGCCTGTCAGTCACCCTCAATCTGGTTTAGCCTGTCAGAAGCAGACAGTTTTACCAGGGTATGGACACTGGGAATGCTACAGCTTCTTGGAGCTATGGGTGAGAGGTGGGTGACAGGTGGATACCAAAGGTGGATGAGAAGCCCTGAAAAAGGCTCGACAGCCCTCACACCAGAGGTGTTAGTCCTCCCTAAACACCCCCACACACCCCTAAAAATATATAGATAAAAAGATAAATACTAGACATTATGTAAGTACTAGATATTATGGCTTTTGTGAGTCTGAACTCTGCTATGCAGGCTGCCAAACCAGATCACAATGAGTTAGAATCCAAACCTTTGCCTTTAGGGGTACACTTTGCAACTTCAAATCACCTGTTAAACAAATTCCCATTTGATGGTATTTGAGGAGACTAGATAGTATTGCTTTAAATGATTCTGGTTAGTTTTCTTAAGAAGAAAAAGAATATTGGAGGACATTAATTTTTCCATTCAGAGCAATTGCTTTTGCAAATTTATTTAGCTGCTTCTAAGAAACATTTCTCTCCTATATTGTTTGATATACAATGGTCACTGGGTGAGGCATGGGTTTTTTCCTACGTGGTTTATACCAATGTGAAGCTTGAGCAGCACATTCTTTGTTTGCTGTTGGTCACCCTGGTATTCTTGTTTGGTTTCTCCTAATCAGGCAAAGTCAGGCATGTGCATAACAATGAAACTGGCTCAAATTCAGCCATAGCCAGTGGCATATGAGATTAGCAGGGTGGTCATTTGGATTACCAAGGTTGAAAGAATTTGTTTACATGCATCTATGGTAGGTTCAAAGCCCTTTGAGTACTCCAGGAAGCATGGGGATTCTCAGGTTCTCAAATGACAAGCGTATTTCAACATACCTATTCCATTTGGAAAGACACACACAGTCAATCTCCTTTCCACTCCAGTGTAGACATACTGGAGTTTTCTAGAGATTATCGATTTAGAGCTGGAAGGGACTTTAGAGGTCATTTGGTCCAACCCCAAAATTTTACAAATAAGGAAACTGAAACCAGAAGAGGTTACGTGATTTACCCAAGATTACACATCTACTAAGCAGCAAAGCAGGAATTCAAACTCAGGTTGTGTGATTCCAAATCCAGCACTCATTTCATTATAGTTTTAGGATATCAAAATATCTACCTCAATTCTTTCAGTGGCATTCTCTCTCTCTCTCTCTCTCTCTCTCTCTCTCTCTCTCTCACACACACACACACACACACACACACGCGTGAGCTCCAAACTGCCAACTAATTCCCAGAAATGGTTGAACAAACATTTCTGATGGTCCCCGCTTTCTTCATATTCTTTCATCATCATCGTCATTATCACCATCATCATCAGTAGCATTTATTAAGCACCAACTATTTGCCAGGCACTGTGCTGTGCACTTTACAAATGTTATCTCATTTTGTCCTTATCACGATCCTTTGAGATAGGTGCTTTTATTAACCCCATTGTAGGGACAGGAAACTGAGACAGACAGGAGTTAAATGACTTGCCCAAGATCACGCAGCTAGTAAGTGTCTGAGGTGGGATTTCCACTCAAATCTTCCTGACTTGACTTGTCTCTACTCTTTCCTTCTCTTCAAAGCTTCTGGTTGTTAGTTAAAAAAAGGCGGGGTGAGGGGGTGGGGGGGAGATAGCAGTGGGATAGTAATGAAGAGAGCAGTAAATTTGGATCAGAAGACCTCAGTTTGAATTTCTGTTCAATATGTAATACCTCTGTGCCATTCACTTTGTCTCAGTGAACCTCAGATTCCTCATCTGTAAAATGGGGGTAATAATGCTTATACTGCCTATCTCAGAGTTGTTATCAAAGAAATGCTTTAGAAACCTTCAAGTCCTATAAAAGTGTGTTATTACTATCACAATCAGAAAGTCAAGCGCAACCCCTATCCCAAAGTCCATTGGTATGGGACTCTCTCCTCATTGGTGGAGATGAATGCTCTGCCAATCAGGTGAGATCGGGAGAGCTCCAGCCTTCACTAGTCCTCTTTTGGACTTTTCAAGGCTATATCCCCAAGAGATCATAAGAATGGGAAAAGGACCTGCATGTACAAAAATATTTATAGCAGCTCTTTTAGTGGTGGCCAAGAATTGGAAATTGAGGGGATGCTCATCAATTGGGGAATGGCTGAACAAGTTGTGGTATATGAATGTAATGGAATACTATTGTGCTATAAGAAATTATGAACAGGGGTGGCTAGGTGGTGCAGTGAATAGAGCACTGGTCCTGGAGTCAGGAGGACTTGAGTTCAAATCTGACCGCAGACACTTAACACTTACTAGCCATGTAACCTTGGGCAAGTCACTTAACCCCAACTGCCCTTCCCCTTTCCAAAAAAATATGATGAACAGGCAGACTTCAGAAAAACATGACAAGATTTATGTGAACTGATGCTGAGTGAAGTGAGCAGAACCAGGAGAACATTGTACACAGTAGCAGCCATAGTCTGCAACGAATAATTTTGATAGACTTAACCCTTCTCAGCAATGCAAGGTCCTAAAACAATTCCAAAGGAATCATGATGGAAAATGCCATCCACAGCCAGAGAAAGAGCAAAACAAACTGTTTTCTTTTGTTGTTGTTTTGTTTTGTTTTTTCTTTCTCATGGCTTCTCCCATTTGTTATAATTCTTCTATACAACATGACTAATGTGAAAATATGCTTAATAGGAATATATATGTAAAGCCTATATCAGATTGCAGGCTGTCTTGGGGAGAGAAGAGAGAGGGAGGTAGAAAAATTTAAAAGTTATGGAAATAAATGTTGAAAACTAAAAATAAATTAATTAAATTTAAAAAAACACTATACATATATAATTGTATTATTACAATGACAGAAAGCACCCCAAATGCCTCCATTATATGTTTTCTGTTAAACTAGACAAAAGAGTGAGAAAACTTAGAGACATTAAGAGAAGGCCCATGCTATCAGTCACATTTTCCAAGGTCTATTGCTTACTGTTCTGGATGCTATGGTGGTTGACATGTAAGAATTTTAAAATATGGTTCCTGTTGTAAAAAAATATAGACAGTTTGTTTAGAGAAACAAAGTATGAAGTGACTTAAGAATATTTCGCAAAACAATGAATAAACAAGTGCAAAATGGTACTAAAACTACCAAAGTGCTGCTACATTAAAAAAAAATGAGGGGTAGGAGGTGGGGTGATATGATCATAGTTAAGCAGAGTAGATCATGGGAGGTTTCCTGGAAGTGGGTAGGGAAGGTGGTAAATTTTGTGTCTGTACAAAGTAAGGCACACAGAGTGGTAGAAGAGAGGTAGAAGCATGGTCTAATTATGAGGAATAGCATGTACAAAGGCAAGGAGGTAGGACCTGACAAGTCATTAAAGTGATATGCAAATTAATCAGGACAAAATAAAATGAATGAACCTTATGGATAAATCTTATGACTTCTGACATCTTTAAAAATATTTTCAATATGAAATATTTCATTCTTGGGCTATAATTATTTGTTAACATGATTTGACATTGAACTTACTAGATTTTGACATATACTCTTTAATTCTTCACCATGAAACCATGCTTCCCACATTGGATATTAAGCAGACCCTTGATGAAGTCTATTTTTCCAATACTAGATTTGATTATAGCCCGTAGGTTTTCAAAGGAGTTTAAATCAGGTGAATTCCTACATTTATTTCCATCTCTTGGATATATTTCTTAACATTTTTTTGACATGTGGCATGATGCAAAGTCATGTTTTCAGTGTTTCATCAACTTTCAGGAGTGTGCAATTTAAAAAAAAACAAACCTGCTTCTCAGAACATGTGTATGTGTGTATGTATGTATATATATATATGTATATACACACACACACACACACACAAATATATGTGTGTATGTATATTTAGGTAGATATAGATGTTCATCATTTACTAAAAAGGACAAGTCTTTCAGACTCATTGTAAATTAAAAAAAAAAAATCCTTTAGCATTTTATGGGTATGTTTTACAGTTTGATGAAGATGCCCAGATATTGTGGGTTCACCTGGACTTCCTCTGACAACAGTTCTGGTATCACTTTTAATGAAATAGTGAGTTTTCTAAGTTAAAATGCCCTTTTCTCAGTCTACAATAGTCCAGTCTTTTTATTGTCTTGTCTATGACAAGTGATTTTTCTTCACAGCAATGTTTAGCAAATGGTTTATTTTTTAGTGGCTTCACTTTTCCTCTAGCTTCAAGAAGTCTATGATATACTTTAGAAGGATTAATAGAACTCCCTTTAGCTACCAAATCCCTTTGAAGGTCTTCACTTATTTTTTAAGGATTAAATTAACCTGTTTTATGCAATTGTCAGTTCTTGGTGTTGTTTTTCATTTTTCTTTGAGCTTTGTCATGACTGATCCTGATCCTTTGTGGATCTGAATGATCCCTGAAATGCTTAACTTACCAACACCAACATCTACTGCAATATCTCTAACAGTCATTGAAATATGCTCTTTAGGAGCTGTAACTATTGCACCTTTCTTTGGAGTAATATTCATTCTTTCAAAATCATAAGAATTAAAAACACAAAAAAAGAGATCAATGAAACATATGTATTGCACTAAATTTAGTATTTAAATGACAGAAAACTAGTTAAAGGTAGTGAAATCAGTTTCACCCAGTTTTATCAAGTGAAGGTCAAGCATTCCAAGTCAGCCTAACATCAGCCAAAACTTATACATATGACCATTGCTGTCACAAAACGAAACCATATTAAAATTTTTGCTTGTCATAAGTAATTGACACACACCTGTATATGGGAGCTAGTACACAAATGAATAACCAGAGTTGGAGGTTGCAGGTGTCAGCCTCCAGAGTTCACTCTAAGAAAGAGAAAAAGAATTAGGTCACATGCGTTTTTATTCCTCTCAAGTGGGTGGCATACATGCATGTAGAGCTACAATCTGAACTGAGCTCCCTTTGGGAGTGAGCTGCACAGATTATAGAGACAAAGAGAAACTGCAAAGTTAGGTGACAATGGCCATGTCCTGACCCAATCAAGTACTGCCACAGTCCCTTGGGTTCAATTTCTGTTTCCCAGGGAGGGGCCATTTCACAGAGATCATGAGACACCTACATGGAACAAGGAAGAGGGTCAGGCTAAAAAGTTCCCAAGGTCCCAGAACTAGGATGCTTGTGCTAATTCTGTCCATTAGAGCTGGTATGAACCAGTTTAAGTCAGTTCTGTGGTCATTGGCACAGCAGAGGGAGTTCTGGGTTCAGCAAGCAAACAATGCAAAGGATCTCAGTTCTGTCAAGCTTAAGGGATGCTCAGTCTGCCTCTTGATTGGCTGATTCTGATTCCCATGTCAATCTGGTCTCCTCTGGAGAGTAAAGAAGCTCAAGCAAATCAAGATGGTTAGTAAAATCATTTTCCACATCGGGAAAAGATACAACATTTTCTTTGTCATAGAAATGTCACCAGGTATTAATATTCTGCTTTTTCTGTTTTCTTCTCCAACACTTCATAAGTTACATTCTGCCAGAACAAACTATGAGATTCCATTTAGGTCTACCCATTGTCTTTAAGTTTTTCATTAATATTAGGAAGACAAAATAGAAGGTAGTAGCATCCAATGTATCTATTTTCTGCCACTGATCATTTTTGACAATTTTATTAAAAGTTTCTTTCAAATTTAAGATAGATAAAAATGATACATACGTTTATTATAATAACATGGTTGACCAATACCTCTCATACCTGAAAAAATGTATTATGAGTCCTCAGAGTTCAACTAAAGTCTTGGGACTGAGGAGGGGAAACACCTCCAGCTGCTGCTGTGGAATTCAGAAATATAATCCATCAGGAGGTAGTCTTAGCTACTACTTATCATCAGTTTCCAGTTTTCCAATAAAATGACATCTTAGACTATGACACTTTCTTAGAAGTCAAGTTTTATAGAAGACTACATTAGCCCGCTCGCTAAAAGACATTAATAAAGCAGCCCTGTCCTGGGCAGTGATTGAAGTCCCAGACCATGGATATAGGACACACATTTTCATATAATGGAAAGGTAGACTAGAATGTCAGTTTCTTGAAGGTAGAACTATCTCTCTTTTGTCTCTATAGTCCCAGTACCTAGTAAGGTGTCAGGCATTTAATAAGTGCTTTTTGATGGAGAGTGGAATACCTAACAATTGCAAAGAGCAAATCAATCAGCTGAAGGAATACCACAGAAAAATCATTTTGCAAAAGGCATCCTGAGTCTCAATATTGCTACACTGGAAGAATCCAGCAAAACTGGGGAGTAGTCTATGTTAAAGACAATAATTACTGGTGAGGGAATCTCCCTAATTATTCTTATAATGCCTACTTATAGTGCAGATGGGCAAGTGGTCACTATCTTTGACCATCACAGTTGGCTGGTGGTTGCCAGCACCTAAGTTCAGGTTCAACATTGGGACAAAATGAGGCATGTGTAGGTCATTAATTTTTTTCATTTTAAAATTTTTCTATTTCATTTTTTTCAATTACATGTAAAAACAATTTTTGAAATTCATTTTTTAAAATTTTGAGTTACAAATTCGCTCCTTCTCTCTAGTCATTACCATTAATAAGAGGCAGTTTACTTAAACCTAACATAGCAACAAGAGTATAGTAGCACTTAAATTCTATAGACATGGCTTTCCCCATCTCCAAATGGAAACATGTCTGTTTGGCAGGCCATGAATCCTGTGGTGTCCCAGAATCCATCAAGTCTAAAGGGCAACAAACATGAGTAGGTGGGATCTTTTATTCCTCTTGTTGATCAAGAAACTGCATGAATACACCCAGACCACACCAGGAAGTTTTATGGAATTTGATAATAAGAGGAGCATAGCTAAAGCCTTGCTCCACCCCTGACTCAATCAAGTCCTGACTTTATCAACTTTTAGGGAAAATTCAGCTTTACCCAATGTCAGGTAGACATTGGTCTACCATTAACCATATTCTTCCCTGCATTCCACCATACAGATTGATATTGGGGCGCATTATGACCAAGAAAATCCAAGAAAGAAATTGACTTCAAGTGTTGTCTATCCCACAAATATATACAATAGAACAAGATCTGTATTATTCAGATACACGTTGCAATCTATTTATAATCTCTACATTCTCACCATTGTATACCTTTGAGATGACTTTGCTTACCTGGATAACTTGTCAAGCCTTTTTTAGACAGGTTTTACCTTCCCCAGCTTCCCTCTGCTTTATAAAATGATACTATTTATGATAGTGCAGCATCTTTCTTTGTAAGATTTTATCAACAATATTATATTCTAACCCAGCATCCCCTTTGGCAGCCAGTTCTTTCTATTTGGCAAGTAAGTCAAATCTTTGCTGACACTGGCCTTTTTGGTGATCTTGCTGTAGTGATTATTCTATAAGTTTAACTTCTGGGTGAAATTATTATAGTTGATGCCAATATTATTTCCATCATCCATTTCCCTTTTTAAATTTTTTTTTTTGCTTTTTGTAGGGGCAATTGGGTTAAGTGACTTGCCCAAGGTCACATGGCTAGTAAGTGTTAAGTGTCTGAGTCTGGATTTGAACTCAGGTCCTCCTCACTCCAGGGCCAATGGTCTATTCACTGCACCACCTAACTGCCCCCCCCCATTTTAAAATTTTTAATAGCTTGTTTAAATAATTCAGCATTAAATCTTCTTGATTGGAGGTCTTATCTTTTTTCATTCTTTTTTTATTTTTTATTCTTTCTTCTGGTTTGTTATAAATTCTGCTGTTATTTCTGAAATTTCGGTGTTCTAACTGTGCAGATACCTGGCACAGCCATTATCCATACCCATAAAACCTCTCTTTCTGTCTCTTAAACTGTAGGTTTTTTCATTCTTTGTTGTGTTATTTAATGCTCATTGCTAAATAGGTCTTCAAATATACTTCATGATGTAAAAACAATGGAACAAATTAAGAGAAATTCCAATTAACTTAAAAGGAGAATTAATTACTCTGATAATTCATAGATCTGAATTCAAATGTAGCCTCCAATACTTACTAGCTGTGCCCCAGCCAAGGCATTTAATCTCTGTTTTCCTCAGTTTCCTCAGTTGTAAAATGGGGATAAAAATAGCACCAATTCAAAGGGCCATTGTGAGAATCAAATGAGATATTATTTATGAAGCACTTAGTACAGTGCCTGGCACATGGAATGTGTGATACAAATGCTTATTCCCTTCCCTTCCCTTCCCCTTTCATAGATGAATGTTATTGACAATATGCAAGATTTGATAGTTTTTATTTTAATTAACTATTCTTGCTAACTAGGTACTTAGACCTTAGTTAGTCAAGGTGAGCATTTGTTTGAATGTATGTGTATTAAATTTCTGCATCCTCTAAATTTTGGTGCCCCAAAGCAAAATCCAAGTTCTAGGTAAGATTAATGCTAATTAAAACTCTGATAGTTAGCAGCTCCTCTTACAAGTGCACAGGCTTACAAGGCTTAAAAAATAAACAGGATTATTTAGAAGCCAAGGAAATCAAATAGAACCTGAAAAATAACATTAATCATCCATAATAAACAACCTCAGCAATCTGGATAGCATCATAGCCAGCATGGCAGATATTCACACATTGTCTTGACAGTGGCTCCTCAGTATGTGACCTTCTATCAGAGCCCTTCACAGTTCTAATACTTCTTCCTTAGCCTGGCTGAACAGTTTTACTCTGCCAGCTAAGCCTCCATCAGATGGCCCTGGTGTCATCCAACTGTCTATGGAATTTTGCCAGTGTCCCTAGGGATCCTAGCTCTGGACTCAGTACTCTTGAAACCTTGTTCTGCAGCAGTGCCCAATAAAGAACTCTGCTTAGTTGGCATCATAACACATAGGAAAAACAGAAACTCTGAAGTCAGAGGATATGGTTTCAAATCCCACCCCTCATCTCCCTAGATCTCAGTTCCCTCACCCATCAAATGAAAGAGTTGGACTAAATGGCCATGGAGATACTTCTATCCATAAATCTATGATCTATGATGGGTACAGTTCCATAAATCTCTTATATCTACACACATACCTAATCATAAGGAACAAGCCCTACATCCACTTTTTTTTTCACTTAGTTTATTATTTTTTTGTGTTTTCTCTCTTTTGATCTTTCTTTTCCCACAACTGTGACATATGGAAATATGTTTTACATGATAGTGCATGTACAACCTATAACAAATTGCCTACCATTTTAGGAAGAGGGGAAGGGAGGGAAAAAAAGAAGGGAGAAAAACCTGAAACTCAAAATCTTTTTAAAATGAATACTAAAAATTATCTTGACATTTAATTGGAGAAAAATAATTTTTTTTGTTTTTTTTTTTGTTTTTTTTTTCATGTTTATTTTTTTAATTTTATTATAGTTTGCATCATTCATTTCCACAAGATCTTGAGTTACACATTTCCTCCCCCCTTTTCCCCCCCACCACCACCCCAAAACAGCCATCCCAGTGTGTCCCCCCTCCCCCAGTCTATTCTCTCCTATGTCACTTTTCGGTAGGGCAAGATGGATCTCCCAACCACCGTGCCTGTGTATCTCAAGTTCCAGTTGGACCTACATCCACTTTTAAAAACTTTTTTGTTTACTTTTAGTTTACAACATTAAGTTCCACAATCCCTTGAGTTTCTAATTTTCTCCTCCTCCTCGCCCCTCCCTCCTCCCCATGGTAGCATGCGATCTACAAATACCTTCACATTAAACATTGGTCAAGTTGTAAAGAAGGATTATAACCAATGGAGTGAACAGTGAGGAAGAAAAAAATAAAACAAAACAAAAAGAGGGAGAGAGAGAGAAAATAGTTTGCTTCAATCTGCATTCAGACTCTGTAGTTCTTTCTCTGGATAGGGATATCCCTTTCCATCATGAGTCTTTTGGAGTTGTCTTATAGCCTTGCATTGCTGAGAGGAGCCCAGTCTATCAAAGTTAATCATCACACATATGATGTGTCTGTAATTGTGTACAAAGTTCTCCTGGTTCTGCTCTCCTCACTCAGCATCAGTTTACATAAGTCTCTCCAGGTGAATATGAAGACTGTCTCTTCCTCATTTCTTATAGCACAATAGTATTCCATTACATTCATATACCACAACTTGTTCAGCCATTTCCCAATTGATGGGCACCCCCTTGATTTCCAATTCTTTGCCACCACAAAAAGGGCTGCTATAAATATTTTTGTACATATGGGTCCTCCTCCCACTTCTATGATCTCTTTGGGATATAACCCTAGAAGCTTACACACACTTTAGCCCACATATTAAAGCTACTCTCTCTCTCTCTCTCTCTCTCTCTCTCTCTCTCTCTCTCTCTCTCTCTCTCTCTCACTCCCTACCCAGTTTCTTGTAACCTCCAAATCCCAAAAGTGGCAGGAAAAAGCCAGTCAATCCTGAGTCTCTTTCCTTGCTGTCTGGAGAAATGGAATGGTGATGGATAATCAGTCTTTACTCTTCATCCTCTCTGCACTTGACTTTGAGCAGGAAATGCCACAATCCCCACTACAAGTTGCCTTAATTACTTAGGATAAAACTAGTGTTACAGTTGAACTAAAACTGGCTTCTCAAGACATGAAGAATAGATTTGAAGGTATCTATCCAGTCACACTCTAGCCTCAGAGACACATGCATCTAAGGAGATTGAGCAGACATGGATACAAGCTCACATATGTATTATCAGCAATAGCCAGCACCCTGGAGAAGGTGGGCAGGGGTCTTTATGCATATCAATTTTCCTATAGCTTCTTCCAATAAGGCAAAGAAACTTCATTCCACTTAAAACTGAGGGGCCATTCTGAGCAACCCAGGACTTGTGTCCACTCACTACTTGTCACAGTAGAAAGAACACTGGACTAGAAGACAGACGACTGGAGTTTTAACCCTAGCTCTGTCAACTGAGTGACTTTACCTCTCTGTGTCTCAGTTTCCTCATCTGTAAAATAAAGGTATTTAAACTAAATGAGGTTCTCATCCAGCTCTAATATTCCATAATTCTTTATCTACACCTGGTGCCGGGCAAGGTTAACTTTCACAGTGCTGTCTGTATTCCTGAGTTTCTCCTCAGAAACTGTAGGCATTTAAAACAAAGTGGAAGGAAATTTTCAACTAGACAAGAAAACATGGGCTGAGGGGGAAATCTTTGAAGAGTATTAAAAACAATAATATCCCCAAATTCTGGGACTAGCCCACTTCTTCCATTTAGCTTATGGCTGTGACCTCTCCAATTGCCCCTCACACCCAGGCCCATCCCAACACTGACCATCAATAGTTTGTCCCTCAGAAGTGAGAGAATGACTGACTGATGGATGCCATCCCAGAGCCCTAGGCCTCCTCCAGTAAACAGTGCAGGAGCCATGGTGATTAGCAGAAGCAGTGTGAACCTCCTCCCTCTTCTGCCTGAACAAGCAGGGTTCTCTAAATCAGTTAAGCTTCCTTTATCTGTGGATCTGGAAGAATTCTATCTTTACTTGATTCTTGGCAAAAGTATTTTGTATCTCTATGGTGATAAGCACTACAGAAACTTGAGAGGAAAAAGAAGAGGCAGACAAGCATGTTCACCTTTAGTAAAAGTCCCAGGAGGGTGTGATTGAGCTGGGTTTTGGAGGTAGTGGACTAGAATGGAAAAATCAATGACTTGGGGCATCAGAGGACCTAAGTTCAAATTTCAGGTCTACCACTACATATTTAACCCTCCTAGCACCTCAGTTTCCTTATCATGGAATAAGAGACTTAGATTACTTACTCTATAAGGACATTTTCAGTTCTGAAATCTCTAAAGTCAACCCTCATGTGCTCTGGGGCCCCCATCTTCCATCACTAAGTGCTTGCTAATGCAAACCCTTACTTATAAAGACCAATACCTTAACTTTACATTTCAACTAAATAGATTTCTAAAAAGATCCATATTTATTTTAGCCACTTTGATAGAAAAGTACTATTGCAGGAGGCAGAAGAATTAAGAGTAAATAACAGTAGAACTAAATGTACCATTTGTTTCCAAGTATTTCTGAATAGATTTGTTAATTAAAATTTTCAATTTTTAAAATTCTTGATCCTTTTTCAGTTTTTCCTTTTTCTTCCCTTCCCAGATCCTCCTTTCTCAATAGCCATTTTAACCTGGAGGCTACTTTCACATATTAATAATTAATCAGTCAATCAACAAACATTTGTTAAGAAGTTACCATGTGCTGGACACCGTGAGTCAAATCACTGGCTGTGACTATACCCTACAGGAAAAAACCATCTAAGAGGCTGCCTTGATCATATGAATCCAGAATAGCCCAACTTGGAATGAGGAGGAATTGAATCACAGAAACACAGGCTACTGGATCAGGGTTGAAAAGCAACCCTCTTCCCCACTGCTCCCCGCCCCACCCCATCCAGTCCACTCTATATCTGAATGAAAAATTCTTCAACCAGTTTGTTAGGAGTAATACCTACGACCTAGGCTAAGCTAATGATCCTTAAAAAGTAGTAAAAACCATCCTCAAAACTTAACTGGCTCAGGATTAAAAGTCTCAAACCGTTGACATGGCTTCTTGGTGACATATTTACTCAAGTTAGCCCCCAAGGAGTCAGGAATTACACTTGCTTAGGTTTGCCCCACCCACTAACATGGCCTACACAGAGGCAAGGAAGTTGCATGAAACTCAATCAATGTATCCTTAATGAATTTCCTTTCTGAGATATGGTTAAGTAAACCTCCTTTTGTCAAATGTCAGATGGTTGTTGGATGTCTCTTTTCATTCCAGTTCCAAACCCGAAGCATTAGACCATCATGATCAGACTTGGCCTATAGCATAAGCAGCTTAAAGCAGCAAGAAGTCATCTAGTTTTTTCTCAAAGATGTCCAGAGAGGTTGAACCCACTACCTCCTGAGGCAGCTAACTTCTAAGTAGTTCTTCCTTATATCAAGCCTAAATCTACCTCTTTACAAGTTCCATACATTGCTTCCATTTCTTTCCTATCTATAGCAATTTTTTTTTCACTATTTCTAATCTGAAGATCATTCTTCCCAGAAGAGACAAAAGAAGCAAAATAAGAGTTCAGTATTTTTGCCTTCTCTCTGAAATCCATTTCCATCATTTGATCTGCCTAGATAAGCTGGGCCTGTCCCTTCTTTGTTCACCCAATATAACTAAAATATGCTATAAATTATCTCTTGCATATGTAATTGGAGATATGGACAATGTGTTCAAAAATACCTTGACCCTCCTGCCAGTTTGCCAAGGACAGCAAAGTTTAAAAGGGGTAGGGAGTGGCAAGAGTATAGGAGGGAACTAGCCAACGGGACCTCACTCCTCAGATCATGAGCAGGGAGCTTTGATTGTGTCAAACCCAGATGGAGGGTTTGGTAAACCAGTATCTAGCAATATGTGCTTCTAGAAATGTCTCCAAGGAAGAGCATACCCAAGTACTCTGTGAGTATTTCCTGGCTGCTTATTGTGTGGTAAAGGAAAGTTTTTAACTGACCACTAAGCTGGAACTGAGTGCACATATAATAAGTTCCAATAAAGAAACTTGATCTCTCTCTTCCTTTGTAGTGAGTAAGGCATAAACTTCTATAAGCCATCAGGTAGGGAGAACTGTAGAGTCAGCAACCTACTGTCCCTACTTGGACTAAAATGCGGCCTTGAACTCATGTTGCTTCTATTTCTTCTATCCTTGTGTTTCTTCTTTCTTAATCTTAGGTGAGTTTTAGGGATGGAATGTACCAAACTGTGATCTTGGGAAATTTAAAAGGTCAGAAGAGCCACCAGAAGTCCAGTGGCCATGCCCAGGAAGGAGCCAGCCCTGCAAAGTGACCTGTTTAGCCCAACCCAATAACAGATCAATCCAGAAGCCAAGATTCTAGGTACTAGAAGGGAGCAATTCATGCATTACTTATATCGTACCTAGAAAAATACCTAAATACCTATATTTAAAACTACTCCAAGGCATGTAGTTCTTGAATTTCACAATTTCAAAACCAAATACAAGACTTTTCAAGCCACCAAGAGAAAGGTGTTTAGCTATGAAGGAATGCCAGATTAAATAATCGGGTTACTCCTTAACCATGAGAAATTGACAAAAAAGAACAGAACAGTATTTTTTTCAGTTCAAGCTTCAGCCCAAAGGAACTTATTCCAGAAAGGTGAGTCTTGTCATCATTGGAAACAAATGAACTCTCAACAAAAATGTGGTATTTGAAGTATTCTTGTAAAAACAAAACTAGAGATGATAAAACTATTGCTACAATTATCAAGTAGAGACAAGCAATGAAATCAATTTTCTCCTATATATAAGCTATTATTTAAAATTTACATTGCTTAGCCCCTGAATATATACATATAGATACGTATTATATACATATGTGTTTTATTTATTGAAATATATATATAGATACATATATCTATCTACCTATCTATCTATACCTATATATATAATATAAAATATCTCATTTCTGAGATATAAACATTTACACCAAAGTTTAATAACAGCTTTCGCAAACTAGTTTCAACTGACTCAAGCACACCCCTGATTGGGAAAATAGGTCCAGGAATCATAAGTTCAACATATGTACAAGAGGTAATGTTATTTCTTTTGAGCAGGGCCTCTTTTGGAAGATGATACAATTGAGGAGTATGTCTTAAGCTTTGGTTAGAGCAGCAGGAGACAGGAGGTAAATCCCCTTCATTTGGTGGCTGTATGCTTTTACTCCCAAAAGAACAGAACAGTATTTTTTTCAGTTCAAGCTTCAGCCCAAAGGAACTTATTCTACAAAGGTGAGTCTTGTCATCATTGGAAACAAATGAACTCTCAACAAAAATGTATATGTATATATATTTGTTGTTATTTGTCCTTCGTTTCTAAAGACCAATGACATTAGGGGGTGATGTCTTGACTCATTCATGAATTGAAGTGAGACAGACTTGCACAGTCATCACCACCCCTGCCCTACCTCCTCTCTCCTCTCTCTCTTTCTCTCTCTCTCTCTCTCTCTCTCTCTCTCTCTCTCTCTCTCTCTCTCTCTCTCTCTCATTTTTATTTGGGAGATGCATCAATCACTGTTCAAAGAATCATTTCAAGAGAATAAATCATCTCCATCCTCAAACACATTCCATATGTCCTTATAAGGAAAAACTATGAAAGCTTATCACCCCTACTCTCCCTCTCCTTTTCCCTTTGATTGGAAAAAGTAGAGTACACTGTCTTCAGCTAACCCATGACCTTATTCCTCTGTATTCTTTTTAATGATACCATTTTAACTCTGTATTCCTCCACTGACAATTCCATACTTAAAAATAGAAACTGACATGACAATTTCTTAACTTTTCTAGTTTGGATTAGAGGTTCTTTCCACCTTTTAGAAACATATGCCTAGAGGCAAAGATCACTTGGCTCCTCAGGTATTTCAAAGCAGTACAGATTCCATTAATTCAGCTACTGTAACCTAAGTAAATACTCTGAGCCCTGCCTACTCCACCAACAAGCTACATAATTGAGCCTGACTGGTCAAACCAGAAAACTACTGCTCATTCCTGGAGATTCATATGACCACAAACAATACTGCCTGGAGGAATTAAGATTATAAATTAATTAGCAAGAAACTAAAGACCTTAAAGTCCCAAGAGATAATTTTACTGCTGTTACCCCCTGTAAATCAGCAAAAGACTTCAGAACAGAAAAGATTTGGTTAAGAGAATAGCTGGTTAAGAAAATGGTGACCAAAAAAGTAATTTGGGTTCCTAAACCCCAGCTTAAAATGTAGAAATTGAAGACTTCTGGCCAGGTGGGAGTACTTTTAACAAAGATCTTTCAAATTTAGTTTAAAAGATTTTAAACTGGAAAGGAAAATTGGAGAAAACTACCTATGTATCATCACCAAGGAATACATCACAGGTGTGGGCTACAGTGTAGCACCTGGAAGAACAATTGAGACAGCAGTTAGTTCACAGGACACGAAATCCAAGAAGTAAACCAGAAACAAAATTTACGATCTCAGATGTCCAGTCCTTATCTATCCAACAAATATTTTTAAATGTCTATTTAAAGGCATCATGCAAAGTGCTAGGAACAGAAAAACAAAATAAAGAACAGTCCCTTGTGTTTTATTATTTATGCAGAATCTGTAAGCAGGGGGAACAAACAAGTAGAAATACTAATGTAGGGAGGAAAATTTGACATCACTGCTATCACTAAGACATAGTGGGAAGAAATTCACATCTAGAATATGGTCATGGAAAATTATGCCTATTTTACATGAAACAGGATAAGTAAAGGGAGCATGGAGGGAATAGGGGCCAGGAATGGTATCATTAAAAAGATATACTCATGTAACAGGGTTTGGCACATGCCCAGATCACTTAATATGGAGATGCCCATATGACAGACTACAGGACCTATTTCTGGGAGGCAGAAGTACCAGCTCAAGCATCAATATTCTGGGTTAGCCTACCATATGACTGGAGAAGATTGTGATTCCAAAGTGTTAGGGGAAATCTTTGTATGTTCTTGCTATACCTTTGAAGTAAATATTTCTTTTTTGTTGTTGTTCTTTTTTGGGGAGGAGGAAAGCAGGGCAATTGGGGTTAAGTGACTTGCCCAAGGTCACACAGTTAATAAGCATGTCAAATGTCTGAGGTCAGATTTGAACTCAGGTCCTCCTGATTCCAGGGCCAGTGCTCTATTCACTGTGCTACCTAGCTGCTCCATAAATATTTCTTTATAAAAGCAAATCTGATGTAAAAAAGAAATGGTTAAATGGGACTAGAGATACTACTCAATGACTCCTAAAAGTAGGCAAATGCAAATAGTAGGATCTATAATAGTTAAAATAAGGCACTCCAACCTCAGTCCTCTCAGGGTACCAGGGAACACTGAGAAGTTATACAAATGGAACAGACATCCTAGCTCCCAGACAGTGGGACCAGAGCAAACCATTTTACACTCATATAAGGAAATCCAGGAAGAAGAAAAGGAATGAATCAGAACATTTAGGTTAAGATCAACGAAGGCAGAAACAGAAGTAATATTGCCATTACAACATACCACATGGGGAATGACTAAACAAATTGTGGGACATGAGGGTCATAGGATATTTTTGTGCCATAATGTGGTGACTGCTGAAAAGCATGGAAAGACTTGCATAGACTGAAGCAAAATGCAGTAAGCAGAGCCAGGAAAACTGTATACACAATGACTACAGTAATGTAAATGGAAAAAACAGCTACCACAAAACAATTTTAAAGAAAGAATGTCCTGAAATGGCAAAGAACAACCTTCGCCCAAAGAAGAGATGTAACACTCTATTCCTCTATTCCTTTGCAGAGGTTGGGGCCATGATTGAAGGTGTCTATGAGCATAGAACTTTACATACAAAAATAAATTTTTGGCAAAGTATTAAAGTATTGCAAAGTATTTTACTGAATTTTTTTCTTCTTCCTTTTTTTTTTTTTTTTAAATATTCTTTGTCAGGGGTGGCTAGCTGGCACAGTGAATAGATAACCGGCGCTGGAGTCAGGAGGACCTGAGTTCAAATTTGGCCTCAGACACTTGACACATTTACTAGCCATGTGACCTTGGGCAAGTCACTTAACCCTAATTGCCCTGCCTTCTCCCCTCCAAAAAGCAAAAAGAAAGAAAAGAAAAAAATATTCTTTGTCATAAGGGATGACTCTCTAGGAGGGAATTATGGATAAAGGGGAAATTCTAGAAAATATAAAAATGAAATATAATTTAAAAATCATATTTTTATAAAAAGAACATACCATAGACTACATCAATAGAAAAAGGAAAGGAAAAAGGAACTCAGGAAATAGCTTATAAGCCTGTCACAGAGGCATAATATAGTAATGATGGGGGATTGATTATCCAGACATCTGCTGGAGCATTCTCTCTTTCCGCCAAAAACAGAGCAACTAAATAATTCCTTGATTTGCTTTAATGATAATTTCATTTTTTCAAAGAGTAAAGGAACCAAAAAGGAGAAATTATTCTATAGCTGACCTTCAACAAGGAGCACCTGGTTGCTATGATAGAAAGACCTGGAACTTTGGGGGACATTCCAACCAATCCATCTTAGAATTTGTGGAAGAGGAGAGGAAAGCCAAGAATACATTGGCATGTACCCTCCATTTTTGGAAAGCAAATTTCAAAGTGTTCATATTAAAAAAAAATAGGTAGTGTCCAACACATTAAAATTCAAAGGGAAAGTCAGCCTGGGAGGAATGGGAAATTCTCAAGAATGAAATCCTGGAGACAGAGAAAGTGTTCTGATCAGAAAGAAAAAGAAGAGTCATCTAAGAAACCAATGATAGATTCACAGGAAGTTCATTAGGCAACTGAAAAAGAACATACAGAAGATGGAAGCAAGTCTAAGTAATGGTAATGTTTGTAAAAGACTGGCCTGTTTTAAAAAAAAAATGATTAGGAGTGCTAAAGCTCTCAATGAGCAGTTTGTGAGACAAGATTAACAATAACAAAAAGGAACTGTTTATGAATTAGTTGGTGTAATTTTTTGTTTGTTTTATTAAGGAATATTGCAGAAAAGAGTTGAATTTGAAAAAGAAACAGGACTAGTACTTGGGTTGGATAGGATCCTAATGGTAACTGATAATGGAGAGAAGGCAAAACTTCTCACCTTACTTTTACTTGTTTTTTCTGCCAATGAGAATAATTCTTGTACAGGAAGGACGGAAGAGGGAAGGAAGGGAGAGAAGGAAAAAGGAAGGAAGGAAGGAAGGAAGGAAGGAAGGAAGGAAGGAAGGGAGAGAAGGAGGAAGGGAGGGAGGAAGGAAAGAAGGAAGGGAATGGAGAATGGAATGGCAGGAACAAGTAGGAGGAAGGAAATGGAAGAAAGGAAGGGACAGAAAGAAGGAAGAGGTTGTGGAGAGCACTCCTATGTAGTTTAATCACTCAGTGGGAGCAGATGTAAATAAAACTCTGATAGAAATCTGGAAAAGGATTTCTGTCTTGTGGAAAGTATTTCAGATCTTTACTCAACCACTCATATGACCTTGGGTCTCACTTTCCTCAACTATAAAATGAGCATGAATGAGTTGAATGAACCACCTTGAAGGTTCCTTCCAACTCCAAATCTCTAATCTGCTCTATCCATTTTGCTTAGAATTCCATCAAGTAAAAAAAATATTTTTTCACCAAATCTTTCATTTTTTATTCTTTTCTGAACAGATCCTTCCCTGAGAAGCCATTTTTAGAACCGGATCATTTTTAGAAAAAGGTTTAGAAACTTCTGGACCTTCTCTAAGCTGACCTCCACCAATTAAATGGGTTTTGGTCTCCTTCCTCGGCTACAGTTTTGTGTGATACTAGGCAAGTCACTGGCCAGGTGACTCTAAGTTTCAGTTTCCTCATATACAAAAGTAGAATAATAGTATCTGTCTTATATACTGAGTATGGTATGAAGGATATAACTGGAGAAATATCTTGCCATAAAAAGATGGACGTAAGTAAAGAATAACCAATGGATAATCTCTATATACCTTACTGGCATCCACCCAATGCAAAGAGAGCTCAAGAAAAGTCCCCTTACAATTGGGTATGCCTCCTGTCCCCTGGCAGATTTATGGGAATTATGTATAGGAAAAGCACAAATTAGGCTATATTGCTGGAGAGAATTTTCATATCACAGAGATCACAGACCGGTTGGGTATTAGATTATTGGAGTATATATTGGAGTATATACAGAGTCATTGAAAGGATCAAGGGAGAGTGTAATAATCATTCAGTCAGTTATCAAGAATTTATTAAGTGCCTACTATGTGCCAGTCAATGTGTTAATACTGGGGATACAAATAAAAAGAGAAAGAAAGGCAGTCCCTGTCCTCAAAGACCTTACATTCTAATGGTGGAAGACAACATACACACAAAAAGAGCCAAAAGGGGTAGGAGGGATGATATACCCTGAACAGAGGGATAATAAAGTCTAGAGTGAAGCCTGGAAAGGAATAAGACATAGCTGCCTTGAGCACCCTTCTTATATGAAGGTTCTAAGATGAGCCATCCAATAAGAGGGAAAGACCTGTGGGTTGGAGGGTATTTCTAAAGTGTGAATTCCAGAGTTGGAGTAAGCTTTAGGATGAAGAGAGAAAAATCATTCCTCAATAATTAACAAAGTTTTCAGTGGTCATATCCTCCCATCTCAGTGATTCTGAACTCCTGGCTGTCATCATTTAAACATTGTTCTCCATTCCCCACTGATTACTCTCTTGTTTCTATATCCCCTAACCCAACTACTCATCCCAATATCCTACTCTAAAACTACTCTGTCTTTCCATTGTGCTCTCTGGAATACCTACTCCATTGTTAACAAATTTGTTTTCACCTTAAATCTTTTTCCTTAGAATTCCTTCTATCTTCTGGCTTTCACTGAAACCTGACTCCCTCCTGATGTCACAGCCTCCCTGGCTACCCAATCCACACTAGCTACACTTTCACTCATTTCTCTCTGTCACCCTTATCTCTAGCTTACTGGTCAAGGTCAGGGAGTTAGAATATTCCTTGCTCCCCACTGCCACTTCCAGATTCTCCTTTTACCACCATTACTCAGTAACTTCTTGTCCTTGGAGCTTTATCCAAACCATATCTAATAGCCAATCAAAATACTGGTATCTGATATCTATTGTTCCCCTTCTTTCCTCAATGAGTTTAGTTCCTGGTTCCCAATCTTTCCTCCCCAACTCCTGCCCTCAAATAAGGGAATTTCAACATACATATTGATATTCCCTCAAAAACCCTAAACTCCCAGTTTCTCAACTTGCTCATTACTCATGACCTATTCCATCTTCCTATCTCAGCAGCACACAAAGATGGTCTTAATTTTGCCATCAACCACAAATGTACCACATCTTCATTCATCAACTCTAAAATTCCCTTACCCAATCACAATCTGTTGTTATTCTACCTCTCCCTTTACCTTGCAACCCCAAACTCTTTTAACCTCACTGTGATATCCAATACCTTGACCCCTCAGCTTTTTTCCAAGTCATCATCCTTGCACTGGCTACACTCACATAGCTTCACCATCTCGATCCTTTGGTGAACCATTTCCTTTCTGTACTATCCTCTTATCTTGAGTCCCTTGCCCTGTTATCCTATTCCCAATCTTGCTCTTCCAAGCCTTATCTTTCGATTACTCCCACTATTCACTGCTTTCACTCCTACTTACATGCTGCCGAATAAAGCTGGAGAAAATGATGAAAACAGGCTGCCTGAATCCACCACAAATTTATGTCACACAATATCCACTGAGTTGTCACTGCAGCAAGGCAATCCTTTTATATTGGCTCACTATCCCACTCACTATAGTGATTTTTCCAAGCCTTTTCTGTTGTCTTCAAACCTCCCATAGTTCTCCCTCTCCCCTATCCTCTCATTTAGTGAAGAAATTGAGACCATTCTCTGACAGTTCCCTCTTCTCTTATCCACATCTCACATCACTCAACCACCTCCCCTTGCTACCTCTCCTCTTCCTTGTCTCATATGAAGGGATGGTCCTTCTCCTTGCTGTGGTACCTATGTACCAGCACAAACAATCCCATTCCATCCTGTCTTCTCTAGTACACTGCCCCTCTATCATCTACATACTATCATTTATCTTCAATCTCTCCCTATTAGCTGCTTCCTTACTGCCCACAAACATGCCTATATCTCTTCCATCCTCAAAAAGCCCCCACTTGAATTTGTCCATCCCATATCTCTCCTATCTTTTGTGCCTAAGCTTGAAAAGGCTGCCTACAGGCAACACCTCTACATTTCTTTCTTATAGTTACTCTTTTCTTAACTCTGTACAGTCTGGTTTCTAACCTCATCATTCAACTGAAACTGTTCTCTTCAAAGTTATTGATGATCTCTCAACTGTCAAATGTAATAGCCTATTCTCAGTGTTCATCCTTGTTGACCCCTCTGTAGCCTTGACATTATCAATCACCCTTTTCTCCTTGATACTTTCTCCTCTGTAGGTTTTAATTACACTGCTCCATCTGGTTCTCTGACTTTTCTGAGCACTCTTCAGTCTCCTCTGCTGGATCTTTGTCCAGGTTATACCTGCTCTCTCTTGACCCTCTCTCCTTCTCCTATTTGGCTTGGTGATCTTATTAGCTCCCATGGAATCAATTATCATCTCTATACTGATGATTCTCAAAAGTATTTATCCAATCCTAATCTTTTTCCTAACATGCAGATCCTCAGCTCTAATTATCTATGGAATTTCTCAAACTGAATGCCCCGTAGCCACTTTAAATTCACCACGTCTAATATTGAAATTGTCTTGACCCACAAACTCTCCCCTCTTCAAAATTTCCCTATTACTATGGAGTTTACCAAAATCCATCCTCTTTGTCAACTAGGCTCAAAACCTACGTGTCATTTGCAACTCTTCACTTTCTCTCTCTCTCTCTCTCTCTCTCTCTCTCTCTCTCTCTCTCTCTCACACACACACACACACACACACACACAAACACACCACACACACACACACACACACACACACACACACACACACCCCTATTCAATTTGTTACCAAGTCTCATTGATTTTGCCCTGATAATATTTCTTGTATATAGCTCCTTCTTTCCACTGGAACTTCCAAGACCTTGGTTCAGATCCTCATTACCTCACACCTCAACTATTACAATAGCTTATTAGTTGGTCTCCCTGTCTCAAGTCTTTCTCTACTACAGTCTAACCCTCACTCAGCTGTCAAACCGATCTTCCTAAAACATAGGTCTGACCATGTCAAATACACACACACACTCACATACACACACACACACACACACATACACGCATACACACATACACACACAGAGCCATTCAACAAACTCCGAAGGTTCTCTATTATCTCCAGGATAAAATAGAAAATCCTCTGTGTATCATTCAAAGTCCTTTACAACCTAGCCCCTCCTTATAGTTCCAGTCTTCTTATACCTTACTCCCCTCTGCACACTCTGCCATTCAGTGACATTGACTTCATTATTATTCAAATAAAACTCTTTATCTCTCAAATATAATATGCATTTTCACTGCTTGTTCTCTATACCTGGAATTCTCTTTCTCCTCATCTCCACATCCTGGCTTCCCTCAAGTCCTAGTTAAAATCTCACCATTTCTTTCTTTTTCTTTTTTTTTTAAGTTTGTAAAACACTTTTTTTTAAATTAAATTTGTTTATTTACTTTTAGTTTACAACATTCAGTTCCACAGTCCCTTGAGTTTCAATTTTCTCCCCTATCTCTCCTCCTTGCCCCCCCATCATGGTAGCATGCACTCGAATATAGGATCTACAAATATCTTCACATTACTCATTAGTCAGGTTGTAAAGAAGGATTATAACTGATGGAATGATCAGTGGGAAAGAGGAAACAAAACAAAACAAGAAAAAGAAACACGGCAAGTAGTTTGTTTCAATCTGCATTCAGACTCCACATCTCTTTCTCTGGATGTGGATATCTCTTTCAATCATGAGTCTTTTGGAGTTGTCTTATAACCTTACATTGCTGAGAGAAGCCCAGTCTATTGAAGTTAGTTGTCACAAGTATGTTGTGTCTGTGATTGTGTATAAATTTCTCCTGGTTCTGCTCTTCTCATTCAGCATCAGTTTATATATGTCTCTCCAGGTTATTATGAAGTCTGTCTGCTCCTCATTTCTATAGCACAGTAGTATTCCATTACATTCATATTGATATATTGGCTGGAGCAGTTCACAGGTCCACCAACAATGCATTAGTGTTCCCGTTTTTCCACATCCTCTCCAGCATTTATCATGTTCCTGTTTGTCATCTTAGCCAATCTAGTTGGTAAGATGTGGTACCTCAGAGTTGTTTTGATTTGCGTTTCTCTAATCACTAGTGATTTGGAACATTTTTTCATATGCTTATAGATATCTTTAATTTCATCTTCTGAAAACTGCCTGTTCATATCCTTTGACCATTTACCTATTGGGGAATGGCTTGTATTCTTATAAATTTGACTCAATTATTTGTATATTTTAGAAATGAGGCCTTTATCAGAGACACTGGTTGTAAAAACTATTTCCCAATTTTCCACTTCCCTTTTAATCTTGGTAACATTGGCTTTATTTGTACAGAAGCTTTTCAATTTAATATAATCATTTTGTATTTTATAATGCTCTCTAACTCTTGTTTCATCATGAAGTCTTCCCTGCTCCATAAATCTGACAGGTAAACTATCCCTTGCTCTCCCAGATTGCTTACAGTATCAGCCTTTATGCCTAAATCATGCATCCATTTTGACTTTATTTTCATATATGGTGTTAGATATTGGTCTATGCCCAATTTCTGCCATACTATGCTCCAGTTTTCCCAGCAGTTTTTGTCAAATAGTGTGTTCTTATCCCCAAAACTGGGGTCTTTGGGTTTATCAAACAGTGGATTACTATAGCCATTGGCTGCTGAGTCTCGTGTACCCAATCTATTCCACTGATCCACTACTCTATTCCTCAGCCAGTACCAAGTAGTTTTGATGATGGCTGCTTTATAATACAGATTAAAATCTGTTATGGTTAGGCCACCTTATCTAGCATTTCTTTTCATTAATTGCCTTGATATTCTGGACCTTTTGTTCTTCCAAATGAATTTTGCTACTATTTTTTCTAGCTCTACAAAGTAATTTTTTGGTAGATTGATTGGTATGGCACTAAATAGATAGAATTTTCATTTTTATTCTATTAGCTCAACCCAGTCATGAGCAATTGATGTTTTTCCAATTACTTAGATCTGACTTTTTTTGTGTGAAAAGTGTTTTGTAATTG